>JBBPCX010000114.1:27590186-27621020 GCA_037974365.1 Hydrocynus forskahlii | reverse complement strand
GATATATAAGTAAATATAAGAACACTGTAGATACACACACACACACACACACACATACAGGTACACAATGGAGTGACAGGCATTGTCAATAATAAAAATTGCACATTTTAAATTGCACATTTTAAATTGCACATTTTGCCCAGTAGTAATAGTTCATCATACCGCTTGCCTCTATCCTTTCTAGGTAGGCTGCTATAGCTAGGTATGCTGGAATCTCTTTGCTGTTATAAATGATACCCTGTAAACTTAAACAGATCTAACTCTGTTTTCTGTTTGTGTCCCATAACTTTTTTGGATCGTCTCTGAGGGGAACTGCTGCCCATCTGTTTAGTCTGACTAATCACCATCAGGGATCCAGGTCGTCCTTGATCTGCCATCACTGCAGTTCCTTGCCCAAGTGTCCTCAACTGATTCGGCTGCTTTCGACTTCCCATATGCTCCTCCCCTATCCAAAGGCAACTACTGTTAAAATGCGCTGGCAGAGATTGTTATTCCTGTTGCTGTGGACTAGAGACTCTCAAAATACTCTTCACTCAGACTTCAACAAAGCTACTTCTACTGACTCTTCTATAAAGAGTATATTCTATGAAGTTACTTTGTGAAATTATTGGTTGTAAAAAGTGCTACATAAATTAAATTCATTAGAATTCAGCAGAAGAAAACCTAGAACATAATCAGGGAGTCTAGGGCAACAGTGTTTTAAAAGATGAATAAGATGTCTGAATACTATTTTATTTTGTTGGCAAATATATAATATATATTTCTATGTATTGCCTTATTCTAAGTAAGCCTGAGCAATGATCATTTTAATTCCACTTTTAGCAGGAACAGACACCATATCCAAATACTGGATAAAAACAAAAAATCGCAGAAAATCTAAATGTTCATCCTTTCATACACCTGCTTCTTTTCTCGCAAAGCTGGCCAGCATAGCTGACAGACAAGAGGGGAAATGACACATATGTTTGGGCATTGATGAAAAAACGCCTACTTTATTACAAGCTGACTTTGCATTACACAGTGTTACAGTTCCATAATAATTTTTGTGCCCACAATGTCTGTGTTTTTGTAAACAGGCTTCTGCCAGATTGTGTAATTTTTCTCACCTACTTTATAAGCACAGTGTGGGCCAAAGCTAGTCTCACTCTGGCCAATCTTCTGTGAAAAAAATTTACATATGTTTTCACTAAATGTTATGGGAAATAAACTCCTCAGCATCTAATTCTTCAAAGCCTTTAACATGCTTCACTGTTCCCTGAAGCACCTTTAATTCTTAATAATTAGAAATGAAAAAAAAAATGCTACAAAACCAAAATATGATTTGTTATATGAGAATAGTGGTGTTTTCACTGTAATATAGCAAGGCTGGTGGTTTTTATGACTTCTGGTGCTGAGTTATTTTTCATAGAGTGCTGTAAAAAAACTTTAATTATTTATAGAATTATCATGTGTAGACCTTGGTATCCTGCAAATCAAGTGGATTTATGTTAAATGTCTGTTTAAGTGAAAATGAAATGCTTTTTTAATGACCCTAGGTAATCAGTTGACCCAGGACAGGAATGAACAGGTTAAATCCCTGAGCACTGTCAGTCTCTTATTTGCATACCTGCCCAGTTCTTTCTCCTTTCATCTCACACTGTTGTTTAGGGTGTGTGTGTGTACGCTGCTTGACAATGCCTAAGGCTAAAGGCTGCCTTCAGTAGTCGTCCCCTCCTCCTCCTGCTCCTCTCTGTGAGCTCTCTTGTTATCTGGCAACAGAATACTAATAAAATGCAGTGACTCCAACATGTCTGCTCGCTTGTCGCCTCCTCCTGCCTCTTTGCACGCAGGCCTAACCTCACGCCTGCTGGGATTTAACCCTTTTCCCCAGCTTGCTGCGCAGTAATGAACACCAGTGCATGCAGTGGCATGAACATTAACAAAACTCTTTGCTAGATCTTTGGATTCTAGGTACATCAAATCAGTGATCATGGAGCCAGGATTCAATCCATAAAACGCAGACTGGAGCCTCCACTCTTCTCGGCGCTACAAGTACACATTTCTTCACATTTACCTTGATTTGTGTTAACTCCCCAACACTGTTTTACAGGAATTCAACTGCATTTATTCAGTTTTAATAGCATTACAACAGAAGCACTACTTACATGAATATAAAAATGGTTCCAGGCACCACTGCGCAGTGTTTTCTCCTAAACAATATGGTTCTTAGTGGTTCTGTTGCATTTACACACATATATACATCTTTCAATAGTTTATACAAATCAATATAATTTATGTCCTGAGTCTGTGAAGCATGTGACAGCCACCCACATCTTAGGTGCATGGGACAACTGCACCATTTATTTATTTTTTGTGGGTTCATCTGTATCTTCAATTGCATTGTAAACAAACAAATCCATCTAGCAAAAAACAAATATGAATAAAATGGGAGCAACAAGTCAAAATAATTTAACACCACGCCATAATGTCCTTTAAATAACAGGTTAAACTACATGCCTATGTGCTCATTTTAATCTGAATAGTTGAGCAGTTGAAATATTGCTGTGGTACACTAGTTGTCTTCTCCTTCCCAACCTGACAACTGAAGCTTGTCGCAGTTTATGTGTTCAACTCAACTCAAAGGAGTCAGCAAAAGTCAAGAGGAGCGTCGACTGTGACACCAGATGCCTCCTTTCAGCTTATTTCCTTTATAGGCCCTACTTTGCACAAAGTCACTACAAACAGTCTGCTTGCTTGCATGAAAGTCCAGTCCTTTTTTTTTCAACAAGTCGCTCGTCCGGGTCAGTAGACAGCCCCAAGGCTCTGCACAGCACCTGGGTGCTGTAAATGCGATCCCTGCTGGTACCAAGGACTGCTGTAGTCTTCCAAGTAGGAGGGTGGTGTAGAGCTCATAGGGGGCTGAGGGCCCTGGCCCCGGCCAACCTGTCCTGAGTGCGCATTACTGTCCCATACTGCCGGAGAGGGTGGCGAGTTGCAAGCCATGGAGTCACTGGCATTTGGACTGTGTTCCAGTGGGATCTCACCATTTTTGTATAGCTTCTTGAACTTGGACCGTCGGTTCTGGAACCATATTTTCACCTGTTGAAGAAAGTATCATCTTTGACTTATCTGTATTTCGTGTGTGATAAATTATAAATTGTATTTTTACTATCCTGCTTTACCTTTGCAAATTTAAAAGGATCTTATGTGCCGAGTTACATACCTGTGTCTGTGTGAGGCCAAGCTGTGCTGCCAGCTCTGCTCTCTCGGGCAGGGCCAGGTACTGTGCTTTCTGGAAGCGCCGTTGCAGCGCCGCCAGTTGGAAACTGGAGTAGATGGTGCGGGGCTTGCGGATTTTCTTTGGCTTTCCATTGACCATCCGGACTTCAGTCTCTACCTCCTCCTTCACTGTAAATAAAAGAAATAAATAAGTTGTGCATATTTTAAATAACCTTAGATTACACTTAAAATAACATGTTTTTTTAAATAGCAATAGGAGTTCATGTGTATCCTTCCATCGACAGACTAGATCCTGGTCAGGCGGGGTCCAGGACTCTAGTGCCAGAAAAGGAATTTTACAAAAAGTTGCACTGAGGGTAAGAGATCCGTCTGTAGTTACTTAGCTGAATATGCGACGCAGAACTTAAACCATTTGATTTAATAACTGTTAGACTGGCAATTAAGATGGTTATTAGACTATGGACATTTCAGGTACTGTATTCCACTTGTTATGACATTACTATTGTTGTTTGATTGTTTTCATTAGTGTATTTTTTATTATTGTTATCACTACTACTACTATTATTATGTTTGCTTTAAGTTGTGTATTATCATAATAATAATAATAATAATAATAATAATAATAATAATATCTCATTCTGATAGTATTAGTCTTCTGAATGTTTTCAGTATGACGATGAATGAGAGACAAGCTGTTATGTTTTCAATATTTCCGTACCAGTCAAAGACGTTCTCCTTAAAAAATAAATTAAACGATACATGTGTGATTAAGGGTCGCTTTATTGTTCTTTGCTGAAATTTCCGCTTTATAAATTTGAGATTAATTATAAATATAGGCTAAATATCCGCGGAAACGGACCTTCGTCCGGTTCAACAAATAGGACGCGCTGAGCTCGGAGGGCAATAAAATGAAAACAACGGACTTACATCTCGACAAATATCTTACAATTTAAAGAAAGAAAGAAAGAAAGAAAGAAAACAAACAAGAGAAAGAAAGAAAGAAACAAGCAAACAAACCAACAAATAAGCAAAGGAAAACGAAAAAGAAAGAAAGAAAATAAGGGAAAAAGAAAAAAGAAATGAAAGGAGAAAGAAAGAAAGAAAGAAAGAAAGAAAGAAAGAAAGAAAGAAAAGCCTCTTTGCAGCATTTTTGTAACTCTCTGGTGCGCGCACAGAGGTGGAATGACTTTTTCCTTGTTTTGGATCTTTCACAACAGTTTAAACTCTGAAACTGATCCTCTTGCCTGGCGTAGCCAGAAAAATTCACCTGCGTGTCCTTCCTCATTCACCCTATGCTCCAGTGTAAAAATGTCCCACCTGTGTTCTGGGGGGGGCTCTGCAGCTCCCTGCCGTAGTGTCCGTACTGTCTGTAGGACGGGCTGTAGGGGTACTCAGTCTTGCTGGGATAGGGCCCAGCCGGCCCGAGGCTGGACATGTTGAATTGGGAGTAGGAGCCCATGGGCTGGCTCTGGTAGGTCTGTCCCGTGTAATAGTCGCTGTAGTAGTCCATGTCTGTGGCTGAAGACTCAGGCAGGGTTGGGGAGTCTTTAGAGGTGGGGTGGCAGCTCATAGAGGACAAAAGATCTGCAGAAATCCCTGGTATCTTCCTCTCATAGGTCGGTCCACTCATCATCGGTGGTAACAAAGGAAAAAAGTAAATAAAAAAAAAACAAGAAAAAGCAAAAAGATGCCCTCTCTTATGTCCTTGTCCTGCAATAATGATCTGTAGATGAACAGGGAAACCGTAGACGTGGATGTGGCCAAGGGGGCAAATCCTTGCTGTGCTCCTCTCACCCACTTCTCTCGACTAAACTGACTCCCACTGTGACTTACGGAACCAGAGTTATAAGGAGGCAGAGAGAGAGTTGTGATCTGATTGGCTGAAAAGTTAGGAGCAGCCCCCTTTCTGTCCACCAGGGGATACCTCGCACTTTTGAGCTTTGCTGTATATTTTAATGGACAAAAGTATTAGGACCATTCCACAATCAGAGACTTCAATGACATTGCATTCAAATACATAGACTTGAAGATGTAATTGGTCCCCTTTTGCAGCTATAACAGCTTCCACTCTTCTTGGGAGGCTTCCCACAAGATTTTGGAGTTTCTGTGGGAATTTGTGTCCATTCATTCTGTGGAGTATTTATGAGGTCATGCACTGTTGTTGGACAAGAAGGCCTGGCCCACAATCTCCTTTCCAGTTCATCCCAAAGGTGTTGGATGGGGTTGAAGTCAGGGCTCTGTGCGGGCCAGTCAAGTTCTTCCACACAGAACTCATCCAACCATGTCTTTATAGACCTTGCTTTGTGTACGGGGGCATAGTCATGCTGGAATAGAAAAGGGTCTTCCCCAAACTCTGTCCACAAAGTTGGAAGCATGGTGTTGTCCAAAATGTCTTGATCTGCTGAAGCTTTGCGATTGTCCTTCACTGGAAGTAAGGAGCCTAGCCCAAACAGGTAAATTTATGTAGATGTTTCGGGTTTTGCGGAATATAAAGACATGGAAACTAGTTTTTCTTTATCTTTTTCCGCTTAAAAAGCTGGTTTTAACTTAACAACGGCAATTATTTATTATATTTTATTACCTTGAGAAATCTAAATGGACTTGAACACAAATGATCTAAATATATTTTACACTGTATAATAACACTGTTAAATGGGCCTTTTCTTAGACCCACAATTAAAAAGCTGCTAAATTATCTACATGTTACATTCTGTTTGAGCCAGCTAAATACCCAGAAACTTGAATGCCTGTGAGAACAAATGCTGTGTCTTTCTCTATGCTAATTCAGAGCTGTCTTGAGACATTGTGGTGAAAGAGACTCAGGCAGACCCTCCACCCCAACCCCAATGCCCACTGGGGCATTCCACTCCATATTCATTATCCCAAGGCGTGGCACCACATGCATCTTAACCTTTAACACTGAAATGGCTCAGGTCTGCTTTTTTGACCTGTAATCTGTGGTTGTATGAATATATGGTCAGTTTAGTGATTCATAATTCATTCCTAATGCCCTTTTTGGGTTTAATGTAATATTCTTCTAATGGTGACCTGCTTTATTCCTGGTCTCACCTCTCACACATTTTAGTTTGTCACAAACAGACTCCCAAATTATGAAAACAGCACTCAAACTGCACTTTCTGTGCAAACTGATTCTGGATATACATTAAGGTTCATAAGTATTTGGACAGTGTTTGTAAATTTCTCTCTGCATACCACCACAATGGATTTGAAATTAAGAAATCAAATAATAATTTAAGGGGTTTAAGGAAGGCATAGACTTAAGTTATAGATATTACAGCTATTCTTCACGGAGTCCCTCTATTTTCATGTGCTCAAAGTAATCTAACGTGTGACTGAGGAGCAGTTTCATGTCCAGGCGTGGCCCACTACCTTGTTAGACCATGACAAGTTAACTAGATAAAATGTCTTGAGTTGATTTGCATTTGTTAGCTGTTCACTAGAACTCAACATAAGGCCTAAAGAGGTGTCAATGCAAGTAAATGAAAGAAAATAAACCTATCAGAGAAATTTGGTACATTCTTAAAAAGAAGCAATACACTTGTGAGCTCAGCAACATCAAAAGGCCTTGGAGACCATGGAAGACAACTAAAGTGGATGATCACAGAATTATTTCCTTGAAGAAAAACCCTTCACAGCATCTAGCCTAGTCAAAAGCTATCTTGAAGAACTATTCATATCAGTGTCAAAGTCTAAAATCAAGAGATGCCTTCAGAAATATAAGTACAGAGAGTTTTTTCTTCACCATGATAACGCTGAAGAACAGGGAGGCCAGATCAGACTGGTTAGAATGTTGCATCGTCATTTGTTTGAGTTTGAATTTGTTTCTGATATAATGCTGCCACCCAAAGGCTAAAAATGAAACTGCAACATTCATCAGGAAATTTTCACTGATCTGGAAGTTTATCCCAGTGCGTAGAAAACAAATGTACACATTGTAGAAAACAGATTTTGATAGATTTTCTCCTATTTAATAGAATACAAAGGACTCATATATGTAAATGCACCATTCAAAAGGCAATCAACATAAGTTGATGTGTGGGGTTAAACTGCTACACTGAGTAGGAAGACAGATGTAAAACACGAAATCCAAAAATGGGCACAACATTTTGAAGGATACATACTATGCTGAACTTTTTATATTCATAAAAAGTGAGGAATACTCAGATTTCCATGATATCTGCATTAAATGTCTCAAGGATTTCACTGCTCAATTGATCTTTTCCGTCAATGCTGCAAATCCACATCCAATGTAACCAGCTGTGTCAGAGGCCAATTTTATTAGCATGTCTTAGTATTTAATTTGCTTTTGTAAATCATAAATAATAAATAAATAGGCCATTAAACAAATGCACTCAGTTGACTGACAATCTTTTAAGAATGCTACAACTGACCTTTATATAGGCCCACAGTTTAGATTCTCACTGTAACCAAATGACTTACAGGTTTTGCAGTAGTTCTTGAATAATTTATGGAAATTACAGAACGATACATTTTTTCACATTTAATCTTTATTATAATTGTCAAAAATAAAAATCATCAATAGTACTTTTAGAACTTTTAGGGGTTAAAAGGGACCACCCATTTCTTGTATGATCGGGTAGCCACCCTTGACTCTGTATTAACTCTATATCAACAAGGAAAGAGAAACAAAACCCTTTTTTCCACATTACAGTAAAACAACAACTGTATTCTTGTAAACTATTCAGAGTTCCTGCTACAGAAACCCCTTTTCTTTCATCATCAATTAATCAAACACAATTAATTGATGACAAACTGAATATTGCCATTGACAAACACTGTGCCAGTACATCAATGTTCCAAAACATGTCCAAAATGGAAGGGTACAATGACCACATAAGCAAAACTTTGATGTAGCTATCCTGGTCCCTTGACCTAATTCCCACTGAAAACATCTCGAGATAGCTGAAAGAGAGCCCAGAAGGAAGGGTAGTGAGGAGTGGTCTCGGATTGATCGCTCTGCGTTCTTATGTTTTGTATAGGAATAAAACAGCTTCTTCTGCAAAAACAGCTCTAACCCAAGATCTCTGACAGTACCTATCAAGACATGAGCAGCAGCGCATATTTTCATCTAATGTTCCCTTTTCTTCTGGGATGTCTTCACACTTGATGTTGGAACATTTGATTGCATTCAGCCACAGCAGCATTAGTAAGATGTACTGATGTTGGATTATTAGTTCTGCAACACTAACATCACTCCATTTCTTCCTAAAGGTAGAAAACATTTCAAACTGGTTTGAAGGAAATTGCACTGCCTCACCCCTCTAGCTCTTGTTCAAACCCTGAACAAGGTTACCATGTTGTCATTTCTTATTTTATTATTCTTTATTATTCTCAAACATTGCATTCTATGCTTCTGCAATAATGTACCCTTTATTGTTTTGTCAGTGAAGTACTCTAAACTTGACAGAGAAAGGGGGTAACAGAGAAAGACAAAAAGAAAGGGTGTATACAGAAACGGAGAGAAATATAGAGAGATGTCAGAAAGAAAGAGACAAAGGCAGACAAACCAAAAAGGGCGGTGAAATCTTTAAGTCATTAAATGCTCAGAAATATGTGTGAAAAAAACACATCAATGAGGAAGAGACACTATGAGGAGACAGGCCTCAAAAGAAGAATTCATTGTTCTGAACAGCACAAGTGGAGAAAGTCTATGTAGATTAAAAAAGGTACTACCTAAAAACTCATTCAAAAACTAACTAGGATAATTTCTCAGAAATTGACTTAGCCTAGTCTCAAACTAAATTACAGTGCCAATGGTGAATCACCAATGGAAATTCTTTTTAGGCTGGGCGTATGCTTAAGCTGAGTGTGAGAGTCTGGCTCCCCCCCCATGAGACACACACTCACATGCACGCCAGGACACACATATGCTTATGAAAGAGTGGAACGTGAAGAAATTTGGATTTTAATTAGGTCGTCCACAATTGCCTGTCTCCTCATGTTTTCAGCACATCCTAAAGCACCACTTAAAATTTCTCTGGAATTTAAGACATTTTGGTCCGTGAGGCTTTTCTGTAAGTAAATTTGGCTGCCTGATTAAAAATATATGCATTACAATGTGCTACAACTGAAAATATGCATTAAGTACCATATATATCCAAATATGTCCAGACACACTGCATTGTGAATTCAGCTATTTTAAAATGCACACATTGCTAACACACACATTCACACAGCTTTTGTATACCTCCACAGAAAGGCAGAACACCCATTACAAGTTTGAGGGGTATTAAGCTCAATGGCTTTACAATGGCTTTACCTTTAATTAAAAATAAATGTATTAAATATTAATCAAAAGTATTCCCAATGCATGTAAATGTTTCACAAGCCCATAAGGACACATACTGAGACATGATTTAGAAGAAACATTTTGCGTCTGAGTTTGTCATGTGATTCCAGTTGAGGCATGCAGCATTTGACTGGGGAACTTATTTGGTAACCATAACAAATATGAAACCTACAATGAAATAATATGCAGGTAGTTTGAGGAACTGTAGCACCAGCCTTCGTACAGGCTCTTGGCTTAATCATATAGAAACCATTTCCAACCTTAAATCAAAGCTTTAGGTCAAAACGTCATTATCAAAGATCTAGATGCTATTTTGAACTGTTGTTTGATTTTTATAGACCACCATCGTTGCAAAGGGCTGTTACACCGTACCCACCACTAGAGGGAGACCTAAAGCTACTGTAATCAGCAGGAGGAGGAGGAGAGTGTCTACCTCTCAGAATTAAGCAAGTGTAAAGTGTCCATTTGTCATAAGTGAACACACCACAGCACAGCACAAAGTGTGAACAGTGTGAAATTCTTTCTCTGCATTTAACCCATTCACCAAATGAAGCAGTGGGCAGCCAGTGAAACAGCGCCCAGGGAGCAGTGAATGAGGACAGTGCCTTGCTCAAGGGTACCTCAGTGGTGCCACAGGCAGTCCTGGGATTCAACAGGCGCACCCACACTTGTTCGCCTTGCTTTGTCTTGCTAGGAACATTTCAGTCTGTCCCTCCAGGCCACTCGATTCCCCCTTTTATCCTGTTTTTGGGCTGTTTCAAGTAGGGCTGTGATTCACAGGAATGCATTAATTTATTGAGACACAGTCAGTCATTCTGCAAAATCTGAAATGCAGATGGCAAAAGGGAGAACTGAACTAGCTGTGGAGGGAGTGCCTCAAGGACGAACTGTAAGACGTTTATTTTATTCACTCATATTTTTGTGTTCAGTCTCCGCTTATTAACTGGTGCCTCCCTCAGCGGCAGTTGAGCTGCCAACTGAGAAGTTTGAGAGGTAGTTACAGTTTTGCAACAGAGCTGAAACCACAATATCTTGCTTGGAAGCTAAAAAGAATAAAATAAATAATAATAATAGTTCAGACAAAAAGGGAGGCAAACCTATAATACCTCCCCGGTGGTTAGGTGGTTGAACCTGTGATCGGAATGTTGTGAGTTTGTTGACACTTAGTGCTGTGCTGTGGTGTGTTCACGCATTACAAATTTACACACTTATGAATACTTTTAAACGGACACATGATGTGGCAGTATGATGAACATGAGAGGTGATCAGAGCATTGTGTTTTTATTCCTATCCTGCCTGGATAAGGATTTCCAGTGCCATTTAATAACCTCCTCTTCACGTCACTGTGGATACTGCATATGGTTAGTATGCCAAGGTAACCCCACACAACCTATCTCTACTTGCTTGACTCATGATACAACAAAGAGTGGAGCAGATGAGCTTATGTGTCTGCCTTTTTTGTATATTGCATCCAGTGGAACAATGATGAATCTGTAAAACCTAATAAAAGTACTGAGGCATAAAACAGTTTTTCAACATTTTCTAAAGACAGTGGCTGATAAAGGTACCACTAGTTTTTTCACCTCTTGGGCTCAACACAGGTAGCCTAGGTTAAATGCACAGTTGGCCTGTGACCTACATTTTGTAAATGTGGTAACCTGGGGTAATATTTATTTTGGTTGATCCTAAGTTTGTTTTTACCCCTTGGATCTCCCGGACACAACGAACTGAAAAAGGGACCAAACACCTCAACAACTGATTTTCAATACACCTTTTATTGAGCAGTCTTGGTTCACAGTACAAATACAGTTTCTCCCCTGGTCTGAGCCACCAAACCCACACACCCGTGTAAACACAGCAGAGTTGAAACACCAAGCACCCCATACTAGGTCCCATAGCAATCTAGTTCTTAAGCTCACTGCCCACACTTCTAGTAGTAAGGAGAGCACACAAAGTACGGTTTTAAGGGAGAGGGAAAAACAAACACAAAAGAAACACATCCATTAACCCAACGGAAACTCAATAAACCCCAGGAGAAAAGAAAAGAAAAAACAAACTTAAAGTCCTGGGCCTCAGTCGCCACCCCGAGGCCCTCTCAACCAAAATAAATGAACAAAAATCAAACCCCTGGCTGGCAGCACCACAGTCTCTCGTGCTCCGATGCATGGTTCCAGACACGATACAGATTCTTGTTCCCTTTGTCCCTTGTTTCACCTCGGATTCCTCTCAGCACGCTATGGTGGCATCCATCCAACCCACCAGCCAGCGACACTCACTGGGCCTCGTCCTTGGCATCCTTCTCCATCCGGCACAACCACGAACCTCAAAAATCACATGCACAGAAACCTTAGCCAATCGTCGCCCCCCTCGGTCCAAGACTGGCTCACACACACCCTCCAGTCAACCTGTGTGGCCCAACTGATCGTCCCCAGGGGCAGGGCCACACAGGACCAAGTGCTCCCCCGCACTGCCAGACCAAAAATAACCCCCAAAACACAAAAAGACAATACAAAACAGGAAAAGAAGAAAAAACACATTCCTACCCCCTGCCCCAGACACTACTCCCTATAGCAGGTGGGCTTCACCCCAAAGTTAGGTCGGGAGCCACCTCCACAACATCCTCCTCAGGCCCGGCGACTGCTTCGCTGGCCTCCGCCTCTGGGGGGTCTATCTGCTCTACTCTTTCTTCTTCTTCTGCTTCTAACCCAGTTGGAGCTACAGGGGCCCTAACTCCTTCCTCAACTCTAGGAACTGGTGCTCTTCCCCACATACCTGGCCACTCTCGAAGGGAGGACTGGCAGAAGGCCGACCCTAGCCCCCTGTCGTTCGTCCCCCGCCTCCAGTGCAGCCACTCTGCATCCCACGGGGCACGGTCGCAGGTGACGATGATGAATCATCCTCAGAGGGCCCTCTTGGTTCTCAGGCTGGATCTTAAACACCGGGATTCCAGGGTCCTGCTGTGTCACCGACACCCACGGCCAGGGCTGCCAATACGGCGCCATCTTACCCCCAGCCCGTCGGCGGAAGTTCTGCAGCAGGACCCGCTCACCCGGTGCAAGCACCCACTCGCGCTGAGCACGGGCCCGATATAGTGGGTCCTCCTCATGCTGCTGCTGATGGCTCACCTCCACTACTTCACGGCCTGCCACAGGTACTGACGATGTCTCTTGACCCAAACTTCCGCAGGCCTCACTTCATCTTCATTACTCACCCCCCATTGCTGGTCTACTGGCAGGCGGGGCTGGTGCCCAAACAGAACCCAAAAAGGCGACAGGCCAGTGCTACTAAGGGGATGCTCCCCAACAGGCAGCTTGTTCAACAGCACTGTTGATTCTATCGTTCACATGCCCCATTCCCCTGGGGTTGGTGTGGGGTCGCCCACAGCCTGGTACACCCATACAGCTCACACAACTCCTGGGGCACTCTGGACTCAAAAGCTGGGCCTTGGTTGGACAGCAACTTCTCTGGGCAGCCATACCGCCGAATTATCTCTTCCCAGATTACTTGGGTTGCCGTCTCCACCATCTGATCCTTAGTGGGCTCTGCGAACACAAAGCTTGAGAGTAAATCGACAGCAGTTAATAAATAGGGGTATGGGTCTTCTGGCCAGCCCAGTGACAGAAAATCTACTGCGAGCACTTCCCAGGGATAAGACGTTGCAACTACCCCCAAGGGAATAGTCTCACCTCTCAATGTTACTCCGCAACCCAGGCCAGTAAACCTGCTCCTTCAACGCTCCCACCACTCAACGTGCCCGAGGGCTTTGTGGTACACAGCCCAAATACTTTTTCTCTGTTGAGGGGGGACTACAGCTCGCCACCCCTCCTAGCCACAAGCGGTGCCTAAGCACCCCTTGCTCCACTTGTAGGTCTTCTCACTCCCCCCACAAGTACCGGCCTGAATAAGATAAAGTTTTTTGTTCTTCTAGGGTCGGCTGCGTCCCAGAGGCCACCCATCCTCTCACCCGGGCCATCTCAGGGTCCTGGCCCTGCCGTTCCGCCCATTCTTCATTAGTTTGGACCGCCGTCCCTGCTCGCCGGGACAGTGCATCCGCATTCTGGTGTTCTCTGCTGAGCTTATGGCGCAGCTCAAAATCAAACACAGCCAACTGAGCAGCCCATTGCTGTTCTACTGCCCCCAGCTTAGCGGTCTTCAAATGGAGCAAGGGGCGGTGGTCCGTGAAAATCAGGAATTTGGCCCCCCACAAATAGTCCTTGAACTTTTCCACCACCGCCCACTTGAGAGCCAACAGTTCCAGCTTGAACGCACTGTAATTCTGGTCGTTCCTTTCAGCCTCATGCAAGCTCCTGCTTGCATTGGCTATTATTCGTTCTTGTCCTCCTTGTAACTGGATCAGTACAGCCTCCAGCCCTTGGAAGCTCGCGGAATGACAGAGCATAGTCTGCATAAGCCAGCACCGGGGCCTGAACCAGAGCTTGCTTCAGTTCTTCAAAGGCCCGCTGGAGTGCTCCAGCCTTCTTGGCAAACCCAGGAATGAACCGCCTGTAATAGCCAACAAACTCCAGCAAGGACCGCACATCTCTCACTGTTACTGGGTGCGACCAAGCCCGCACCACCTCCATCTTCTCCGGATCTGTTGTCACCCTGGCTTGACTCACCACATGGCCCAAGTAACGCACTTCTTGCTGAAACAATCGACACTTCTCTGGCTGTAGTTTCAGCCCATGGGCCTCCAGTCTCTGAAACACACTCTCAAGATGTCGCAGGTGAGCCCTAAAGTCACTGGAGTAAATAATGACATCATCCAAATAAATCAATAAATAGTTATGAATCTTCTCACCTAAGCACCCCTGCATCAGTCTCTGGAAGGTGGCAGGGGCATTTCACAAGCCAAACGGCATACGTTCAAATTGGTATAGGCCTAGGGGCGTGGCAAAGGCGGTCTTCTTGTCCTCTGGATGGACCTCCACCTGCCAGTAGCCACTTGCCAGGTCCAGGGTAGAGTACCATGCCGCTTTTTTCGGCCCCATGAGTGATTCTTCGATGTGTGGGAGGGGAAACGCATTGTGAGTCACTGCATTCAGCTTCCAATAATCTACATAGAACCTCCACGTGCCATCCTTCTTCTTGACCAGCACAACCAGGGCTGCCCAGGGGCTCGAGCTCTCCTTGGCCACGCCTCCTTCCGGCATAGACTTTAGGAGGCCCCTCAGTTCAGGGTACAAACTCAGGGGGACCGGCCGGTAGCGCTCTCGGATGGGGGCGGCAGTGCCTATCAGATATGATGATACACCACTTACGTCTTCCCATAGTCCTCCTTATCATGAGCAAACACCCCCCTTCAACATCCCAATAGCTCCTTTGCTGTTACTCTTCATCCCCGGTCAACCCCTCTGCCTTCTCTGCCAACACGTCCAGCTGTTCGGGGGGGCCCCGACCACAGGCCTTACTTCCACTTCCACCATTCCATCTCGCGGAGGGCGAAGCACCAGTTCGCGAGGGGGTTGCACACTGTCTGGGTCAATCCTCGTAACCCTCGCCAGGGGGGCACCGCACTGGGAGTTCCACAGGGTAAGAGTGCCAGTTACAAACGCAGAGAGGTATTTTTCCCCCCTTCACATGGGCCACAGCTTGGCCCACACAGCACTCTTCCTGGCCACTCCGATAATCTTCTACCAGGACTTAGTCTCCCTCCTGTAGGGACCCCCCGGTACATCTGCCCAAATGATCTCTTCACTCACCGGTCGCAGCACCTTGGGTTGTTCCGTCCGGAGGTGGGCTGCTCATTCCACTGGGCCCAGCCAAGGGACCGCCTCGAGGCGCCGACACACCGAGAAGGCCTGGTCCCATGCTCGCCGCCCACCCTTGGGGAGTGCTGTCTTAAATAACGACACCTGGGAGCCACCCCTTGCCTGCAATACCTCCCAACAGTGCTGGATAACATTCATCCCCAAAATTCCGGATGAGGCCGGCAGGTGCTAGTCCTTCACGACCACCACTCCCCACTGGGGAATCTGCACCCCGGCGACCATGAAGTCCAGCACCGCATAGCTTACATACGGATTCGACAGCCCATTCACTGCCCTTAAGGTCAGCCACGGAATCTCTGTGGCATCCTTGACCCTGGCGCCCCCAATGCAGCGAGTGAACAGGCTGTGGCTAAGTAGGGTGACCTGCAATCCTGTATCTAAAATACATGGGACTGGCCTCCTGGCACCCAACACCTCCAGGACAGGGCTCTCCCCCACTAGCACGTCCCTCAGACTACTGGCTGCTGGGCCTGACTCACCTTTGGGTCGCACCCCCCGAATACTGACAATCTCGGCCTCTCACCTTGGACATTCTCTCCCCATGTGCTCTGGTTCACCACAATGAAGACAGATAGGCCGCCCCTGTTCATCCCAATGCAGACCTCCAGGCCTGTTAGGTCTAGATCTCCTTCGTCGGGGGGGCAATGCTTTTCTGCCAATTGATTGCTCTGGCCCCTTCTGCTCACTCTAAAGGTCAACCAGCCACCTCTCCCACAGCCCCTTCAGCTGCTCATGTACTTCATGCCTAATTTCCTTTTTCAGGGAGGCCAACGAGCTTTCCTTTTCCCTGGGTGCCCCCTGGGCTGGCCCCGGTGGCTTCATGGGGCGATATGCCATTGTGTGGCGAGCATCCACTTCGGCAGGCCCGCCTTCTCCTAGGGCTTCCTCTTCCACTTCCTTGGCTTCCTTGCAGGCCTCCACAAACGTGAGCTGACTCACTCTCCGAATCAGCTTCTGCAATTCACTCTTCACAGGGCCACTCTGCAGGCCAGCCACAAGTTGGCTCCTGAGGGTCGCATCATTGTCCTCCCCCTCCTTTACTGGGTCTTTCTGACGCCACTTAAAATGACATTCCCGGAGACGGAGGACGAACGACCCCACCTTTTCCCCATGCTGCTGTTTGCATGTGTAAAAATTGGCCCTCATCCTCACCAGCCATATATCCTCTCCATATAGCCCTTCTAAAAAAGTGAGGATTTTAACTGCTGTATCCCTCAGTTCTTCTGTAAGCAGCTCGACCTCTCTCCTAGCATCCCCTGCTAAGGCACTGAGAAAAAAATCTGCTGTATGGCTGTGAGAGTCTGGGCTCGGATGCCAACCTCGATGGTCTGTTTCCACATCTTAAATTCCGTTTTCACGGACCCATCGAACAAGGCCAACCAAGACCCACCCGAGAACCAGGGAAACCACCCCGGAGAACCTGTCTGTTTGGTCCGCATTCATTGTTATGTCGAGAGAGATCCCTGCCACCTACACCAAATTTTGTTGTGGTAGCCTGAGGTAAAAACCCCCAACAATATATATTTTGGTTGATCACTAGTTTGTTATGATCCCTTGGATCTCCCAGACACAACGAACTGAAAAAGGGACCAAACACCTCAACAACTGATTTTCAATACACCTTTTATTGAGCAGTCTCGGTTCACAGTACAAATACAGTTTCTCCCCTGGTCTGAGCCTCCCAACCCACACACCCGTGTAAACACAGCAGAGTTGAAACACAGCAGCCCACACTAGGTCCCAGAGCAATCTAGTTCTTAAGCTCACTGCCCACACTTCTAGTAGTAAGGAGAGCACACAAAGTACGGTTTTAAGGGAGAGGGAGAAATAAACACAAAAGAAACACATCCATTAACCCAAACGGAAACTAACTCAATAAACCCCAGATGAAAAGAAAAGAAAAAACAAACTTAAAGTCCTGGGCCTCGGTCGCCACCCTGAGGCCCTCTCAACCAAAATAAATAAACAAAAAACAAATCCCTGGCTGGCAGTGCCACAGTTCCTCGTGCTCTGATGCACTGTTCCAGACACGATACGGATTCTTGTTCCCTTTGTCCTCTCAGCACGCTACGGTGGCATCCATCCAACCACTAGCCGCCGACACTTGCTGGGCCTAGTCCTTGGCATCCTTCTCCATCTGGCACAACCATGAGGCCCAGAAAACACACTTGCACAGAAACCTTAGCCACTCATCTCCCCCCTCGGCCCAAGACTGGCTCACACACACCCTAGGTGGCTTAGCCACTTCCCTGTATGCCGGCTGGGGACTACAGAAGGTTTCCATGCCGTCTTACTTCCGGCTCTGTTGCACGGTTGGTCTCTTCTCTCTACCGTTCTCTCTTGTTGCTGGCCGTCTCCACCCCGCAGCAAGCCACCTGTAGAATAAAACAAAGAGACGCCGTCCTCACCGCAACTCGCCTTTCCGCCATCGCCAGCCCCAGACTCGGACTCTGGTACCTCAGTCCACTCACAGACCCGAATGTGGTGAGGCTGCCATCTTCCAGTCACTTGGGAGAATCTTCTTGCCCAACCTTTTCCCCACAAAAGTCCAAGAAACCATACACACCGAAGCATGGCCGCCACCATGCTGATAAAGGCCCCAAGCCCCGGCCCCCAGCTTGTTACCGCTGGTTCCAGCCAACCAATTGTCCCCAGGGGTGGGGCCACCCAGGACCAAGTGCTCCCCAGCGCTGCCAGACCACAAATAAAAGAAAATACAATAAAAAACAGAAAAAGAAGAAAAAGCACATTACTACCCCCCCCCTCGGTCGCCACCCCGAGGCTCTCTCAACCAAAATAAATAAATAAAAATCAAACCCCTGGCTGGCAGTGCCACAGTCCCTCGTGCTGTGATGCATGGTTCCAGACACGATACGGATTCTTGTTCCCTTTGTCCCTTGTTCCACCTCGGATTCCTCTCAGCACGCTACGGTGGCATCCATCCAACCCACTAACTGCCGGCACTCACTGGGCCTCGTCCTTGGCGTCCTTCTCCGTCCGGCACAACCATGAACCTCAGAAAACACACATGCACAGAAACCTTAGCCACTCATTTCCCCCCTCGGCGCAAGACTGGCTCACACACACCCATGGTGGCTTAGCCACTTCCCTGTATGCCTGTCAGCGAACACCATCGGAGCCAGGATTGTTGGTGCGTCTGTCGACCTGCCACCCCAGGCGTCCCAATATGCCTCGTCCTTGGAGCTGAATCCACTCAGCAGCTCGGTGATGGAGAACTGACTCACCCTCACCAATTTGTCCCATGGCTGGGTCCAGCTCACCTCACACTGTAGGCAAGCCTCATTCGCCCATGTGCCCATGCGGAATTCTGCTGCGCCTTTGTAGGTCGGTCCACTGTCTTTCTGCTGCGTACTTAGTTTCAAGTCCAGTCTCCTATGTTTTTGGTTTTGTTTGTGTTTAGGCCCTCATGCCTTTTTGTTTAGAAAATAAAAGTTAAGTCATGGAAGTCTGCGTCTGCACCTCCCTTCGCTGTTTGGAGACAGAGATCCTAACAACTGGCTATTACCTGCAGACTTGTTATTTAAGTTTTATTCCTGAGACCTGTTATTCAGTAACTACTATTGAATATTTATTAACAGTCATTAATTATTCTGCAACTATTACACATTAAAAAGTAATTATTATTAATTATTACAAACCCTTGAAAAAACGGCTTAGATAATGGATGGATGTATGGAAGTTGCAGAGTTGTTTAATTATCAATACAGTCTAATGAAAGGTTACTGATGTGAGTATAATCCTATTTTTATTCAAAACTAAGAGAACATCCTGTATGTATTATTTTGAGGGATAGCTTCCTTTTGAGGGATAGTTAAAGCCAAGCTTAACATCTTTTTAAACTTCCATTGATGCAATGTCATTGAAAAGCTCAGTGTGCTTTAATGATAATGCTAACTCCCAGTTCTGTTACATTAGCTTACAGAATTAGCTAGCATTGCAAAGAGTGATAGGGAGAGGGAGGGTTGTCTTACCCAACTAGAGAGAACAAGGCCAGCTGTGCTTTCCTGGACTCCTGGCCACATATGGCTGTTAATCCACTTTCTGTGATAGGGCCAGTGATGGCCAAGAACACCCTGTTTTGGGCAATTCTTGATATTGAAACAAACAAGAAAATGTGAGATGTCCAGATTTAACCATGTTGATATAGAATGTAGATTAAAGGTAAATGTGATTCATTAAGTGTACATTTACATGGTTTAGCAACAAAAACTTCTGAGGATTACTAGAACTTATCCATTGAATTTTAACTGCATGCTTGGCAGTTTCTTAAGAAAGATCCTGCATACTGTTTGCAAGTTGTGTGAGTAAAGCAACAGATTGGACTCCCAGGCTGGCCTCCTTCTGTCTGCTTTTGTTGCCAAGCTTGTGTCTGTGCACCCTCTGCACTAATGAATGGTTATTTAATGATCTGAAAGGGATGTTCAGTTGAGTAGAAAATGGTCAGGTCTATGGAATCTTGCTCTTCTTGCCCAGGCAGACAAAGACCTACACTACTGCTGAACTTTCTCCCATCTCTTCGACTCATTGTCTCCTCTCTCCAAAATGTTCAAAAATGTATTGTGCTCTCATACTAAATCCACTTACTTCAAACCATTTTCATGATATGACATCTAGTTTACATTTCTGAACAATGTCCCACCACTGTTTTACTCATGAATCTAAATATATAATAAAAAATCTGGTACTCTGTCCACTATAGCTGTACATTTACATTTACAGTTACATTTACATTCACTTTTACCATATTTGGCAGACACCTCCAAAGCGACGTACATTAGTGCTTTATAGTCCACAAGAAAACATGTCCCTCACACTAGTAAGCCTAGAATTAAGAACTGCTTGTAGAGTACAAATTTGCCACAGATGAAGTTAATATTCTGCCAAGGCCCTATGAGATCACACATTTTCAAGATCACACTTTTTTCAAGTTATTTGTGAAGTTTGCTTTAAGTTAGTTTGTAATTAACATCCTGTTACCCTAAGTGCTCAGTGAAGAGGTAGATCTTCAGTCACCACCAGAAGACAGCAGGGTTCTCAGCAAGTCTCTCAGTTCTGATGGTGAGAGGAAGTTAAATCCACTATTTTGGTGCTAAAACTGAGAAAAGTCTTGATGAATGTCTTGTGGGCCAAATCAGGCTACGCTTGATGCTCTAAGCGCACTAAAAGTGTGCAAGTGCGCGATTTCGGACACACCGCTTGTGTCCACGTGCAGGTTTTGTTTTGTTTTCGTCAGTGCCTGGCAACCCAGACGCTGCACCTGTTTTGCATCTCACTGTAATCACCCCTAGTTTATAGTCCTGTGTTGTCATTGGTTGTCTGTGTCGAGCCCCCTCTCTCGCCCCAGATAGGAGCCAGCCGATTCAGAACAACCGACGCACTGTGACCATGATACACTCCCAATCTGGTTTGCCAACTCTCCTTTTGGCCATGGGAAGGTATTAGAGAACAAAGCGAGGAAGAGGCTTGCTCCTGCATGCAGTCTGAAAGAACAAAGAATCCGCTCACTCTGAATCCTGCAAAAAGGATCAGCGTACGAACTCGCTGTTCTCCAGCCCTCTCCAAATGTGACTCTCCCTTCTTTCCTTTTTCTGTCTACCCTTTTTACAGAAGTAACAGGAGGAGTCATCAAAGCAGCTGTCTAGGGGAATCCCAAACAGCTCTCATGCGCTGTAAGCACTACAAGTATCCAGACCTCTGTACAGGAAAAAGTCATCGGTCCGTTTTGGTCCACTCATGGAGGGTGGACATTCTGGAGGATGTAACCTTCGCTGGCCTGCTGGAAGTGTGAGGCTCTCTGGAGATTCTTTCTTTTGAGTGTTTGTTCAGTTTTGTGAATGTCCTTGGTTTAAAAGACTATTTTGATTAAACTGCTGATTTTCAAGGTCCCTTTGCTCAAATATGACACTAAGAGGGCAAGCTGAGACCTGTGATCGGACAGGTAAAATGGAGCTGGACCATTTTTGGCCTTGTAGGTGTCAGAACTCCCCTCTCCCTCTCAAGACAGGTGGCGCAGATGCAGACTTCCATTTTCTAAGATTCTTTATTATAAACCAAAACAAAACCAAAACAGGCACGATGGCCTGAACGTAAATACACGTTCCAACAAGGAGAGACAAGTGTTACCAGAACCTTGGTAGGATGATGGTGGACCAACACTGAAGAACCACACCACACTAATTTAAATATAAAATCCCCAAAACCCACAAACCAATACAAACAGAATACCACTTTTCCTGAGCACACCAGTCAGCTGAAACTAATAATAAACAAACCCAAAATCGGTGTGCTCAGAACATGTCAAAATAAAAGAACCTGCAGAACAGAAAAAGGAAGACCTCTAGCAGCCACCAACCATGACAGTATTCCCCTCCCGACGGCACCCCTCTGGGGCACCCAAAGGTCCACCAAGCCTCCAGAAAGGCAGCGGAGGGGCAGGGGAAGGCAAACATCGCCTTTGTGAGCCCCATACTGCCGCCTTCCCCTCACTACTCTTTGTGCTGGCTGCTTCGCCTGCCAGGGTGGCTCGTTTTGGTCCCCCACATCTGCACCCGAGTATCCTCTCAGTGGAGCAGGAGCCGGGGCCTCAGGAACCTAATCAGGAGCCGGGGCCTCAGGAACAGGAACAGAAGCTGGAGCCACAGGAGCAGGAACAGAAGCCGGAGCCACAGGAGCAGAAGGTGAAGCCACGGGGTCAGGGATGCGGTGCTGCTACTGGTTGGAGCCGGGGCACTGCTATTGGCGGCTAGAGCCATTGTGGGGCTGCTACTGGCAGCTGGAGCCGTCGTGGGACTGGTACTGGTGGCTGGCTAGGCTGCAGAGCTTCAGGGAGTGGCTAGCTAGGCCGCGGAGCTGCAGGGAGTGGCTGGCTAGGTCGCTTCGCTTCGGGGAGCGGCTGGCTAGGCCACGTCGCTTCAGGGAGAGGCTGGCTAGGCCATGTCGCTTCGGGGAGCAGCTGGCTAGGCCACGTCACTTCGGGGGTGGCTGGCTAGGCTGCTTAGCTTCAGGAAGTGGCTGGTTAGGCCGCTTAGCCTCTGGGAGTGGCTGGCTAGGCTGCATAGCCTCTGGGAGTGGCTGACTAGGCTGCACAGCTGGTGTCGCATGTCCGCGACCACTTCCACGAGCCTGTCCAACTGGCCCTGTTGCTCTTCCAAGCACTGCTGGATCTTCCTCGAGGCTTCGGTGGATGGTGGGCTAGGCTGCGCAGTCTCTGTTAGCAGCTGGCCAAGCCGGGCAGCTTCCGGTGGGGAGACAGCCAGGCTTCGCGGCTTCGGGACTTGGGAGCCTGAGGTGGCCAAGAGTGAGGCTTGCAAGTCCTGCCAGGGACTCACCGGCGTCATGAACCACCTTGCCTCCTTTGCCTCTGAACCGCGGAACTCCCGCCTCGCCAAACAGCGAGCTTAAATGGGAGCTCTTCTGCGGTTGGACCGAGAACGAGAGGGTGCACGAACACCGCTGGATCTAGACTCGGGGGCGTGTCCACCCACCTGCTACCCCAGCAGTCCCGGTCCTCCTCCTCATCCTCGGAACTAAACTTAAATTCAAAATCCCCGAAATAAACAAACCCGAAACCAGTGCGCTCAGAACATGTCAAAATAAAAGAAGCCCCTTGTTCCGTTCTGTTCGTTTCATTGGTTGTCCAAGTTTCAGTTCTGGTATATATTCTGTCTGGTGTGTCTGTTCGGGGTCGGGGCATTGCACATTAAACGTTTTGCATGTTATATGTCATGTCGTATGCTGGCTACAATAAAAGTCACGGTGAAAGAACCTGGTCCACGTCAAAGGCTCTCTGGTCGCCCCGGAGCTACGGAGCTCCCCCAGTCTGGTCCCAGGAAAAAGTACCAGCGCCGCCGCACCGCGATGGAGCGCGGCGCGGCTGGCGTTGTGACAACGTCCATTCTTTTTCCATCAGGGGGCCGGATGGAAAGCTCTGGCCAGTTGACGATCACTGGCATAAGTGATAGGACTGGATCAAGAGGTGATGTGGTAGTGTTACAGGATGTCAGGAGCTGACGAACATCACCTATAGAAAGTGGTTTAAAGCAGGCAAGTGGAGGGTGGTAGGGTGTCTGTTAACTTGTCACAGGGGCTGTGGAGGAGCTGAGGGAGTGTCCAGCCTTGTGTGTGAGTCCCGCCCATGTGCCCCAGATGATGCCCCAAACAGCCACTTTAATTCATAGCGCCCTCTAGCATTCCAGGGAAACAATAATTTGGATTAATGGCAATTCTGATAGACAAAGTGGAGTTGGCCACAGACACCTTGTCCTATTCAAAGCAGATAACCCAGCCCTACTGGCAATGGAATGGCCAGAATAGACTTAGCGGGCCAGGAATTGGCCACAAGGAGGTGAAGGTGCTGCAGGAGGAAGAGTCCTCCTGAGACAAGCCCTCTTCCTGAGCATGTAGAGGATGCCTCAGAGAGGCCTTTCAGACTAATGGTGCCCCACAGATCTGGAAAGGTGCTAGTTGCTGCTGGTGCTAACTGTCATCCTTGCTAACAGCCATTCTTGGACCCCTTTTCCACTCATCTATACATGTTCCCATTCCGGTCATGGGTTAAAATGGTTATCTCTGTCTGTGTGTTTTCCTCTATGTTGGTCTCGGTCTGTTGTTATGCATGTCCCTGTCAATGTTCCAGCCCACTGGAGGTTTCCCAAGTCCCTAGCCCTCATGTTCCATCCCATATTCAGTCACCTGTCCAGCCAATGTAATGTCTCCTATCCTGCCTGGTGTTTCCTCCCCAGTCCAATCCAGTATTCATCTCCATGTCCCATCTGCTGTCCATGCCTCAGACATATCTCACGTTAAACATTCCCTCTTATCTCGTTCACATGTCATGTCTTCTGTTTCACATGTCATCTCCCTTCATTCCTGGTGTTCCTTCCACGTTCCAGCCCATTGTCCAGTTTTTTGCTCAGTCTCCGCCCTCTGGCTTTGGTCCATTCCTTGTCTTCCCCCCAATCTCTGTTGCAGAGCCTAGACTCAGCCAGATCCAGCTAAGACTTATTCTTGGACTCTGTCATAACTATTAAACTCAGTTTTGCTTCTACACAGCCACTGATTCTGAATGCCATCACTAGGTTGTCAGACATTGGAATTACTCTGATGATGTGTATTCTGAAATATTCTATGTCCTTGTTCTGTATCTATAATTTTCTTACTTGTTTAGTGTCTGTTTTTTGCATGCTTGTTCTGTCACATCCATGTTTATATTTATCTGTGGTTATATTTTTTATTTTCCTGTATTTTCTGTATTTATTCATTTTTCACCTGTCATGGCCCTCCTCTAGACCGTATCCTGTGACCATGAATGATTTTAGAGGGGAGTTTCAGTGGACACCAGAGGTCTTTGATGAACTTAAACAGTGTTGCTCTACAACTCCAGTCCTAGAGCTTCCGGACCCCCAACTTCCCTTTTCATCATGGAGGTCGATGCTTCTGATGCGGGAGTGCTGTGCTCTCCCAGCAGTCGGGCCACATCTGCAGACTGCACCCCTGCACCTTTTAATTGCATCACATGACCCCCACATAGTGCAACTATGACATTATGGGCTCCAACGAGACGGCGTGTACGACATGGAGCTACAAGCAAGGCCTGGACGTCTTCACAAGCTGCTGGAGACTCCAAGAGCTTCAAATCACTTTAATTCATTCTGCATCACACAACTCAATGACATTAGGGGACCGGGAGCTATTAGCAATTAAACCGGCTCTAGAGGAGTGAAGACACTGGCTTGAGAGGGTCCAACACCAGTTGTGGCCTGAACAGACCACAAAAACCTGGCCTTCATAAGCAGGCCAAATGCCTGAACCCTGCCATCTGCTATGCGCCGAAGACCACCTCCAGCCCCAGAACCTGTGCCCGTCGGTTCTCCGCCTCACCTCAGGAGCCAGGGAACCCATGCAGTTAGGGTGTGCCTCTCTGACATCCGCAGAAAGGGAGAGACGCTATTACGAGGTCCTTTGTGCCTATTGCACCTCCCTCAAACACCACAGTGCTGTCTGCTCTCTCCAGCCAGGAAAAGGTCAGACCAGGTGAATAGGGGGAGGAACTCATCTGGTCCCAGCAACATTCCCTTCACCATACAGACCATTTCCCACCTAGGGGTTCAGGCTCACATCCAATTGGGCCATGATGCTCATATCCAATTGGGCTTATGCTGCCTAGTGTTCCTTTTGTCAACGAAAATTTTGACTAAATATCATTGTCCACGAACATTTATCATGTGACAAAAACGAGACGAGACGCAACGTAAATGCTGGTCATGTGGCAATAACAAAATGAAATATATAATGCAATATTGTTGACAAATAAAAACGAGACTAAATGTGGTTTACAAAATAAAAACTATGCTAAAATGTCTCTTCATTTTCGTTGACTCTTCAATGTCTCTTCATTTTCCTGTAGGATAGGGAGGGGAGAAAAAAAGTATTGGGACAATCGACCTTAGAGTTGAACGGCATTACATCCCAATACTTTTGTCCATTGAGAGGCACTGTGACAAATCTATCTAGAGTGGCCAAAAGTATTGAAACGCAGGGCCATTAAAGTGCCAGGGAGAGAAGAAGTTACACACACAGACACAGTCACACACACACAAAGTCTCACACACACGCACACAGCATTTTGATAAGCAGCCTTTCCCATATCCATGCAAAAAAGCTGATTCTAAATTGTTCTGGTTGTGTAGACTATATTTGTTCAGAAATAAAAAAAAATATTTATGTAAGTTCAGGCCAACACCCTGAAGGTGAAGACTTTTACCAGTTTTACAAATGTGGGTTTTATGGCAATAGACACACACATTTTCATTTTATTTGCACTTTTTAGTGATGTGATGTTATTTTATTTATTTATTTTTGTTTAATTTATGTGTGTGTACTTCTAAGTTCTAACGTGGTTGGTTGGCAAAATAAATGTCGTAAATTCAAATCAGAGTGTCTTCTGTGACTGGCATGGATGTACAGTATTCTTGAGTCTATAAGGTAACAATAATATAATAATAAGATAACCTTGTTTGAATTGTGTAATAGGTTTGACTAAAAGAAAATTTAGTTGATGGGATCACCCACCCGCCTACCGGGGCCCCTCTCGCTGTCGTTCCTCGGGGGGCTGGGGGGTGTGGAAGTTGCTGATGGGATTCAAATTTACCTGACTGGCCCAAATTTTCCATCGGCCCACCGGTATGCCCGATGGCCAGTCCAGCACTGGACGTGACTAAGACTATTAAAAATTAAAATGACAGCTTAAAACTAAAATTAAGACAGGCCACCAAAAACTAATGCTGCCCAATTGAGATGCTTCATTGCGGATTGTCAGCACTCCTGGGCCCACTACCTCATCTGGGCTGAGCTCGCTCACAACCTGCTCACCCCCTCTGCCATGGGTCTCAGTCCATTTGAGGTATGCTATGGTTTCCAACCTCCAAAGAACCGGAGGTTGACATTCCGTCAACCCAACAGTTGGTCCGCAGGTACCGGCGGTTCTCGCGACTCCAGTCAACATCGCTGCCGGCACCCTCCGGGATGACAATTTCATGTAGGTGACCGGTTCTATATTGGCCACCCTCTGTGATTACTCCAGTTTCTTCTCACTATTACCACTTTGGGTGTGTGTTTGAAAATGTGGATTCTCGGTGGGGAATCCCTACTCTCAGGTGAGAGTGCTCTTAGAGCAAACAGCATGGTTTACCTACTCTTTTGTGTCAGGTCCACCTCTGTGACACAGCGAGAATATATGGCATCCCAATGCTTTGGCTGCTGCATCCTTGAGTCTCGCTCACTGCAGGTTCACATCTCAGTCATGGCAAGTCTTATACTTCTTGTCCGCCTTGGTGAAGCAGCAAGTAAAGACAGCAGCCTAACATTTCAACAGCCACACGCTCAAGTCTGGCTTGCTGCAAGGTCAAATCTCAAATTCATGGCTGCAGTGAATTCAACTGTCTCTATTTTTACTCTAATCTGCTTTGCATTTGGGTCTATTTATCAGCTGACACCCAATTTAGGGCATCCCTGCAATACATCACTGAAGATATTTATGCTATTTGTGGTATTCTGATTCTGATAATGATCTGATAATAATTTCATATCACAGATCTTAGAACAGCATAAATATATTTATTATTTTATATATTCGTGCATTATTTATTGTCAAAAATGTTCTACTATTATATGTCTGTGAGTGGCAAAAGTAGGTGAAGCTTTCAGTATGTGGTGTGACTCACTTTGTGCAGCAATACCCACAGCTCCTACCCAAAGCTGCGATTGTTGTACTCTGTCCACCCAGAGACAAAGCTATCTCCATCGATTTGTAATAGCATCATCACTCACTGATCTTGCAGCTAAATTGCATTTACTCTGTTATCACCATGGCCATACATCACATTTATTGTCATCTAAGCCAGCAAGCCCAGTGACAAATATACAGAAGCCCCCTGCTACTCAGAATACAATAATGTCAAGCTGTTCAAATGCTTTATGGTATGCCTGAAAGTGGTACACTAGATAGATAGGCAGCGCTCGATGAAATGAATTAGCCTGCCTTAAAAACTGAGAATCCTAGTTCTCATTAGAAAGATTCTAAATAAAGTCTGAGCCATTAGATGCAAATGCACAGTTACAGAACATACATTATTCTGCAGAGCAAAGGCAGTGTTCTTGCAGAGATACTTGGAAGTCAGAGATACTTGGGAGTCCCTGATTAGCTTGTCATCAGAGAACCTCAGAAGTTTTTTCCCCCCAAAAGGTCAGCTCTGGATTTTGCTGTTGACTGGATAATAATTACTGTGCTCAGTTTTAAGTCTTACCAAGATAAAAATAGTTAGCTGTCATGTTAAGTGTATACATCATAAATGAATGACTTTTTCTGATCCCAGAAAAGGTCCAGGGCTATTTATGTGTGGGACTATGGTCTAATAGCCCACACCTAGCCATGTATAGACATTTATTGTTTCACAGTTATGATAATTATCTTGTTTTGACATGGAGCTGGATTGTATTTCACTTGACTTTTTTGTAACAATTAATAATAATAACTATACAGGTCATGATACAGATTTTAGAATTTACATTATGCATGTCTAAATTAATGCAAAACTATTCAGTGTGGTTATTTATTTATTTCATTTTGAATTTCTGTAATATATTTTCACTAATGTAGTCAATCAGTCAAAACACATCTTATCTGAGACATTAATGTAGACGGTCCAATTGTAGCTAATAAGTTGTTCAAATGAAGCCCATTCAGCAACAATTAGCTTCATTCGTTTTTATAGATACCAGCATGCTATACAGTGTCAGAAACCAGATATTATATTCTATTTGAGATAATTTAACAACTCAGTAAAGTTGGAAGGAAATGGTTGGTAGCTTTTATTAGCTACCTTAACCAAATTGTTTAGTTTATGTAAAATATCAATACTTTGTTATAGTGCACACGAGAGCCAAACTTTTATGCCTTCCAACCATAAAATGTGTCATGGGAAGTGGATATAAGAGGGTTATAAAAGTGTGGGAACCATGTTGAAGCAGTGTGATGGGATTTCCTTACATGACTTCCCAAAAGTATATCGTATGACTGCTCCACCCCCCCCTCTCCCACACACCCCCACACCCCCATTGTCAAATACCTCATATGTTAAACATGTGCAGCACATACTGTGAGTTGGGGGGGTTGTGGGCGGACACAGCTGCAAACTCACTGCTGGGAACAACATTGCAATGGGAACAGGTGACATCCTGAATAAAAACAAATGTGAAATGTGTGTAAAAAGGGCTGCTTTCTCTAAACTCCATACCAGCACTTGGCGGATGAGGATTTATTTTTTCATATGTGTTTTGAGGGCATTGTTAACCAAAATGAGTATGACCTTTTTTCTTATTCGTCTCTTATGCAGCTATCCACCCTCTTGTCTGGCAACTGGCAAACTACTGTAAAAATGTGTCTGTGCAGCAGTGCAGTGAAAATCTCATAACTGAAGCGGGGAAATTTGGCAGGGCTTTAAAAGAGCTCAGTGTCTTCCTCCCCTGACTGACATTTGGAAAGCATTGTGCACATAGCAACCCCGATCTCCATGGCAACAGCAGGCGCTGCCACCTAGGTGAGTGAAACGCTGGCCGTGCTTTAAACCATACAGTCCTGTCCAATGGGCTGGACCTCACTGGCTCAAGAGGAGTCCTAAATGGTTCTTGTTTTGGATGCATGGTTCAAATGGATTCTCTCTATGACAAATCTCATTTACAAAAATGCTTCTTTAGGGTATCGTAAGTCACACTTATTTTGCATCAAGGCAATCATTATTTAAAGAATTAATACAATTCTCACATCATGTTTGTTATACTGGTGTTTTTGAGGATGCCACAGTCTTCTACTCTCACTTTTCTCATGGTCCAAATTACTTTCTGTGAGTTTGTATCTAAAGTACAGTAAAGTAAAGTACATTTATTCCATTAATACTGTTTTTATCAACAGGTAGAGTGTGTTTCCAAATGATAACCCTCAGTGGCCTAAAGCAACAGACAGAGGCCAAAGAGTATCACATGTTAAGGGCAAGGCCAGCTTTGTAAGCAGTGTCAGCTATAAGGTGGAACAGATCCTGACAAGATGTGCCCTTAGGCTAAAGTTTATCCATTTATCACTTGTCTTTTAAAAGCCAAAGAGAGGACTGGCAGTGTATCTATTGCTCAGTGACAATCAGTCTACTCTTGAGATTTGCGTGTTCAGCTCAGGAAAATACTGTATTGTTCACTCGTATTGTTCACCAATATTTAGAATTTAACAACTATGACAATAAAAGTCTGCTAATGAACAGAACAACACTTAGAAACACTATTAATTAATGGAATTACTAAAACCGTTCAAAAAATGTTTACATACAAATTGTGCTAGAATATTTGTACAGGCAACATTTTACGCTTCAGTTTTCAAATACACTGATCAAAAATATAAACGCAACACTTTTGTTTTTGCTCCCATTTTTCATGAGCTGAACTCAAAGATCTGAAACATTTTCTACTGTCACGTCGCAGCTCCTTCTCCCAGCACATAAGGCAGGCGAACTCGCACCACTCAAGGTCTTCTGGATTCATACTTTATTTGTGAAGGATTTCAAAACAAAAACTGGTGTGAGAGCCAGACTCACAGACTATAGATTTTCTCAAAACTTAAAGGAGACAGGAGTAACCAAAAATGCAAACTATGAGGGTTTACCGACAACACAGGTCGGTAAAAACAGTCAGCAGAAAACCAGTCAGTATGTGGTGTGGCCACCATTTGCCTCACGCAGTTCAACACATCTCCGTCGCATAGAGCTGATCAGGTTGTTGATTGTGGGCTGTAGAATGTTTGTCCACTCCTCTTCAATAGCTGTGTAAAGTTGCTGAATATTGGCAGGAACTGGAACACGCTGTCGTATACGCCGATCCAGAGCATCCCAAACATGCTCAATGGGTGACATGTCCGGTGAGTATGCTGGCCATGCAAGAACTGGGATGTTT
>JBBPCX010000114.1:27568138-27581410 GCA_037974365.1 Hydrocynus forskahlii | reverse complement strand
GGAGAGAGAGAGAGGGAGGGAGGGTGGAGGGAGAGAGAGTTCACATCACTGGAATGTGTGAGATAGTAACCGTTTAACACAGTAACACGGTAAGGGGGTAAAACTGGGAGTATGAAGAGAAGCAAGTTGCTGACTACAATAGTAATTCGTCTTAATATCTGAACAAATCTGCTATCTGATTTGATTCATTTTGTGGCGGGGTGTAAAGTAAGAAGGGGGGAGAGAGGGGAGGGAGGGGTTGGGGGGTGGGGGGGGGGGGGGGGGGGGTGGGGGGGGGGGGGGGGGGGGGGGGGAGGGGGGGGGGAGGTGGAGGGAGGGAGAGAGAGAGAGACAGAGAAGGTCACATTGCTGGAATGTGTGAGATAGTAACCTAACTGGCAGTATGTAGAGAAGCAAGTTGCTGACACGAGTAATCATTTGTTTTACCATCTGAACAAATCCTACTTGGTGCATTTGGTGGAGAGGTGTTTTAAAACAAGAATTTAAGAGTTTATGTAAACCTGGTAAATTAAATGTTTTACAATATATAAACCTTTTTGTATATATTTCATTATACTTTGAGTGCTTTTGTTTTCATTCTGAAGTTTACACCTATTAAAGGTAGTAGTGACAGGGAGCAGTCCCAGAATTCCCGGCCCTCAAAGAACGCTCAGGTGTAATCAGTTTTACAGTAAATATACTGTCTCTGTCAGAACAAAACCTCCAAAAAAGGAATCAGAATATCCATGTAAGATACTAAGAGTAATTGTGAAATGTTTCTATTGGGCCTTTTATTATATTTTGCAGCAGACTGACATTTACAAATTCTGTAAAAAAATAAATAAATAACTGAGAATGAAGACACAAGGTTTTATTCTGACAGCAACAATGTAAAACATGAAGAAAAAATGTTACTATTGCTGAAGTGAATGTAAGTGTACCATGTGTCATTTGAAATTTTTGAATGACAGTTTTGTTCGTGTTAACATGAAGTCCCTGTGTGAAGAAATTTCCCAGAAATTCATGTGCGCTTTGAGTCCAGCTGTTTTGTGAAAACCATGTCATACATTCCATTACTGTTGCTCAGGTATATACACCCAGGCCTACGGTACAAGAGAAGTGGTATTAAATAAGGCAGAAACTGATTTTAAGTGTTACATGTAGGCAAATGGTCTTGATTTTGTCAAATGAAACGTTTACAGCTTCATCATGAACTATTTTTCGATGCATGTCAGTTCAATGCAATTTTATTTATTTTGCGCTTTTTTACAACTGATGTCTAAAAGCAGCTTAACAGAATCCAGGTCTGAGCCCCTACTGACAAGCCAAAGGTGACAGAGGCAAGAAACCAAGACGCAAAAGGGGATCCCATCCTCCTCTGGTCGACCAGGAGAGTGAGGGAGAGTAAAAGAGATGTCCCTAAGGGGATGGCTAGCAGTGAGGCCATCGAGTACAGACCTAATCACTGCTGAACCGTTGGCAGTCTAACTAACAGAGCAGGTACAGTTAGAGACGGAAGTAGTAGTCTTTGTTGGAGTCTGTGAGAGGAGTAGTTTGAGAGTCCACAGCAACTGCCAAGGCTTTCAGGAGCACCAGCATAAGCGTTTACTTGAATTCTCTACGTAAATAACCTCCCACCTTTTACCCTTCTATCAAGAAAAGATCATTACGGAAAGCCTGACTAATCAGGTACGTTTTCAGCCTATACTTAAAAACTGAGACTGTGTCGGAATCTTGAACATTAACTGGAAGGTTATTACAAGGCTGGGGGGCTTTATATGAAATGGCACTTCCCCGTGCTGTAGTTCTGATTATTCTGGGGACGAGTAGAAAGCAGCTTGAGATCTAAGTGAGCATGGAGGTTCACTGAGGTATTCAGTGTCAAGGCTATTCAGGGCTTTGTGTAAGATAAGACAAGAGAAAAGATAACCCTTTATAAGTCCCACAAGAGGGAAATTGGCATTGCTATGGCAGCAAGAGGACAGATAAAGTGAAGAAAGTAAAAGCAGCACAGCGAGTGAAATGAAAGCTACACAACACAACAGTATAATATAAAAAATACACTATAAAAACGAATATAAAAATACATAGGCCGACGGCCGTGGTTCCCCGAGGCAGGGTGCGAATAGGTCTGCATCTCGGCCGCATCTCTGAACTTTTCCAGAACGCACAGATTGCCAGTCTGCCCCTGATAGTGACACAGAGATTTTTTTTACAGGTGACACAGGAGAAGCTGAGGAACCAGCGAGATCTAGTGTTAAGCCTGACAGTTTGTTTCTGGCAGCTTTCAGACCTAAAAGAAAGTCATAGATTGTTCTGACATAGATGTGACACGTGACATCCAATCTTTTATTGCTTTTACTTTTTTTCTTATGCAGTCTACGTGTAATTGTAAAAAATGCGGTGTGTCATCTGCATATCAGTGGAAGCAAATCCCTTGTTTTTAAATAATCTTACCCAATGGTAACATGCACAATGCAAATGAAAAAGGTACTAGGACAAAACCTTGTAAGACTCTATATTTTACTTTGCTGTTCACTGATGAGTCACACTTACAAACTGATAACGGTCAGTCAGGTGTGACCTAAACCTGTTACTCTGACCCCGGCCAGGTTTAATAGAGTGGCCTATCGTGTCAAATGTCACACTAAGGACAAGCAAAACCAGTAAATATACGAAGTTGTTGTCAGCAGATGGTAAAAGAGTATTTACTGTCTTTATTAGGGCTGTTTCACTGCTGTCATGAGAAAGGAAATCAGATTTTTATATGTGAATTTTTCATATTTGCAAAGAAAGGGATTTTTTTTTGCTCAAAGAGGTCCAATTGTGACTGGAAAGACTTTAAGTAAGCTTGTAGGAACTGAATCAAGTGTGCAAGTAGAAGATTTTGATGATAGGATAGCTGTAGTAAGTTCTGCTTGTTGAACTTGAATATCAGCTTGTCCGCTGCAGCTAAATTTTGATCAGTATCTGCATCGGCTGTATCAGGCACCAGATACAGTGGAGTACGACTTATTATTTGAATTTCTTGTTGGTTTTACTGTTAAAAATGTCAATGAAATTATAATTACTGTAGACTGTGGGTACCTGTAGTTCAGATTCCTAGTTAATTTAGAAATTGTACTGACTAGAAATCTAGGATTATTTTTGTTGATTCATTACCATTTATCCTCAAATTTTTTAACATTTTTGCTCTAAGTCATGTGTTTCATCATTATAGTAATGACCAAGCCTTTTCTAACGCGTTTATGTCTTAAAGGTGCAACATTATCTAGAGTGGGTCGAAGAGGAGCATTCAGTTAGGTTTACTACAACTGCTGGACCAGATGGAGAATCGACTAGGGTTGATAAATCAGGGAAGTTCTCATTAAAACTAAGAGCTCTGGCAGATGTTACAGTATGAGTATGACAAAAACAAGGAAGTGAAGGTAAAACCTGTTTTTTTTTCTGATTAACACTCAGGACACTTCTGTGAATGCTTCCTGTGCCTCCCCCTCTATCACTTAGTCTAGGATTGTGTACATAATTGTAGCCGGGGGGGGTGGGGGGGCTCATTTAGAGCAACAAACTCGTCAGGTCTAATCCGAGTCTCTGTAAGACATAAGGTATCAAAATCTGATAAGTGATTATTTAATTTACAACTTGAGGAGCAAGCAATCTTGTGCGAACCAATTCCAGCTTTAGATCAAAGGTGCTGTTTTTGCTGGGTGTTTGAGAGAGATTGATTAAATGATTAGAACATGCATTTTGAGTTTTTTTCTTCGAGTTTAGAGTGGAACCTATGTGGCAGTGTATATGTGGCAGTCGGTTTAGCCAGTCTGTCTGATGCTTGGCCGTGGCGCTGGTTAGCAGCGACTATCAGAGCTACACTGCTGGCTGGACACACCTTGCCAGAGGGTGCTGGTGATGGATGCCCTAAAAGAGCAGCTAAGTTCATGTGTCATATAGCACTTTTATCAGGCTTCTCAGTGGAAGTTTCATTGAGTGGGGCAATCCTTTCTGACGTGTGAATGGGAGGAGAGTGGCATTTCGGACATGGTCTTGGCTAATTTACACACCTCTTAAACAGTATTCATAGTAACCTCTGTCTGGCCGCAGACGAATGTCACTAGCCCCTACATGAACCACTATCCTACAGCTTCAGATTTCCTGTAATGCCCGGCACCCTGGATCTCAGGATACAGCTAACAGCAGCGGGTGCCCTAAAGGGCACATGAATCACCTACAATCAGAGCACTTTTAACACACTTTTCACTGGGTGCCTCACTGAGCAGGCAAACCTGTTTGACATGAGAACAGGAGGAGATGAGTGGTGCTCGCATGGGGCAGCTCTCGAACGAGGGAAAGCTTTTTGATTACGCTCCTGGATCGTTGCCCAATCGCCGTGTTAAATGTCGAGGGCGTGCTGTCTCCCACTAAGAAACCTGGAGTTGCAAGCAACAAGCCTTTCCCTTGCCTTCTAGTCCCGATAAAGGTCCGAATGCACACCTTCAACTGTGAACATTTCTGACTGAAACGGACACTTCCGACACATAAAAACACCACTATTGGTGATGTCAAAACGTCACATTAACTCGTGGAATTTCATGTTCTAGCGGCTAAGACAAAGTGGCATGTAATTTCTGATTACTACATTGCAAGGAGACACTTGCGAGAGGAAATGTAATAAGCATGTCGTGGTTATTACCCCTGCAGGAGGAAGTGCAATAGGCATGTTGTGGTACAGATCGGTTAGATACGACACAATAAAACAAACCATATATTTTATGGAGAAAGTTTCTGCATGTTTTAGTTAAGCAGGTACTGTGACACTCTTAGAGCCCAGACAGTCCGATATTTCAGTCTAAACATACATCAGAGGAATATGTCCCTGTTTTTGTGTTTCAAACTGTTGATGGCATTATGGGGAGAATTACAGTGGGATATGACTAAAAGTAAGTGAGAGAAATAGTGAAAAAATGTTAAACATATTACACTCTGGAAAGATAACAGAGCAGTATTAAAATGTACAAGAAAAATATATACATTTTAGATATGTTAAAATGAATAATCTGTAAAGAAATATTACTAAAGGATCTAATTGGCTAATGACTGTAATTGCTGTACATATACTGGGAACACAATGGAGTACAGATGAAGTAGGTAATCTTTGCCAGCCATTCGTTTTTGGACAGAATTGTAATGATTTTTCCAATTCCTTATTTTCTAGCAGCCAGGAACTCTTATGCCATCCAGAAAGAATGTGCTAGTCTTCCAGTCCGAGCCAAACCATTCTGCTGCATGTAACTCTACAGTGTATGGAACTATAGCTTTCCTGTTGTAATTAGTCTGTAAAATCAAAATCATTACACTTTCAGGATCACAATTTGAATGTAGAGGTCAAGCCTATGCTTCAGGATTCAGAGGCTCTTTGTTTGGCTCGAAGAGATGCGGGACTTGAGTTGAAAACACCCTCCTTGAAATTAATCCAGTATACCACCCATGTCTACTAAACTACAATGTCTCTTGCCTTGCCTTGTCTTCATACATCTTAAGTCGTAATGAATTGGCTGTGAGAATCACATATTGGGGGTCAAGTCTCATGGTCTCATGCCAAATCTTTTAAATTTCATGCATTTAAAAAAGACTTAAAGATCATTTTAAAAGCACATTATTATACACACAAGGCACTTCATTACAAACAACTTCTTTTCAGGCCTATTTATCATTTAAGTGCACTTTATGGTTTACAACTATATCTGTTTCTCTGCATCATTCATTATCCCTTTTACCAAGTTCATCAATAGTGTTTTAATACTGTAATGGTCTTTTAATAAACACCCCAGCGACAATCTAGACTGAGAATTGTAAAAGATTACACAGTCAACAGTGTGCTTTGGCCACACCACCGATAAGACAGGAGGATGACTAAGAAACTGAGCAGCATCAGATGAATTATCAATAACTTTACCTCTGCAAGGTGAACCAACAGGTTAGATGTGGCTACTAAAATGGGTGGTGAACATACACAGTGTTTAGAAAACAGCAGTAATGCTGTATCTGATCCACCGCAAGCGTCTCTGCTGTCCAGTGTTTGCTTTGACAGGTGGGTCATTACAATACGACTCCTCCTGAAGCACCTGAAGGAGAGGCGCCGTCCAATGAATTGTAAATCCTCGTCCCCAATCAGTATCATTCATTATTGGTGATTACCCATACATTTTACTGTATTTACCGTGTTTTACTGTATTATTACTGTAAATTAAATCATTACTGTATTTACCCTGCTTATACCAAAGAAAACAACAGCGCATACCAAAGAAAACACGCTTGGACGAATTAACTGTGGGAGACAGCAGCCCTGTGTGCTCGTTACAGTACGTACACGGGTTTCCCTTTACATTTTTTAGGGTAATGTATTAAGCTGATTTTAAAATGAAATAAAAGTGTTTTGGGAACATATTTGGAGACATATTTAAGGCTTACACTATAAAAAGGTGCATTTTTGGGCCTTTTTTTTTTTTTTTTTTTTTTTTTTTACCATATCACGAATTCGCGTTTTTTTTCTCAATTTGCAGGTGTTCTTGGAACGTAACGCCTGCAAATTTCATGGCTTTGCTGTATATACACCTTACCATTTCCAGACCTCTCCTCAGCCCAGTATTACTTGTGGTTACCATCAAATACCTGGTTTAATTTACTCAATGTCATTCAATTCAAACAAGTGTGCTGCTAATGGAATGTCACATATCCATGAAGGCACAGAAAACAGATGTGGAACCAACCATGTTCTTCAAACCAGCTTGGAAAAACTCAACTACTTTTTAGAAATCACAAAACCATCACGATACTTTTCACTGCTCTTTTTGGGTTTTTGCTGGCGGAAAGACGCTTACTGCTGTGATAAATTGCTTTAAACAATTTGCATAGATGGCTAAGGCTTCTGCGCAGCACCGTGCAAACACTATAGATAGTTGGCCATACTATGCTGTGCAACATGAGGGACATCTTGTGGTTACATGCTGGTGCTACATTAAAGTGTGTTGGTATGGAGATTAATGACTCTTTTAGCTGTTTTGTCACTGAGTGAAAGGTATTTCCTGCAGGCCAGGGAGGGATAACAGTGCTGACTTTCGTATTGAAACATTTTGCTACATTAACGTTTTGGACATAAACACACATTTTGTAGGCCAACCACTTTGGAGCTTGGGTGGTCATTTTATTAGTTTTGTAAAATCTTATAAAAATATCTTACTTTAACTCTCTTAGCTTAACATGCTACCCTGTGTCCTAGTTCTGTAAGAAAGTGCCAAACGGATGATGCCATAAAGGATCGCATACAATAAAGTAAGAGACACCATCAAGAAAAGTGCTACTACACAGTTAAGTAACTAGTAGCAAAACCTATCAATTCAGACTCCAAACATTTGGTTTTGTTTGAAAGTGTCCTCCACAAAACAGTTGACAACGCTTGAGGGTTTAAAACTTCAAAAATGATCCATTTAAGCAATGATTTTAATCTCATTCTTGGAGGGCACATATTCCATTCAGAAATACAATCCGTTTGGTTGTGCTTTTGATAAGTGGCCAATATTACTTTATTGTTGCTTTGGCTGTAAGGCAACTTCTTGTCGTCCCCACTGAACGTGGATTACAAATCCCTGGATTTTAAATCCTGGAGTCAGGTCATATCACACCACACTACTTCTAATAAAAGGTATATTGAGAAGTATATTCTATTATTACAGTATATTCTATTTCTGCTCTTCTGTCTTCACCTTTTGCGGAAATAATTTTAAGCAATGATACCACTTTTCACCATGAAAGTTTCTAACTCTTTTTTGCCCTCATGCTATATCCCATTCATTCAGCCCCTACTATAATTGTTTCCCATTTTCAGTGGTAATTAAGGCTGTCAGGGTAGTTTTGGTCAACAACAAACAATGAAAACTAACAAATTACACTTTAAAACAAACATCTATTTCATTTTAAAGCAGATGTTATTTAAACGGATTGAATTAACAACACAAATGAGCCTGAAAAGATTATGAAATCAAATTCTTTAAGGCAGCATGTGCATTTAACCACATACATTTTCAAAACATCATTTTCCATAAGTGCATCCCCTGAAATAACACTGTGCCAAGTGCTTCCATGTCATGTCACTTTGCACAAACATGTAATATCAAAATAATCTTAATCAAATGAAAGAGTTCATAAACCACTATGAAAAATAATTCTGAATTAACATTATGGACATAAATGACAAAGCATACGTAATCTATGTACTTTGGTCTCCCTGGAGTACAATGTGTTAAAGAAATTTTAAAAAATCGTAAATCAATATTTATCTTAGTTAATGTTTATGCAGTGACCTCTGTTAGTCCTGTAGTAAACTGGGACAAGGTTCAGTCTGATGTTCAAGTGCTTCCATTGATTAATAAAGTTCCGTCAGACTTATATTAGCTATACTCTTAGTGAAACTTCTTTAAAAACACTTAAATACTGAGACAAACAAAATATCACTTAAATGCCACTCAAAAAGTGCTGCTACCCACTTTCACTCACCAAGAGAAAATGTAAATTACATACTTCACTTATATACTTTTTTCTGCCCAGCAGTCTATTTCTATATGGTTCAATAAATATATGAAAGTGTTATTCTATAAATATAGGAAAGCATAATTTTTTACCTAGAAAAATAAATATTCTACATATAGGTCTACCTAAAAATAGAGCCTAGAGTAATGTATTGAAAAGTGATTCAGCTCTATGGTCTTTGGTATAAAATAACTAAAAGCAAATAATTTGAGCTATGAAAATCTCTTTAGATTTCAAACTAATGTTAAATAATGAATGGCATCACTCAAGTTCTTTGTCTCGTGCTTTTGTACCACTTCCTCAGCGCCACTCCACTGGTACTGCTTATGACACACAGCGCCCCACCGACACTCCACCAGGTTGGTTTGCGACTGAGGAAGAAGAACTGCAGAACAAATGCCAGAACCACATCCATAGTTCTCATGAGTGCCACCGGGCCAGCCTTTTCAATCTGCAGGGCTTTGGTCAGAAACATCTGCCCACCTATGCCCAGAAGGCCAATGGCCATTAGGTTCCACCTGTCCCAGCCACATGACGGCAAGCTCCATTCATCTATAATGAACAAGGCTACAATACACTCGATGAACCCCAGCACAGCATAGTACCAGATGGAGAGGTAGTAGTGGGCATTTTTGCCCATCTTCCTCAAGATGACCATAGTGCAAGCTGCCGCAATGGCTCCAGCAAAAGCAGCCACTGTTCCCTTGATATGATTGGTGTAATTGCCCTCAATTTCTGACATTCCTCCTCCAAACAAGAAAGGCGGCCTGGCTATGAGGATGACGCCTGTGAGCGTGAAGACTGTAAAGACGACATCCAAGATAGTACAGCGCTCCTTCAGGAAAATCCAAGCCAGCAGAGCTGTGAAGACTGGGTTGCTGAACATGATGACAGTGGCATCTGCCAGAGGCATCTGGAGCACAGCATAGTATAGCAAGATCATTGCGCTGGAGCCGATGAATCCTCTCAGGAGCAGGTAGACTCGCATGTTGCGTGGTCCTAGGAACCCAGTTCTAAATGACAGCATGTACACAGTCTGCAGTTATTATACACAGAGATTATGCAATTTTTCCAATTCTGAAACTGTGAAACCTTGAGTATCAGCTAACAGCAATCTGATATTAAGCCTTAAAATGAGCCATTTTTAAATGAGGCGCGTAAGATTGCAATCTAAACCAGCACTTCTCAAACACCTTTAGTTTAAGGCTTTCTTTGTGGATAACAAGTGCCACTGCACTTCCCTGTCGTACCATTGCTCAACACCCAGTCCCCTCACCAGAACCTTGTTCGTTTTTCTAGGTTTCACTGTCGTTTTCAGTAACCTCCTTTGACATAAACAAGGCACTGTGACCTTTCCGTAAACTTGTGGCAGTAGCCCATAAAGTCTATTATACATGTTATTTTTATATTTGTAAACAGCTAGCACTTCTTACATATGACCAAAACAGATTTTGTACTTTCCTCAAACTGTAAGTTGTTTGGTAAACTTATAAATTTACTTAGCAGAATTAACTTCAAACTAAAATTAAGTATTTTAATTAAAATAACTGCATGTGCAGTGGCATAGTGTAGCATGTATTTGGCTAGCTACTTGCTGTTATAATGACTATCTGCATGTAGTTTTCTCCTCTCATCTCTGATTAATTATGCTATGATTTCTAATCAGTAGCATCTCCAATTTTATTGATCCCAAGTGTTAAAAATGTAAACAGTCATAAAAAGAGTACTTACTTGTAATAGATCATAGCTGGCATTACAAACAGCATCTGGAAAAAGCACCGTATTGCACTGATCTCCACAGCGTGCATGCCCTCGATTTTTTTTACAAGAAGAGCAGCGACAGAGAAAAAGACGGAGGCCAGAAGACTGTAGATGAGACCTAGACCAGAACATGCTGGTTTCTTCTCCGCTGAGGAAACAATGAAAACCACAAAGCAAAATCAGTCACCTGACCTCATACGTTACTCAGGCTTATTTTTTCTCTTGCAAATATATAATTCAACAATTTCCTGCTTGTTTCATTTATACAATATACATACATAGAACATTTTCACTCTAATTGCCAACTTTCTGTAAAAATGATGGAAATGGGACACAGCAACCTCATTGCTTGATTTGGCTTTGTGGGGTGTGATCTGAGTTTCGATCCACAAATGGAATGAAATGGAAGGGTGGGAAGCAGCATGGAGTTGTATTGAGCTTTAGTGATTTTGGTCTCACTTTTCACATTAAATGATACTGATAAAACAAAGACAGCAAGGATGGATGTCATTCAGCACCACATGAAGTCACTACTACCTGCTGGTGTGTTGACCTTTTGCTCAATATTCCCAAGGCCAAAAAGATGCCAAGAATGGACAAGGGCCAAATTGTGTCAGCATCCTTAGGACCAACTACATGGGGTCTGAAAAAATAACAAGAGGTCTGCTGATCAGGGCTTAGACAATGCTTAGAGCCTCCATCATTTTCAGTTCATTCACAGTTTAACCCAAAACAGCTATTGTTTCCTGGTGTGACTCATAGCCTGCAATCTCTTTCACAAAGACTGCCTGTAAAGACTGTGAACCAGTTACAGCAAGTTGCCAGTTTCCTCCAAGGCTAAATAAACAAGGCAGGAGGGTATCAAGGCCTATATCAGATCACTATGGAGATGCAACATTTGTATTTGGCTCCTGCGTTAGCTTGGGAGTAATATATCATATAATACTAGAGCATTATGATGGGACACTATTAAGCTTTTGTTTCCTATTTTGTATTTAGCCATGCTGAATGCAAAACTGAAAATGGAAACCTTAACATATTGGATCATTTTCAGCCATTTATTTTTTCTGCAAGAAAAAGAAAATCAGATTATGAATTTTGTGAATCGTTACACACCTAAACAGTATATGTAACCCATTGGAATCCATTAATACCTCATGACTCAACATCAAACACAAACTCATCCATGTGGTACCAAACTGCAAAGTCATCCTGGACATAAGTCAGAGGAAAACTACAGATGCCTTTAGGTGTGTTACTCATTTAGAACAATGGCTCTATGTTATTTGAAACCAGCACACATTAACAACATTTTCATTTACAGACTAAAGGAAGCTTTTGGCTCATTTAACATTACTATATTGATGTCAGTGTCCAATGATAAAATATCTAGATGGATCCACTATATGGACTAAAGTATTGTGACAACTGACCATCACACCAACAGACACTTAAATGCATAGACTTTGATACGGAGTTGGTCCCCCTTTGCAGCTATAACAGCTTCCACTCTTCTTGAAAGACTTTCCACAAGATTTTTGTGTCCATTATTTCTGTAGAGCATTTATAAGGTCAGGCACTGATGTCGGACAAGAAGGCCTGGCTGACAGTCTCTGTTCTAGTTCACCCAAAAGTGTAACGTGTAAAGTGACCATTCTGTCATACGTGAACACACCACAGCACACAGTGTGATGCGATTTAGGTCAGGGCCCTGTGTGGGTCAAGTTCTTCCACACTGAACTTATCCAGCCATGTTTTTATGAACCTTGCTTTGTGCACTGGGGCACAGTCATGCTGGGATAGAAAAGGGCCTTCTCCAAACTGACCTTAACTGGAAGTAACAGTACCTGAAAACAGAGATGTCCCAATACTTTTGGCCATATAGTGTATATTGTTAGGTGCCCATAACAAGAGATTTGGCTGTACGTGGACTCGTGCTGATACTACTTGGGATATTTAGGAACAGGCTTACATTTTAAATGTATTAACAGCTTATGTAACTTTTTCTAGTGAATTTTAGGTGTCCCTATTGTAGATCCGTGACTGCGTCCGAAACCACACTACTGTAAAATACACACTATAATTACCACTGGTAACATAATTATTTTGACAGTATTTTGTATTATCATATGGAGTTTTGGAGGCAGCCCTCTTGTTTACGTCAAAGAGCATTTTTAAGTGTGAAAAGGGAAGAAGAATTTACACACGAACGCGTTCTCGCGAATAATTTTATTTCTTAAAATATATCAAAACAGTAATGAGAATAAATAAAACCAGGGTATTTTAGACGGACTTGCGGTTATGTGTTGTTGAAATATTCATATTTTGACATTAACTACGCTCGAAAAAGCACATGGAAATGCATCAAAGAGTTCAACCTAAATTTAGGCCTGTCCAAACCTCTTAAAAAGTGACCTGGCCTGTCAGCCAGAGTGGCCTACCGGTAACAGGAGCCGGCCGTTACACAAAAAACACCCAGTGAACAGTCTTGGTTTACATCCCGACACACACACCACACGGACAAAAGTATTGGGACACACCTGTTTTTCAGGGTTTGGGCTAGGCCCCTTACTTCCAGCGAAGGCCAATCTTTATGCTTCAGCACACCAAAACATTTTGGACAACGACATGCTTCCAACTTTGTGGACACAGTCTGGGGAAGAACCAGTTCTATTCCAGCATGACTGTGCCCCAGTGCACAAAGCAAGGTCCATAAAGACATGGTTGGGTGAATTCGGTTTGGAAGATCTTGACAGGCCCACACAGACTTTTGGGATGATCTAGAACGGAGATTGCGAGCCAGGCCTTCTCGTCCAACATCAGTGTCTGACCTCATACACGCTCAACAGAACGAATGAGCAAGAATTCCCACAGAAATTCCAAAGTCTTGTGGAAAGACTTCCAGGCAGAGTGGAAGACGTTATAGCAGCAAATGGGGGGGGGGGGGGTCAT
>JBBPCX010000114.1:27507765-27568128 GCA_037974365.1 Hydrocynus forskahlii | reverse complement strand
CCCCCCCCCACATCCATATTAGTCTCCAATGTCATTAATGTCAGGCGTCCCAATATTTTTGTCCCTACAGTGTACTACTACTACTACTACTACTACTACACTACACTAGTATCAGTTCACCGTTCTCTGCCGTTTGTTGTTCCGTGTTGTCATCTCCGTTTCCTCCACAGCAGCAGTGAAACACAGGAGAACATATTCGCTCTGAAATGCTGGTGGGCTGGGGGTTTGGGGAAAATCGACCCTCGGCGTCTCCTCGTCCGTCCTCGGCCGCTCGAGAAACTTCCTCGCCGGCTCGGTGGACCAGCACCACGGCAGCCACGTCCTCGCCATCCTCGTCCTCTACACAGGACACAACCGAGAGAACCGCGTCACCAGCAGCCTCACCCACAGAGACCCTCCTGATCCTGAAATCACCCATTCTGAGATGCAACAGGCGCGCATACCTTGATGAGAATGCTTCGCCACACCGGTCCCTGAGAGGTGACTCTGTGAATGATTAACCTTGGTGTGGACCCAGACCTGACACTGCTGCTCCGCCAGGGGGCGACACTAAGGCCCTTTAAAGAGGACGACCGTCGACACCCCCACGCCCGCCCGCCCCCCCAAATCACCATGTGATCATGAATGAACCAGTTCTCCTGAATTTCATCTTTTCAGTACATCTGTTGAACACATTCACAGGTTCTTGTAGCCTCTAGGCAAAGGTTACGTCCCTGAACACAGAACCTTCTACACAAAGTCTATGTCTATGTACAGCCTGAAAACTTCTTATAATAATCTCAGATTAAGCACATAAAATAGAAATTCCACAATTCACTCATGATTAGGGATTTTTTTTTAGAAGTAATTAATACTGCACCAGACTGGTAAGTTCTTCTAATAATATCAGATTAAGTACATACAGTAGGAATACCATATGTAATATAATTTAATATTAAGTACAACAATCGACACATTGGAATTGGTTCAATAAGTGGTCACTCATGATTAGGGATTCTTTGTTAGACGTAATAATTTTGTACCAAACCTGCTTAATACTTCATGTACTGCATGTTCGCTCATGGATAAATCCGGTCTACTGAATTTAATAGTTTCAGTACTTCTATCGAACAAATTCACTGGTTCTTGTAGCCCCTAGGCAAAGGTTACATTGTTACAGAACAACATGCGGTCAACACGTTGGAATCAGTTCTATAAATCATTCCTGACTGGGGATTCTTTGTTAGAAGTGATAATTTTGTACCAAAACTGCTCAATACTTCACATACTGCATGTTCCCTCATGGATAAACTTAACATTGCTTTTGAAATACAGATTGCTTTTGAAATACAACAGACTTTTAACACTCAGTTTACTTGCTGCTTGTAACAATGACTAGGGAAAACATGAAATGTGATTAGTCAGCATTTTCTGAACTTCCACTTTTCCAGGAATGGGAATGAGTGCTTTAAAACTCAAAAACATTTCTAGACATTTTCAGAGCTGAACAAGAACCCTGTTTGTATATGCAGAGAAAGACAACAGCAGTATATATTGTACTAATAAAGTTTTGTAAAGTTTGTTTATTATTGTGTTAGAATTAGCATGTTAAACTAAATCCAAAAATCCATTATCTAAACATTTTTGTTTTTCAGGATAATGAGCGTCAGAAGTCCTGTCAAGCAGATGGTCATTTTATTTGTACAAAAGGTAAAATTTGTTTTAAGGTTACAGTGAAGTTGTAAACAGTTTTATTTTGCTTCCAGTTAGTATGTCAACAGCTAATCATTTGACCTGTAGTTTTCCACTGTGCTATACCTCTTCAGTAAACATTCCACTAGCCTGTGTTTGAAGGGAAAGAATGCATTAACAATGGCTTTTGTTTAGGAGAACTTGGAAAACTGAAATCATGACAAAAGCGAAGGACACAAAAGACACTAGAGAGGCGATCATCTGGAACCGTCATTAGTGGACTACACAATGCATGGGGTTCTGAGAGTAAGCTTATATGCATAAACTGTTGCTCTTCCACTTCATTTCATGCCTTCAGAAGCTCATGGGGACATGGCTGTTTTTTGTTTAACACTGGCGAAACTAATGTAACTAGTCTATCACTGTATAAAATACATAAGATAACTCAGGGTTTCTGAGTATTCCAGCGAGAAAAAAAATGGACGTAATGCTATTATTGCAATTATCATGCTTATATATATACATACATACACACACACACACACACACACACAGGTTTCAAAAACTTTCTGCACTTTTATATTTCCATCTGATTTCTGTTTAGAGAAACTTTAAGGGGAAGATGATTTTCATGTGATAGTGATGTGAAAGCAGTGTTACACCAGTGGTTAAGCGCTTAACCAAAACCATTTTTTGCTGATAGCATTAAAAAGCTGGTATGAGGCTGGGAAAATTGCACCACAAAGGAAGATGACTGTGTAGAAAAGTGATCTAATGTTTTTGAAATTCTTAATAAATAAAAAAAAAAGTGTGGAAAAGTTTTGAATGTCCCTTGTGTGTGTGTGTGTGTGTGTGTGTATATATACACACACACACACAGTAAAAATGTACAAATCTACATCACAATAATAGCAACAAACGCATTAAGTCCATATTGAACAGCAGTAATAGCGATGTAGACTTCAGTTACTGACAAAAAAATACAATTTGTTCAAATTGAGTTGTACAAGTTTTTGAGACATCAGCACAGAGGTGGGTGGGTAGGTGGGTAGGTAGGTGGGTGGGTAGGTGGGTGGGTAGGTGGGTAGGTAGGTGGGTGGGTAGGTGGGTAGGTAGGTGGGTGGGTAGGTAGGTGGGTAGGTGGGTAGGTAGGTGGGTAGGTGGGTAGGTAGGTGGGTAGGTAGGTGGGTAGGTAGGTGGGTAGGTAGGTGGGTAGGTGGGTAGGTAGGTGGGTAGGTAGGTGGGTAGGTAGGTGGGTGGGTACTGATTTAAATGCCTCACACCTCTGAAGAATATGATCCGCGGCCCATGCACGCTACACTATTAACTACTCAGATCGATCATCAGGTGCTCATAAATCTGAGTCTTTCCTTTGAAGCTGGAGGCCAGCAGGAAGTTGCGGTTGTCGATAGACACCAAAGAGAAACCTCTCGGTGCCTGAATGTTCAGCTCCTGGGAGTGCACAAAGTGGCCCTTTTTGGCGTCCCACTGGTAGACTCGGGTGAGTGAGTAGTCGCTACCCAAAATGGCATACTGCCAGTTGCTGATAACAATGGGCTGGAAGACCATGGAACCTCGAGATGGCATGGCCTGCACTTCAGTAAACATGGCTCCATCCCACCGCATCACCTTGGAGTCGCCGATAAAGCGGGTCAGACAGATGTAAAGCTCACCTTTGGCCTTGAAATGCTTGACAGCATAAACATCCTCCATCTCAGGGATATCGGTATGCCAGTCAAACTGTTTCCGGCTCTTGCTCCACTGATAGACAACAGGCCGCTGTGAGCTGCTGGACAGGATCAGACTGGATCTGCCAGAAATGTCCAGGTACTCTACATCTGTGTCCCGGTACCAAGGGTGCAAAGACTGGTGCGAGTAGAAGCCATTGCCGTTCCACTTGTACACGGTAGTGGACCCCGCTTTGGAGCTATCGGCAATGACAAAGAAGGACTCACCGTCGACCTGGAATGTTTCAATGTCATTGGGTTTCCGGATCTTCAGGATGTCAATGTCCTGAATTTTGATGAATTTGCTGGCTGAGATGTCTCGTTTGTAGATGTGCGAGCCCCCAAAAAGCTGTGCAACAACGATGAAGAGCTGACTCCCAATGACCATCGGCTTGCAGACCACTGTGGAAGTGCCTACGAAGAAACAAAATGAAACAAGCCAAAGTGCTCAAGCCATAAAACATGACAAATATAATAAATAAAGTAAAATTAAGATTTGTTTATATAAAGAAAGACAGAGAGAGAGAGAGAGAGAGAGAGAGAGAGAGAGAGAGAGAGGGAGACATGGGGTAATAATAATAGCAATACAATCACAGTGATCTTGATAACAAATCAATGAAATATGAATAAAAATAAATGACAAAATTAAATGCATAAATATATGAGATAATGAGAGTATGAGTATTAAAAGTATAAATATACACAAGGATAGACCTTGGTTTCAAACATTCACAAATCTGTAAAAACGGGAGTCAAATAGTCTTTAAGGGACAAGCTCAAAAAGTCTTTAAGGGACAAGCTCTGCCAACTAAAATTTCTGACATAAAAATGTGAAAATGCATTAAAAGCAAGCTTGTTTTTCCCTCCTGGCACCATAAAAGACACTTTACACTGCAAACGAAGGGTGTCCGCCCTCCACTGTAACAATAAGCGTACGTAATTTGGCAGTTGCCCAAGAATTGTGTTGCCAAATAAAACGGTCTAATTTTTTCTACCTTCTACCGGACAGTGAAGTCGATTAGAACAAGGATCACAGTGATGGGTAAATTTCCCATTATGAATCTAACTGCACCATGATAGACTGAATCTAATTTTCTTAAAGTGGAGTAAGTAGCATTCATCAGTAATATCTCTCCAAACAGGTGCAATTCTTTGCTTATTCTTCAACGAACATGAATTGTTCCTAGAAAGAAAACTAAATTTTTTTTTTATTATCTTGAACATGTTTGCAGTTCTTTATACAGTCACTCAATATATTTATATTAGGATTATTCTTAAATGTTTAACAATGTAATATTAAATGTGTCTACAGTGGTATGTGTTGGATGCACCAATTAAATATATTTCAAAATATTTGAAAATACTTGAAATATGTTTGGATAATCAATATTATGGATAATACTGTCACAAAGATCAAAATTGAAATTTATGCCATTCTGTAACTCCTTATAATCTAACACAGTATGATGATAGACTGTTATTCAGAGAAATGGACAAAAAAGTACAAACACAGTTCAGGGGACAGAAGGTTGGAGCTATTTCTGTCCATTTTTTAGGTAACAGTTTGTCATTTCAACTATTTGAGATTACTTAACTTGACAGTTTGAGGTAAGTGTGGAATGATTTTTACTTTGGACACTAAATATCTTGGCTTGTTGAATAGGTAGAGCTAAACAGCCTGCTTCTGGAAGTAAAATTAGTTTTCATAATCACTACGGGGAATTGGATTTCAACTGACCAAGGAAGAGACATTATTAGCTACAATATCGTGACAATGATCTACACTCCTGTTTAAGATATAAGTCAGACTGGTTTCAATTTTTTGTTCCCCATTCCTTGGAAAGCAACACACTACCCAAAGTCAGAAAGCAAGCTGCACCAGGCAGATGCAGAAATTGTTTGGTTTTGGGCCAGAAAAGCACAAAGCGGCTTCCACTGGTTAGCTGCATATTTCACCATGGTTTCATTGTCACTTAGGAGTGTTTTTAAAGACAAGCAGCAGAGTTCAGAAAATCACGTAATATTTCATGTAATACAGTAATACAGTGTAACACAGTCATGTAATATAGTGCAGTTTGTCTGAGGGGTGACTTGTTAGTGGACTGTGGTTGGTTTTTGCAGTCATGTATTAGGTTGCTGACACTGAATGTAAACTACACACAGACCAGGTCATCATGCAATGCTCCACAACATAAAAAAAATCTGTAGATATCAAGAATGGGCTAAATATATGTTTAATCAAATAATCCAAAAATATTAGTTTTCTTCCCAAAATTCTTTAAGTTTTGTTTCAGAATAGAGTAGAAGGAATGACCTCACACACAAAAAAAAACACAACACATACAGACAACTAAGAATGCACCAATATCATTCTTCATTCAATCCCAGTAGAAACACATACATAAAATGTAGAAACTGGGACATTTTGCGGAATACAAGAATGAAGAAATGTAACATTTATTTCTAAAGGGTTAGAAATACAGTAAAATTGAATAAGAAGCATCCCTTTTAGCATATCATTAAAATATTAATGTCTCTTTATATGCTTTTTGGAGTACTATTAATGCTTTATCAAATTAGTTTTCATTATTGGTCAAATTAATCAAAATAATTTGATTGATGTTATTTGCCATTTGTACACTTACACGCAGTCGGGGAACAGGAATTTTTGTGCAGATGCTGTTAGTCAGCATTTTTTAATTATTAAAAAACACTCATTTATACAGAAACACTAGAGAGGAATCGCTCAATTGGAATGGAAAGTGATTTATTGTGCTTTGTGGGATAAGTAGCTGATTTTCTTTTTTTTAAAAAACAATAAGTACACCGACTTATACCGTTGTCTTTGGGTTTTTTTTAAGAATTTGTTTCAGTTCTCCAAATTAATTTATGACATGTCATGATTATTCAGTTTGCTTCAAATCAATGGATTAACATTGTGGTTAATCATGGAGCTGGACGGCTTGGTTGAGAAACCAAAAACTGTTTATTAAGGATTTTCTAAAGCTCTATTTGAAAGGAGGAGTTTTTCAATGTCTGAAACGTTCAAATTTAGCTTTATATCCCAGTGTCATCACCGCAGCAGAAGCTGTTAAGTGGATTTAGTGGCTCTTACCCTCTATGTTGTCATACTCTCTGAACTCCATGTTGACATGATCCCATTCCATGAAGCTGCATGTACCAGCAAAGGGTTGCGCAAACACAGCATACTGATTGTTCCCAAAGGTGAAGGCCTCCACAGTAATTGACTGAAACTTGAGGGTCTTCACTGCAGCAAACTCTGCAACAGAAAAAGTGACTTTACTGAAGGACATGTTGAAATAAGCAACGAATTATGTATCCACGGAATACTGGCAGAGGCAGAAAGTATAGACTTACAACTGTACTCATTACTTAGTACTTGAGTACATTTTTACCTGTTATCATTTTATGGCCCCAGCCAATAAAGAGAGAGAGTGGCACCAATTTGGAGAGGATGCTGCCCAATTAATATCAAACATGAAGAAGAGGGATGCTGACAGCTGCTGACACACAAATTTCATGTGTGAATAATCTCATGTGTTATTGTTTTCGTGATTCACATTCAGTAGCCACAACTAAGTAGCTTTCAGGGATGTCATGATTACTTTAAACAAAAAGAAATGATAATAACTGAGTTCAACCAAATCAGTTATACCATTAGATTGCACATGCACTGCCATGGGCCTAAGCATCTTACAGAAGTTGATGTTCCTGGATTTTGAACAACTGTGTACACTGGTATGTTATGTCTAAAAAGGAATGCCTCCTTACCTGTAGTTATACAGTCAAACGACTGAGGCATCAGGTCATTGATCTTCTTCCCCTGATAAAGTGGAGGCTCACTGCAGTATATCTGGTCCACTGTTGCATTGGTATTATACATCCATTCAATCAGCCATTTCAGCTTACAGTCACAGCTGAACACGTTCCCTCGAAGATCCCTGCTTGAACAGCTTGTCAGTTGATAAACATGAACAATGCATAGGCAGACTGTGTTTACTATGGTTGTTCCAATTTGTAAAAACATGAAAAACCTACACTTTTGTTAAGGCATCCATGTCCTTGAAAACATCTTTGGGTAATGTCTCAAGGTTACTGTAAGCAAGACTCCTAATAAAAAGTTAAAAACAAAATATTAGTTTATGTTAAAAAATTAGAATGTAAATAAACGATAACAAAAGAATGATATACTCACAAGTGTAAGAGAGATTTCAAACCTCTGAAGGCCTGGGGTGATACTGAATCGATTTTGTTGTTTTCAATAAATCTAAAATCAAGTTGTGGGGTTACATTCACTTACATAATTGTTTTTATTGAATGGGTAGCAGAAAGGAAATAATAAACGTCAATTCAACTCACAGATATTCCAGATGTGGTAGTCCCTGGAAAGCACCTTCATCAATAGAGTCAAATGAGTTGCCTGTAAACAAGCTGTAAGCAAAGTCATGGGTTCAGTGATCAGTGTCATGTTTTTATCCTGTAAACTTTTTGTAGTTTATTATTTAATCCTTTTGGTTGGTCAGAAGGATACTTGTCAATGTGAATGTGTAACGTTACTTGCGAAAAATGGGCGATCTTCTCAGGAAAAAAAGACTGTGCACATGATAGGGATGAAAATCCCAATCTTGTCATTATGCAAGATTATTTATAGTTGCAATTCAATATTTGACAATATTTCATTGCCACAACAATACGATGAGATAAATCAATTTCAGTAATTTATCACCGAAATTATTATTCGTTTTTTAACACAATCTTGATTGTGCGTTGGTTAAGGTACCTTGGCATATTTCAGATTTCCACCCTCTAACATATCCATTTTAAGTGCATGCAGGTTTTGTGAAGGAGCTGAATCACATGTGTTCAGAGCAGAAAGCTACAACCGTGTCCAGTGCAGGGGAATTCCAGCAAAATATTAACCGTTTTCATGACACCACACTCGGCCAAAACAGGTTATTGGCATTGTTGAGCTTCTTGGTGGGCCTGATATCGATTACGTTCCAGCAGCCAGACCTGTAGGCCATTGTTCTTTATTGTGATCAAGATATTATGTCAAATTTAGTCATGAACTAAGTGTGATTGAATGAGTTTTTCTCTCCCCATGGGCCATTCTTGAGGAGCTGGATGCCTGTATGTTAATGAAGCACTTCAAGTCTCTGCCCAAGGACAAGGCCAGCCTTGAGTACAAGGCCATGGCCTTTCTACTAAGCAGCAGCATTGCATAATTTTCACACCAGCTTTAAGCACATTAGGGAATTAGACATGGAGCAGAATGGCCCTCAGGAATAAACAAAACAAGCAGTAATTGGTCTAAAGACTTGTTCTATTTTACATTCTTTTGACTATGTTTATATTTCATTGTTCCTGTCTTTGTGTCCCTGTGTGTCTGCACAGTCACAGCATAATAAAGTTTTTTGACTCTAACGTGGCGATCTGCCTTTCATGATTGAGACCAAACATACAACAACAACAAATGAATGTGAACTCACAGAAGCTGAAGGGACGGTATATGCTGGAAGCTTCCTTCTGCAATTTGACTGAATCCAGACTTCACAAATGATCTGTTGGCATTAAAACAGAATAACAAAAAAAGCGACACAGAACCAATCAATGAAACATAAAGCTTAAGAAGAGATATTTACAAATGCCTTTCAACGTGACTCTTGAGCGTCAAGGCATGCCAGATGTTAAATTTGCTGCTTGTTTAGTGAAGTACACTGTATTGGAACGCCTGACCATTACACCAACAGGGACTTTAATGACACTGCATTCAAATACATATACTTTAATAAGGAGTTGGTCTCCCCTTTGCTGCTATAACAGCTTCCACTATTCTTGGAAGGCTTTCCACAAGATTTTGGAGTGTTTCTGTGAAGGTCTGGCTCCAATCGTGTCTGTATGGACGTTGCTTTGTGGACAGGGGCACAGTCATGCTAGAACATTAAATGTTCTTCCCCAAACTGTGTCAACAAAGGCGGAAGCATGGCATTGTTCAAAATGTCTGGGTCTGTTGAAGCACCTAGACTGCCCTTCACTGGAAATAAGAATTCAATAATTAAGGTGTCCCAATACTTTTGTCCACATTTACATTCAGATTCCTTTTAATAAATATTGCATACAATACAACGTGGACTTTTACGACATTGTATTCAAATACACAGACTTTAATATGGAGCTGGTCCATCTTTGTAGCTTCCACTCTTCTTGAAATTCTTTCAACGAGTGTTTGGAATGCATCTGTTGGAATTAGTGCCCATTCAATAATTAAGAGGTGTGTCCCAATACTTTTGTCCCTAATGTGTATTTACGTTCAAATGCCTTACATTAAATATTGCATTCAATGCAACGTGACACTTGAGCGTCGATGCATGCTGGATGGCAAATCTGCTGCTTGTTTGGTGAGGTATGTGGTAGAAACAAGGGAGAATGAGGGAAAACTTACAAGGAGACGATGTCTGCAGGAAAGCTGTGAGGAACGGATCTGAGGTTTTCACACAGCGCGTTGTCTTTGGTGCAGGTGCATCCATGTGGGCATCTCGACAGCTTTCCTCTCCGGCTCTCCGTTATCAGAAAGCATAGAAAGAGCCAAAGAACCAGAGAGAGACGATTCACACGGAGCACCATGCCGCAGACTGGTAGCATCAGATCTAGTGGACCGTGGAGGAGTCGAGCTGGTGTGAGACGGTGGGGTGCAGCTCAGTGTTGTTAAGTAAAAAGAAATCAAACGGGTTTCTGTTGGATAATGAATGCAAAGGCGAGGCGCCCATTCGAGCGATTCGTTCCAGAGAGGCTGGTCTGGGCCACATGAGGACAAGAGGACTCAAAACACGGCGAAAATCTACTGACATTTATATCTAGAAATGATCACATGATTGTTGACTCGGTGGTCTATATAAATCTCACCCTCTCTTATCGCTTACTAAAATATCAGTTATAACGTAGAATACAAACAATTTGTGCAATACAAGCTGTGTACCCGATGGCGACCAACGAGGTATTTTTGTTTCTGTGATCCAACATGAATCAGTAATGAGGACTGATTAGAATATTCATGAGGATAAAATGCACCTGCGTCTCTGTGAGACGGGGGAGGGTAACAGGAGCTTTCTGATGATCGCTGTTCTCATGGCCATGACAATAAAGTATTAAAAAATACAGGACATAATAATAGTAATAATAATAATAATAATAATAATAATAATAATACTTCTTCTTCTTCTTCTTCTTCTTCTTCTTCTTCTTCTTATTATTATTATTATTATTATTATTATTATTATTATTGTTGTTGTTGTTGTTGTTGTATGTTGTTGTTTTGTGGTTGTTATTATTGTTATTATAACTTATATAATCGTACACCGAATTGTATTATATAGTTACTGTTGTTTAGATTTAATAATGATGTTTTCATGTCAGGGGTGTGTCTACGGGGGGGCTGTACATTGTACATGCTGTCAGTAGGTATAATTAACCGAAAACATGGGATTAGCTTCAACTGCTGCGCAGATCACACACCACTTTATATCTGTACCAGTCCAGATGATAAGCATCAATTAAGTAAGATTGAGGGCTGCATAAAAGGAAGTTCTTCTTATAGGTCCAAAAGCTGCTAGAAACAAACGGTCAGGTCTTGCTGGTTCCTCAGTTTCAACTGTAAAAAATCTTGGTGTCATTTGGTGCACATATAGGTACTATGACTAAAATAGCTTTCCTTCATGTACAAAATATTGCTAAGATAAAAAGCACACGATACTTACATGATGCAGAAAAGAGTTCCCACCTTTATTACCTAAAGATTCGATTACTGTAATGCTCTGATGTCAGTCTGCTCCAGCAAAAACCTAAATAAAGTTCAACTAGTTCAGAATGCTGCAGCTAGAGTCCTCACTAGAATCAGGATTTGTTCTAAATTACTGAGACTACACTGGCTTCTGATCAAATTTTGTTCTATTACTGACATAAAGCACTGAATGGCCCCACACCTGAATACCTCCACGAACTTTTCTTGCTACGCTCCACACTTACTTAGATCTCAAGGTGCTGGCTATCTCCCCAGAATTATGAGAGCGACAAAGGGCGGAAAAGCTGCTGAATGTTTGAGTGTCAGACAGTCTCAGTTCTTAAGTCTAGGGTGAAAACCTACTTGTCAGGCTTCCTGTAATTAACTTTTCCCATTAAATGAAGGGGTTAGAGCTGGGAAGTGGCGGGCACAGAGAATTCTAGTTAACTGGGAAGCTGTTGCTGTGGTCACATTCACTCAAGTTTGTTGACGGTGGCGTTGGGGGTCCCCAGTGTCTCAGGGTGTTCTCAGGGTACTTTTTAGCTGGGCTGCTATATCGAGTTATGCCAGAGTCTCGACTTGCTCTCTTTGCAGATATAATTTGTACCCTGTAAATTTAAACATAACTAACTTTGTTTTCTGTTTGTCTTGCATCCCTTTCCTTGGCCTGTCTTCTCCAAGGGGAACCGCTGACGACTGACCATCATTGGGGCTCCAGGTCACCATCTCATCCTGGATCTGCCGTTGCTGTGGTCCCTTGCCCAAATGTCCTCGTCTGGTTTGGCTGCTTTGGCCTGCCCACGTGGGCCCTTTCTCCTCATCCAGGGATGATAAATGTTCAAAAGCTCTGGTGGAGATTGTTGTTCCAGTTGCTGTGGACTACAGACTCCCCAAAAAACTCCTGACTCAGACTCCTACAAAACTACCTCTACTGACGGTACCAACTCTTTTAGACATAGACTGCCAACTGCTCAGCAGTGATTAAGGCTGTACACAAAGGCCTTCTGTTGTTAGTTATCTCCACAGAGACTCTCTCACTCTCCAAATCAACCAGATACCCCTCCTGAGTCTTGGTTCTGCCTGAGGTTTCTCCCTCCAGCTTTAGGGAGCTTTTCATCACCTCGTGTTGCCCTTGACTTGCTCACTTGGGGCTCGGACCTGGATTTTGTAAAGCTGATGTGTGACAACAACAGTTGTGAGAAGCGCTATATAAATAAAACTGTATTTTATTGAAAAACCAAAAGCTTGTTCTAGGCAACAGTTTAAAATATAACAGAACATCAGCATGATTAAGGCAAGCACATACAACAACAAATCAGGCTATTAGTTTTCAGAAGAAAACTGTAAAATAGCATTATAGCATTATTTTATATGAATTTAGATTATCGCCCATCCCTACTCACAATATTAAAAAAAGTTTGTTCGTAAAGCCAGTCACTTCAGGTTCTCTTTGATGTAATTTTTAATAAGGTGTGTGTTGATTGCACTCTTGCACACTGTTTTTACCCGTTTTGGAAGTATGACAAATGCATATGAATGGGCAAACCAGTACACCACATGAGTGAAGCCCCACATAAACACGCTCAGAAGTTGAACAGCATTTAAATTTTCAAAACATGACAGTTCACACCAGAGCTGGTGACATCCCTTCTTAACATAAATACTTACTTACAGCTTACTAATGCTTGGGAACAGGATCCTAATACAAAGTCACGAGAAAGGCGAGGGAATGACTTATCACATCTTAATTATCCCTTAACTACAATAACTTAATTGTCTTGTTCCCAGATACGTATGTCATACTCATGTTCCCATCCTGTTCCTGGGTCTTAATAAGTTATTTTTTATTAAGAAAGGGTGTCACCAGCAAGGCTCTATACAGGAAACGGTATAGGAAAAAGCAATAGTCTGTGGACAATGCACAAATTTATGAAATGCTAATGCTTAAGCCATACGCCAGTTTGCACTACTGATCTGCTAGTCCAGTACTCGAAATCTTACACACAGCAATATGTCATGAAACCACATGAATGATGAAACCAGGAATAGAACGCTCTGAGTTCTGGAGGACAGAATGAACGTCGATCTATTAACCCTTTTCCTGGTGCGACCTGGGACTTTTTTGTTTTACGTCATCACTTTGCGCGCGGAAGACATGCTCTGGCGGCGCGTAAACAAACCTGACGAAGAATGAATCAAGGCGGAATCGATCTTGTTCAGGTGAGTATAATAAGTACTTTAAGACGTTATTGTTATGAGAAATAACAGCATAATATTCTCGTCGAATTGTTTGTAACAAAAATATGGTAGGGCATAAATGTTTAACCCTTTAATAACTTTGATAGCGAATGCATTGCTTGTTTGTTACGTTACATGCAAATTCAAAATGAAGCCAAACATTAGTGTGTCTGTATTAAAACATAGGATAGGAACATAATATGAGAAACAACTGAACCTAATTTTTTTATCTCTAAAATTGTTTATAACAACACTTGTGTGATGTTGGGTTATATTAGGTAGAATATGAACAGCCGTTTCTCGAAGTCGATGTGTTATAAGCAGGAACACGCTTGTTATAAGGATCTCAGCGACTGTAACAATGACCAAACTGTCATGGTTAGACTACTGTATCAGAGCATCCCTAAAGTGGCAGGGCATGTAGAGTGGTATGCGGTAGTTAGTACATACTAAGAGTGGTCCAAATAAGTATAGGTAAGTATAGGTATAGGCTCATAGATGTACGTGGGGAACCAATGTCTGTCTAGTCCGATCCTACCAAAGAGCTACACCATGTGGACAAAAGTATTGGGAAGCCTTACCATCCCACCAACAGGGACTTTAATGACATTGCATGCAAATACATAGACTTTAATATGGAGTTGGTCCCCCTTTGCAGCTATAACAGCTTCAATTCTTCTTGGAAAGCTTTCCACAAGATTTTGGAATGTTTCTGTGGGAATTTGTGTCCATTCATTCTGTAGAGCATTTCTGAGGTCAGGCACTGATGTTGGACGAAAAGGCCTGGCTTGCAAGCTCTGTTCCAGTTCATCCCAAAGATGTTAGATGGAGTTGAGGTCAGGGCTCTGTGCAGGTCAGCCAAGGTCTTCCACACCAAACGCATCCAACCCTGTCTTTAGGGAGCTTGCTTTGTGCACTCCAGCACAGTTATGCTGGAATAGAAAAGGGTCTTCCCCAAACTGTGAACACAAAGTTGGACACATGATGATGGCCAAAATGTTTTGGTATGGCAAAGCATGAAGATTGTCCTTCATTGGAATTAAGGGCCCACCTGAATTCAGTAATTTAGTGGCGTGTCCCAATACTTTTCTCCATATAGTGTACCTCAGCACAAATTGCTGAAAAATGCAATGCTGGCTTTGATTAGAAAAGGTGTCCAGCCACACAGTGCATCACAGCTGGCTGCATATGGGGCTGCATAGTCATAGACTGGTCAAAGTGTCAATTTAGACCCTACTGAAGGTGCATCAGGCACGTGAGCATCAGAACTGGGCCATGGAAGAAAATGGACTGGTCCAATTTCCAGTTCATAGGGCTGTGAGGCTACATTATGGTTTAGCACAATTTTAGTGAAGGGAAAATGTCTCAAGTTAAACTGTATCAACATTGTAACCGTAAGTATTTTTTATTGACTCAAAATTCAATTAAAAGACTTTCTAGTGGGGGGAAAAAAGTCTTGGTAGTGTGTTTGGTTGTTATCCTTCATGTTTTTCATCACATGGTTCATGTCGGGAAGTGAAAAACAGGGATGACATTGCAGATCCAGTTTAACTGCAGCCTTTCACAATTAGTGTTTGATATCTTGGGATGTGGGCTTATAGTAGCTGAACTACAGTATCCTTAGTTGCAGGAATGTACAAATCCTACAAAAAAGCTGAATTGGTTTGCCAACTTTGCACGATTTGTACATCCCTGTACAATACATTTAATATGCTGAAGTGAGAGGAAAAAAATTATTTGCATTTAGTCCTATCATGGTTCCAGTCTAATTCTACGTTTTCAGTGTTGTTCAAATACTCATTTTTATTGCTCTATGGTTATCACACCAGTGATGATCTTTTTAAAATGTATTGTTATGTAGGTGCATAAAGGTGGTGGGTATGACTCAGATTTCAGCGATGATGAAGGTGAAAGTGGGTCATCACAACACAGACAAAAGAGGTGAGGTGTGTGCTACATTTAATGTGGTACAGTATACAAGAAAAAAATCAAGGCTCATTAACATTCAGATGAGTTACATTTCAACCAAATGAAATAATAAGCAACTGAGTCCTATGCATTGTCAACTGGTTTTGGTATTTGTATTAATGTGTGTTTGTTTGTAATACAGGAAATATGAAAATGAGCTCATGCAGAAGCCGCTTCAGAGTGGAAAACGCAATAAGGTTGCCCATAGAAATGTGGCGGCTGATGAATGGGACAGGTATGGATAATGGTAAAAGAACCGTTCTGAGGAAAATCAAGTTTGTGTTTTTATCCTTAACTCAGGTGAAGTTAGTCGTCTAAGACTTTTCTGGTGTCCAAAGTCTGCTTCTTTGGTTTTGCGCTGGAGCTACAATACTGCGAAGGAGCAATGTGGAAGTTTTTGATCATTAATATTTGCAAACTGCGTAGCAATCAAAATACACTGGCTTTAAACCATGTGAAGTTTTTAAATAATGTTGTACCGAAATGTTTTAGATATATGTGTGTGTTATCTTGTTTTCTATGAGAATGGACAAATGTACAGTTAAAATTCAGACTTCAAGACTGACGCGACTACAGTTTTTAACTTTTCTACTGTTACTTTTTTTTTTTTAGTCTGAATTTTGTGTGTACTTTTGTCTAGGATTACAGATAATGGTCTGTAAGTTTCTAAATTTTCTTTGCTGAACTACTGTTCTAAGAATGTTAACCTACGACTTCATGCTATGGTTGTTTTATATCCACAGGGAGGAGGCCAGGAACCGACGCCATCATCTCATATCAATGAATGCCATATCCTTGCAGCTAAACATTCTTATTGTCTCTCTTATTTAATTTAATTTTTGTTTTATACAGCAGCCTGTTTGTAGAAAGCACAAAGCATGTTCGTACAGTTTCTAAAGACTTTAATGTTCTTGAGGCAAAATTCAGTTCTCTGCTGAAAGTACACATTCTTTCAATAGAAGTTCATATTTCATTCAGTGTATTGTGGTAAGACTGCTTCTTACAACACTTTCCAGAGTTTTTAACCCTTGACGTGACATTTTCACTTTGATCGACATAAGAAGTTTGTCAGTGATTACATACTGTACTATGGAGGAAAGCATGAAGACTTCAAAAGATCTGTGTGAGTAGGCTGTTTTGTTAACAGCCAGGACAAACACTTTACTTTCACTTTAGTTCACACAACTTGATGCAGGATAAACCTATATGAACTATATGCAGGGCTACAGATAAGACTGATTTGGATGTGGTGAGGCAAAACCACCGCTTTCTCTGGAGGGATGAGGATGAGGAGGATATGACATGGTAAATCTTAACTTTTGTACACCCAAGTTAATGTATGGATACAGTTGCCTACTTTGCTTATGCCTCTGACAAGTGTAAATATGACTGTAGGGAAAAAGAACTTGCAAAGAAGTATTATGAGAAGCTGTTCAAGGAATATTGTATTGCTGACCTGAGCAGATACAAAGAAAACAAGGTATGTACTCCCCTTGTCCATGTCCATGTCTGTCTTGTTTATTCACACAACATTTAAAACATTTGCAATTTTCTCCTTTCTAGTTCGGATTTAGATGGCGCATTGAAAATGAAGTAATATCGGGTAAAGGTTAGTGTTTTTTCTCCCATTTAATGCTACTTTGCTTACTTGACTTGCCCCTAGCAGAATAGTTTGATTTTATTTCAGTGTTCTAGTATAAAATCTTTGTTGCAACACCGCTTTTAGCTAGTAGATCACTATAGCAACCCATGTTGTAATCCATGTTGTTGTTGCGTTGATACAGAATTTGTAGATCAATAATATACCGATAGCTGGACTGATAACCAATAGTCTTGTTGTGGCCAACAGTAATAATTATAGCTGTTAATTTCCATTTTTAGCATGTTCAAAACTATAATCCACATATGAAGTGCAGTGAGATCAAGACTGGTTAAAAACTTGAAAGATGGATTGTTTTAATTCATATTACATAACCATCAAATACAGTAAAATTAAATGTGACCTATATTGAAAACTCCTTTATCATTCTCACAGTAACCTGAGGACAGCTTACGTTTGTATAAGACTGAACCCAGAAGCTGTATAACATTTTAACCCAGGATGCATTCCTATGGATGCCTAAGGGAGTTAACTTTTTTGGCGTGTTTTAATTTAGAAGCACTCTTACAAAAAGTACAAAAAGTGGAGAAAATATGTTGGACTACTTCTTTTTCACTAGTTTCAGACATTCACGTGTGGAAAACATTCAGAGATCCAAGCTATTTTTTATTTGTTTGTTCATAATGTTTTATTTATTTTGTGCCACTAGATGGCACTGGCAGGCAAAGTATGTGCTTAACTCTTGTGCTTAAGTGACAGTAGACATAACCATTGTTAAATATTACTTTGGTACAATAAATTTCGTCATTTTAGATTTCTACTTGATTTAAGGTAAAAAAGAGTTTTCTTTAAAATGAGTAGAGTTTTAAAAATGAGCCGTCATTTCTGAATTCTAGATATGATTTTAATCAAAGAGGGAAGGTTACACATAAAAGTAACTTGCAGGTCATTCTGGCTAAAATATTTGATATTGCCCATGCTCTGCAGTCTCAGAACGAAGAGCTGTCTAATGACGCGGTGAAAATGACAGTTTACTACCCCTTGAGATTCTTGGCCGAAAGCAGGACCACAGAAACAAAAATTACTGAGGTTTGGTGACCTGTAGTGTGCACCTCTTGTTTCATTAGATTCCTTACAATACTGACAGAGAAACAGCCTTTGGAATACTGGTCAAACTGAACAAAACTAAATAAATACAGATTTGGAATTAGGCCAAAGCATTGTATTTCCACACTATATGAGCTAAGCCAGAGAAATGTTTGCTTTTTTATGTTGGCCAATAGACTGCCTCACAATGGTTCAGTTCCTGGGTAGTTAAGCATGGACCATTAGTTGAGTTAAGCCAGAATGACACTTATTTTGAATTACACTCAAAATATATCTGTACCAGATCTCTCACTGTTGCAGTCTGGTAAAGCAGAAAATAAAGTAATTCGGCTTTGGTCTTTCCTGAAATTTGTGTCAGATTTTTTTATGTAGCTTATAACACCATGCTATTCCCACGATGACCTTGAATAAAAACAATCTCTTCTTGTAACATGCAAAAGAAAAGTTATTAAAAAAAAAAAAAATCTTATGGGCTTGCTGGACTGGATTTACTCTGAGCCGGCGTGTGTGTGTGTGTGCACGGCTGCCTGGGCGGTGCCATCTGCCATTAGCCGTCACCTGATTCATGGACTTCATGAAACCAGGGCAGGTTGGAGGCATGACGCAGCAAAACATGCGCATACACCAAAAAAAAGATGCACTTTAGCCTTCGGACAATAACATCCACTCATGTTATTAGTGATGTACTCAAAACCCATCAAATCAATAATTTTTATAAAGGTCTTCTGACATTTGGATTAGATTACAGTCCTTTAAGAAACAATTTCACTGTAACTTGGATTAAGAAACTCAATGCACAAATGTGACTGGACAAACTAAACTAACTACCATACGAGAACCTGTTTTTTGTTTAAAAATAGTCTGACAGTTTTTTGTGTTTTTTTTTTTTTTTTTTCCCAGAAACAATGGCACCAACGTCACTGAGTATTATTGACTATCGATTCACATTTAAACTTTTTGAATGTACTGCTATCTTTTTAAATGCCTCGAAATTGACAAGGGGGGCATTCCCTCTCTTGTAAACCTTTGAAGGTCAAACCTTTGAAGGTCAAGCAAGAGATGCACCTGACACGTTTCTATTGTTCAAAGATGCTTTTTGCCAGATTCACAGGCCTTAATGGCTTGGATGCAGCTCACGTGAGCTTAATTGGCATGGCCCTAAGTCACAAGTACGTCACCACAGAGATGAGATAATTGCCAGCACTTTAATCTGTGTAGGCAATGTTAGGATAATGGCCAGCTAAGTCACTCTTACTCCCTCAGAATCATTTAACAGCTAAGACTGGCTCATGAATGCCCTCCATTTAAAGGCCTTGTCCACATAAGTAGAGTTCAGTGTTGCCCACAGAATTATCTGGATCAAAGCTCAGCAAAATGTTGACGATGTTCTACTCCTCATGAATCTGTCATAAAGAAATCAGCATGTAATCACGTTCCACTCACTAAAGCTGACCTACATTACCTCTGTTCCAGACCCGCTGGCTCTGTTCAAACATTGCAGCTATGCCTAAACATGCCTGTGTTTGTAAAGTGCATCTTATCAAAATATTTTCCTGCTTACCATCGAACTGAAGGTCAAACACTTTTAAGTGAGCAATAGCTGGCATGATCTGGTCAGCAGCAAATAAGGCCCCATTTTACTTAAAGGGCCTATGCTGGCCTAAATTGATCTGACAGTCATTTTGAGCAAGACATGAAAGTAAGCACTTAAGCTGACACAAGCTGACACAGACAGTGTGCTGTGAAGAAAGTCTGGCAGAGTTGTTCTTCCTGATGACGTACTTTACCCCAGCTGCAATCTGGAGGATCCCCTGTTAAGCCTACAGGAGATAAAGCCAGCCTGTTGCTAGTCCTGGGGTAAAAGACCAAACCAGGCTAGGGTTGGAAGGATGCTGGTATGTTACTCTCTAGTATATTACCCAAAACCAGTGGGACACACAATTTGAGTGTTGTCCTCTCAGTTTAAATGCATTTATTTTTTGTAAACTAGATTGCCAGTTCACGGGATCTGGCATAATATGTTCTCATACTGATCAGCCGTAACATTAAAACCACTAATGGTATGTTAGTCCCCTTTATGCGTCATGGACTTCACAAGATCTCTGAAGGTCTGCTGTGTTAGCTGGTAGCAAGATGAACTGGTTTGTCAAGCACATTCCACGATTGTTTGATCAGACTGAGATTGAGAGCTGTCCACATGACATAAAAGAAAAGGTGATTCATCACACCTGGCCACCTTCTTCAATTGCTCAATGGTCCAGTTCTGCTCACTTAGCAATTGTAGGTGCCTTCAGCAGCAGACAGGTGTCAGCATGAGCACTCTGGTCTGCGGCTGCACAGCTTCATATGCTGCAAGCTGTGATGCACGGTGTGTTCTGACAACTTTCTTTACAGTTAGCATGAACTTTTCAGGAATTTGTGCTACTTCTGTGGGACTGGACCAGACAGGCTAGTCTTTACTCCCCACAGGCATCAGTGCTCCTTGGGTGCCCCTGATTTATATGATTATATAACATAGAATATACTAGACATACCACACTGCGTTGCATAAGTATGACGAATGACCACCGCAGAAGTTGAGAAAAAAAGCAGCAATCAGCCGTGTCCCAGGAGAATGTGCAAACTGGCTCAAGCAGCGTGAAACTGAATGATTTGATTGCTTCAGCAGTGAAATGTGAGGCATTTGAATTTGGTAAATGTAATGTATGGATCTAAAGATAAAATAAAATTTGAAGCTAGACCAAAGCATGTCAGAAGAACAGAAAGCTTGTTGTAGTAACAACAGCTTGTTGTAGTAACACTTTATGGGCGATTTGTTTTTAATTGACGCTAAATGTGTATGCCATTGTTAATGAGCCTACAAAATTCATTATGACTAGCCATTCACACAGGCATGTATTGGCCGCTGTTTTGATTGGCTACTGGTGACCATTTTGTTGAGCAAGCCAAACTGAGCTCTTGTGTATGTGGAAGTTTGAACCTTTACACCTCAAGATATTGGTTGGTGAAGTGCTAGATTTTTGCATTGATTTAATTCACTAGGTGGTAAAACGCTTATCAAATGGCTTGAGTTATTCCCAAAAATCTCCACTCTGTGCAATACACAAGGGGACATGGTTCATAGGGACACAAATGTTTTATTCAGTATCAGGTATAAGGGGTTACAAGCACACCAAGTTTCCTATATTACTTAACATTGTGCTCTTTCAAAATGCAATTTTGAAATTAAAAGAATCATTTAGCCATACTTACTAGGCTACTTTAATGACTGGCTAATTTTCTAGGTAATGCCAAACCCATAAGGCTCTCAAGAACAGCATACCTTGTCATGGCAAATCGATCTGTCATTTTACTTGTTAGATTAAAAATGTTAACGGAATATTTAATTCTTATAAAAATTAAGATCCAGTAAAATGTCATAAAAAGTATATGAATATGTTCTCTTTTTTGGTAATATTTCTATTGGGTGCTTTTTTATATCATACTGTATAGCTTTTATTCTAGTGTTTTTGCTGCTCTTAACTATGTACTGTCCACTATCTGCCGTAGCAATGCAAATTTCCCACTTGTGGGACTAATAAAGGTTTATCTTATCTTCAATCAGATTTTGACCAGCCATGAAAAATATGAAGTTAACAAAACACCCACATATACAAACTTCCAAAACATCATCAAGGCGTCTCTCTTTGTTGCTTATGTCTTTATCTCACATTGCCTTTCTGAACATAAGCTGCAGATCTAAGATGTCTGCTTACAGTTGTTACCCCTGTGTCACTGTGTGTCCCTGTAATATGTGGCAGGCCAGTTTCTCTGTGGGAACAAGCGCTGTGAGAAGCAGGAGGGGTTGAAGAGCTGGGAGGTGAACTTTGCCTATGTGGAGCAAGGCGAGAAGAGGAACGCTCTGGTAAAACTGCGTAAGGCTGCTGTCAGCTGGACACCCACCTAAGCTCCACTGCAGTAAATCCTCTCCCTCTCTCCTCACTAGCCCTGGAGGGGAGCTCATCTTATATATGTAGCCTGTTCATGTGCACCAAAGCTTGCTTGCAGGCAATATTGCCAGCAAAAATGAAGATTTAATATAGATTTTAAAAGTTTGCTCTTCGCATGCCCACCGATGTGTTCTGTATGCAAATTTAATGATAAATGATTGTGCATTACTCAAGTCAAGCCAAGTGGGTTTATTGTAATTACAACCATATTCACACAGTACACAGTAAAATGAAACACCATGCCTCCAGGGCCATGGTAAAGAACAGAACACCAGAAGACCACAAGTGCAGACAGGATGAAAGAGAGTGCAAGAAAAACACATGAGCAACAAAACAACTGAACTAGGCGGCATTTAGTGCAGTCGACAAAAGTTAGAGTACAGGTGTACTGTAATTTAAGTTGACTGTATAAAAGGTTGCCTTGTCCAGTTGTTTTGTTGCTCATGTGTGTTTCTTGCTGCGGAGAGTTGTGTACACACAAATGAAGTCGACTGCAATAAATGTAACTGCGCAAATATAGCAAAAGCAGGACAAATAATATGCAGTATAATAAACAGAGGGGTTGTTTAAGACAGAAAAGTTCAGTGTGACTTTACGTTGTGTTAGGAGTAGCAGAGGGAGATTCAGGGGAGGGGTGTGTTGGTTGTGTGTGTATGTCTGTTGGGTACAGTTTATGTTTCAGGCTGATGGCCTGATGAAAGAAACTGTTTCCCATTCTGATAGTGGAGGCCCATATGCTACAGAACCTTTTACTAGGTGGGAGAAGGGAGAAGAGAGTGTGTGAGGATTGTGTGGGGTAATCCAGAATGCTGGTGTGATGTAAATGTCCCCAGATATCTTCTCAGCTCTCCTCAGGATCCTCTATTGGGTCTTGCGTTCCAAAACAGAACAATTCCCATACCAAGCCATGATGCAGCTACAGAGAATACTCTCTATAGTTCCTATGTAGAATGTGGTGAGGACTGGTGTGGGGGGTGCACTCTCCTTAGTCTACACTGGAAGTAGAGACGCTGCTAGACTTTCTTGGTGATTTCTTGGTGTCGCCACATTATGACACATTCTGTTTGATGTCTAAAACCTGAGTAGATTTGTGTAAAATTTGTAGATTTTGGCTTCAATCTCATTCTTGATCTGTGCTGTAGGCCTCTGTCCTGAATGCTCCTTCAAACTGAACTATCATCACAAGTAAGATAGTACTCTTCTCAGTTTTCAGCACTGCGTTCTGTAATGTAAATGTTTTTCCTATGTGGAACAGCATTTTAAGCTGTTTTCTCTTCCAGGAGGAAAGAGGTCAAAGTTAAGAAAAAACACAGACCAAGTGGGAATACAGATGATCTGCAAGCAAAGAAGTTATCAAGTCGGTCACATTCTGATAAATATAAGGAGAAACGCAAGCACAAAAAAAGACAAAAAGGTAAATCAATTCTCAACCTGTGTTTCTTTATACTTGCCATTGACCTTTTAAAAACATCTTCGATCACAGTAATGACATAAGCACCTTTGCTCTTTGTAAAAGCAAGCTTTCTAGGGGAGAGGTTAGGTGGGACATGACTGCTGTTATCGCACCCAGAGACCACATGGAATGAAATAACTTGCTCTGGGGCAGAATGCTGTTGATGGCACGCATAGACAGATTCATGCAAGAACTGCAATGTATTTTTTGGCAAAAACACCAGCTAGGAAAGCATTCCTGTACTAGCCTATGCTTGTGATTTGCTCTGTTATTTTCCATGAAAGAGTACCCATTTGCTGAACTTATTGCACCCGATTCTTGAACATTATTTAAACCTTAATATTTAATATTTAAACCTCTAATGTAAGCTTATCATAGTGGCTTTCAGGTGTTTATTGGCTGCTTTAACAAGACATTTATGGCAATAGTGTTCTGCGTGACTATGTTTTTTTTTGGGGGGGTGGGTTCTGTCCACAGAGCACTCTACCTCAAGTTCAGAAGATTTTGTGGAGTCAGACAAAGGTTTGAGCTCCCCTGTTTATCTTTTATCAATGCATGAACTTGATTAGAACAAAATTTGCCTGCCACTGAAAATACATTTGTGGTGCTGCTAAGTGACACATTTGGATGAGAAAGTTTGATTCCTGCAGGTACCACAGCCCTTCTGTCATTGGCTGCCCATCAGTTCAGATTGATGCTAGACAGTTGTTGGTGTCTTTTTGGTCAGAATTGAGCAGCTGATATTTTCCTATCAGTATTTTAGCTGGGATATATACTTTATTGACAACACTTTGAAACGTGGCATTGGTCAGCATCATTTCTAAGTGATAACACTACTTATTTTCACATTCCCAGGTTGTAGGCTACTCTGTGAGGGAATCGCTAGTAAAATTTGTGTGAAAATCATGGTAAACAGATCCCCTTAAAGTACCACTAAAGTCATATTTTAAATTTGTTCAAAGCTAATTTAAAATTTTTTTAGTTTGGGGACAGACACTATAGAGTGGAGCCTAAGGGGCGAGTCAAGACGCCAGTCTGTCTGCTGCCTGGCCTTCATGGCAGCAGCTATCAGAGCTACACTACCGTCTAGCTAACTTGGTATGGGCTATGCTGCGAGAAATAGGAGCCGAACCTTTCCGTGAGGGGTGTATACCATCCTGAGCCAAGAGACTAGCCTTGCCCTCAAACGTGGGCCAACTGTCAATAAACCTACATTGTGGCATCTAATTAGGGGGATAATTTACACACCTTTTTAATGTTATTCTTAGTAACCTTAGACTGCCGTGGACAAATGTCATTACAACCTGCATGGCTAACTGTCCTAGCATGTATGTAGCTAGCTAACAACTGCAGGTTTCCTGTAATGTCCAGTGGCCTGACAACTGGTAGACATCTAAAATTAGTGGGGATACATTTATTAAACAAAAAGGACACTTTTATTAACCTGGATGCTGGGTGGTTACATGGGTTATAATCTTAATCTTGACTTTAATGTAATTCTTGACTTTACGAGGGTTGTTTGAAGACATGTTTAGGCAATTTTTTTTATCCTCCTCAGATTCAAAAAGTGAAGATGATGGTGAGAGCCCAACAGAGTCTGAGCACTGGAAAGGTCCAGCTCCTGTGGCAGAAAAATCACGGTGAGACCCATGGTCTAGTGCCACAAATTGTATTCATATATGTGAAGGAATCTTTTCATGAGTGCCTTGTTATAAAGAGCAGACAGTAATACCAATAAAATTGTTGTTTGTTTCTCTGCCAGGGAGGAGGAGTTTGACGAGTACTTTGAGGACATGTTTCTCTGAGCACAGTAGACACTAGGTCAGAACTTGTGACTACAGCATTTGTATGGATGCTTGATGAATGAAATTAATAAAACGCTCTGTGTTTTCTTCAATGTTTTAGCCTGTGTTTTAGTCTCTTCCACTTGGTCTTTACACTGGTAACATTTGTCCTGAATTTTTTCGTTTACCATGAAGGCAAAATGTTTGCATGGTTGGCTGCCATGGCGAAATAAAAATTAATCGACTGTGTAAAGGACCCGGAATGGTCAACAAACAGAATGAAAATGGCTGCAACAGTTGACAAAATCAAAGCAAGCTTGTTCAGAAAATGTTGGTCTGATAATTTCATAGTCCTTCTTCCATGAATTGCTACAGTGGGGAGAGTTTGAATACCTCAGTGTTTGAATACCAATACCTTTGCATACCTCAGTGATCCTAGGAGCTATGTTGTTGGTGGGCAACTGATCCTGGGAAGCCCTACAGGTCCTAGGGGAGAGGGCAGACAAAGCAATTTGGACAGCCCCAATAGAAGAAGCATCAAGGTTCCTGCTACCCACGCCCGGACTAGGGATACAGGGGCCCCACCCTGGAGCCAGGCCGAGGGTAGGGGCCTGTGGGCGAGCACCTTGTGGCCAGGCCAAGCCGGAAGAGCAACATGGAAGCACCCTCATGTGGGCCCACCACCTGCAGGAAGAGCCATAAGGGTCTGGTGCATGGTGGATCAGGTGGTAGCCAAAGGCGGAGGCCTGACATAACAATCCCTGGCTGAAGAAACTGGCTTTTAGGAGAAGTGACTGAAAGAATGAGACTGCGGTTGCAAGCAGCCGAAATGAGTTTTCTCAGCAGGGTGGCTAGGCTCTCTCTTAGAAAGAAGCTTGGACATTCGGGAGGGACTCAGAGTAGAGCTGCTTCTCCTCCACGTCAAAAGGAGCCAGTTAAGGTGGTTTGGGTACCGTGTGAGGACACCCCCCCAGGGGAGGTCTTTCGAGGTATGTCCCATTGGGAGGAGGCCCCGGGGCTGATCCAGGACACGCTGGAGGGATTATACTTCTCTGCTGGCCTGGGAATGCCTCAGTGTTCCCCGGAAGAGCTGGGTGGAAGTGGCTGGGGAGAAGGATGTCTGGGCAGCTCTGCTTAGGTTGATGCCCCCACAACCTGGGCCCAGATAAGTGGCAGATGATGGACGCGTAGTCTATCTAGAACGAGCAACACATGCCTGCCTAAATGCATCTCGTCACATTCTGTGCTGTGCATCCATGCTCATAATTTTTATTTTGGCCACAGACATGAGGTCGCCTAATTTGATCCTGTCGTGTTGTTACATTGCACTTGATTTTTGATCCTTACAAATAATAGAGCAAATGGTCAAATGTTAAATTGAATAAATATATCCTGTGCCTGTAGCATCACACAAAAATATAAACAAGTATGTCATTGTTCCTTTAACTCTGTCTCTCTCATTTGGACATGCTCTTGACTCGGACTCGAATCTCTTTGAACTTGACCACAGCTAAAAATTTGACAGTCTTTCTTTCATGAATTAATGAGCGCCAAATACAGTTCCTAGAATACAAAATACAGTTCCTAAATTCTTAGCAATTTTAAGTTGTATGGAACCCCTTTCACCTGGTGATACCACCAAGGAAGCTGCAGAACTGCCGCTGCACTGCTTCACAAGTTGATCTGTAGGGTGAAGAAGCCCCAGACTTCAAATGAACCAAGCAGCCAGTTGACTGAGCCTCTTTACTGTTAGCTGATCCTGATTATTAAGTAATCCCTGCTTGCTAGATGGAGAAGTCAAGGGCCAGCCAATGCTTAAAAGTCCTTCGGCTTCTCTGTGTGTCCTTTACGCAACCTGACATAAATAGCCAGGTATAGCATGAAAAGACGACTGTAATTGCCAGTGTGGTAAGTACTAGACCAAGGGTCACCGGTCTTATCCACAAAGACCTAGTGCGGCTATAGGTTCTCATTCCAAACAAGCAGGAGCATGCCTCTACCAACCAAATGTCTGAAGAGTAAACAAGTGGAATCAGGCGCACTCTTGCGGCTATATTAGCCCTTGATGGATAAGTAACCCTAGCACAAGACAGTAAAACTTCAGAAAGTTTGAGATCTTTGAACAATGTATTTATTTGTTTCCATTATATAATTTACAGCATCTTAATACATGTGACAGATTCCGTTAAATAAGAGGACACTGGGTGTGAATTCTACAGTCTTATGAGGATGATACATCATTAGTATTTCACAGTGGTTTGCAAGACCACAAAAGAATATACACCAACTGTGCTCTGTGAATGAGTTTCCTGGTAGTGGGGCTAAAAATTAGATTAAAGCACATTAATGATTTACACTTATATTTATGGACACTATATCTTCAGAATCAGCATTCAGTGCCTTGTTTTTGATGCTTTTCAGTTTCAGCCTTCATATTCCTCCTTTGCTTCAGGGGAAAGTCAACTGCTTGTCCTCAGATACACCACAAATCCTCAGGGTCTTTGACTGGTTCATGGAGAACACAGGGAACATCCTGTCGCCTATGCTATATAATATTAAACATCAGTGAACCTCAGTCCACCTCAGTTACCTTACAGCACTTCAGTATTGCATGCTCTTTTCTGACGGTGCATCTTTAAAGCTGAATAAGATTGACCATTTAATATTTGATTCCTTTTAAATTACTTCCAAATTTCACATCGGATAAACTTATAATGCCCTATGGTAAATTTAAATTCTATTTAATATGTACACAATGTCAAACTTGTTTCAAGTATACTATATTCCTCATACATTTAAAGCTCTTTAAATAGTCAAAGTGGAAGGTGATATATTTGGTCACAACAACATGCAACATGACCTTCAAACACAAAATGTAGTCTATAGAATCAATATGAACTTCCTCTGACCTGGCTTACATAACATTCTCAGTTTCAAAATGTCTAAAGAGCGAAAGTACAAAAGGATTAACAGTGATTCAAAAATATATTGTCTCAATTATCAATGTGCTAGGCAAGTTCAGTCTATCATTCTAGAATGAGGTCTAATAAGTGTCTGTCATGGTCATCTTTCATTATATTGTTCAGATGTTTATGTTTTTGATGCATAAGTTTTGGCTCAAACAAGTATCAAAAAGTGCATAAATCTAACCATCATTCAATAACCTGGGAAGGTCTGGCCAAAGTTTTAAAACTTAAAATTACACTAAATCATTTGTGTAATGTGCCAAATAAATATTTGTAGTTAGATTTTAGTTAATAAAATTGGCCCTTATAGTTTGCTCTCACCGTTTTGCTCACTGTGTAAATAATAGATCATTTAAACTCTAAATTCAAGTCCTGTGGATATGAATTGCATTGACATGTTTTCCTTAATGTTGACCCTTATTGTCTAAACACTATTACCATAAACATTTGTTGTGCATAGTAATTAAGCCACCCTACCACCAGGGTAAATGCATGTTACTGCAAGTGCTAAAATCTTTTAGCCTTACTTTAAAAACTAAAGATGCGGCATGAAAAACAGGAAAACAAACATCAGACTGTGTGTTCAAAGTTTTCTGGTGTTCCGCGAAGATACACCATCTGCAAGAGAAAATTGCACATGGAGTCCATCCTTTTATTAATGATGGGTAGGTTTACTTTTTGCTTCCATGTCAAAGAAGGAGAGAAGGGGAAAGAAATCAGCTGGTGATATTCACATGGTCCAAAAAAAAGGAGCAGCTTCCACCTGCTGTCATTTGTGACTGGTTGATCAAGCCCTCTGTCTACTGTTGATTTTTAAAATATAGTGCAGGTTTTTGACTTCCCTGCTTCCGGCTCTGCAGATCCTCCTGAGGTAAAGAGACAGAAAAAAGATGTTAGATCTAGAGTTGTATTTTGGACCACTATATGTTCTAATCTTCTTCCTGATAAGCATGACAGCACTGCTACTAATTTTGCATTACAAATGCTGTATGACACTGTCAGTGTACATGTGCTAGATGTGTTAGCATGGAGGCTAATGACAGTGTTGCAGAATTTATTTTGTGTTAGGCTGAAGGACACAGAAAGTGAGTGATGAATGATGAACAGACCTTTTTTATTCTCTGCTTCTTCCAGTTTCTTCTTTTCATTTTCAATGGCATCTAGTTTAGCTTGATAAATGTCAGCCAGCTCTTTCCAGTGGGTTCTGTTGTTGTTCAGGCCATCAAACATGGGCGTGATCTCCTTATGGAACCTTGAAAATTCCTGTGTGGGAAATGGCCCTTGATTATTGCAAGCACACACAAGCTTACATGCTGTTTCAAGGCATGAGATATGTGATCACATATTAGAAAACACAAGCAAGTGGATGCTTGCCAGATCGGTAGTTAACTGAGGCTGATAGAGCCAATCACAGTCTGACCTCACAGCCAAAGAGCATCTCATGAGTAGAAAAAGGTGGGTATACCTTGTATACGAATGAGCACACAAAGTCAATGAAGCCACATTGCATCTTGGGTAGCTCATCCGCCTTGTTCCTGTCCATCATAGGCTGAGAAGAGATTTATCAGAAACATGTCAGCTGCTGCATTTGGCCCACAAAACTATTTTTCAAAGATTGAAATTGAGATTTCAATAAACAGTACTGTACAATAAGAAGAGATACAAATGAACAGTACATTGTGATTGTCTGTCAGTGTGTTGTTATTTCTAAACGTGTCCTAAAGGAAGCTCTGTATGTTTTCATCCACTACCTTAGTCATGTCTCAGAGATGAGAGAGACATTCCTAGCTCTAGTATCTGAGACTTGCTTTCAGTGTTTGGTAAACTAGACGGCCTTAGTAGGTTGCACTCACACATCGTGGCTTACTAATGTAAGCAATGTGACACCTGTTATTTGTACATTTAAAACCATTCAGTGAACATGTACATTGCAGTTCTTTACAAACTTACAGAGCATTTACACTCAGAAATGCAGCTACTTTTTGGTTGAATCCTTAGCAGTGAGACATGTTTATAGCTTGGCTAATTAATACCTCATAAAATAAAATCAGGAATGCTGGGGATGGAATTAAACAAATACTTGTAATGGCTGTAGTACACTGTGTACAATGAAATAAACCTTTTTTGTTTGTTTGTTTGTTTTCATCTAACCAAAACCCAATTTGAAAATATATTATGTTTGTATTTATTCTAATTATTCTCTGTTTTTAATGGCAAATGATAAATAGTTTTAAACAATTTTCTTTACTACCTAATGTGCCCAGCACTGTACTTTATAAACGCTAAAAGAAGAAAGGGGGAAGAGGGGAGCAATTGGGTTGCAGGCACTAACAATGGGCTGTTGGTCTAGCACAGTCCTCTCCAGGTCACCCTGCTCCCAAAATTCAGCAGCTACCATCAGAGCAACCTTGGATTGAAAGAAAGATAGACTGTTCAGAAAGCTGCTCCAAAATCAGGTCTTCAAAAAGAACATTGCTGCATAGCCAGACAGGTACATGCCTTGCTTTGAACCTCCCATGGCTTTGTGATGGCAGACAAGTCACAGCCAGTCATCATCATTGCCCTGTATTGAGCCCGAAAGAGGGGGAAAAACAAATTTGTACAACCTCATCTGCGTCTGATTCATAAATCTGTAACTGAAGCACAACTGATGTACTAGCTTTGCAAAGTGCTTGCAAAAAGCATAGATGAAAAAAGGCCATGATGATTAAAGAGATAAAAGCCAAACATCTTTAGGTAGTATGCTAATTAGAGAATACATTTAATTACATGATAATTTCCTTCCTTATAGGGTTGTTAGACACATAGTTTATCGCTTCTTTTTCGTCTGGCATTGGTTCTGTAGCATCAACAATCTTCTGGAACATTGTTCGTTTCCTGTAAGGCACAGAAACATTAAAACATTTGAATCGACTGGTTAATTAAACACCAAATGGACATAAATCTATGGAACAGCACTTACTTGAAATACAGGGCCAAATCAGTGGCAATGATGCAGACGTCATGTAAATGCTGTACTGTTTCAAACTGGCGTTTTTGTAGACTTTGGAATATGTTTAGGTCCTACAAAGGCCCAAAACAAATACAGTGATGATCTAAGGCATGCCTTAGAATAAAAAAAACAATTGAAATGCTCTGTAATGTATCAAACCTCTTCTCCCATGAGAGTTTTGCTGTACTCAAGATGGTGTCTCTCCAAGATGGAGGACCCATGAAGCCTGGCCAAAGGTGATGCGCTCCTACAGTGGAAATAGAGATGAATAAGCATATGACATATGATGTTTGTGAATACTGAAATGTAGTAAAGTAATAAAAACTGATTTCGTACTTTGTCTGGTAGAGATTGTTTGTACCCCTGTGGTCAATATCGTGACAAAAAGCAGCTGCAACCATTGCAAAGGCATCAAGGTCTGAGTAGTATTTTCTCAGCCTTCCAGTCTGTTTAGGGAGGGAGAAAAAAATATTTCATGGGCCTGAGACATAGTCCATTTGATCGAAAATTACTATGGTTCATGGAACAAATCAACAAAGCCTGCATATGTGCCGGGTACAACGTCCAATGGTTGTTTGGGCCTTCTGTTGCGAATCTCGCCAGAGAGACCCTTACACATTTTAAATTCTATGAACTTACACCCAGAGAGAAGGCCACGTGTTTGGGGTCAGGCTTTGATCTCTTCAAACACGTGATGGTGAACAAATGAGTGTAACATTCTAAGGGCCAGGTCACTTTGCTTTTCTGATTTTTACTTACTAACTAACATGCCTCTCTCTTTGAAGCCAGACAATTGTCCCAATTTCACTTGGCCTACTTTCACTGGATGCCCAAATGCAAAAAACACAATCCTTAAAAACCAGTAAGCAGTTTGCAATTTGACAAAATATTACAAGTTTTTCTCAGTCATCTGGGGTCGCTAAAAATAAAATCTAAGAGAAAGATACGCTATATGGGCAACAGTATGCGGAAACCTGACTATCACACCTATATGAACTTACTGGACAGCCCGATGTATTACCATTGGAATTATTATGGCATTGTCTCCATCTTTGCAACTGTAATAGGTATAACAGCCATAAGATATAATAATAATAATCTCTATGTTTCTATTGGATTTTTTTCCCCGTTTAGTCAAACAAGAATGAATGAGGTCAAGCACTGGAGGCCTGGCTCACAACCAATGTGCCAATTCACTCTAAAGGTGTTTTGTGAAGTTCAGGGCTCTGTGCAGGCCACTGGAGTTCTTCCACACCAAACCTGTCAAACCATACCTTCATGGATTTCACTTTGTGAACAGTCATACTGGAACAGGAAAGGCCCTTGCCTAAACTGTTGCCTAAGTTGAATGAATATAATTCTTGTTTTTAGGCATCGCATTACACTTCACTGAACCTAAGCGCCACTATCCCTCCACCAAACCCTACTTTAGGCATTCCTGTTGGTAGTGTTGTCCTAGGAGCCATCAAACCCTGATTCGTCCTTCAGACTGCAACATTCATTGCTACTAGCATGATTCATCACTCCACACAACACAGAGACCTAGTGAAAATGCCAGTTCTTGGCATTCCATGCAGTGATCTTAGACATGTATTTAGCCGCTAGGCCATTCATGAGATGCTAAATGCACAGTTCTCGCGCTGAAGTTACTTTCAGTGGTAGTTTGAGCTCTGTAGAGAATCATGCAACAAAGAACAGGCAATCGGTCTACTGCTTCATGGCTGAGCTGCTACAGCTCCTGGATGCTTCCACTTCACAATAATAACACTTACACTTTAGCATCGCCAAAAATCTTTTGACAGTGATACACTTAAAGTCACTGAACTCTTCAGGGTGACCCATTCTACTGTTTGTTTTAACTGCATGTCTGTGCCTTGATTGTATACACCTTTTAGTAGTGGGTGTGGCTGAAACACATGTACATAATTGTTAGGAGGGGTGTCCACATATTTTAAACATACAGCGAATATGTCGGTCCCAAACAGTATGTGGGATTTTAGAGCTGTACAGATTCTGGAATCCGTTAGATTCCAAACTAAAACTGCTGCAGATCCAGGTTTTGGAACAGGCCTGGTTTAACTCACCTGCAATAGACAGAACATGGTCTGGCCCACATTGAAGCCATGTCTCCAGTTATGGTAAGTTATGTCTCTGTAACCCTTCCTGACTGTGTACATCCATCTGGTCAGAACCTAAAGTGAGTTTGGGGAAAACACCTTAATTATACCATTTAGGGAAGATATTCCAACATTTCTTAATCAAATCCTAGAACTGGATAGATCTACTGTCGTATTTCACAAAACCAATTGATATGTTGGTACAAGCTCAGTGTATTAAACGGAAGTCAAGGCTATGGTAAACCCAGCATGTCTGACCTCTGGTGGAACTTTGAACTTCTCCACCACGCCAAGTTCAAAGAAGCAGCGTATACCACACTTGATAAGGTCGAACTCGGATAGAGGAAAGTCACTGAAATGGAATTCCAGCAGTTCGACATCCTTAGCTTCGGGTATGTTTCCTCTCTGCAGACATGTCCATTGCATAAGTCAGAAAATACACATAAACATTTTTATACTTGACTGCAAACACTTGTTTTCAAGATAAAGAAGTAATTAAGCACAATATAGTTAAACCAAAAAAACCTCCAGAGCAGCGGTTCACTACACCTTTAGAACCTCAAACATGGCTTTTTATCATACTTTGAGATTGTCTTTAATAATAATATATAAGACTTGTCTAATATCACAGTTTCTACCCCAAAAAAAGGCTTACCAAAAGTTTGTACATCTCTTTCTGGTCACAGTCCTCTGGTTCTTGGTCAAACTTCTGCTTAGTGTTCTGCAAGGCAAAGAACAAGCATCCATGTAGCATAGCCGCAGCAAAGCTGACTTGCCCTCAGAATGGAAGTCTTCAGTAAGCAATGGTCTCACCAGAATCTGCTGGACCTCTTCGCGGGTGGCTCTTGTTTGGTACAGCACCATCTCCTGTGCAATCTCTCTCTTCCATTCTGTTTTGTTCAGTTTGTCATATGTGTCACAGTTGAGCACGGACCATCCCAGGAACTGTGTGAGAGCCTGCAAAAGAATTGTTTGGAAGGTCAGTTTTAATTGGATTGGATAAATATAATCAGATGGGCCCATAAAGCAGTAGCTGTGAAAAAGGTAACCTCACCTCAGTGATCTGCTCATCTTGTTCATCAAATGGCTTGCCATCTTTTCGGTTGAAGAATGTGGCAATGCCCACAATTTCCTCTTTTTTGTTGACAATGGGAAGGGACAAAACATTTTTGATGACAAAGCCTGTCTCATCCACAGCTTCTTTCTGAGTAGGGGCAAAAGCACATGCTGTAATGATGTTCAGAGCAGTGATTGCCAACTCTGGTCCTGCAGTCCCCTTACCAGTGTTTTTTATGTGCTCTAACAAATTTGATCCAGCTAATCGGTTAATTCACAAACGCTTCTAGAGATTAAATTATTTTGTAATAGCATGGAAAATACTGAAATGCATAGGGTAGGAACTTCCTAATTCAGGAATTAGAGACAAAATAGAGGCAGTGGAAAATATTTGCAGAATTATAACAATGGACAGCATGCAGTACAAGAAGAAGATTTCCTACAAGTTGGTACAACTTGCGTTCTGTGAACCCCACCTGGAATGTGAAATAGTCATCAGCAGCAACGTTCATCATATTACAAATCTGAAAAACAGAAAACGCATGAAATGTACTTCTTTCTCAACACAGAAACTTTCTGTTCACACTATATGCCTTTAGTTCATCTGTTGTTCTCATATTTATTTAGCCCTTTTAAAATGTCATAGAACTGCAGACATTCAGTTAAGGACCAAACTATTGTAAGTTGTGTGTGAGTGTAAGTATTATTATTGATGAAAAAGAGCTCACAAAGCCGTTTTCAGCCACATAAGTTGGGAGGCCACTAACAAGGGCCCAGTGGTCTGCAGGAGGTCCCCTGCCGACAGGAACAAATTCTAGCTTAATCCAATGTTTAGTAGGCAACATACTGTGACTGAACACAATTAATGAAGTAGACAATAGAATATATACAGGGTACTTTAAGTAAAATTTTTGCTTACGGTATGACTTTGATCTCTTCTTTGGCTTCTAAGAGATAATCAATGATTTTATAGAAGACCACTTCCTGTAAAGAATATACAAGGACATAGTAGTTACACAAAACTATTCAGAATTCATGACTGGGATAAATAAAATGACAGTAAAGGGACACTTACCCTACCATCAGGTGTCTTGGGTCCCTTGTATGGTTCTACCTCACCCAGTTTAACCGGCCACTCATCGTAGAATTCCTAAATCAACGGCATCACACAAAAGATGGGTGTTGGGAACCAGTTTGCAATGAGACTGTGCTGCATAGATCCTTATTAAGACTCTCTGCTTGTTCTTCATGAATCGCAAACCTTTTCTTTGGTCATGTCCAGTAGTCCCACAGAGTACCTTTCGCATTGAAGGTACGTCCTCACAGTGTAGAGAGCTTTGTGGAACTGTCTCTCAATGTCTGTCAATTCCTCAAACACTTTGCTAGCAGACCAGAGAAGAACCTATGGTGTCAGAAGAAGGAAGAAGTGCTTGTGTGGCCACTTTTGCTCGAACTTAATTTTCAGGGTAAGGGAAGAAATTCAGATGGTTTATGTCTAGTGGAATTACCTGACTTCTTCTGGATTCCACATTCCACATATAATTGGTGTGATGCTGAAGGGCAACAGCTGTGGCAAAATGTAGGTACTTGCTGAAGAGCTTGGAAGAAAACAATATTCGTGTTAGTAATACACTGCTACTAAGCGCAATAACATATTGTCACCATATCCATTAATGAGGGAGCTCATGTTTTGTTGTTGTTGGGGTTGGGAGCTGAGGGCTATAGCCCAAGCCAGTTTAGATTTCTATGCCACCACTCTGCCTATTGAATGATGAGTGGAATCAGGTGAGGTAAATAATTTAAACGTGCAGCAATCCAGCCCTCCAAGACTGGAGCTCCCCACCCTTAATTTAAGGGCTGAAGGAATCAAGGATGCTATGCTGCAGCATGCATAGAAATATTAGGTCTGAAATATGTGCTTTGAAGGTACAACATTTACTGCAATGACTAACGAATGCTACTGGTACTTGGACAATGGTGTTCTGATAAATTAGAAGCACTTAATGAAGCACATTGTCCACCCTGTTTGAACTTACTTCCTCATCTGCTTTGGTGAATTCTGTGCCACCAACTTTGTTTAATGCCATGACAACTCCAAGTGGATCCTTTCCACTCAAAATAGGGGCAGCCAGGATGTTTTTGGTGGTGTAACCTGTCTGCTTGTCCACAAAGTCACTGAACTTGGAATTCTTCAGAAAAAAACAAGAATAACTTCAAATGAGCATTAATTTCACATTAATTAATTGTACACTTGTATGCGTATAGCTATTAAAATACAAAATTTCACAAAAGTGCCAATATTTAACTAATTTATGAATGGACCAGTATGTTCATATATTCATAGGATGTAGGACTTTTTGAGATTTCCGCACTATGAACTGGTCAAACATTGACTGTAAGGAGAACGGCTTTAAGGCAAATGCCTCCATATTTACTGCACAGACTCAAACAGTAGATCAATAAAACTAAGTTAATGAATTAAAAATATTGATTGAAATCTGTCCTTGATAATTTTACACGGAAAAGAGAATGGAAAGATCAGAACATGTAGTTCTTGGCTCAATCATATTTTTCAGAATGGTTTTACTTTGCCTCTAACACTTTCATTATGTAACAGGGTAAAAGAGGCATAGTCAAATGTGTAATAGACGGAATAGAGATTTCCATAAATGGAATGCATTTTAGTTCATTCTGTGATTGTGAACAAATCTCCATATTACTACGTTACAAGAAAATTCTTAAATCCTGGTTTTAGTCCCTAATACATGAGACATAAATGAATGTAACTTTTATCCAGCTACTTTTATAAACATAACACAGTTATTACTGAGTAATAAAGGTATTAGACCTACTTCATGCATTGCGGTTTTGACCATATATATCTATAATCTTGCAAAGAGGCCTTTTTCTAGGGCCTAGAAGTAAGTAAGACTGGAGGTGAAACAAGTTTTTAGGCAGGCTAAGTTTTACATGCTTGTATTTCTAACCACATAAATCCAGCATTATTTAGTTTATTAATTATGGCAATCATGTTTGAACATTTCTCATTCTAGATTTCAGATGTATCGGTTGACAGATGCTCTTTTGCGGTTTTACCATCACAATTATAAGTATGTTAATAAGAGTTAATACATAGATTCACACTAACAAAAACAAGAACAAATGAACTGATTGCCAATTGTGATGACCTGTACTCACCTGCTTCACATCTGGAACGTTAACTCCTTTTTTGCTTGTGGCTATTTGCCCAACTACACCAATATCAGTGGGGAAGACAATCTCAGCTGAAGGGTTTACCAGGTTGCTCTCGAATTTGGAGGTAGGGGTAACATCAAAAAGACACGTAGTCAGCTCAGGAATTCCATTTCTAGCTCGGAGTATAAAGTAGCTGCAGCGATCCGCATTGACCAACATGCATATCCGTTGCAGGACCTTGTGCATGCTCTTCTCCATGACCGCGTCGGTCTGCAGCTCCTTGATCAAGTCGAAGATGAGGTTGGCTTCCTGAATCTGAGACACATCTTTGAATGAAGATGGGTCTTTGATGTCAAGGTTTTCCGTAAAAGCAGCTGTGATGGCCTCCGCCCGTAACTTCTTGTCAAAATACTCTTTGGCAAACTGGGGGTTGTTTTCCAAGTATTTTTCCACACTGTCCTTATCAGCCATTTTATATCAAAGATGTGTACTGTTCTTAGGGTATCAGCGGTTGCTCCTCTCAGAAATGCATCACCCACAGAAAGACAGAGAGAAAGCACTTCAGTGGGATGCTCCCTCACCAAGCTGCATTCTCCACTGCAGTGCTGTATCAGTCACAAAAGAAAAGCTTCCTGGTCTCCTCTGGCAGGCTGGCAGACTATACAGTGGCTTACAGGGCTGAAGGGATCAAAGTGGCCGCTAATTAAAGTGACGTCATGACATTAAACCCCCTGCACCACAACCCCCCCAAAGCTTTCTTAACCTGCAAATCCCCTGTTGCTGATTATTTTATATTGGACAATCCAATCAGAGGCAAGGTCTCCTGCTTTTTGGTGTGGAACAGTGGCCCAAAGTGTTACAGAATGTAAACTTTGACACCTCCAGCCTCTGCAAAATGTGCAGCCTGCCTTATTGGGGCTTTTTATGCACTGCAGTAATACAGACTTTACTAGTTCAAGAGCTGTGCGCCATCCTCAGTAATAGAGGATGGAGCAATTCTAACAACACATGACTAAAATCTAACAGACATACATTTAGACAACAACCTCTAGTTTAGAGTTTGCTAGAAGAGCAGAGGCTGCGGTAAGGTTACTAGACACAGAAAGTATTTTTTCAACAGGTTTTATATTAACAATAGTATCACTGCTTTATGTACAATAGCAGCTATGGTTCATTGCTGCCCTGAAAACAAAAACAAAAACAAAACAAAACAAAAAAAAAAACATGACAAGAAATCCACTGTCTTGTTCTGGCTTTAAGCCCTAAACGAGAAGGGAAATTCTCAGAAGGGTGCTATACTTATCTTTCTTTACACTGTCTGCTAGTTGGTGGAACCAAGGATCTATTTTCAACAATGGGATTAGTCTGCTGGATATAAAGAAGTCAGTGACTTTTTTTGGTCTTGATGAGAAGAAGAGCCTAAACCAAAGTCAGACAGCAGAAAGCTTTGCATCTTTTATATTTGGCGCAACAAATCCAGGATTAAGTAAAAGTGATTACTAGGATGTCCTCCCTTGAAGAGGGTTTTGGCACAGCCGACTGGTCACATCTTGACATTTACAGGGCGGAGCCACAGAACACGTCTGTACGCAAGCAGTCTGATCAATGCATCAAAATGCAGTGGCTTGAAGAGAGCTGTCTATTATACAAGGACCATGATCATAATGATGGCTTTAAATGATTCAGATGATTCCGTTGTTTTTGTGTTACCTTTTATTTTGTGGAAATGATAGATGTTTATTTGTGGAAATGATTGATGTCACAAGTAAAATCACTGAATAGTCTTTTGTGTTGTACAACACATGAAGAAACTGGAGAAAGTCAGTACTCTGTGATCAGTTGGGAAACGATGGTGTCTATAATTAATTAATCATTATTCCACTCTCAAATACGCGTAATTATCAACATACTATGTGTCACAGTGTTAAAGGTACAACAAAATGGACACATGACCTGCAGTGTTTCAGCTCCAGAGGAGGAGCCAACAGGGGAACAACTGACAGAACATGTCACAGTAATGGTAACAGATCAGTGGCACTAAAGGAAAACAACAAGAAAGAGCTCACTTGGTTTCACTCACTTTTTATAACTTTAGTGGCAAACTCCAGTGACCAAAAAGAACGAGCAGAGGAAGAGCTTGAATATGAGAGGTACATTGTCAGCTCTCATATTCAAAAGATGAAGCAGTATGCAACAACGAAGGGGAAGAAACATTAAATATCTGTTATCCCAAATTATGTCTAAAGCAGAAATATATTTAATGTAAGTTTTGTAATCAGAGGCACACTTTGCGGACTTTCTGTGTAATTAAAAAAAGCTAACAAAGCAGAAACACAACATCACTATACAGTGTACAGTGCATGGTGGAGAGTCCCAACTGAACAATTCTGCCATGTCAGCAAGCTGGCTGGCATCATGTTGGAGAGTACTGAAGGAGGGCCATTTTAAAGATCAAAGCCAGTTGTGCTCTCTTGGACTCCCAACCATTGATGGCTGTGGCATCACCAGGTAACAAACTCTCAATCTCTAATGCTTAGGTAGCTGTGCCACTCGGGAGCCCACACCAAAACTGCTAACACATCAAAATTTGAACACCCCAGAAAACAAGAAACCTTATTTGACAGGTGCAAACCTGGATAGGATTGAGGGGGCAGGGCAAGCCGATATTCTTTCAGCCTCCTGTTTTGGAACTTTACTTAGAGATAGTATAAAGTAGACAAGGACATTGGACCCCAGTTATGTGTTTCAGTGGATCTTAAGAGTCATACCCCCAAACATCCCCTATTCTAAGAACACATCCCGAGGCAGCACAAATCAGTGGTTGTCAGTATACTGTCTTCTGCAATTAGAAAGAAACACATGGTAAAACTAACTGAAAGAACACTGAGAATGTAACACGCAATCTAGAGTTCGTAACGCCACGTTTACATTTGGAGAATAAACCCCTGCATCAACACTCCTGTGAACAGGACTTGAATCCGATCGTAGTTTGTAGGGGTGTTTGTATACTTGCTCATGTTAAAGAGGTTGAGCTAAAACTTAGGGTTTACTGCTCTTTCTCTGTTTTTCACTTTTCTAGTTTTTAAAGAAATTATGTGATGCATTGGTTGGAGTCAAAATCCTGATACATTCACCATGTTTAAACTTGAACAAGGTAAAAAAAAATAAATAACTATAGCACATGCATAGGCATGTGTTAGCACAAATAGCTGGGCCATATACAGCATGTGTGGTGTTCCAGATGTTTTTGAACCACTTTTTTTCGTAACCCAGTTACGCAAGAACATTTTGAGGAGGCCCTGGGGGTCACGTTCAGTTTGTTGGACACATGTGACTCCTGCTGTTTTGCAAAAAAAGTACAGTCCAATGAATAAACGCTTAGGGGAGGTAGGTTCGAGGGTGGGATTGTGAAACTGCTTGCAGCTGGACAGAGGCCCTATATAAGCGCCCTCTGTCACAAAGAAGCCACAGTGCTGCACTGATACTCACCCTTTACAGTCTAAAAAGGTAAGGACTATAAGAAAGGGTTTTGTTATTTTAAGGAAACCTCTGGAAACATCTGGAAGCCATCTATCAAGCTGGTTAAAAAACAGGCTTCTAACTCAAAGGTTTCTAACTACTGGTTCTGTTTTTGTACATACAGCAGACGCCAACATGCTGAGGTTCTTTGTGGTTTTTTGCATCCTGGCAACAGGCTGGGCACAAGACTGTGTGGTTAGCAACATCCCAGTGAAAGAGAACTTTGACAAACACAGGGTAAGCAATGTTCTTTAATTCAATACGATATGCATGGCATTTTAAAAGTGAGTAATTTTGTCCTGCTACATCCAAAATTCACCTTTCATCTTGCAGTTCCAAGGAACATGGTATGCCGTAGCCAAGAAAGACCCAGTAGGACTTTTCCTTCTGGATAACGTTATTGCCAACTACAAAGTTGAAGAGGGTGGAAAAATGACAGCCACTGCCGTTGGCAGAGTTATCATTCTTAAGTAAGTTCAAGGCAGTTTTCAAGATTTTGTACTGTACTAGATGCTGGACGTTTTCATGAAAGCGAAATTATTCTCTTCTGATTATTTCACCCTTAAGCAACTGGGAGACATGTGCCAACATGTTTGGCTCATTAGAGGACACAGAAGACCCTGCCAAGTTCAAGCTAAAATACTGGGGTGCAGCTGCATACCTCCAGACTGGATGTGAGCTTAACTAGAACTATTTACCTCACATTAAGACATTAAGGCATGTTTTGTAGGATTTTCTTTACAAGTCTCCTTTCTACCCATAGTTTAACGACTGCTCTTGTTTGTGCCCTTCCCGCCAGATGACGACCACTGGATCATTGATACCGACTATGAAAATTATGCCATCCACTTCGCCTGCAGAGAGTTAGACAGTGACGGCACATGCATGGACGGCTACTCCTTTGTTTTCTCCCGTCATCCTGATGGCCTGAGGCCCGAGGACCAGCAGATTGTGACACAGAAAAAGCAAGAAATATGCTTCCTGGGCAAATACAGAAGAGTCGCACACAATGGTACCGATTCTCTTCTGTTTTTTCAGCCACTAGTTAGGCAGCTTTAGCCAGCAGAATTAATGAATTCTATTCCATAAATAATACTGGTAAAATGACAAACCATTGATGAAATTATGCCCATCTAATAATATTAACACTGGTTAACAACATGTTTGTTTTGTGTCTTGCAGGTTTCTGTGCCTGAAATGACCCCGCACAAGGATAAACAAGAATGTAAACTTTCATATTTTCTACTACTACAAATGTAAAAACTAAAATGTAATCAAGCACCAATTCTAAGGGTAACAGTAAATGGTTTGTATGTAACTGTAAAACAGTTTGAAAACGATTGCATGATGATACTTCAAAGTATTGTGTAGCCTGAACTACTTTTTAAAATAAACTGATATAAAATAAATAAGCTGGTCTTTGTGAACATAACTGGGAGTGGTTGCTAATGTGGAGATAGTCCCACGTGAGAGAGAGTACCATGTGGCAGGCACTTATTGCTATGAAAGTGAAATGGAAACTGACCTCAGAAGTGAGCTAAGAGAGCTGGTGCCTCTACCAGATGGAGCAGATGGTCAGACCAGGCCAGCTATTCACACACAACCTGTTTACTGGCAGCTTAGCTGTTTTTCCTTCATTTCTCCACTGAATTCATTGTGCAAATGTGAACATGACATGCTGATGGAAATGAAAAAAAACAACAACACAAAAAACAGAATTTATTGATACATAAATATAAAAAAAAAAATACATACATAAAATTGCAGTTACATATACAATTTCAACATTGCTGCGACTCTTTACCATTTTGCATTGGCCCTTTTGCATATATTTATATACCCGTAATTTTTGTTAATGTAGAGTAGGTTTTACCTTAATACTCATAACAAAATATCTAATATAGTTTTCACTTCTGCTTACAAGGGAATAAAACATTGGCACTTTAGATTTTTGCACTGTTCTGTGTTGTCACATGTGTTACTACAAATATATATTATAGTTTGTAAATCACAATAAACCAACTTAGTCTGTAACGTTTTTGAAAACCAAAAAACATAAAACATGACAGTTAAAAAAACACACTAAATGCATCTCAGTAAATGTCACTGCTTTCATTTTTTTAATTGCCTACTTGACAGTTAGTTCTGTGTTCTCTGCATACAGGCTACCTTAGCCTGCTTCTCCCTCAACTACTGTCACACTAATCCCCCTGCTTAAATGGGTGTAATGCCAGGATTTACACATGCAATCTAATTCAAGCAAAGACAGGACAGACTGCTGAAAGTGAGTCTAATCTAGTCACCATCAGGATACAAGGGGAAAAACAAGACACTGATACAAGAAGAATCATTTCCCCTTCCTATAAACTAGACTGCAGCATGTTTCTTTTACGACCCTGTGTGTATACTCTGACCTCACAGTTACTCAGTTAGATTCTGATGCTGCATGAAAAGATTAAAATCTCAGATTTCACCGCGAATCAACTGAATCTGAAGTTTCAGAAATGTACTGACGGCATAAAGGTTGCTGAACCTTTCATATAGTAGTTGAATATACACAAAAATAATAACCAAGTTTATGTTTAAAAATGACCTGATCATTTCATTTCATTTGAGGCAATAAGTGACTGCATGCATTATCAAAACCTGTTGTAACTGATCGTCATTTATGTGCAATTACTTTCAGATCAGTAGTTGCATTCCCATACTACATTTACATTTACGGCATTTCACTGATGCTCTTATCCAGAGTGACGTACATTAGTGCTCAAGTAGTCATACTTAAACTTAAAGTCAAGCCAAAGTCAAGTCTGTCCAAAATTAAAAAGAGCTGAAGGATATTGCTTTGGGATATTACTCAAGTTTTGGCTTATGATACATGGTGAACTGAGAAATCCTACTTTGAAATGCCCCCAGGAAACAGGGAAATTCAGATTTTACAGTACCATTGTAACAAGAAGTCCTCCTAACACACAAGATATCCATCACCACTACTATTGTCTTGCTGATAGGAAGTCTGCACCTCCAAAGAGACAGTCCTTCACTAGCCACTTGAGCCTCTTGGACTAATCTTAATGATGAACATGTCAAACAAAAGGGAGTTGTCAGAGAACTTCAGAAGATGGTATGAGCTGGTTTAGTATTGGAAGTCCATGTGTAGCAGATGAAGAGGAAGGGAAGGGTGTGTCTAAAATCTGTGTTCATACACATTAAAGTGTAACCCACGTCTATGTGTGTAAGGGGATCTTGATGGTCCCTGACAAAAGCCCAGTCCTCTTTATGGATCAGCCTCTAGCACAGGGTTGGGCAACCTTTTTGACTCGTGGGCCACAGTGAGTTCTCAAATTTGACAGAGGGGCCAGACCGAGAGCTAATGGATGGAGTGTTTGTGTGACCATCAAAGCATGAAAACATAAGGCTTATTGTACAAATTGTTTCGCAATGCATTTCTTTCATAACACAGTGGTCATAACTCACTTAAAAATCAGTGACGGCTGATCTTTGAAAACCACAACAATTTCCTGGCATATCAGACATACAGCCATTGATTGGACTTTGGTGAAAAAATATTTTGCTGCCCACTCTCTCTTAAACACAACATTCACTGTCCACTTTTCTTTTCTTTGGTCCGCTCATGTTTACTAAAGGGCTCAAAGGGCAAATCAAAAGTGGAGTGGAGTCATACGTCACACCTCAACAAAGGTCAGTGTCTGGAGTTCAGCCTTTACTGGGAAAACACAGGCATTGCAGGAAAAATGCAAAATGTGATCAGAAGGCTGTAGGTTCAAATCCTAGGACTACCACTGAGGTACACTTGAGCAAGGTACTGCTCCCTGCATGCTATGTTGGTGGCTGCCCACTGTTTCAGCTGATATCTGGGTTAAATACAGAGAAAGCTGTGCCGTGCCATGTTCACATGTAGGGTAGAGTGTAGGATAGAACACATAGTGGTGCTTGAATGTTTGCAAATGTATCATAAATTCCTCGATTTCTACTCAAATATGCGTTAAAAGATCATCGGATTTTCATACAACAGATACAGGCAACCCAATTAAACAAATGAGACAAAATTACATTTATTTATTGAGGAAAATGTTCGAGTAGTACATGTCCATGAGTCACAAAAATATGTGAACCTCTAGGATTAGCAGATATTTGAAAGGTGAAATTAAGAGTCGGGTGTTTTCAATCAATGTGATGACAAACAGGTGTGTTGCTCCCCAGTCAGAGATCATGTACAAATACAGGAACTTCAAGACCATTTTTCCCTCCCCAGGAATGGTCAGCCAACAGAAGTCACATCAAGAGCAATCCATGTAAGTCCCAAGGTCACAAAGAAACCCAGTTCAACGACTAAGCAACTGAAAGTAGCAGCCTCTCAAGATTGGCTCATGTTAACATTCATGAGTCCACCATAAGGGAAAAAAGTGAACAAGGTCATCTCTATGTGAACTGAATTTCAAAAGAAAGCAGTAAGGCAATGACCCTCAGTTTTTTCAACTAAAAATGGCTCAAGAAGAAAGTTTTTGAATTGCGAGTGGAAAGTCAAAGTCCTTACATTAAGCCAACAGGAATACTGTGGATGACCGTGTGTGCAGTTCATATTAAGATATCCATCAAAATCCTTGAGTTGCAGTTGTTTTGCATAGAGAACATGCTAAAATTCCTACAAAGCACTGTGATCAACAGAAACATTTAACAACAGTTATCGCAGCACAAGGGGTGTACAGATCTGCTATTCACATACTGAAAGCAAAGGTTCAGATTCTTTTGCTGCTCACAGGTAGGTAAAACTGGATAATTTTCCTCATAAGTGGCCAAGTATAATATTTTGTCACCTTTGGATTTTACTGGATTCTACTACTTTCAGGACTTGCAAAAATGCATTTCATCATAGTTATGCAATATAAAAAATTATTTAGGGTTCACAAACTGTCAAGAAACACAGTAAATAACTATAAATAAACATCAATAACCAACAATGGAATGTAAACACTGACAGTATGTTATATTACCCCAGCTGTCCATCATGTCTGTCTGCTTTTGTAGACTCTGTGACTTTGAGTCAGTGCTGAGAGCTTTAATATTTACTACCAAAACATTACATTATATCCACAGTGATAACAGACAAGTGAAGTCTACAATTCTTCCTTTTGTTCTGAAGCTGGTTTCTTTCTACTGCATTGCTGTTTGCGCTCCCCATAAAACTTAGTTCACCTTAGCAGGAGACAGGAAAAGCAGTGTATTTGTTCTGGTTGACAATTTTCAGTGTTAAAAACCATTACAATACACATGCAAAGAAAGTATACAAAAATCCACAGAAACAGCCGGTGTGGCAGCTAGCATTTAAATACGCTTATCACACAATGAAACATGATGTGTTAAGTTTATTTTCTTCAGAAAAGGTACATATATTAACAAAAAGTACACCATTGCACGCAATGAAAAACTGCACAAAAAGCGAATTAAAGCCTTGATTAAATTTGCTCAGTACTGACTACTCAAATTCCAAATAAATTAAAAATGAAATACTGCCAAATAAAATGTATCCATATAAAAATAAATGAAAATTTGGAAGAAAAATAGTATATTACACCCTTGCTTTCCTTTTCTTGCAGTTTGCAGCTTTAGTTAAAGCAGTAGTCTAGATGCATGAGGAGTTCTCTATGCTGGCTGGTGGGGTATGAAGTCCTGCAGTTAGGACACTCTAGGAAACTTTCATCCAGTGCATTGTGCTTTGCTGGAGATGTGGTGGTCAGGATGCGGTCCTGAATGTCCAGACCGTTGAGGTTCGGCTCAGTGAAACAAGCTTCTCTCTGATGTTTCTGAAAAAGGAAGCACATATTTTACATAGTTCCAACACACTGGCTGACATTCACTGCATGAACCGTTGATGCATTACAAACTGGCATCTGCTGTATGAACTGTTGGTTATATCACTTCACAAGCTGGCATCCACTACATGAACTGGTGAACTGCTATTATTTGATTTTAACATAAACATGTACTATAGGTCCAAGTCTATGGGGTGTAAAAACAGCTTAACAAATTTAAAGGCGTCATTTTTTCATCATTTAGCGCAATTTTCACACATTTAGAGCCAAATGTGTTAAACTAAATGTTGCACTTTTACAAACAGTGACTCTAAATGTGGGAGTTTTGAGCTCTAAATGTTTAGAAGATATGCTAATTGGCCACGCCCCATGATTACAATTGGCTGTTACTTAGAAGGGAGCTGGACTGCATTACTGTGATATCCCCTCACCAACATGGAGGATTTGCCTTAAATGATCTTAAATCTAAATGTTAAATATGAAAAATATATCTTGCACTCTAAATGTGAAACTTCACAGTTAGATAGGGCTCGGTGACCTCTTTCCAACGGCCCCTCGTTTACGTGTTATGACTCACGAGCCACAACACCCAAGTCTGAGTCAAGTCTCAAGTCGTTGAGGGCAAGTCTAAAGTCACGGCACAAGTCTTTCTTTGTGCGACTTAAGTGTGACTCGAGTCTAAGTCTCAGACTCGAGTCCCCATCTCTGGTGCCCAGATACGCTAAAGCCTACGTTTGAACGAACTAACGCAAACTTCAGCAGATAGAATTTCACTCAAAACAGGAAACCTTGTAGTCTGAAAAAATACCTATTTTTAAAAAAATAATACCTTTGAAACCAAATTTAACACTTTTAATGGCCTTACATTTGGCAATTTTGATTTATCACCTTTTAATACTTTTTAAAACCCCGCGGACACACTGCAGGACCGCTTGTCCTCACTTGATGATTGCTCAAAAGAATATAGGTCTTGCAGTAAAACAATGATGTTGAGTACACCAGTCTGTGTCATCAAAAATAACTGAAGCACAAAAAAAATGATGCATAAAACAGTCCAGATCTTAATCCAACGGAAATGTAGCAGAACATCAAGAGTGGAGCATTCATGCAAGAAAGGTTATCATGATTCAAGTCACTGAAGAAGTCATTGCTGAACAATGGGGTAACAATAGTTGCATTACTTGTTCTTTTCCATTTTATGATGGCTTTGATGAAAGTAAGAATTTTAGGTCAGATTTATAAAACAGAGGGTTCACAAACTTTCAATCACCACTGTATTTAAAACACAATATATCAAACAAATCTTCAGATTTCAAAACTAATTATTGCACAGGATGACACAGTGCATTTGCAGCGGAGGTTGCACAACAACAAAAATGTTATTAGAATTAACCATTATTGGCCCAAAGTTTACTAAAATGGGAGGATTTGGTGCCGACTTACTACTGATGCCAAGCATGTGATTTGGTCTCTGGCCTTACGAAGCTCCTTTAGAACTTTGTGGAGCTGGTGCTGTAGATTCTGCCGGTTTAACTTCTCATTCTCAAAGTCTTTGGCTGACATCTGTATCTGTTAAATGAAGATCAGAATTCTTTAGATATTCCTCCCTCAGACTCTTTTGTATAATGATGGTTATTCGGTCAAAAAAAAAAAAATGTACGACCCCAAACCAGAAAAAATTTGAAAAGATAGAGGAAAAAAAAAAAAAGTTAGGCTTAGATGTACTTTGACTTATTTCATTGCAGACAGTATGAACAAAATATTTCAAGTTTGTTTGTAATTTGTTATTATACATGCATTCCTACTTTTCAGGCCTGCAAAACATTCTTTAAAAAGGTTGGGAGAGGGCAATTAGGGCTAGTGATGAGGTGAACAATTAAATCATGTGATTTCATAGGTGATTGCGATCATGATTTGGTACAAAAGCAGTATCCACAAAAGTCTGAGTCTTTGAGGACAAAAGATGGGAAAAGGATCTCCAGTTTGTCAATAAATGCTTGAGAAAATTAATGAAATGTTTAAAAATGATATTCCATCTGAAAAGGACCAACCAGATTGTTATCAGCAACAAGTCAGGGTCTGTCATGGCCCATCAACGATAGCAGTATTAATGCAGAAAATGTACCCTGCAGAAATAGACTCCCATGAATTTTTCAATTAGACAATGCAAAACCACATTCTGCACACAAAGGCATGGCTGTGAAAGAAGAGCGTACAGGTACTGGGCTGGCCTGCTAGCAGGGCTCACCGTTCCCCAATAGAGAATGTGTCGAGAATTCTGAAACAATGTGATGACGATCCTATACTGTTACACATATTAAGACACGTTTGCTGGAAGAATGGGACAAAAGTCCTACAATCCTTAGTGTTGTGAGAAGGAATAGAAACATTATAATGCGGTAAATGCTTTATCATCCCAAGTTTTTTAGAACGTGTTGCATGCCTTAAATGGAGAAATGGGTATAAATCACCAAAACAAATGACATTAACCAGACAAAACATATCTCCAGTTCCTACAGTCTCAAATGAAATAAGTCAAATTGAAGACTAACTGCATTTTCCATCCTGTTCCAACTTTTTCCTGATTTGAGGTTGTAAAATGTTGTACCCGTTGCTCCAAAACCGCAATCCTTTCATGCTCCTCATTTTGTTTGAGTAGGGACTTCTGAAGCAGGTTCACCTTAAAATAAAACAAAAGGTTACCCATTTGCTATTAAATGCAATTTCCTATAAACACAATCAGATGGTTGCCTCTGGTGATTAGCAATACTGAAGTAACTATAAGTATATTCTTGGTTCTTAATCCTCTGCCTGGCAAACCTCAGCACTGTGGTTTCAGTATTACATGCCCCAACACCTGAACCAGCTAATGAGGGGCTCATATGAAACCTAAAACTGTGCCGTGCTGTGTGTCGTCAGAAGCAAGATTAAGAAACCCTGATGACAGTAAAATGTAATCTCCTGTTCGGTGTTAGAGGGCATCTAAATTATTTCTATCATTAACTAATCAGTTTATTAATACTGAAAAAACTGCAGCTAATAGTTTGTCATTATCCCATTTCACTTTTTTTATTTAAGCAATAATACAACTAATTCTTATTTTGCACAATGAAAGCTAAAAATAAAATACCTACCTGTCTAAATCATGTTCACAGGCAAATTAAGGGACCTATCAAGGGCATAGAAATATATTCTATTTCGTTTTTAAAACTGATGTAAAAGGTGCATAAACAATTGTAAAGATAAAGCGAACTAAGTTAAACTAAGCCACATTAGATTTGCACACTTCTGAAGAACGTGAGAGCAAAACAGCTCCGAGCATGTGCATGAGGCTAGAGACTTTTACTTATCCACAAAAAAATTTAATTAAACAAACAATACATATAACCAACAAAGCCATGACAACAGAACAGCATAGCTAATAGTTTTTATCATACAATGCTAGGCTTGTGCCACAGATACAGTGCATTCCAAAAACTGTTCAAGTTCAAGTAAAATCAACTAAGAAAATGTATGGCATAGTATTCATGAGTAACAGGATGTAATATTGCTGCCTTCTGCTGGTTTTTATTGCCTAATGTGGAGCTAAACATAATTAGGCCTTTGGAAATTCTATAACGATCGTTTACTGGCTTCAGCTGTGATGTGTATATAAACCCCATCCATTGAGGTGTTAAAGGGGAGTTGCAATTACGGATAAGAGTAGGGATCTTTCACAAAGGCTGAGAGGAAATTATTAACTGGCATCATATAACAGGTCATTTTAAAGAGGAACATGATGCCTTCTGTTAAAAAAAATTAATCTTAATGATCATTGGACTTTCCAGCAAGACCATGATCCCAAGCTCACTTCCAAGTCAACCAAAGCTTGCTTGAGAAATAGATCCTAGAATGTCCTGGTGTGGCCTTCTCAGTCCCCACATTTAAATCCCATACAAAATATTTGGTGGGATTTCAAAGGCGGCAGTTGCAGTACATAAGCCATCAAACACCAAGGAGCTGGAGGCTTTTGCATGTAAACAATGGGCAAAGATTCTAATGTAGTTGTAAGAAGCTTGTCAGCACTTACTGAAAATGGTTATTAGAAGCTATACAGGCTAAAGAATGCTCCACAAAGTGCTGGTTGAATAATACACATATGAAAACAGTTATTTTTTATTTTGAACTGAAGTCATTTTGTTCTCAAAAATAACCGACAATGCTTCATTTTTCTTTAATGAGGCTTTGTCACATTTTCATTAAATTCAATATCACTTTCTATTTTGATGTAGGAGGACTGAAAAGTTCTGACTGTAGCTGTAAAAATATATGCTGTGATCATACTCATTGTATATAGATTCAAGTCAATTGTCAGTTGTGAAAAAGCTCAAGTGTGAACTGACAGTACTTGAGAAAATACAGACTTACCGGTTTATAGCTTGAACAAATTAGCTACGCATTTTACATTGTATTTCAGTAACTCATAGAATATTAAAAACACTAAAACCGTCAGCAGTTGGCTTACCGCATTGTCTCTTTAGTATCTTGTTAGTTCTCTTCTGCAGGATACAAATTGCTTAAACATAGCTCTGGCCGTTTTTTTTTTTATTTCTTTTCAATTGCCTGTTGATGTTACTAGGGTACAGGCAAGTAACTTCACAAATGTAGCATGATTAACTGTAACTTTCAACACTTCCATTACCACAATCCATGGTAAATAGAAACAATGTATTACCAGTCAGCTGAAGCTCAGATGCTGGTGCAGCGTATAATGCTAAAGACAATGTATCATGCAAATGGTAAGTGTGTAACAAACTGTATTTTCACCATCAGGATTTCAGATAGTTGCAGCAGAAATGACAGCAGCATTTCTTTTACATGTCAGCTTCAGGAACTGACTGTTCAACTGCCATCTTATATATTCCAGACCTTGACACACACAGCTGTAATGAGAATATCTACTTCATTCACTTCATTACTTATGATCAATTTAGCACTGAGCATTGACTTTGTGTCCAAAAAAGTGCTTCAAAATATGTAGGACACTCCACACTCCAATTTCTCAGGCATCTCTATTCATCACTGTCCTTTGTAAAGGTCCTGACTACAATACATTGACAAATTCCAACATAATAATCCAAATACTCAAATATTTCATTTATTCAGGCCAGTAACTGTCACTACTATCAGCTGCAAGTGTTTCCAAAGAGAAAGGAGTTGCCAATGCAACTTGTTGGAACCAGTATTGAGGAGATGCCAAAAACCATAAAACTGGAACCATCAGTACTGGACTGATATTAATGGAAAGAGCATAACTCCAGTGCCAAAGTTCTGGTCCTCCGCAGTAAAAAGCCAACACAAGATGCTCATGCATGACAGTCAGGTGCCAGGTGACAGAGTTTCACAGTTTATTCTTTTTATTTTTTTGGATGATGTTAAAGCAAAAAATGTTTTTAAAGTTTTGGGTAATGCTTGAGGGCCCATATCCTACATTTTCTTTCATTTTTTCCTTCTAAGGTCCACTATAGTATTTGTATAGTTGTGTGTACAAAAAACAGTAAGAAGACATTCTGTCCCTTCATTTAGGAGACTTTTCCACCCTGGATTCTTTGAAAGGCCGCAGCAAAACTTGTTTTCCCCTATCGGCAAAGGATAGCACAACAATTTTGATTTTCTTATGTTTCATTTACATTTGAAACCTCAAATCCAGAGGCATTCTTAATATACCTGCAGCAGTAGCTCAGCCGTTTTCTTCCTCTCCTCCTCCAGTCTAACATCAGCCACCTCCAGTTCATTTTGCAGTCTGGCCATTCGCTCAGTCGCCAGCTTCCTCTCCTCAGTCAGCACCTTCCGGGTACGCTGCCGCTCCTCCTGCAGGTCCTCCTGCGCTTTTGCTGCCTCCTGCTTCTTGCCTTCACAGCAGATCTTCAGGTCCTCCAGCTCAGCCTGCAGCCGGCAGGTCTGCTCCCTTTGGTTCTCCAGCTGCTGCTGCAGCATCTGCTGCTGCTCAGCAGGAGGAAACAGCTGGTCTGGGCCACAGTGGAGAGAAATGCATCAATTACAATAATTTGAGCAATCCAAATCTCTGTACAGAGGACCCCATGCTCCTGTACTTTGGACTTATGTTCCGTTACAGTCACTGAAGCTCTCGGCACAATTACATCAAACCAGTGATGCCATAGGTTTGCGATTGCAAAATAAACGAATATGCTACTGAAACTAATATGTGACATTTACACATGAACTGTGCATCGCTGATTAAACTAATTATTCTGAATAAATGTGACTATTTTTGCTTCTTGTTTAGGTTATGTGCATCACTGAATCTAGGGTAATTCTAATAGCCAAGTCTAATGAAGAATACATCAAGTGGTTTTTCTGAAACCTCACAAAAAACTGCACTGTGGACTTTAACAACATGCATCTTATGCACACATGTCTGCAAGTTCAAGAAAGGCCAGTGATTTAGTCTGGGAAATAATCTAAGATTATCTAAGAATGTTTACCTTTAAAAAAATGTAAAACTAGAAATCATAGTCACCATACTTTTGTCTATTTTTAGAGATTACAGCAAATTACATCACGTACACCTTCAGTGTAAAATTAAATGCCCAAGTTATTTGAGATAAAGAGAAGTTGTGTAAATCAGACATTTCACCAAACTAATGCATTAAAGGGACACTCGTACTAATATGGTTAACACTGAATGCAAGCTAGCAGATAACACCCAGTATCTTGTACTGGCATTTAGTTAGTATAAGCAACAATACAGATCGCTAAAATGATACCTGCAGACTTACCCACACATTTGTCATTTTGTCAAATACTTTACACTGTTATGATGCTTGGCTTCTAAACCATACATCGTTATAGTGCAGCACTTTACAACATTTACTTTGTTATTTTAGTACTCTGCAGCTGTGCACATAAAGTGAAACAGAACTAAATCTACAAAGCATGTAAATCAGAAACTTTACTAAACTAGACATCTGTAGTAGAAAACATTAGTTATGTTTTTGGTATAAACAATAATTTCAATCCAAAGACACGTACTTCTAATGGACAGGACATTATCTGAACTTCAGCTCGACAAACAGCAGGTGTGAAAATACCATTTAAAAAAGGCAGTGGTTTCATGCAGTCAGTTTACTCCCTAAAGCACTCAAGTAATATCCTTCCTAATTGTAATATATCTGAGCCCCCTCCTTTTACCCTCCGATTTGTCTTCTTTCTGGAGTTGTTGGAGAGTTTGCTTGGCCTGGTTTAACTGCTGCTCTAGTTCCATCATCCTGGCCAAAGTCCCCTGAACATAGGCCTCTCTCTGCTGGTCATAAACAAGCCAGTGCTGGTTCTTCTCCAAGGCCTTGCACACACCACAAGAGGAAAGCACATTAGTCTGTGGCATATTTCCTTTAATAGGCCAGCCCTTCTGCAGGACCAACAAAGATTAAAATATGATGAAATCAAGCTGTTTGTGAACTCACATCTCGCAGTTGTTCCTGAATTACTGCAGTGTCACCTGAGAAAACCTGTAATTTACACAGATTACATCACCAAAAACATTTATCAAATAACAAAAATAAATCTCATGTAATTCATAAAACCAAGTGCCTAGAAACATTAAAACAGAGGGGTAGATCTCTGATGTGGTTAAAATATCAGTCTGCATTATTTTGAGTGCATTATTTGCAGCCGCTAATAAAATGCTTAAAACATGATGAATGCATGCCTCTAACGCAAACATAAGAACAAACACTTCTGTAGCCTGAATGGTCAGTAAAACATTACATTGGTCAAAACCTGGACCATGTCAAGAAAAATTAACTATTTTCTTTTCTCACTGCTTTCTGTTTGTGCATGCATTCCCTCTACACCAAAGAGAGCGGTAACTACATGAGGTTGTACAGCTCAGACAAAAAAGATCATGGAACCAAACTTAAATAAGGTCTAAATGAACTGAGAACATAATTTGAGACAAAAAGACATAACATTACAGACAAGGGGAAAGATAAGAAAATGCTTTGTTCAACTGCACATATGTGTGGATAAATAATGCCATCTAGAGGCTATGCCTGAATCTGCAAGAAACCTCATCATTGTGCATGGGCTTTTGAAATTTGGGAAACATTACAACGAATGCTTACTTCTATAATCAGTTTATCCAAAAACTTGGTCTTTGATTAGTCGTTTAATAATAAATTCATATAGGCACCAGAAGCCTAATAAAAAAAAAAATCACCCCAAATTTTAAATTGCTCATGAATTTCTCAGTTAAAAATGTTCCAAATAGGCCACTTAGTTAAAAGTACTTTCCTACTGTCAGCAGGAACAGCTTTGTATGTGCATCATATGTGCAGCTGTCAGTAACAACTTTTCCCGTTACATGAAGGGTGCAGGGCTAGCAGTTTATAGACACAGACAATTGAATTAAATTGCGATGCTGGTGCTGTCATCCCACCACTTCAACAAAATCACTCAAGCGTGCTGAGTGGAATTGAGAGGTGGCCAGCATCACAGGGTGTTGCATCTTGGCTCAGTCCTTTCTAGCTAGGCCACAGTAGCTCGGTTATAGCTTGGAGTCTTGTTTCACACTCTTTACATTTATAATTTTGATCCCTGTTACACAGACAGACAGAATACAGACAGACAGAATACAGTTGGTTTTGTTCATCTACTCCACGTCACCACTCCACACCAAATCAACCATCATCGGGGTCCCTTGTTCACCTGTTCCAGACTAGTTCAACTTCCACAGACAACGTGCATGTGCTCTTGCACCTCCCTAACCAGGGCTAGTGGTTAGGGTGCTCACCCTACGATCAGGAAGTTGTGGGTTCGATTCCCAAGACTGCTAAGCACCTCTGAGGAACCCTGAGCAAGGTACTGTCCCAACACACTTTTCCCCGGGCACTGTGTTCCTGGCTGCCCGCTGCTTCACTTGGTGAATGGGTTAAATGCAGAGGAAGAATTTTGTGCTGTTCACACTGTGTGATGTGTTCACGGATGACAGAATGGTCACTTTCACTTCCTAGTCACACAAACTCCAATAGAAACTGTTGCTCCTACTACTGTGAACTAGAGACTTCTCCCTTCAAAGATCCGTTTGACCACCCAGCATCACCTGCATGTGCTGCCCACTCTCTTACCAAGCTACTTAAACAGACTCCAACAGACTAACTTACCCTACTTTGCCAACTACAGATTATGCTAAAAGATCACCTGTTATTTAATCAATATACAGTAACCCCCCCCCCCACACACACACACACACTTTTATGCGGATCAGGAGTCGCGGAATCAGTCTAACGTGGATTTTTTCAGAGAAGCTAACTGATAATTGTATGCAGAAATCCCGACAATAACGTGGAAACTGCAAATATTCTCCGCATTCTTTTTTTGCTTTTTTCGTGGCAATATGTTTTTTCCTGCATTTTAGTTCTAAATTAAGAAAAATAATTTTGTAATATAAATAGTAATCCAAATATAAATTCAGCTAAATTTCCAGTTACTGGCTGCTGCCATCCTGTTCTCGTTTCATTCTTCTAAAAGCCCTTAGATGCCACCCAAACGCCCTGCGCCTTCTGACAATGCACCTTCTTCTGGCAAGGCACAAGAGAAAGAGTAAGATAGTCCAGGAGAAAGTTGAACTCCTGAATATACTCCAGGAAGGAAAAAGTAATGCTGCTGTAGCACACCATTATCAACAGTAAATTATTAAACTGTAAAAATGATTGGTGATTACCCATACACTCTACCGTATTTTTATTACTAAAAATTAAAATTATTACTGTATTTACCCTGCTTATAATTAAAAAAAACGGCAGCGCATACCAAAGAAAACATGCTTGCAGTAATTAATCGTGGGAGACGGCAGATCAGTGTACACTGTCCAGCGGACATACGGGTTTACCTTTTCGTTAAGGGTAATGTATTAAGCTGAGTTTAAACTGAAATTAAAGTTTTTCGGATTCAGTCACTCAGAGGCAGGGGGTTTGAAAGTAGCTAATCCGAGAATGTTATTTTTTCTCCTTGCTGCTGATTGGCTGCTGCTGTTTGCTGCACCTGTGGCGGCTGCACACCAGAATTTCCCCGTGGAGAATCTCAAGTGTTTCTCTTGTTTTTTGTTTTGTTCTTCTTTTGTTTTGCCCTGTATTTTTATTACTGAAAATTAAATTAAAAGAGGCTGTTGAGCTCAATCGCTGTCCAGTGTCTGCTTTAACTGGCAGGTCACTACAATAGGACTCCTACTGAGGCCCCTGAATAAGATGCACCGCTTGATGAAAAGTAAATTATTGAACTGTAAAAATGATGTGATTACCTATACATTTTACTGTATTTTTATTATTAAAAAATTACATTAAATTACTATATTTACCCTGCTTATACAAAAGAAAACGATAGCGCATACCAAAGAAAACGCCCATGCATGAATTACAGTACAGTCTATACATAGGTATTTACATTCTAGCTCTGCATGTACAATACGGAGATGGGTTTATCTTTACATTTTTGTTAAGAGTAATGTATTAAACTGAGTTTAAAATTAAATTAAAAGCATATTGGAAGCATATTTAGGGTTTAGACTATAAAAATAGGCATTTTTCTTACCACAACACAACCCAGTTTTTCACTACACGCGGGTGCTCTTGGTTACTGCATAACGTTAAATTACAGTACTAATATTTGGTCCATACTGTGCAGCCCTATTACAAACCATATCCAGTAAAGCCATCATACACTACACATTCAGCAGAATTCTTGTACAGGCTAGTGTACCAGGTCTTTCACCTGTAAGTCAGAGCTACATTTCTCAAGTGCTTGGCACCTCTGAGTGGCGGTCACCAGTTTGTCTTTAAGCTCCTCCACCTCTTGAGAGAGGGCTTGGAATGCTCTCTCTCTCTCTGTCCTACCTCATTCTTCTTCTGCTCCAGCTGGTTCTGCAAGGAAGTCTCTCTACCAGACTGCAGGTGCTGCCTCAGGGTGACAAGCTCCTGCTCTTTAGCCAACAGCTGTTTAGAGTTCTTCTCCCTCAGAGTCTCCAGAGCCACAATTTTCTGTGTAAAAAGTAGAGGCGTAAAGCTGTGACCTTACGATTTAGTTTGATGAAATTTGATAACATGTGGCAGGAAATTAAAAAAATTCCTTGGGGACACATCAAGTGTGACTGGGTGTTCTTTTTAAACAGTGTTGTGACGCAGACATTAAAACAACTCTGCAGTCATAATGTTCACGTTTTCATCCATCATAGGATATTGTAAATAATTATTATTTACTCTTGCATGTCAGACTTTATACCACCTTGACATTTTTGCACTACTGACACCTCATAGTGCAGTGATACATATTATAAACACTAGGACAAGAGAATTCAATTGTCTAGGAAAAGAAAGAAAAACAAATGAACATGTCACTTTCAAACACAGAATACAAACGTCAAACAGCTGTCATTTGAAAGTGTCAAATATTCAAAAACTAGTGACATCCTCACAACCCACTTTTTAAGAACCCCCTGATCTCGTAGCCCAAGGTGCTGGTGTAGAGACTGTTAAAGCAGACTGTATGCAATCCTCCACCCGAGCACCATTGGTCAGTTTCTGACCACAGAATCAATTTTGGCAGGATATTTTGGGTGGTAAACAACTCGACACAGTTTGTAAACATCCCAGCAACACTACTGAGCCTGATACACTCGTACCGACATCACACATACTGCCACTACCAGCTGGTAGGGCAGTTGGTGGCCTGGTGGTCAGAGAGCTCCCCCTGTAATCAGAATGTCATAGGTTAAAATCCCAGGACTGCTGGAGGCACTACTTAGGCACCCTTGAGCAAGGTACTGTCTCTATCCCTGCTCCTCACTGCTGCACTGGTGGCTGCCCAATGCTTCACTTAGTGAATGGGTTGAATACAGAGAAAGAATTTCCCACTGTTCACGCTGTGTGCTGTGGTGTGTTGATGTGTGACTATAAAAGGTCCACTTTACACTTTGTCGATCTCACTGCTGACCAATGATGAATGGTCAAAAGGGAGGACATCAATTTAGCCATCCTTTACTAGACAGGAACCCAGGTGTAATTATACACTACTGTAGGATGTTTCGACAACACAAATGGTCCAAAAAGCCAAAGACTCACCTCCATAAGTTTGGCTTGATCGGATTCACAACCCTTAAGTGGTTTTGCATTCCGCTTTGACATTTCATCCAGAGTCTTCTTCAGCTGTGCGTTTTCCTTCCTCACCTTCTCCAGTTCGGTTTCTACCGACTTCTGACCATGACTTTTAAACCCTAATTTATTTGCTATTGTTTCTTTTGCTCCTTTTGATGCCATGGCTGGAGTGTTTACTGAAAAAAAAAACATCCGGAAACCAGACGTTAAGTTATTGATGACATTATACGTTGATGCACATGCAATAAAACAGTGTGGTCCTTGTGATGGTTCATGTTTTGTTACGCCAGACAAACCACGGTTATGAAAACACGGTGCAAAAAACAAGCCAAGAGTGCGCACGAGTTAAAGAGACCCACTTACCCAGCTGTTTAAGGGTAAGTGTTCGCTTCAGAAATGTCTCTTTTAAATGTTAAATATTGTTTTAAAGTGCCACTACTCCTACCGCGCGGAAAAGGTAAAAGGGTAAATAATGAAAACTAATAAAAACACAGAGCTGTCACTTACTAGCCGTGTGTTACCTTCCTGGCTCAAACCGCCTCACTGGTTTAAACAAACCGCTGCATCCTACGTCACTTCATTTAAATTCGCACTGTGTTGAGGAACCTCAAATGCGCACAAATATTGCGCAAAACGCCAGCGGAATTCGCGGACATTGTTCTCAGGAACTGCGCTAAATCTGCGCCACTGCAGATTGTAGGTGTGCAAAAAGGTCAGTCCGTATTGGCTGAAAATACTGTCATTTACACTATATGGACAAAAGTATTGGGACGCCCTAACATTACACCAACAAGGACTTTAATGACATCGCATTCAAACATTTGCAGCTATAACAAATTCCTCTAACTCTACAGGATTTGCCCCTATTCATTCTGAGGAGCATTCATGAGCTCAGGCACTGATATTGTACGAGAAGGCGTGGCTCGCAATCTCCGTTCCGGTTAATCCCAAAGGTGTTGGATGGGACCCTCTCAGCTTTGGCACTGAAGAGGTGGAACAAATTTCCTTTGCACGTTAGAACTGCTGAGATCCTCACTGGCATCTGAAGACCCATCCTTTCACTGAGCTCATTCGATGCACTGCTTCTGAGTGGTAGAACTGGAAGAGCAGTTCCATTTTCATAGGCTTCGTTTACACTGCAGGTCTTGATGCTCAATTCTGATTTGTTGCCTATATCCGATTTTTTTTACCTTCTGTTTACAC
>JBBPCX010000114.1:27486748-27507665 GCA_037974365.1 Hydrocynus forskahlii | reverse complement strand
AAAAATCAATAAAAACGCCACTAGAAAGATTCGCAGGAACCTGTGGTTCTGCACCTCCCTGGTTCTTAGTTAGTTTAAAAATAGTACTAAACAGAAATCGGGAGTTATTTTTATTGGATTCAATGAGAGATGATAGATAGGCAGAGCGTGCCATGGTAAGTGCTTTGTTATAGTGTCTGAGGCTCTCCTTCCAGGCGGCGTGAAAGGATTCCAAATTAGTCAGAAAAGTGGTGGAACGCTGGTGGAAAGCGCATTTTTCCAACTTACAGGAAAGTTAATGGGCCTGCAACCTCCGCAGGACTACCCTCACATGCTGCACATGTTCTTCGATGTTCTTGAAGTATATCAAGATGTCATCCAGATACATGAATGCCCAAAGACCCAGCATGTCCAGCAATTGCTGGAACGCTGCGGGACTAATGCACAGGCCGAAGGGCATTACCAAGGTCTCATAATGACCATTCGGGGTTATGAAAGCCTGAGTGGTCCATGAGATGAGCGGGTCGTGTTGTTGGAGCCAGGGGAATCCTAAAAGTATGGGAGGAGAAGTGAATTGAGTGACTAAATATTGAATGTCTTCTTGGTGCTCACCTATAGTGAGGGTTAAAAGATGTGTTTGTTAGGTAACAGGGCTGTTGGCAAGGGTCTCACAGTCAATGGCGGTGATATTAACTGGCTGGGATGACGCCTGTGGTCTCACACCCAGCTGGGCAGCTAAAGCCTGATTTCACAAACGCAGCAGAGGCGTTCCGTTGGTGGCCTAGCTGAATGAAAGTCTAAAGGACAACACGGGAAACGGAGGACTGGGTGAATGAGACCACCAACGGACCAGGTGAGAGCCTCCCCCTATTCACCTGATCTGTCCGTTTCCCAGACGGAGAGGGCAGACTGCACGGTGGTGTTTGGGGGAAGTGCAATAGGCACAAAGACCATCACGATATCATATATCCCTTTCCTCAGAACTTAGAGAGGCGCACCCTAATTGCATGGGTTCCCCACCGGCTCCGGAGTGGTCCACAGATGGAGGTGGAGAACCGATTTAAGCAAAATCCGAGGTGGTTGGCGTGGATGGCAGGGTCTGGATCCATGGCAGAATGAACGGCTGGTTTGGGGCGAGTGCTCATCCTTTGGTCTATTCGAAGGCAAAGCCGTATTAAACTATCAACAGTGATGGGAAGCTCTCGTCCTACAAGCTCATCTTTAATCCGGGCAGCCAAACCTTCATAAAACATGGTCCACTCTGCGGCATCCCCCCAGTTGGTTTGAACTGCCAGCGTACGAAATTCCGCTGCGTAGCGACTTACCGGCCATTCACCCTGACGCAGATGGTAGACTTTGTAGTCGGTCTCCACCTCACTATCTGGATGCTGGAAGGTAGTCTTTAGGTGGCAACTAAACTCTGTATAGGAGTGGGCGATGGGCAAATCCATCCTCAAGACCGCAGTGGCCCACTCCACTGCCTGCCCAGTAAGGAGGGAAATGAGAAGTACGATGTGGCTCTGATCATTGTTGTATCTGTCGGGCTGTTAGGTTTGGTTAAAAACACATCACACTTCCCATTCCCTCCATGCCATTTATCAGGTAATGAAATTTTTGGTTCTTTGATTTGAAGAGGAGTAGAGGGAGGGGCAGATCGGGGCACCGCTTGGGGCACAGTCCACTCAGCGGCCTGCTCATGCAAGGCATTCTCGAGTATAGTGACCCGCTGAGCAAGCTCAGCCCGAGCCACATAGGACTCATGAAGAGCCTGCTGCAGACCAACTACATCTCGTTCCAGTCTTGCAATCACTGCAGTCTGCTGTGTAACCGTGTCACAGCAACTGGTGAACTCTGCTGGATTTACGGCACTGGGCTCAACCATTCACCAGTGTAGCGTGGAATAACCCAGTCGCGAAAGAGTTGTTAGTCTATGCACTTTATTATGAGAACACTCTCTTACATTGAAATTTTTTTTTTCTTTTTTGTGTTTACTTTTATGCTTATCTTATTGTCTGGTCCAACTGCTCAAATGTTATTTTACATCTATTTTATGTTACAACATTTTTGATCACTTTCAGTTTTTATCAGTGTTTTTTTTACTTGTATAGTTTCATAATCTCTGTCCAACCCTGTGCTGCAAACTGGAATCCAAGAGGTTGTTTAGTCTGGATTTGGATCTGACTGGCATTTCCTGATGGCTGGCATTGAGAAGAAAAAATTCCTATGGTAGGCACCTTTTCCTTCCTGTAGAAAATTCACACTCAAAGTTTCCTGCCTGAGCGCCTCCACTGCTCTGAAGAAAAAAAATCTGCAGCTTTAGTCAGAGACCTTTTTGTCCATGAGCACCTAATGAATTTTGCCAGCTGTCAGTTGTACTCCATATCGGCCTGGTTTGCTCTGAGCTTAAACCGTTCATGGACGCGTATGGAAAGGTTGGAGCAAGGAATGGGGTGGTGTTTATTGCAGGTTGGTGTCATTTGGGTGTGGTCTGGCTGGATGCCTTGTGCATCTGAGCAGTTGCACCTGGGAAGCACCTTGGATGGTTGTGAAAGAAGGTGGAAAATGAGGTATTTCTCCATTAGGAGCAACTAATGAGGACGAGCATATTAAACAAGCCAAAGTGGAACTGCTGCGGATTACTCACTCACTAATTTACATGTTTCCTAATGATGGGAAAAACTAAACGATTTATATACAACAGCTACATAATGATTGTAGCGTTAGCAAATCTATTTTAGGCTTTTGCTGCAGGGCTGTGCGATTTGCGCTTTCCTTGGTTACTAGCCCCCTCTGCTGACAGAACATTAAGCAGTTCAAAACAACAAAACCCGTCAATAGGATAACTTTAACAAAACATTTGGGAACCTTTTCCAAACTACAGCAATTAAACTATAAAATAAGCTGTCTAGCTACTGGTTGCACTTAAATGCTGATGTGTACCAGTACCTAAAGACTATAGCACGCTAAGAAAACAAGTAAAGTATATTTCACAGATATATAAAATATGAACCGGACTGTGTAAAACAGCAGCCTCTAAACTGAATGCATTACAAGATCCAAAAAGCTTTGTACAGCTACAGTATCACTGCCTTTAGCTTGGTGCTGACCAATAGTACAAACAGCATTACTGAAGTGAAACGGGGTAAACAAACTCATGTTATGTAGCAAAATAAAAGGTTTTCTGCATGAAACACTATATCTCATACTCGGTGTAAACTAAATTAGAAAGTCTGTAGACATGTGTATATGCAGTATTTAAAATGGCTTTAAATTAATCTCAGCCAATCACATTTTAGATCTAGACCTACTCACCCTATCACTGGAAAATGTCCACAATGAAAGTCTTAATTCATAGAGGCCCCTGGATGGAGGCTCAATATAGTGCCACAAAAACAAATAAAAATGTACACCAACAATTCATTATTTCAAGTCCAACAAAGTTTGTGTCTAATATATTCTTTAATATAAAAAGCTGGATATGAACAGAATCAAAATAACATCAGAGGCTGGGCTCTTTGGCCATTTGAAGATTCCTCCAAGTTTTCTAATTTTCACAGAAGGAGAACAGAAGCTCTATCTGCTCAGCGTACAGAACACGATCAAAATGAAAAAACATCAAGTAAAATAATGCTTTCCATGGATAAAGTAACACAACAAGGCTGCACAAGCTATTGTTTTAAAAATAGATATCACAATATTCTGTGTTTTGTGAGCATCCTGACCAATCATTGATATTTCTGTGGGTGTTTGGATGAAGCAAACAAGATTCAGAAACTTAATTTTAATTTTGGTAAAAATTAAAACCAAGGGTACACTGATTTTATTTTAGTATATACAATAAATAATACTTTATTTATGTGCAAAAAGTAATTTTCCTGCTTTTTAACACATTTTTCAGTTAAAGCAGTCATTAAGTATATGTTATTCAATTTACTGCTTCAGGAAGAAAAACAACTAAACTTCTAACAACTCAATGTAATATTACATTTTCCATATTTAGTGAGTCCATACTTTGTCTTTCTTATAGCCTCTATTCTTTGCAGGAGACACACATTTTGTTTTCAGAGAAATCTACAAAGATGTTTCCCTCTAAGCTTATGTTTACAAGTTATGACCTTAGAAGATTCATTTCCTGCTCCTTGAGATCCAAGTAACCCCACATACAAATTTGCAGCATCACTGCTACTCTGCCCAGAAGTGGACAGCCATCAAAACTTACACCAAGAAGCACCAGAAAAATAATCATTCAGGTAAAGGCCCACCCACACATCACATCCAGAGAGATGCAGACCTCTCTGGTGGCCTCTGGGATGAATGTATATGCATCTACAATCAGGTGAAAAGTGAACAGCGTTCATGGGAGAGTTGCTAGAATGAAGCATCTGCTCTCAAGAAAGAACGAAGTTGCCCCTTTAAATTTTGCCAGAGAGCACTTGGACAAACCAGAGGCCTTTTGTAAGTCCATTCTCTGGACAGATGGGTCCAAAATTGAATTATTTGGCCATAATCACAGGTGCCATGTTTGAAGAAAAGTCAACACTGCTCATCAGGGAAAGAACCTCCTGCCAACTGTAAAGCATAGTGGTGGACATGTAAAAGTCTGGGCCTGCTTTTCTGCCTCCAGACCTGGATGACTCCATATTATCCAGGGAACCATGAATTCCCAAGCCTATCAACAAATTCTTGACCAGAACCTCCTGCCATCAGTCTGGGAGCTGAAGCTGGAACGCAAATGGACTATGAAATAAGACAACAATCCAAAGCATTCCAGCAAAACTACCAAGGAATGGCTTACGAGAAAGAGGATTCACACTCTGTATTGGCCCAGTCAAAAGCCCAGACCTTAATCCCACAGAAATGCTGAGGCAAGATCTGAAGCCCGTGGTACATGCCAGATGTCCCTCCAGCCTCTCTCAACTGGCTGAGGTCTGCAAGGAGGAGAGGGCAAAGGTTGGTTCATGGTTGCAGAAGACGTTTGGTTGAAATATTGCCTCCAAAAGAGGTGCCACAAGCTACTGACTTAAAGGGTTCACATATTTTTGCACATACCAGACATTCTGTTTACTGAGAGATACATTACTATTGTTGAATAAATAATGAAAATGTTTTTTTTTCAGTGTTCCTTATTTGGAATGTCTGCTTTGCAAATTGGGATTTAAATGTTCATTTCATAAGGTTGTCTTAATTTTGTTTTAGAAAACAATGACCATGTTTGGAGGGTTCACAAATTGGCAAACAGCACTGTAGTGACTCTAAGAAAAACATGGTCCAATGTGAGTAATTTGCTATATGAGCTTTAATTTCACACTGGGTTGAATGCATTAGCCGGCAAAAGTAGATATGAAAGAACACATTGGTGGGTGGAGCATTTTACTGTGGTTGCCGGGAGACAAGTTCTTTTACCAGCTGTTGTTTGCTGGTGAGCAGGGTTTATAGTTTGGGCATCGCTCTCAATACACACCTCTGTAATGGAGCCCATGGAGGCCCTGGGTGCAGGTAAAACTGAGTGAGGCCCAAAGCACTGCAGCAGCTCAGTTCATCTTACCAGCATTGCCTGCCTCTTACCAAACGCATCTGAATCATAGCAGAGATGAAGCAGAACAACAAATACAGCATGTTTTGGAGCACACCCCTGATTTAGAAGTATAAAAAATATGTAAAAACAGAAAACTAGAAGTCACTCAAAAGCAAGACTACATGTCTCATCCTGTGGCAATAAATTATGTGTATTTTAGACAAACCTTCATTGGGTGAGACCATCGGGGCCAGAACCATTATAGCAGAGGGGGACATATCCCCCCCACTTTTCGAAATCATTCGTTTGTTACAATCTTCAGGATGCCTTACAGTTTACTCCTGTAACGTTGCACATTTGGTGATTTGGTGTCCCTTCTATGGTGATATTAAGAGATATGAGCACTGATGTACTGCCCTTCTTTCTTCTCACCACTTCTGAGTTACTGCCTTTCAATGATTCACGTGTTCTACTTGTATCTGTGGTGTCCTCTACTTGATCAAGACTTTCTTCCCTTTTCCTCCTCTTCTCTCCCCATTTTCATGGACCAATGGTTTTCCAATTCTTTGACTTGCTGAGAAGCACCAACCAGCAACAGGCCAGTGTGGACAGCTTGTAACTTTTAAGGATTTAAGGGTCCACATCCTTTTGTCTTGCATTTTACCCAGAGATTATCTTGATGATCTCCCTTAAAATTCTGACATTAAACAGTTGTTTCTTATTACTGTGTATTTAAGAGTGATATATGCAAATAACCCCAGTTCTGATTGGACCTAATAAACAGACATCTGTAAATATGTATTAGATTTTTGTGCCATCACAAAAACTATTCATTCAAGACGGGTTGGTTTTAAAGCTTTGTTTCTTCAGTCTGTATGGATAATGGGGTGATAATGTTAATTTTGAAACTTTAACATCATGTACATACTACATCACATTTATTTAAAAAAGTAGTTCTGTGATCTAAGCCCTTCAAGTCAACAAAATTACCTTGTAAGCATAAACCATATAAATAAAAAATAATATATCTCAACTCAGTAACTGCAGGTTGTAGTGATAATTGTAAATTTTAAAAAAATTATCACAGTGATGGAGGTAGGAGGTGTTTTTCAACGACTGTGAATGTTCTTGGTTCTCTGGGAGAGAGCTGAACACTGAATTCAAAACGGTCTCACTACAGCCGGCGCTTGTTCAGATATGACGTAATTGCTCGCCACAACGTGGTTAAAATTAATGTCTGTCTGCGAGAAGGAATGCACTCACTTTTGACGTTAGTAAGTAGTAAGAATAAAAAATACACATACGGTCCTGTCGTTTTTGGTCACCTGCAATCTGTGGACTTTTAATACTGAAGGTCAAAAAATTCCCTTTGCTGCTCCCCCTTCCGTCAAAGCTGCTCAGACACAATTCACTCCGAGCAGTAAAATGGCCGCCCGTCAACCAAACGACTTTTCAGCGCTTTAAAAACGAATTACCATTTTTCATCATTTCGTTTACATTATCGTATTATAATACATCGTTACAAAACAAGATAGAGGACACGTTTTCGTAATTAGCTGCACACACTTGATGAAGTAACTATTTCAAGCTGCCTCGAATGCCTCAGATTTTAGACTTTCGCACTGAAGCACTTTAGCAGTAGCTTCCAAGCTACATTTCATGTAATTCCTGAGGTAAGTGGCTTTGCTTTCAACGAGCAAAAATGCCTACAAGGCGTTCGCTACACCCAATTCATTCGTGTGCGTTTAAGGACAGAAATGCAAATGTTATGGGGACATAAAACAGAGGAGATTGGCTGTTTTCGACGACAGGAGGCTAGATAGCAGCGTTAGCTCAGTTAGCCTTACACCGCTGCTGCAAACCGCTCGGTCCTCCAGCCTTAGTGAACGCGGAGACTTCCCCACATCTGACTTGAGCTGTAGCATTCAATAATCAGCATTACATGGAGGGACCACCGTTGGTTGCGAGATAAGGCTGCAAGAAGCGCGTTTGTTTGACGGACTGTATTTCAGTGTGTTGGCTAGCTGAGCTAACTAGCATAGCCAAGAAGCTGCTGAATGTGTGCTGTCGCCTGGTGCAGATTTGCTGTTTGTGAGCCTCTTATTTCAGGTATTTGTTTACCGCCGTATATTTAAGAATGGATTCCTCGTTTAACAGCCGTCGGGACCATTAACGAATCTGAACACTTTTGAAAAGTGGTTGTTTAGATTTGCTCTGCACACACATCCAGATTGCCTGAAGTCCTGACTATAAAAGAATACGGCAGTTGCCTTAACACTGACTAGCTACTTCTCAGTAGTTGCCTGAGAAGCCGATAGCCACATGTTTGCATAGCATGAGTGTTTTTGGCATTAAATTGTATTTTAGTTGAAGTTACGCACCGTTTTGCGCCAAATGGCATGCTCAGGAGGGAATGGGCGGGTGAATGGAGAGCCAGTAGTGCCAACATATATGAGCTAATTTACACGTTAACCCGCTCTGATAATATTGCGTTGTAACCCGTGCGAATTTTCTTGATATCCTTTCTAATGACTGAGGCCTTTAGCCAAGTCTTGCTGGGCTTTTGAGATAAGGTTTTTGTTGTTAGAGACCCGTATAAATCCAAAAACAAGCTAGCTAACAAGACGCACACTTCGTGATCGGATCGTAGTTCCATCTGCCTGGGTGCACAGTATTTTAACAGCTGGGCAGGACATGGTCAGGTATGCGTGTCAATGTGACGAGCTGCTTGCACCCTTTTCTAATGAGGTGGTTGGTGTAGCTGTGAGGCTAGTCTAGTCAGAGCCGTTTCCGTACTGTTCCTACGAGTTTTCAGCTGCACAGGTTTCATTTTGTTGTTTAGTTTAAATGGGCATGGTGGAGTCGACAAGTGCAATGCTTTTTATTTTGCCAGGAAGGACTATCAGGAAAGGGAACAGCAGTTCATGGAAGACAAGAAAAGGAAGAAGGAAGATAAAAGGAAAAGGGAAACCTCGCAGAAGGTGAATATTTCGATATATGTCATAGGCAAATATAGTTCTGTTTTTAATTTGCGTCTTTATTCTGACGCGTTTTTAAGTTTTAACATATATTTACTGCATTGTAGTGCCATGGTTAATAAAACAGTGTTTTTCTTATCAGAGAGCACTATTGATAATCACAATGAAGTTTAGTTCTTTTATTGTCATCTCTTGATCATACTTATGTTGCTACCAGTTCACCTGCTGACTTTCTTGTATCCTTCTTTTTATACTGCAGGTGGTTGAGCCAAAAAACAAAGGTAATTAACCATATTGCTGATCTGAATGTTTTTCATGTCCATGTGTCAGTGGTTATCATGGAATAGTAATAACTTTTCTGTTCATTTGATGTAGCCAAAGATTTCTGCACTCCTGTGTATGTGACCAGTGTTAAACTTACTGGGCATAATTTCATTAACATTACATTTCTGGTAAAAAGTATGGGTCACAATAATATAATATGAATAAAATGGGTCGCAACAGCCTGTTTGTGTCAAGTCTCATTGAGGAATCAAGATTTTTTTACCCTCTAATTTAATTTTTCTGTTTGGTCTTGATTTTTCCTATGATAGTGCCAGAACTGACCAAGCCCCCATCTACCCAATCTCTTGCTACTCCCAACTCAGTCTCACCCAGCCCTGGCCCTGTCCCATCTACAACCTCCTCCATTGCCACCCCGGCTGCTGGCGCCCCCCCTCAGGGTGGGAATAATGCTAAGCGGCCGGTGGTGGCCAACGGACAGCCCTCCCCCAGCACCCAGGCCCCCCAGCGCTACATGCCCCGTGAAGTGCCCCCTCGATTCCGTTGCCAGCAGGACCACAAAGTGCTACTGAAGAGGGGTCAGCCACCACTGTCCTCCATGCTGCTGGGGGGCAACAGCAGTGGGGATGACAGCCCCAGTTCAGCAGTGGCTGCTGCCTCAGGTATATCAGTAAAACCGTAATTGATTGTTAAGTTAAGGGCTGAAATTTAAGATTATTTTAGTATTTGATTTATCAGTCCACTATGTCCTAGTAACTAAGGAGTAGGAAGAGTGGTTATTAGTTTGTCATTAATTGACATCGAATCACAGTATGCAATATTTTATTACAAGAGTAAAAAAAAAGTAAAAGGATTGCCAAGGGTATAGTAGCAATTTTCTGCATTGCTCTTGAAAAATGAAAAATGAATGACAGGTCAGGGCTGAAATATTTACTCGTGTGGTCAGTAACATCATAATCAAACCTGATACTACAAACCACACAGAACAAACTAGTTGTCATTTTTTAAGCACACTCAGTCAAAAAGCACAGCGCAATAAAACAGCCTTCACTATGCACAGAAGATCATCACTCTCAAGAGAATAAGTTATGTTTCACCTGTCCAAACAAAAACATTGATAACAGAGATTTCAAGAATCCCCACTGTCATGAGGGGGCTGTGAACATAATGGTGGAGTTGCATATTTTAGCTGTGCAGTTTAGCCACCCTAGAATGTTCTACGGTTTCCTTTTTGTTAAATGAAAACCTAACTGACTGGCACGGTATTTTCTTTATTTTTGATTGTGGGATTATTTATTTACTTGTTTGTTTGCAATAATGAGTTTTTGCTGTTAATGCGGACTTTCAAGTTGTGCATATGTCACCACTGTAGTCCCCCATGTGGATTTTTGTAGCGTTAGATGGGAAGCCATTTAATCGATTTCTTATCGTACTGCAGTACATTTTCTTTTGAGCCATGTAATTTCTTAAAATACCAAATAGCCTGTGGCAGTCCTTTTATATTATGTGTGGCACACTGGTTTTATTGGTCATCGATAGACTGTGCATAAATGTGTACTTATTAGTCTAGTATGTATAGGAAATGACATGAACTTGTAGATAACTGAGCCTTTATTACATAGTATAATCACTTATTCAACTGGTCTGAAGATTTCCTATTGACACCCCCCCCCCCCCCCCCCCCCAACAGATTCCAGTATGAATTCTGCAGGTCAAGCTGCTTCCTCTCTGTCCCACATGTCATCCTCCTCATCAATCGCTGCTTCTTCTACTACTTCTACTTCTTCAAATTATGCAAATTCCATGTGGGGGGTAAGCTCTGGCAGCCAGCCCCTCTCTCAGGGCAGGGAGAAGGTGATAGTGGATGGGTCGGACCTGGAGGAATGGCCCATCATTGCTGCTGGAGATGGGGCCAGAACAGGAGATACACCAGATACTGGAGGAGCAGATGGCAGCGGAATACGGAACTGCAGTGCCTCATGGGGTGAGAGGCACCTCTTACAGCAGCCGAAGGTTGTGAGTGGAGGGAATGAAGGTGGGAAAAGTGTCAGTTCTGGTAACCCCTCCCCACCTTCATCCTCCTGTTCAACCAATGAATGTATGCAGCCTAGTAGTGGTGTTTGGGGATCCCTGGGAGTCATAGGAGGAAATGCAGTAGCGGCAGGGTCATTGTCCCCTATATCCAAAGCCTCCCCTCTCCCAGGGACTGATTGTTCTGTTGGTGTCAGCTGCAGAATTACAGGTGCCAACTTTAACCCTAATGCCAACCCCTCTGCTTGGCCAGCTTTGGTACAGGATGGGGCTGGGGCAGCTGCAACAGAGGGTGGCCCCACTCCTCTCCAAAGCTCAATGTCATTGTCTGCCAACAACTCCATTTCTGTGAATCAAGCCTCTCATCAGCACCAACTTCACCAAATGCAATACAGAGACATTGAGCCATCCTGTAGAGAGTGGGGTGGTAAAGCACTGGATCCAGGAGTAGGACCAAAAAAGACAGGAGTGACAGAAGGGGGTGATGTGGACTGTGAAAGTACAGGGAAAACGGATCTTTCTGCCTCCTCTTCCTCCTCCACCTCCTCAACTACTTGGAGAGCTCAGCCTTTTCCTCCAAACTCCAAAATGGGTGCCTCTAAGACTGAGACATGGGAGGGTGGAACTGGGGGGAACTCTGTTTCTGCTGAAGGGGGAAACTCATGGGGGATCAGCGGACAGGGGGATAGGCAAAGCATGAGTACATGGGGTACAGCAAGTAGTGGTCAGACGTCTGGAGTATCTCAGGGAGCATGGGGTGGGGGAGTTGGGGAGTGGGGAAATTCAAGCGGTGTTGGCAATCCAGGTGGGGGAAAGGGGGATGGCTCGAGCAGTAACAGCAGCAGTAGCGGTGGCAGCATTAGCAACCCTTCAGTTTCTTCCTCCACACTTTCAACTATGACAAGAGCTTTGGACAATCAGAAAGGAGATGGAGGGGATGGAGGGACAGGAGATGCCAGTGAGTGGAGAGGCCAGGGTAGCAGAGGTGGAGGAGGTACCTCATTGTCAAGTGGTGGAGGAAACTCAAAAAGTGGCAGTCAGCACCACGGCCACCACCGCCCTTATCCTAACAGTGAAGTGTCCTTACAAACCCTGCTCAGTCGGACTGACTTGGACCCTAGAGTGCTGTCCAACTCGGGGTGGGGACAGACACAGATCCGACAGAATGTGGCATGGGACTTGGAAGGAGAAGGAGGAGCAGCAGGTGGAGTCAGATCCTCTGCTACAGTGAACGCACCAAGCCATCCACCATATTCTGTCTCTACTGGAACATCAACCACTGCCCCATCATCTTCATCTCTGCTCCCTGGTGCACCCCAGAATGCAAACTTAAACTTGAACTCGAATTCCACTCTTGGCTCCTTATCTGTATCACCTGGTGAAGGCTGGGATAGCAACAAAAGCAGTAGCAGCAGCAGTAGTTCCTCTTTGCCCAGTCGAGGTCCACAAATCTCTGGCAGCAGTATTCCAAACCCTTGTCTTTCACAGTCTGGAGGTGGAGTAGGTAATTCAGCAGGAGGGCATAACAAGCCTTATGGTGGCTGGGGAGAGTCAAATTCTGAGAGCCAAGGAAAAAGTTGGGGTAGTGAGGGACAGGAGTGGAGAGATCATGTAGCAGGAAGTGGGTCAGATGGTTGGGGAGATTTCCGACAACAGAGTGCTCCAGCTGGTGGAGACTGGGGAAACAGTCAGGAGGAGAAAGGCACTGGAAGTTGGAAGGAGATGGGGAGAGGGGATGGTGGAAATTGGGGACAGAGAAGTGGTAGTGAATGGAGAGAGCAAGAGTCAAAACCAAGCATTGGGGGTTGGGGTGAAGGGAAGGAAAGTGGAGGTACAAGTCGAGATTCAGAAGTAGGTACATGGGGCAGCTGGGATGACGGAGCTCCAAGGAAAGTTTGGGGAGTGGGAGGTACAGAGACAGGAGGTGGAGATGAGGGAAACAAATCTCACTCAGGCTGGGGTGGGAATGCAAACCCTTTACAGATGCCAAACAACCAGTCGGCCTCTTTGAAAAGTCAGGCACAACCGCAGCAACAATCACAGGCCCAGCAGCCAAAGTCGTTGGATACTGAGGCCATGCAAGGTGGTTGGGGAAGACAAGGAGGTTCTTTAGCCCATAGCCAAAGTACCGGATGGACCTCAGGGCCCATACCCCAAATATCTAGTGGCTCTGGAAGCAGTTCAGAACCCAGTGGCTGGGAGGAGCCTTCGCCCCAGTCTTTAAGTAGGAAAAAGGAAATAGATGACGGTACATCTGCCTGGGGTGATCCTAATAACTATGTGTATGTCAATTATTGGGACAAGAACAACAGCCCATCTGGCCAGTCAATGCAGTCTCAGCAGCAGGGCCCTGCTGCACCGCCACCAGGTAGGATGCCTGTAGGACCTGGGAACAGGGAGGCAACCCTCACACACTCCTCCAGCAAGGCTCCTGCAATGGGTAAGAATAATCTATTTGCTATTGCTTGAAAATATTGGAAATAGAAGAAATAACGGCTGAGTTAAATTGGTATGGTGAAATTGACCATTTCAAAAGTACAGCACAAAATTGTTGTATGTACCTTAGTTACTACTCAAGAGCTGTGCAATGATTTAACTTTAACTGTAATTTGGTAGTTACTTAGAAAGATAACCAACAATTTCTTAATGAGCAAATATGTCTTTTGACTGTTCACTCCAGCTGGATGGGGAAGGAGCATCTCTCCCTCCAGTCCTTGTGTGGACAATGGCACTGCAGCTTGGGGTAAACCCACTGACACGCCTACTGGCTGGGGTGACCCAGATGACACTGGCAATGCCTCGGGTTGGGGGAACCCTTCACCTAACTTAGTCAAATCCGGTGAGGAGACAACAGTCTTCATTATGATTATAAATATATTAGGGATGCACCAATACCACTTTTTTACAAAACAGTACAAGTATTTTTATTTGTGTACTTGCTGATACCAAGAACTGATAACGATATTTCTTAGAATGGTGTCTATGCAAGTGCAAGTAATTTGGAGACAGGTTTTATTTTCTCTTCTACAGATTATGACAAGCCTACAATAAGGCTAAATACAAAAAGTATTAACAGAAGGCTATTCCAAGGCAAAAATTGGTTTCTGGTTTTAACAAAGCTTTTTATCCGTGGCACGGTTCGGTTAAACTCGCGCATTATAAACCCAAGGCGCTCTGGGTTTGCTTTGACTGTTTTCGCCCTCTAGGCTTGCCGTAAGTAGATGACTTGGTACAGCCCCGGACCAGAAAGAGAACCGAGTCCCCTTCAAATGAAGTTCCCTTTCTGTCGGTCCGCTGTTTGGATCGCATCTAGAGAACTGAGTTTGGTTCCTTTAATGAGGACTATATGTGAAAACACCCTTAAAGTATCAAAACAGTCTCCTGCTTTCATGTACACAAAGACGTGTGTTAAGGTTGATTGCTGCGGTCTTGCAACTCTGTGTTCTTAGCACTGTGATGCGTCTTCAGATGTTTAATCAAATTGCTAGAAAACCATGTACTTTCCTTTTCGCCCCTCTACACCGTAACAGTACAAATCTTACACCTTACTCCTGTCGTCGTCTTTTATCTTAAAATATTTCCAAATCGCTGACATTGCTTACTTCTCCTATTGAAAAAAATCTATTGGTCCATGGCCTTGATACTTTCTCACTAGCTGGTGGATAAAATATCTGACGCCAAGATTCCAGCTCTTTGTCTACCCCTAGGCATTGAAGTCAGGTAGGACAACAAATCACATCTGCCCAGTGTGCTCAGTTGATGTAGTGAAATAGGATGTTATTTAGTGGTATTGGTGCATGGTACCGGCAATTCCCGTACGAATACGAGTATGAGTATTTTAATGAAGTATCGGCCCGATACTGGTATCGTTGCAACCCAAGAACATATTATTGAAAAAAAAGGTTTAGAAGTTTGCTAGTGTGAAGCAATGTAAACATCTAATGTGTGAACGTTGTTAAACCCCCATTGCTTTCACATCTGGGATCATATATATGTGTCCTACAGGTTCAAAATCTATGCAAGAAGGCTGGGGTGAGCGAGAGGGATCTGTCAGTGCTTCACGTCACTCCAGCTGGGAGGAGGAGGATGAGGGGGGTGTAATGTGGAATAGTGCTGGATCTCAAGGCAGCAGCTCTTCCTACAATTCCGGGGGCTGGGGAGGCAAGAAGGGAAACAAGGTATTCTAAGTTAAAGCTGATTAAATGGAAAACACTGATGGAGACTGTCCTAGATCTGAATAAATATCCTTAGTACTCTCAAAATTTTAACCACCTTTAAGGACAGCTGCTTTGTGGTATTGCTGGAGGTAATGCTCAAAATCTCAGTGCTTATGTAACTGACATTCAGCATCAAATATTGACCTATAAATCAATGTTTTCCCTCAGGGCCCAATAAAAAGTGGAGAATCTTGGATGAACCCTATGACTAGACAGCTTTCACACATGGGGCTTCTGGTAGGTACTTTCTGAATTCCTGAATTAATTTAGTGATGTGATGTAAACGCTTTTAACAGTCATGTGCTTTAATTTATTTTACAGAAACTAACTTTTTTTTTTTTTTTTGTCGTCCAGGGAGAGGACCCCAGTAGTCGCTCCCTGGATCTAGCCCCTGGCCCTCCTCAAGATAAAAAGATAGATGCAGACAAGCGAGGTGTGGGTTTGGGTGACTACAATGGAGAAATGCGCAAAGGAGGGCGTGCAGGGGGAGGAAGTGTAGTCTTCCGTTCACCTGGTTCCAAAGAGGTGGGGCCTGGTGAGCCCGGGCCTTACTATGATAAGGTAATTATCATGGACTTTTTCTCAGAAGTCTCTAACTCTGTCTTGTTTTTACTTGGTTAACAGAGCGCCCTCTTTATCCCTGTGTTCTCTTTCACTCTCCTAAACTCTTCACCCTCTCTCACACCTGTTTTCCTTTGTTAAACCCTATATTCGGCCCTGTCTGCTTCGCCCTTGCTGTGATCAGCAGACCTTGCCTTTCACCAATCAGGATGGGTGCCTTGGGGAGGAGGGGCCTTGTTCTCCATATTCTCCGCCCACAGTCTTCAAGCCCTCTCCCCTCTACAACCACCCCAGTCCCCCTAGACAAGTAAGGCTATGCCACTGTCTCTTTTAGCCCATCTCAGTTTCACTGCATCACCCTTGGCCAATTACCTTTTAAGTGTTGTCCATTATCCAATTGTCGTCACCCCCCCACCCAAACCAAAAAAAACCCAAACAAACATTTGTTTCTGCCTCCTTATCTCTGCTGTCTGTTGTTCTATCCTTTGGTAAGCTCTTCACCTCCCCCTTTCAGTCTTTTTACATTCAGGGATTTGTTCAGGCAAGTGTTGACACTTTTTTGCCATACTTGCTTTTTCTGCAGATAGGTGGTCATATGTTTGGGAGTGGTAGTGGGCTGGTGCAACCCAGGCACCAGCCAGGAATGCCACCCCTTAACCCAACTGTACGAGCGCAAGTGCCTCATCAGTTCCTGTCACCTCAGGTACAGAACTAGTGTTAAAGAAATAGTTTTGCATAAAATCTGATTTTCAGTTTCTCAACTAAGTCATGATTGTTATCCAATGTTTGCTTGTTTTAGACTAGAACTGTGAGAGTAATTATAACAAATAATTTAAGCTTGAGTCATTATGTAAACAATCATCTAAATGTTCTAAATCCTCTCTTTGTTTCATGTCAAATTGATCACTAATTGTCAAAATAATAAAATTAGAAAAAAACTATGGCTAAAAATCAGGAATGATGGTCAGTGTCCCTGTTTTTAGCTATGCAGCAAAAATGTTTAATTTTTATAGAGAGAAATATGATCTGTCTTGCTAATTTCATGCTGTGTTTAGCTCATTTAGTTATCCAGAAAAGCTGTATTGCTCCATTACATATAATAAATGGTAATGTTTCTTTTGTGTTGTCTAGACAAATTAAGCACATTCTATTAAGCACATATGAAGATGATTCTTGTGTATCCGAGTGATACAAAGACTTCACTGGGTAACGAAGTAGCATTTTACCATCAGTTCAGTTTGATTCAGTCTGTAATACTGGGTTAATGTTTGACATTCTCATGACATTTTAAACTATAATTTACTGATGATACCAGAAATGAGAAGGAAGTTTGCTGGAGTGGGTTGGTGCATAGATTTCATTACTGATTGAATGCCTAATCTCCAAGATCCATATTGTCAGTTATTTTATTGTGCATTATATTAATGGATAACTTTTGGTTTATTATGTTGTCTAGGTGCCAGGCTCTGTTCTGAAGCCTCCTCCGAGTGGGGGTGTTGGAGGAGTGAGTGGAGGGGTTTTCCCTCCTCAGCTTTCCCCACAGCACATCGCCATGCTCAGCAGCATCTACCCCCCTCACATCCAGTTTCAACTAGTGAGTGTCAGAACAGCCTCTGGCTGTTCAGCTTCAAAGAGGGCATTCATTATCCTGAATTAGACTTGAGTCATATAATTTAGTGTAAGGTCCTTTCTTCTTCTCTCTGAGTGTTGAAGTAAAAAAAAGGACTGTGGACTTTGTAAACCAAAGAGCATCAGTTCATCTTTCCACACCTGCGAAACCTAAAAAAAATCAACTGATTTGTTCAATTTAGTGTGTTTGAACACCTTGTTGAAAATGCCAAACTGTGCTGAACAAAGTCCTTTAAAGTCTAGAAATGTTGAGCCCCTTATGTAAATCATGTGATCACTATAAAACTAAAGATTTAAGATTTCCAATAAGATGTTGTGGCTTAAAGCTGATTCTGGTTTCATCCTAGGCATGTCAGCTGCTCCTGCAGCAGCAGCCTCAGCAGCAACAGCAGCTTCTGCAGAACCAGCGCAAGTTCCCTCAAAATGTGCGTCAGCAAGCAGACCCACAGCAGGTATAGAACACAGTCCCAGTGGCCTCAGTAATGTGCTAATGGGTTTTACTGTTTAGCCTAACAGGGATACAGCCATGACTGTAACACCATCTCCTTCTTTACAGTTGCACAGTTGTTCAGAAGTAGGCATTAAAGTTTTCTGTCGCTGTGACAGTTGGGCCTGGTGTCATCATGTGACTCTACTTTTTGTATCCTTCCTTTCAAAAGCCCTCTGAAGAGTAATCCGCTGACCCCCAAGTGGGATTTCAGAGAGCCCATGTAGATCCAAAAAGAAACAAAGTGAGGGGAGGGAGTGTTAGGTTACATTAGCCTATAGTAGCGAACATTTGCTGTACAATTGTCTACTATCAGTTCCTTATGTAATCATTGGGACGGGTCGGGTAATGGATCTCTGTAGAGGAGCCTACTGAGGCTGCTGGAAGACTAAGCCTTCACTCAAGGGGTTTATTTAAGGACACAGAATGGAAATCAGACATTGACAATAACATAATTTGTATAGTAATGAAACATTCTGAGATGGTATAGCTCCACAGTGCATTGAAGTAGGCCTAACAGTAGTGAGTTGTGGATGCGCACACTTTCCATTTTAGTCTAAATACAAGCCGAGGTTAGATTAATATCTAAACATACAATTATAAGCTGGACAAAATACTCCTAAACCCTCCAATATTGAAAGTCTTGATTTCCAGCAAGCAACAGAAATAAAAGAACCTCTAGAAACTGCTGGTTCAAATAGGAGCAACCTGAAGATGTGCCAGACGTGGACATATATTTTTGTTTTTTTAGACTGCATGACAACAGTTCAGACAGAAGAGTTTCTGTCATTAGTACCATCTTCCCCATTGACAATTGGGAACGCTCTGCCTGCACACACATTTTCTGTCTCGAGATTTTGTTTTCTTTAATCCCTGCAGGCTCTCAGCAGAGCTTATATTCTTTGTGTGATGTGCTCATTATGGGACGACGTCTCAAGCTTGCTTTTTCATTTGTATGCATTTTGAACAGTACAAAATGCGAAGTTAAATGAATCTCAGCTGTATTATAACACACACATTGCAACTGTTTTTGTTTGATAGCTTGCCAGAATCATGGCAGTTCTCCAGCAGCAGAGACAGCAACAGCAGCAGGTGGGTAGTGTAGGTGGTACCTCTAAGCTGTCCCCCTCTCACCTTGGTGGCCCCAAAATGCCGATGTCTGACTCCCTCTCTAACCCTGGCCTGGGAGGTTCTGTAGCTGACCTGCATCAAAAATCATCAGCTGCTTATTCAGGTGAGATGACTCAGATCATCGTCATCTGGATGTTTCTAGTTAGGTTGAGGGCAGCATAAAAAATCTCCCATTAATGATGGCTGTGACAGATATTGTTAGTGCTTTTTTCAACACTCACATTTAAATTGGTTCACCACAAGGATTGAGACTTATGTCTTGTATTTGCTGATAAATAGTAATAATAATAATAATAAAATAGAATAATGTTTTTCCTGTTCTGATTGTACTTTTTGGTTGCTTTATTTACCTCTTTGGTTATTACTTCTAGGCTTTGGTTCTGGTGTGACTCTTTCTGGACTTGAATTGGGTTCCATGGTCAGTGGTCCACCTGGTCTGAAAGAAGGTGGAGGGCAGCAGTCCCGCTTTAAATGGATGATGGAAGGTCACTCACCAGCACCTTCCTCTCCAGACAGTGCTCTTCACAAAAATGGTGAGTTTAGTCTGTTTGGCAACAGTTTGCCTTAGCTGTGAGCAAATAATTTTTGATGCCTACCCTTTATTCACGATTAACCTATTCTTAGGCCCTATTGCTGCTCCTCTGAAGAGAGGCAGTTCCCCATACTCTCAGTATGAGATGTTGGGTGTGGAAGGTTTGGGTGTTCCTCTTCAAGGGTCTTCAGACAGTTGGCAGAGGAGTCCTGGGAACAAGATGGGAACCAAAACTGGCACATCCAGCTGGCCTCCAGGTAAATTTTGTTTTACAGTGTCAGAAATTTTTTAGTAAGATATCAATTATATTAATGATTGGATATGTGCCAGACTTTGTAAAACACATTGGGTGCATATCATTTTTAAACTGAATTCTACAAAGCAAACAGTATCTCATCCAAATCAGATGGCTGAATGGGTTGGTGTGGGATAGACAACGTAGGCACAGTACAGCAGTCATTTTTGTTTTTATAGCACAAAATGAAGCGTTTATGTTGGAGGTTATAAATGCTATGTAGATGGCTTCTAAATAAACTGTTACCAAAGTAAATCCTTGGAGTGCAGTGATCTGGATGAAGTTTCAGGATTAATTAGGCCAGGTAGAGAATGCTTTTTTATCCCAAGTTACCCTGCATTATTAATAGTCATTGCTTCTTATAATGCCATTATCATTGTCTGTTACGCAGTATTTGGTGAGTTAGCATTTGTTGTATTGATTTGGTGTAGAATTTCAGCCAGGGGTGCCTTGGAAAGGAATGCAGAGTGTCGACCCTGAATCTGACCCCTACATGACTCCTGGCAGTATGCTGAACTCATCTGCAGCGTCAAGCCTCAATGATGAGCATCAGCTGCTAAGAGATAATACAGGTACATGTATTCATAACTGACACACATCTGGCATTTTATTATAAATGAATCTAGAAGGCAGGTAAATTTAATTTACATTGTCTGTGTATGGGTGTGTGCTATCAGAATCAAATCCCTCCCTAAACACCTTGCTGCCTTCACCTGGTGCCTGGCCCTACAGTGCCTCAGACAACGCACACAACCCAGGTAACACAAAAGTACAGATCTAAGATTAACTTTTTGTTCATTTGTGGACTATGGATATTTGTACTCACTGTTTTCAGCTGACCCTCATCCTTTTTCAATCGAAGACCTAAATAGCTGAAAGACTGACATTTCTTGTGTACCTGCAGCTAAGTACCCAGAGTACAAACCAAGCTGGCCCCCTGAACCCATTGGACACAACAAGCCTTGGAAGACCAATCGAAGCACTTCCCAGCTGCCACGCCCACCTCCTGGACTTACCCATCAGAAGCAGTCCTCCACATCCCCGTGGGCAGGAGGAGCACCACGCGTGGGCAGGGGTTGGGGTGGCTCTGGAGGCAGCCAAGAAACCAAATATGGGCCTGGTAGTGTCATTGCTTTAAATCTAAATCCATAAAACAAAACAATCCTGCCAGTCTATTTTAAGAGTTTTGTTTAGCTTGTATATAATTGCTCTGTGTGTGTGTGTGTGTGTGTGTGTGTGTGGGTGTGGCGGCCGGGGGGGGGGGGGTGGACTGGTTGTCT
>JBBPCX010000114.1:27461345-27475658 GCA_037974365.1 Hydrocynus forskahlii | reverse complement strand
TCTCTCTGGGTCGACCTGAGGAGGACAGGTTCCCCTTTTGAGTCTTGGTTCCTCCCGAGGTTTCTTCCTCCATCTGATGGAGTTTTTCCTCGCCTCTGTCGCCTTCGGCTTACTCACTAGGGGCTCAGACCTGGACTCTGTAAAACTGCTTTGTGACAACCTGGTTGTAAAAAGCGCTATATAAATAAAACTGAATTGAATTGAATTGAATTCTATTGTGCAATAATTTTTACTACTGTGCAATACTCTGGGGATAAATCACTGTGAAATACAAAAACTTTTAACTGTTACTACCGTGCAATACTTCTGGGGATTAATCACTGTGAAACAAAACTTTTAGCTTCTACTACCTATCACACGCACCAGGGCGCGTGACGTCACGGGTCATCGGAGGTAACGTACGCAGAGGGTATATAAACAGGAAATCAGGTGATATCTGATACCCAGACATTAGGGTTCTCCCTTATGCCAGAGCCAAATCGATTCCTAGTCACACGGTACCGTGAGTACTCCAAAGCCCTCGACCCAAACCTTATTTACCCTTCCCTAACCTTATTTACCCTTCCCTGTGCGTGTGTGAGAATGCGGATTCCTTGATGGGAATCCCTACTCCTTCTGGAGCGTTCTCAGAGTAAAGCGTGTAGTTCACCAGCTCCTTTGTGTGTCTCCGCGACTGGGCTCATCTGCCACGCTACACCTGGGCACCACTTTTCCTCCATCATTCCTAACGCTTCTGTGTGCCAGTGAGGATGCTCTAAAGATGCTGGAGTCATGGACAGAGCCTGGCCATTTTACCTCAGCATTAGAAATGAGGCAATTCCCATCACAGATAATCTAAACAGAGAGTGGATTCAGTGATACCGCACACTTTGCCTAGCAGAGCATTCATTGTTCTGTATAAAGTGTTAAGTGTTAAATCCCTCCATCTGACAATGTATAGTTTCTCAAAACCTACATACCTGTATACTGAGGCTATGGAAAGATTTCCTGTTTACATAGGCTGCCTCCCATCCAACTTGCATCATAGTCTAATCTACGTAGACTCTGTTTTAAACAGTAATATGAGGCACCATTCTGTGTCAAGTTATAATATGGAAGAAGGCTCCACAAGACACATTACAGCATCAGCAACTGCAGGATGATGACAATTACACTGTTATAATATAACTGTAATTGTCATCATCTTGCAGTTGCTGATGGTGTAATGTGTCTTGTAGAGTCTTCTTCCATAACAGACCCCTATGCAATCCTAAGTACTTTCTTCCAGATTTTTCATTTGTATGGGTTAAAAAAACAAAAGTTAACTTTCATTACAGGATGATGACACCTTATCAACCACAGAAAGGCAAGCTGCTGAGACACCTACTGAGGTTAGCAATTAATAATAAACAGCACCTAAAAACTGATGTGGTGGTGGTACACCATAGTAAAATTTGCACTTTTTTCCTCACAGAGCAATACTAGAAATTACAATAGTGAACAAAGCACATTTACAGCACAGCTTACCTCTGTAAGATTCTTAAGCTTTGGCACATAAGTTACAGTTCAGGATTTAAAAACTGTCTATCACATTGTTTTAGGTTAGAAGCCCATAAAATTATATCACATATGCATACATAATTGAAAAAGATCACTGACCGCATTTGTGTGTCAGAGAAGTTGGCCTGAGGTATCATGAAGTTTGGTGGATTTCGGACGAAGCGTGTCCGAGCAGGACTATCTGAAAGTTCAGGGTGCCAATACTTTTGCAAATCGTTTTGCAGGAAAAGCATTTACATTAGCATAGCGTTAGCGTTAGTATTAGCATTGCATAGCATAGCATTAACATAACATTAGCATAGCATTAGCATTAGCATTGGAATAATGAATGACAAGAGGTATCAAAAAGCTGTGAACAAGCCTGTAATTCCAGATTGGACCCTACGTTTCAGAGTTGGAACGGTGTCTCTATCTTGAAAGCCCTGGGAGGAGTAGCGTGCCAAAAGTGGTGAACGAGAATAATAAAACTTAAGAACAATAGTGTGCTTGCTCTGCCTTTGGCTGCTGTGTGTTCAAACGTAACTTTAGCATTAGTGTTACTATTAGCATAGCATTACTGTTAATATTAACATAGTATTAGCATAATATTAGCATAACATTAGCATAGGATAGCATTAGCATTCAAGTAGTATTAGCATGGCATTAGATAAGTAGGTAAATTAAAAAGATTGGAATGCGATTACAAAATATGGTATAGGCTGGGCAACGTCAAGGTGTTGCTGACTTGTGGGTAAGTGTGGGGCCTACTGGTGGTGGTGGCGGCCTGGTGAGTAGGATACTTGCCTCTGGACTAAGAGGTTATGAGTTCGAATCCTACCTTCAGCATACCACCACTGGGTTCCTGAGGAAGACCCTTGAGCTCAAGTTGCTCCAGGCAGACTGTCCCTGTAGTTAGGGAATGGAAATCGCTTTTGATAAAAGCGTCTGCTAAATGCCGTAAATGTATGTGAATAGAAACAATCCACTTGCTCGTTCATCTTTTCATACTATCACCAGAGGTAGGCTGCTTATCAGTGGTCCACCCTGTAATATTAATGTGTGTGTGATCTGAAGTCCAAAACCTTAATTAACATTGTAATCACCTAGCAACACTCCAGTTACCATAACAACCATGCAATCACATTTCGCATTTTCTCATGAAAAAGGTTTATTCATCTTTAGTGTTTATGCTAAAGGTGGCGTATTTTGCTCAACAGTACCACTGGGGGTGTTGGGATTCAAACTCACAACCTTCCGATCGCAGGGGCAACTACCTAACCACAGGCCACCAACGCAGGGTTGGAAAGGCGAACTGTGGAAGCCTTGACCCAAACTATGGACCTTTAATTGAAACCTTTAAAATAAACCTGTATTGTCAGCCATGCTTATCGACTGGTCCGTTCTGTCGCCACAACTGCCTGGTAGCAGTTGTTGGCAGAGGTTGATTACAAAAACTTTGAGGGTCGCCGCCGTTGTGCACGTGTTGCTTCAAAATAGAGCTCTAGTTTTATTTTTAATGATCCCGCTCTTTAGACGCAATGAAGACATACACGAGGGACTTACAGCAAAGACTGTAAGGACTTTTTTTTTTACTCTCGGCGAGGGCAGCCAGTCCAGAAGATGGCGCTGTGCATATGGAGCAGTGGTTAAAAGTTAGTTCTGTACTGACGCCCGCACTATAGGCTAACTCACAATGGCTAAACATCACCCAGATTTGATCTTTTGTAGGAAACAGGCCGGTGTCGGTAAGGTTTATTATCAACGAGAGTGTTGTTTTGTTATAAGATGTTTCATAATTCTAACGTATACATTTTAAATGCTGAAAACGAAAAAATGAGATGTTAACTAGCCGCTTAGGCTGCTTCGTCAGCATAGCAAAGTTCGCTGTGGTTATATTACAGATGAATAGTTCTGTTTCAAGTAATACAGCCAGGTACAGCAGAATAACACGGGCCAACCTTTCCTTTTCTGAAACGGGTGTGTTGGCTATAGTCCGACCTCCTTAAAGCTTAACCGAGATCAAAATGCAAAGAAATAAAACATCCGCGTTGTTTGCCTCATCACTGAATTACCAAATCTGATTCACACAATAACGGTGCCTGTAGCAAAAGATTCCGTCACTGTGTTAATGTATTTACTTGCTTACTCGTTTATCATCTTCTGTCTTGTTTGAGAGTAATTCCCAAGCAATCAGCTGATTTTTGCTACATATTTTTCCCTCTGATTTTTCTCATTCGCAAGCAACTACTACAGTATGGAAGTATGCAGCTAATTATTTTTCTTGATGTCTTGCATGTCTCTAACTCAGTTTCTTGTGTTTTTATGATTACAGCTATTGGAAGGCTTTGTGAGAAATGTAAGTCTTACAAGATCCGTTAATTTACATTTTGTATTTATCACAGGGTATATAGAAAGTGTACACGTTTATTCCCCCGGCAGGTGAATTTGAGCCGATCTATTATTATGTGAACTCATTAGTGCATTATTGTATTACCATTTGGTCTGCTACTAATATCAAACTGATATTAGTATTGTGTATTAAAGTTTGTTGGTCATTAATGTTTCTTCCATTCCACTCTGTTCTGAATACTTGTTTGATGTTTGAAGATTAGAATTAAGTATGTTTGTCTCTGCAGGTGATGGAAAATGTGTCATCTGTGATTCTTATGTAAGACCTTGCACACTTGTACGCATTTGTGATGAATGTAACTACGGGTCCTACCAAGGTCGCTGCGTAATATGTGGAGGACCAGGGGTGTCAGATGCTTACTACTGCAAAGAATGCACTATTCAGGAGAAAGATGTGAGTAAACATTCGATGTTTTAAGGCTCTTTATTTCCTTGTACAGCTGAATTATAGTAGTCCCTGAATTCACTAGTCTTTCACTACAGACTTTGCTTACCCATTCACTGATTTAGCTTTTAGTTTCATGGTTTTGTGTGAACATTAATTGTTTAACCTGGTGTCTTAACAATTTTTCCCTCTTCTCTACACAGAGAGATGGCTGCCCCAAGATCGTGAACCTGGGCAGCTCAAAGACTGACCTCTTTTATGAGAGAAAAAAGTATGGCTTCAAAAAGAGGTGAAGATTTATAGGAACTTACGATGACTTCAGATGTTTTGAAAAGCATTTTTCTGTAAAAGGATCAATTTTTAATTCTTTTCAATGTAATAAAAGTTTGGTTTACAATCTGACTTTAAAGCTTCTTTCTGCTGTGGAATAGGACAGCCCAGAACATAAAAGTATAAAAGAGATTTTTAACTGGCAAGGTGTTCGCTTTAATAACAGGTACACTATGGTAATCCAAATAGTTGAAAACAGTAACATTTTAAAATATGTTTTTTACTTTTTAACCTGTCCTTGATAATGCACACAGTTATGAATGGGAACTGATGTGCCACTTTAATAATAAGCACAAGGCCTGATTATTGAGATATTAAAGTTAATTAATGGGAAAGAGTGTGTTCTTGAATACTAAAGGCATTAATCTCCACCATCTGATTATTTCCTGGAAGCTGAATCTAGAATCTATTCTACAAAATGTTTGTTTCATTCTTTGAAATCATGTTCTGTTTTTTACTTATTTGCTGAACAGTTCACTTTTATAAAGACATAATTCCCATTAATGTTTTGTGCAGTTTTACACAAGACTGACAGAATTCTAATGACTGATTTTCTCTTGCCACAAATGTACAAAGTTCACAATTGAAATTTAGAAGACTGAAATACAGAAAGTCTCCTGTAAATTCACAAGATTTTAAGCCCTGACATCCAGCATAAAAAATAGGTTATTAAAGCAAACTTTCAGATCAGGATAGACTTGTTAGAAAGAATTTTATATTCCCCTTAAAACTATCAGAGAAACTTCTTCAAAAAAGGCAAAGACAATGATAGGTAAGAATGTTATATTTACAGTTGAGCCCCAACAATGACAATGCATTACTAAAAGAAATCATCACTGTTAAACCTTGTTATTCATACATATAATGTGAACAGGAAGAACAATTAATTTCTTTGAGGAATTTAAAGGAGACTGCTCCAAAATAAAGAAATGGGTTATGACAACACTCATGTCCACTGTAAAAAAAAAAAAAATAAAAAAAAAAGCTGACTGGTATCTGTAGACTACTACTAATGTACTGAAATCTTTACCCACTAAAGTCATCTAGTTCATGATATACACACACACAACCATTTTATTTTTCATTAGAAAATGTATACTAAAGGAAATAAAACAATAGAAAAGTCTAGAAAACCATTTAACCTGAGGTTACTAATGTTTTAGGCTCTGCTTAAAGTGGATTTGTGTTAATGCTACACATGCCGAAAGAAGAGATTTATTTACATAGACATGTTTTTTTGCACTCCCTACCTATTCCCTGAGGCCAACTTTGCTAAACTGATTAAATAATAATGCTTGTTTTTAGCTATGTGCTGACTTAACATTTCTTACTGACCCTCTACTGCAGAGATTAAGTTACAGGAAGCAGCAGCAAAAAAAACTTCCCAGATGAGACAGTTTGTATTATTTTATCATGTAAACTTTCTCATTTTCTGTAACCGCTTATTCCTCACTGGGGTTGTGGATACCCACATACTATCCCAGGGTCAATGGGTTCAAGGCAGGGACTCACCCTGGGCAAGGTGCCAGCCCACCATTTTATCTTGTAAACTGCATCTACAAAATAAACCTCTGCAGTTAAATCAGTGTACTGGTTTTAGATACATGGCAAATACAAACATTGATAACCTGCATTATATCCTGTCCTTGAGTAATGTAATACGGTTTGTCAGTGGATATAAGCCATTCTAATTTTTTACTTCTGTATTTGGGGATGTAAAAAACATATTACTCTATAACCTGAAATTGACCTACTTTTTGGGGTAAAGGGCGCATTTGGCTGACTTTTTCAGCTTTCTACTCAAACAATGGATTAGGCATTCAAAGATATGTTTACAAACTATCACACACCCCTACCCTTACTTTATTCCCCTTCAAATCTACCCTGCTTGAATACATGGCCTCTCTGGACTCTTAACTGACAGAAATCGGTTGTAGTGATGGAGAACTTTATAAACACACAGTGCGCACTAGGACATGAAACCAAGACTACAAGATCTTCCACCTTATCAACACTTAGGTTAACATCTTATCTTGGTTAACATCTCAACTGCTGACTCACATCTTCCTTGCTCCTCTTCATGCTCTTCCTCTCATCACATTACTCATGCTGAACCTCAGATGCTGGCATTAAAAGTGTGATCAATACAAAATCTATCAGTTCACATGTGATTCTTGACTGGGCATTTGAGGTCACTTGACTTAATTTTGGAAGATATGAATCCTTAGATGTCACTGTTATTAGCAGAAATTACAAAAGCATGTAGTCGTCAGTGCACAAACTTGACACAATGTAAATACCAATTAAATCTATTTAATATTAATTATATATGCAATAATAACGCAAAATCACAATGATAGACTTCTAAGGGTTCAAATGCAAGTGAACAACAAAAGTGCTGAATATACACTTGTCACTGGGCTGAGATATATATCTATTCCATTTGGTTTTTTGCCACGTCTCTAACTGCCCTACTTTACATTCACTTTCATGGCCCAAATGACTAAATCACATGAACACTGATATATATATACTTTAAACTCCCGCCCATTTACTTTTTGTTTCAGCTACATTGTAAACTGTAACATGTAGAGTTTACATGAAAAGTTGAGAAACCATTAAGCAAACGAACTCCTCTTGTGAAAAATTCAATGAGTAACTATTTGTTGTAAAAGAAGTGAACTATCTGACTAACTTGTATTATCCAATTCCATTTACAGTGTACGGAGCGTGCACAGATTGGGCAACACTAGCTAAACTCTTTCAAACCGATGCTGCAGTATCCAATCACACACCACATGATGGATTTTGTACTGAATGCTCCGTTAATGCATCACCCTCTATCCGCCTACTGGTCTTCAGCTGGAGCACTTGAAAGAGAAAAGGAAAAAGTGATCAATCACCAGAGCTCTAAACTTGTGTTTGTAATTCATGAAATTAAATCATAAGTAAATACATGCATCATGTGGTTTTTCCCCAGTCACTGTCCCTTGAATATTTCCAAAAGTAAATGTGGCTTCGCAGCCTGTCCATGGCATAAACTGCAACAACTGTAAAAAATGCCCTGCGTTTTATGACTAGGGTGAGTCTTTTTTACAATCTGCAGGGCACAGAAACTGCTTCTGTTTAATCAAGAAAGGGAGTGGATGTGCTGACTGTTGGAAATATACAGTGCCTTGCAAAAGTATTCACCCCTCTTGGCATGCTCTCTATTTTGTTACCTTACAACCAGGAATTTAAATGGATTTTCAGTTTGATTTTAAGTGATGTACCTAGAAAACAAACTACAGATGAATGAAGGGAGAAAAAAATTGGTTTAAATAATTTTTTTTAATATAAAACTGAAAAGTGGTGCGTGCATATGTTGAAGCCCCAACCACTACCTTCAAAAGCCACTTAATTAAATATGATCCACCTGTGAGCAATCTAAGTGTCTAATGATCTCAGTATATATACACACTTGTTCCGCTAGCCCCAAGAGTCTACACCAGTGCAACACCATTTAGTAAGAGCTACCATCAAGCAAGTGACAGCATAAATACCGAAGAACTTTCCACACAGGTCAGAGACAAAGTTGTGAGAAGTACACATCAGGGTTGAGTTATTTAAAAAAAAAAAAATCACAAACCCTGAACATCTTAAGGGGAACCATTAAATCCATTATTAGAAAATGGAAGGATTACAGCACCATAGCAAACCAGCCAAGAAAGAGTCGTCCACCAAAAGGCAGACTGGAAAAGGAAGGCATTAATCAGAGCAGCAACCAAGAAGCCAAAGATAACCCTAAAGGAGCGGGGCAGCTCTACTGCAGAGATGAGAATAACTGTCCATAGGACCACTATAAGCCCCACACTGCACAGAGCTGGGCTTCATGGAAGGCTGGCCAAGAAAAGGCAGTTGTTTGAAATTTGCCAGAGGGTGTATTGGAGACTCCCCAAACATGTGGAAGAAGGTGCTGTGGTGAGATGAGACTAAAATAGAACTTTTTGGCCATCAAAGTCAACACTATGTCTGGCACAAACCTAACACCTCTCATGCTGAGAACACCATCCCCATAGTGAAACATCCTACAATTATCCTACGAGGCAGCATCATGCGGTGGGGATGCTTTTCATCGACAGGAAGGGAAACTGGTCAGAACTGAAGGAAAGATGGATGGCGCAAAATATAGAGAAATTCTTGAGGGAAATCTGTTTGAATCTTCCAGAGATTTGAGACGGGGATGGAGGTTCGCCTTCCAGATGGACAACGACCCTAAACACACTGCTAAAGCAACAGTCCAGTGGTTTAAAGAGAAACAGGTAAATGTCCTGGAATGGCCCAGTCAAAGTCCAGACCTCAATCCAACTGGGAAGCTCTGGGGTGGTACAAAATCTCTGGGACCACTGTACGAAAGCAATGTCTAGATGCACCCGCTGTGTTGTGTAAATTAAAAGATACAACCCCCCAAAATTCCTTTTAACTTCCATGTTGTAAGACAATAACACAAGAATAAGAGAGAATGCCAAGGGGGTGAATACTTTTGCAAGGCACTGTAACTAATCTAGCTGGCATGTGCAGCATCAGTCACTTACATTGGTCCATATTTGGCTTTGTAGCGAGCCACAACATTCTTGCAGCGTCCATAGTCCTTCCGCAACTCAGCCACCTCTAGCCTCAGAGCTGTGTTCTCACGCTCTAGAAAGGCTGCTCGGACTGTGATCTGATTCTCCTTCAACCTCCGGGCATCTCGCGAACGTTTAGCTGCAAGGTTGTTCTTTTTCCTTCTGTGCCAGTATTTCTCATCCTGGGATAGTTTAAGAAAATAATCAGCATCATCACTACATTTATTACAATATCAGTGCCTATTTCATGTTATATTTACTATCACCAATTACTTGTTTTAACTCCTTAAGATGTACTATACAGTGATTAGTTTTATTAACTAGTATAAATAATTAAATACTATGAAAGTAATGTTACAAAAGCAAAAAGTCCTGAGAGTGAGGTATGTGCGGGGCCACATTTGGGCCCTTGACAATTAATTTGCTACCAAAAGCCATGGTGATGTAAACTGCGACAATGTACCTTACCTTCTGGTCTTCAGGCACAAATATCTTCTTGGCTTTCTTGATCATGGGCTGTGGCTTGAGCTCCTCCTCAGAGAAGCGATGTTTACGAGGGTCAAACAGTTCTCCTCCAGGAACACTGGACAGGACAAGGTCAGTGGGATCTGGCTCAAAATTCACCTCCACCTGAATGTCCTCTGGGTTAACAGGCTCAGGGGTCAACCGGTCTTTGATTATGCCTGATTTGTGTGATCAGAGTACATTTGAACATTTTTGAAAAACAGATTATCTGCTGAGGTGGAGTCTTACTTGATATTTGGCAAATCACAAGGAACAACACATATGGAAACAATGTTCTATATCATTATTTATATTCTTGTTTAGTATGTAGTCTCATGCACACAAACAGCTGCAAACACAACATCAATGGCGATCTCAACATGCTTGGGGGGAGGACCCCAAGCGGTAAATTTTTTACCTCAATTAACTGATACCTGCACAAGGTAAAATCACACTGTGTGGTGGGGAAGAAGGAGGGCCATCCTACCCACAGAGAGAGAGCAAATCTCAGTCCAAATCAACTGCACGCCATCAGGCTACCGCCCATGGAATGCTGTGGCATCATACTCAAAATCTGGTAATAAGGCTAATTTTTAGACACTGAGGTAGGACACCTGGTTCCTATCACCACCATTATGAAACATTCTGACTGCAGGTTCTCACCATTCTGAATGACTAGACTGCAATGTTGCGATGTTAACTGCAGAAGTTGAATACCGTTAAATACTGTACTGACCTGTTTTGGCCTCTGTTGAGTCTGATGTTGATGTAGCAGTAGTGGTGATAACCTCTTCCTCACACTGGTCCAGTTCTATGACTGGCATGAGTGTGACTGGGGCTGATGGGACTAGTTCTGTGTTTGAGATGACGACAGGTAGCTTTTCAAGCGTCTGCTTGGAGCCCCCCTCGTCAAAAACTTTCCTTTGAGCTTCTTCGGCAGAAGCAGGAATTCCATTCTCCATCAAAAATTCCTCCAGATCCATGTACTCCAGGTGGAAAGTCTCACCATCGTAGGGAATAGTCTTCTCCCAGATTGCGGGGGTCAAGGCGGCTGATGGCCCAAGCCCACTGACTCCTCCTCCATTATCCACATTATCTCCAGACAACTTCTCCTTCGCATTATCTGAAATATCAGAATGCATTGAAATCAATCAGCACAAATACTATTGAATTTCCAGACAAAAGTACACTGAAAGAAATGTAGCACAGATTTACAGCAGAAAATTCAATGCCTTTGCCATTCAACTACCAACTATTTTACAAACCTTTACAGAAAACGTTTAAAAATAACTGAGAAACGTGCAACCACCATGCACATTAGTTATGACACCTGGCTATATGTGCTAAAATACACAACTCATAACGACAAAAAATCTCGTCAGCATGAATAATACAGGGGGTGGGGTCACATTCAAAAGAGTGCAACAACTCTCTTACGGGTGTCATATTTGTTGTTGTGTATCTTGTCATACATTTCTTCTTATCGGAATAGAATTGCATCTGCATTTTACTTTCCATCCAAAGTACTGCTGCAGATACTTGTTACAAAATGTACCCGCTGCAGCATTTAAGGAACGGAAAAGTCGAACGAGATGCGAAACTAACTTGCGACCATTCACCTCCGTCTGTACATTAAAGGGCACACGTATATTTGTTTGGTTTAAGACACATCAAAACAAACACCTCCCAGAAGGGTAAAAGCCTTCGCAGCTCACCGTCATCACATGAGAACAGATCGGGCGGAGGAGTCTCCAGTATTTTCTTTAATGCTACTGGAAACGCAGCCGTTGTTCCTGGGCCTTCGTCCACGCTTCCTGTTACCGGTTCCGTCGACATTTTATCTGACTTTCAGTGTGACAAAATGTTCTTTATTTTAACTCCAGTTACTTTTATGGCCTATTTCTGTTATGTAAACCAAACAGCTTAAGTCCTTACCGCGCACTACAGTATAAACATGGCTCGCTCATTTGACCCGACTCACCATAATGAATGAGGCCAGTGGGCTTCATATTCACACTAAACCCAGTCCTTATCTGTACAAAAACATTGTGCATCGGCGCGGATAGGTCACTCAAGCCTTTTCAGCATAATAAATGCGCCGTTCCCAAACACAAGTAGGCGGAAACACACAAACTGTAGTGGGTGTTGCTTCACTATTACCAGAGGCCATTGGCTGGTCAAAAATGTTACATATCCGTCTCATCGAAAACATTAGAACGCATGCGTGAGTATGATGGGAGAAGAAAACACGGACTCACGGCTCTAAAATAGCATAGCAAGGATTCATTAACAATGTCCAGCTAAAATCACATCTAAGTAAATAGAAAAAAATAACTAAAGGTAACGACAACCGCTCAATGCAAATCATACCAAACCTCTTGAAATCTGTATATATTCGCTAGTTTCATTTTAAAATAAAGCAATTAAATAAATCCAAACCAAATAGTACACAATTTCTGTCTGATTGAAAATGGAGGTCAGGCCTTAATGAGGCGAAGAATAAAAACGCAGGCAACTTGGGCACGTGGCACGGCATGTGCTGGTTTGACAAACTACGCATGCGCACAGTGCAGGTGCCGCGAAGAAAGGAGAGATTAAAAACAGTCTTAAGTATTCATTCGAAGACTGTATGTTTTGACATGTCTGCTTGCTTCTCCACAGATCCAATATGCAGGTTACTAGTAATATGTAAGACTGCACAAGCTGTGAGGTAGGCTGGTGCACGGCCATTGGCTCAATTTCTTGTGGCTCTCTGCTCCCTCCACTGTGCGAAATGTTAAGTTATGAAACTCCATGACCCGAACAGAGTACTGTCGAGTATGGAACTGGGCACAAGTGGCTGAGTCACAAATTGTTATATGTTGGACATTATTATGGTCTGTTTGGGTGTAGCGTCATTGCAGTATTTTTGATCATTTTAATTCCTGCTACTAGTGCACTACGTAGGGAGTAGATAAACTGTTTTTTTGTTGTTGTTTTTTTGCAAATGAACCACAAATTGTCCAAAATACGTGTAAAGGTAAGCTAAATACATGGTGCATACATGAATGCCTAAACCCAGTATGAGATGCAGTGTCATCCAATGGACGTGGAACATGAAGTACATTCATGAGATTTTAGTTAGTGCAATTCAAAACAGCTGTATTGTGCTGTGGACGAGTTCCTATAAAAACAGGGGTGGTGTTGGGAAATCACCAGCACGAATTAGCAATAGTGGAAAACTGAGTGTTTAAGTAACCTATAAAAATAACGTGATTAAAACAGTGGTGTCAAATTCCTTCTTCGGTCACACGTCACGCACCCATCCAGTCGACAGCAAATTAGGTTTAAACGGCAAAAAGTTGCTCAAGTCAATGAGGACTGACAGCATTGGCCCCAGACATTTCCAGTGCATTTTATGCCAAAATGTCATTTTAAAAATGCCTAAATGGAAGCAAGTTTTTAAAAGACGGTTAATTTATACTAAACGCTATACAGAAATTCAGACTGCGGTTTGACCGGTATCAAAAGTGTTTAAAATGTAAGAAATCTGTCTAGTCAGCCGTAGTATCTAATAAAAATAGCTCGCGGTGTCCACCGCTGACCTTACCGTTGTCATTAAAGCTGGGGACTGAGAAGGGGTGCTCGAGCAGGGCTTTGAATATCTCCGGAATATCTGAAGACATCTCAAAAAACAATTCACGATACAGCTAACCAGACAAATAAAAGCAAGACTTTCTTTGCAACAGGAAAAAACAAAGTAAGAGTATCTTCAGAGAAAGTTTAACACGCGTATGAAAATCTCAATCTGACAGTCAAGTTTTGTTTTCCAGACCAACGCAGTTACTTAACTAGACCCGCCTAAAAGACCGTATTTCCATGGAGACAGAGAATGACCAATGAAAGCCTATGAAACCTCTTCGGCGATATATATTCATTGACGTTTGGCCTGTGATTGGTTCTCGGTACTGTCCATATTTTAAATGGCAGGCAATTGAAACTAAGTTATCTAAGCAAACCGAATACATCTGCCCACACTCATTTTATTAAATTAATTAGGGACTACATATATAAAAGGATATATCACAACTGTAATTAAGTTTTTTTAACCAACACTCAGAACAAAAATGTACATTTTGTACTGCGATGTTGTTGCATGTGGGATGGTGGCACACTTAAATGATTTTAACTTAATTATGCTGCAGTCCTGAATGCAGAAGCATGAAGATATTTCATATTCCGTCCGAACACTTAGGATGATATTGGTGCTCACATGCCCACTCCAGATGTGTGAGAGCATGTGAACTAGTGATGTGTCTAGTGAAGAGCCGATGCTTTGTAGTGAATAAGAGCCAACTCCCATCGAATGAGAGTCGGTGTTGAGCACAACACCGGCTCCCCACTTTTTTTCCTTTCGCTGCTCAGCACTCACTCTTAGGCCATGTCCACACGTACACGGGTATTTCTGAAAACGGAGATTTTCTATTTTCGTTTAAAAAAAATCGCGTCCACACGAGCACGTTTTCAAAAATATCTCCGTCCACACGTAATCGCAAAAAACGCTGACAAAAGCACACCAAGGCA
>JBBPCX010000114.1:27444785-27458487 GCA_037974365.1 Hydrocynus forskahlii | reverse complement strand
TCCATTGTGGTGGTGTATAGAGCCAAAAAGATTAGAATTGTGTCGATGTCCCAATATTTATGGACCTGACTGTATATGCATCTGACACCAAGACAGAGAGATGCATCCAAGAAAAATATCACACACCAATGCCTGTTCACTCACAAAAAGGTAACTTTAACATTTCACACAATATTCAAGTCAAGTGAAAATATTTTACATACATGATACAGCAAAATTTTGTCATTGTTTTATTCCATGATTTCCATGTTCCTGCCATTGGTAAAAACCATCACACACAAATCTTGCATTTAAAACTTTCATACACTGAACTCCATTCTTTTCATCATTTCTTTCTTTTGTAATAATTCTTCATGTTTTCTAATTCCTTCTGTATGATATGTGACTCTGCTGTGGTTTCTGTTAGCTAAAAGAGAAAAAAAATGTGATTCAATTTAGGCCCACAATTTTTTTAAATATACCTAACTGATACTACATACATGGGATAAGACATGTTTAGAATCCATTTTGAAGCATCCTTTAAATTAACACTTGAAAATGTAAATTATACTAATGGACTGTCATTTGTTGTTTAAAAAAAAGCTCTTCAGCACAGCTCCACTCTTCATTGTTTTCAGACATTTGCAACTCATGAACACTGTTTTGAACGCTTAGTCTCTGTTAGATATTTGGTAACAACTGATGTATAAATAATTCTTGAAGGTGTTTTAGCTTCCAGTTAATGGATGTATGTCTTTCTTTTTGTCAATTTTTTTTCTTTACTTAATGTGTAAATAAACATTTCTAAAGGTGCTATTGACATGAAATAATAGCAAAATGTTAGCTCATTTTAAGAGGCATTTCATGTTGCATAACACACTATTGATATTGTTGTTTAAAAAGTATTACTTATCCGCTGATTTATCCAATTACTCGATTAATCGATAAAAAAATCGGCTGAATACTCGATTAAAAAAATTTGATAATTGCAGCCCTAGATAAATCCATATGTTTTCAACCTAATACCAGGGGCTCCAGTGGGGAGTCTCATCACAAGTTTTACATAATACAATATGCTGTTCTTTATGCAAAACAGCATTCCAGGCGATCTAAAAATGATAAGAACTCACCATATCTAAGAGAAGTTCAATCTTAAGCTTTAGAAGATTATTCTCCTCTTCTAGCTGCAGATTCCTCTTCTTTAGTTTCTGTACTTCCTTGCTTGAGACAATACCTCCTGACTCTGTAAATATGAAAGTGACGAGCTTGGACTACATCACAACAAAGAAATTCCCAGCTAGGGGCAATACATGTTACCAATATAAAGGATTGCACAGTAATAGGCTGAATAACAGTATGGTTGTCGTGTCATCAAGAAATGTCATACCTGTAATCCAATGACCATCTTCAAATTTCAAGCTTTGACCCCCAATATTTAATACAGGGGCTCCAAACTCCAGACCTAACTCTATCTCTCTAGTGGACCGATCCAACTGCAAAAGTAAAATTTTGTCATTGCTAAAATGTATTTAATAATTCATCATATTGGTGTTACTAAACGGGTCATTGTCAGCACACAAATATAAAATGATCTAAATGCTAAACCCGGTTTGAAGTCTGAAGTGGGAAGAAATACAGTCACATGTACTGTTCACTTACTGTATGAAGATTAGAGAGAGATGCTGATTTCCGAGGCGGTGTCTTCTTGGGGCTGAATGTGTTGCCAAAAAGAGGCATTTTGGTTTTGTTTGGCTAAACTGTAGTACTTGTATGCTACATGAGTAGAGAAAAAAACTAGCAGGAATTGGCAAAGTGAGGATAAAGACACAAAGTAAACACAGCAAAAATATGTAAATGATATTTAGAGAAATATGTTCCTTTTGGCTGTAATACCACAGCTTTTGCGTTTGACCTGATGAAAGTCTTGCCTGAGAGCTGATAATTAGCTGCTTGGCTAAAAAAAAAATCAGTACGTTTGGCTGGTTTAGAGGTAACTGGCTAACGTTAAGTTTAGTTGGGACTAACAAGTCAGATCACGAAGAACTTGATTAAAACTAACAATCAGAAAAGCCAACTTAGAGACTAACTGGTTACTTTATATGTTCATTTTGAGCCATTTCTACAAATGATAAAAATATCTCAGAAAAATACTTGACTTCTTTGTTTCATTTGTAAACAGTTCGTCTTACCGTTAGAACTGCACACAGAAACGTGTAAACACGAGCTACTTCCGGAGGTGCTTAGCAACCGCGAGCAGGCTGCTGCATCTGATAAAAGTCATTCATAATATAAACACGGAGCGAGACCGGAAAGCCCGTGCCATCAATTAAAATGTTAAAAGATGTAAACTAATAAGACATAATTTAAAATGAGTACATGGTACATAATATTCAATACACTTTTTGTTTAGTCGTGAATATATGAAATAACGAAACTAGCCTGTTAAAAAACATTTCGGTAAAATAAATAAAACCTTATTTAGAATTACAAAGGTCTTTGTTATTTATTAGCGATATTGGTCAGCTTTTAAGTCTAGCGTCGAATTGCAGAGAGGAACACTGGGCTTAGGGCGCCTTTTGATGTGTACAGGATCCCTCCAAATGGTCATCTAACAAACTCCAGTCTAGCGAATAAAGTACAATGCGATCGGTGACATGCCTAAGGGAACTGCCGGCAAGTCGACTAGAATGCATAAACAGCAGGGCAGGGCACTGGCAGTGTACTGCTCGAATCTGAGAAACCAGTTATGACTCAAGGTTAATGATATCCCACAGTTTGACATATCTCATATTACCTTCTACATGGATAACTTATATCCATCTGTCTCTGATATGATTAACATTCTCATTCTCTTAGGGACATACCACATAGTAAGTGGAGAAATTACAAACCGTCTTTTACATGGTTCATTAAAGATTTTAAACAATACTTCTTTTCACTTAAGAAAATGAAATACAGCAAATCTGTAAGAAAGATTTATGATAACATATCTCTTATTTCTGTTTTGATTTAGGCCCCCTGTGTCTTTTGGTCTGTGCTCCCTACTTGTTATCTTGCACTAATTTTTAAAATTTATCTAGTCCCGCTTGTAGTGTGATTGTTGTTTACACTTTTTGAATGTTGAATTTGTATCCTCTATGACAGATTTGTATTTTATTGTGTTTCATTTGTTAATAAAAAAATCTGAGAAACCCTACTCATATCAGAGGATTTGTTTTCATAGCGCACTCTGCTGGGCGAATCGTGGCGTTAAGTTTCAACCTGCCCGTCTTTAGGACCCTGAAGGGTGAGATCTGCAGCCCGATTAAACTTGAGCGCAACTTGGTCAAACCGACTGGGTAGTATCACATGTTCCGTCCAGATTCAGCAACCGTAACTTGGTGGCAAACGGACACTTTTGATGGCATGATTTTAGAAGAATAAAAAAATCGCGCGTTTATTAGCAGCTTCACTTTGCCCGGAATTTGCCTAAAACCAGACTGGAAGTGAACTCGATTTCACCCTTTAGGTGCGTGAGCGAATGTGCACAAAACGAACGACTGTTTTAGTTGACCTTAACAAGGTAGTTTGCAATCGTTGTTTTTATGGACTTAACTGTAGATCGCGCTAACAGGCTGATGATTATGAAGTTGATTCGCTTGCGATAAGTTTTACCAGCCGCTAGCTGACCCAGTTCCCACATATAGCAATGCTTACGCTTGTATTTTTTGCAAAAGCATCGGACAGTAACGTAAAGAAAATATATATGCTTGAATTAATGTGTACTTAGAACTGTAACCAGGGTAGTTAAACTGCCTTTACACGCCAGAAGACTTGTTTACTGTGCTCTTTAGCGGCCCAGTTCGAGAGTCGAGCTAGATAGCTAGCATCCGTTTTGTTATTAAGCAACTCAAGAATGTGGGTGTTTTGTCTCACACTTTCTAAAAACTTTACAAACAGTCTATTTTTTAAAAACGCACTACCGTCTGCGCCTTTTTCTTCATTACAAACAATACAGTGCTGAATAAGTAAAATTGTCGTTATGGTCATGGCTCAGCGCCGATCTATACAAAAAATCAAGTTGACAGCGAAGTTAGCCGGCGAGCTAAATGGCTGATTGTCGTTAGCTGTAGTGGCTAATGCTATCTTCCAGTTGGGTAGCTAAGCACATTTAGTTAGTTCTTTTTCACGGGTGGGGGATCCCTATGTGTGATTTTATAGTACGACAGTATTTATATCCTTAACTGAAATAAAAAGTGACAAGAGTTTCGCCGTTTGGGTAGTGTTAGCTCGGAAGTCAGTTCGCTACTGTCGGCCTGTTCCCCAGGCCAGCGCGGGGGGTTAAAACAGGCCTCACATCCCAAAAGCTGGGCTACTTCTCGTGGTTACATTTCTTTTTGCTTCGCTTGGAACTGGATGTTTTTTTTTACTGTAATAGCTTAACTTTCCAGTCGACGTTTTCTTGCTAATTACTCTATACCAGACTCAATATAAAACAGGGCGGATTAAGTAAAACAATTGTGACACAATAAAGAGGATCTTTGGGATTCCAAGATATGTCTTTGTTTTGTCGTGTAAAAAGCATTTGTTTTTCTCTTTGCCGAAACGTTCGAAGACTGATAAAAAACGTTGAGTTTAAAATTTATGGCCATTGATTTTTTTTTCTGTTTAGCGGCTATGGATCCAGATAGACAGAAACGCAAGGAGGAAATAGAGAAAGCTATGGGATTCATTCAGTACGTCATTTCCCTAATCTTATGCATGCATTCATGAATGTTGATTTGGAGTAATTTTAGCAGCTATTGTGACCTCTGTAAGGTTGTTTCTTTCTTGCAGGTCATCCTTGCCTTTCCCTGATCCCGAAGGATACGAGGTGAGTGTGTCCCTAAGTTATTTAGATCAGTGCTTGTTTTGTGTATCTACCGCCTTTTATGTTCCCTAATTTTCCCCTACTTTCTTTCTAGGCATTTTTGACTCAGTTAGTGTGCAATTTGCTGGACGAAGGTAACGCAGTGTTCCGTGATGGAGAGTGGAGACAGGCTGCCGCACACTACAGCGAGGGTGTGAATGTAGCTCGCTATGCCCAGTCTGAAGCGCTTGTAATTCCTCCAGAACTGCTGGAGAGTCTGTATGTTAACAGAGCAGCTGCACATTATCATCTTGTAAGTACACTCCTCTACCTTGACGACTTGTCAAACCATGAAAATGTAGAGGTGTAGGAGGCAGGATTTTGTGCAAAAAAGCTTTATGTTTTGAAGTTTTGGTTGAGGGACTGGAAGCATTGATTATTGGGAATATTTTACAAAGACTTTTTAAAGATTACTATTTTTGGTGTGATTTGTTGATAAGTTTGTAAAATCTGCAGAGGAATCACTCTTGACAGGAAAATATGTATGTTAGTGTCCTGTAACAACATATTGATGTACCTCTACCTCAAACCATAAAAATTGACCACACTGGGAAAAGCAGCATGGTGCTAGTGTGCTGTAGAATTGAGGTCTTATGTGTAAGTCTGTTTCATAAAGTCTAATGGGTTAAAGGGCAGTTTCTCACATGTTAGCAACTGCTTAATTTCTGCACAATAATTGTTGGAAAATGTTTTACAATGTTTTTGATAAGAATTATATCAAACTGTACAAGATTAAGATATGCAAGACATGTAAAATTCTTAATGGAGGTGTGCCAAAAACAGCTTTTTTTACTCTGATAAAGTGATGGCTGTGTAACAGTTTTTGTTATAGTGTAAAGCATGCTGACAGATAAATTCACCATGTAAAAGATACTTTCCCAAGTATTTTTTTAATGGAATTTTATTTGTTTTCTAGCAAAAACGTGAGTAAAACGAATAAACTTGACTTCTTTGTGCTCCTGAGTGTCTTTAAGAAGTAGGACTGGGCATTAATTGTGGTCAATAACATTACAATATGTCACAATAAGCCTTTCTGAGCATATTTAGGATGTTGTTGGTGCCTAATGAACCCTGAACATCTGCATGTTTCATTACAAACACAGCACATTAAGTCCTGGTTAATGGGATGTAGTGCAGCACAGTGAAGCACTGAATAGAAGTCATATTCCCAGTTTTTCATAGCCTTGTTTTAAAATGCGGCTCTTACTGGTATGTTTAAGGCTGTGCCAAGCAGGTCTAGGTGTCAGAAAAAATAAATATAATAAGTTGAGTATCTTCGATTTTCCTGGAGTATCATGTGTATTTTTGGCCTGTTGCCCACCACTAGTTAAAATGCAGAAGGTATTGTTATTTAAAGTCTTTTTTTTCAATGGCTTCTCTTGTCTTGTTTAGGGTGAACATGAGCGAGGTGTGCAGGACTGCGACAGTGCGCTGTGCATGTCTGAGGGCAGCCGTAGGGCACTCTACAGGAAGGCTCTCTGCCTCAAAGATCTTGGCAGATTCAGAGAGGCCTATGAGTGTGGCACTAGCTGCCTCCTTACTGCACCTCATGTAAGTACACACTGGTGGAAATGGAAAAGAAAATACACATCTCTTTCTTGATGGAAAATTTCCACTGATTTCGAAGTAATATACACTACTGATTTGACCAAAGTGAGATGTCTTTGCTAAGCACCTGCTGTGCTCTTGTAGAGTTCACTTTCAATTTTATTGTTTTAGAATATCAGTCTCTTAATGAAACCTTTTTTGTACTATTAGTTGATCAATTTTCTATAGTTTCCAAGATTCAAGGGTGGTAGTAGGTCACAGATGATTTTCTCTTTAATACAGGACAGGCAGGTTACTGAGTTGGCTCAGGACCTGGCTAAGAAGCTTGGCCTGAAAATTCGCAAAGCCTACATCAGCAGCCAGGTGTGTAATTTGCACTTATTTTGTGCAAAAGTGAGGGACATCTACATAGAAACAGTAAAATATAAAGTACGTGTGTAATCTGTACTTATTTCTGTTTGTTTTTTAATTTTTATTTTTTGATATCCAGGATGACCCTACATCATCTCAACCAGACAGTAATGGAGAATCTACCCCCTCTACAGGAGAGGTTGGTATTAACTTCTGTCTGCTTTTATAATGGGACACTTATAACTTTATTTGGCTAGCCCGGGGCAGCCCGGTTTTGCCGCTGTGGAACACGCACGACACGCCTCCCCTACCGGCCTACAGTTAGCTTACTGCTAACACAGCAGCCTACATGTCAGTACCCGGGCCATGTTGCTGCCCGATCGGTCCCAGGTTGTAAAGATAAGATAAAATGAGATAAGATAAACCTTTATTAGTCCCACAAATGGGAAATATATGCTGGTTTATGTAACTGTCTAACAGGACTTTTTATTAACTATTTAAATTGAATTTAAACATGTAATTTTAAGTGTGTATTAGGGCATTAACAGAAAAGTCGACTAGTCGACTTTAGAGGCACAAGTCAACACCCCCTGAGAGAAGTCAACTAGTCGTGTTTTTTTTCCCTCTTTGTACAGAGTGCAGTCTCTGCCTCTGATTGGTTGAAGCTGACACGCGTTCCGTGATTTAACCAATTATTATAGTCCCTTTATAAAAAGGCCGGTACAAAAAAAAAAGGAATAAAAAAAGGAGAAGGCGTGCAATAGCCCATCTGAGAATAAAGTATTACTAATAATCCAACATAAACAGTACAGTTCAGTTTCCAACTGTATCCAGCTGTGATTAACTGAAGGCTGTGTTATGAGTCAATAGTGACTAGGCATGGAAAGTAGCAAGAGAAGTAGCAAAATGCACCAAGATCTTACTCCTCATATTTCCCTTCCCTCCCTCCCTCCTTTGCGCGGTACACACACACACACACACACACACACACACACACACACACACGTTACATCTCAAAACACGCCTTCCCCATACTGTTGTGGTTGGCCAGGTCCGTTTTACAGTGTACACACTGCACTACGTTGTCCGCCTTTCACAGTGTAAAATAGTCCCACTTTCTGCCTTTTACGCACACCGGGATCTTAATTTTTTGCCATTTCCATAGAGAGCAAAATAAACGTGCCGTCTTAAATCTTTGAAATGCGCATCAGGCAGAACAGTCGGTGTGAAATGATACGGGAGCTGCGCAGTAGTCCACAAAGCTGGAGTGATACGATAGCAGAGATATTTTAAATAGATGGACTTTGGTGACATAAATTCAACGAAGCCTTGAGGCAAAGAATTTGCCTCGAACATTTTTTGTAGTCGAATTATTCGAGTTACTCAAATAATTGTCTCAGCCCTATCCCCTGCCTTTCGCGGGGGTTTCGTTCCAAGAGCACCCGTGTATAGTGAAAAACCACGTTGTTGTGGTAAAAAAAAAAAGCCTATTTTTATAGTGTAAACCCTAAGTATGCCCCAAATATGCTTCCAGAACACTTTAATTTAATTTTAAACTCAAGTTTAATACATAACCCTTAACGAAAATGTAAAGGTAAACCTGTATCCATACTTTACAGTTTACACTGAACAGCAGTGCTAGAATGTAAATAACGATATAACCCCTGTATAGTAATTCATGCATTGTAGTTTTCTTTGGTATGCGCTGTCATTTTCTTTGGTATATGCTGGGTAAATACAGTAATTCATGTAATTTTTAGTAATAAAAATACAATAAAAGATATGGGTAATCACCAATAATTTTTACAGTTCAATAATTTACTATTCATAGGGCTGCACATCTTATTCAGGGGATTCAGGAGGTGTTGTATTGTAGTGACCCGCCGGTTAAAGCAGACACCTGACACTGAGCTCAACAGCCTCTAATTTAATTTACCGTAAAAAAAAAATACAGGGCTTTAAGAAGAACAAAATGAAAAACGAGAAACACTCACGAAAGCTCCATGCAGGAAATTCTGGACTGCAGCTTCCACAGGTGCATCGAACGGCAGCAGCCAATCAGCAGCAAGGAGAAATAACGTAGGATTGGCTACTTTCAAACCTCCTGCCTCTGAGTACAGCGGTATTTAACCATCCCAAGGCACGCTTTCTTTGTGTTCTCTGGACAGTACAAAAACATTTATACACTTATATTTTAATTTTAAATTTGTTAATATTTGTGTTACAAAATTAGATTAAATTTTTCTTAATAATTTAGTGCTAAAATGCATGAATAATATATATTACCACGAAAAAAGCAAAAAATTGTGGAGGAAATCTGTGGTTTCCGCGAATTTGCTGGAGTTTTCGCCAACAATTATTAGTTCGGTTCTAAGAAAAAATGACTGAATCCGAAACACTCAACATAGTACATTACCCTTAAAATGTAAAAGTAAACCCATATTTGCGCTGGACAGTGTACACTGAACTGCCATCTCCCACAATTAATTCATGCAAGCATGTTTTCTTTGGTAAGTGCTGCGGTTTCCTTTGGTAGAAGCAGGGTAAATACAGTAATTTAATTGAATTTTTTAGTAATAAAAAATACAGTAAAATATATGAGTAATCACCAGTAATCTTTGCAGTTAAATAATTTTCTGTTCATAATGGCGTGCTACAGTGGCATTACTTTTTCCTTCCCAGAGCATGTCCAGTAGTTCAGCCTTCTCCTGAAGTGTCTTAACACTTTCTCTTGTGCTTAGATGCGTTACCAGAAGGCGCAGGGCGTTTGAAGAACAAAAGGAAAAGCAGGAGGGCAGCGGCCAATAACTGGAAATTTAGCTGAATTAATATTTGGATTGCTATTTGTTAAAAAATTTGTATATTATATTTATTATTATTATAATATATATTTTCTTAATTTAGAACTAAAATGCGCAAAAAAAAACATTGGCACGAAAAAAGCAAAAAAAAAAATTGCAGAGAATATTTGCTGTTTCCTCGTTATTGTGGGGATTTCTGCGTACAATTATCAGTTAGGTTCTCAGAAAAATTCTGTGTTAGACTGATTCTGTGACTCCTGATCCACCTAAAAGCGGGGGTTTACTGTATATATTTGTGTGTGTGTATGTAACCCGTATCCATGCCGTACAGTTTACACTGAAATGTCTCCTGCAGTGCTAGAATGTAAAATACCGATGTTCTTTCATGTGAATGTATTTGCAGGTCTTGGCCATGCTGTTCAGAAAAGTCAATGTTTTTGATAATTATTTGATTTGGGCCTCTTTGGATTCATGTAAGGCAATAATTGTGAAGATTAGTTCGTAAAAACTAATACTAGTACGAACCTAAGACTAGTTCGTAAAAATACAATTTTCTAATAATGCAAATTATGTGCAAAAAAAGAAAGTTATGTAAAACATTTCCAAGGTTTTAAAGTTGACATCTATCAAGGGTGTATGCAAGTCAGTTGTTTTATTTCTATGTCTCATATGTCATGGTTTTGTTCGAAAAACCATCATGTTTGAATGTGTGCCCCCAATGGGCAAAGTGGACCAAATTTGAACTGCATCATCTAAGCTTGTATGTCAACAAATGTACTAAGTTTTAGAATCGTCGGCCTGGGATAGCCATTATTTTTGCTATGTAGAACTTTTGGGCGCCCTTTTGGCTGATATAGGCCATGTATTTTATGATGCGGTCGCATGATGTCACTTAAATTCGAGAATGTGCTAGAGCAGGGATTGGCAAACTATGGCCCGCGGGCCACGTCTGGCTCGTTGGTCTTTTTAATCCGTCCCGCTGGTTTTTTTTTAAATCCAGCCTGCCGAAGATCAGTGTTTCGCAGTAGGCGCAGTGATACATTGACGGGTTTACGTATTTTTTTTGCTCTAGTACTCTACTGAGTACCTACATGAATCAATTGGTACGCAACAAAATAAAAAAAAATATCTGTCTCGGCCTTGGTTGGGAGGATGCGTGCTGAATTCTGTGTCTCGGTCCGTGAAGTCGAGGGGCGGGGCAGGATTGGGATACTGCTGTTGAGTGACGCCTTGCATATGTTTACGAAGTTTGGTAAGCATTGACCCATATTAGCACAAAATCTTATCACTGGTACAATTAGTGGGCGTGGTCTCATTTGATTCAGCTGATGCCAAGGACTAATATGCAACAACAATTTTGAAAGACGTTCAAAGTTGCTGAGACTCAGTGCAAAAGTGCTTGTTATAGCGCCACCTATACGCAGAATGGCGTGGTTGTTGGTGTCTGAGTAGCAGTTTGAATACCGCATATACCTGCCAAATTGCAAGGCTGTGCACCTTATGGTTTTTGCTCCCCAACATGTTTTGAGGCAGAAAAATAATTACAAAAACTAGCATAGAAACAATAGGTATCCAGGGTGTCCGCGTAGTAGTAAATGAAATCAGCCCAAATTAAGGCCCTTGAAAAGTAGTAAAAGGTAGTAAGCGCAGTTTGACTTGTTAGTAAATTTTTTCATCACCACCTCAATCAGTGGTGGCGGCAAGAGAAGCTCCGCTTCCTCAAAGATGACAGTTATTGGATAAATGCCCCAAAATATTCACTTCCTGGGAAGCACATCATCTCAGTGAGTGCTGCTTGATGATTGGAGGAGCTGTCTAAAGGGCTGAACCCCTTTTTGATTGATAGCACATTTAGCTAAGGCGGCTGCTAGTCTTTCAAACGATTTCCGCCCTTTAGACAGCTCCTCCAATCATCAAGCAGCAGGCCAGGGTCCTTGTCCGCCTCTGCTCCATATTAGCAGAGCCCGTCCTAAATTAGACATTCTGATATTAGGTAGTAGCCACTTACCGCTTCTATTTTTTCACAAAGTTACAGCGGGAAATGGGGAAATGCAGGGGGTCTGGGTGGGGTCCCCCGATTAACCCCCTGAAAGCTTCAAAAGCAAATTTGTAAGGGGATCTCAAATTATGTAAAAAAAAAATGTCACGAATGATCACAAAAAAGTCCAATATTCAGAATTCAAAAAAATTATTCACAAATATTTTTGGCGAGCAGAGCCAGCCAGTCCTGTGCCCTTATGCAAATTAGCTACGTGCGCGCCAAACAGAAGAAAGACGAAACTTTGAGATTGAGAACGAAGTCATACTAAAAATGGCTAGTAAGCGAACGCTACAGAGTGTATCACTAGCACACCTTGGGTTCCTCACATACAAAAAGAGAGTGCTTCTGGTTGAGTGAACGCTGGCGCGCTTGGCTGCCACTGCTTGGCTGCCGCTGCTCACTGGTTGCTATTTTACGTTTTTTAAAGTTCTCTAAGTTGTTAGTCGACAACTTAAATCGAGTATTTAAAGCGTAATCCTGTCTTGATACGTTTCGCAACGTTTGTGGGTTTCTACTGCCCGCGCTGCAGCTGTCTGATCGGACTTTACCCCATCGGGCTTCTTCCAGCCGTCTATATTCAGTGCTTGGCTGTTTAAGATGTGGATCCACAGGGTGTGTGTGTGTGGTCCGTGCTGACCTGGATTGTTTTACCCTTCGTTCACCAGCCGGCGACAGCTCTGCCTCAGTTCTCTGCTACTGAACTTTTGCGACTCCACTTCTACCTGGCTGTCCCTCCACCTTCACCTCCATCCAGACATCACTTTCAAGCCCCGCCGCAGATACATCCACCGAGGGTCCCGGCGAAACTTCAATATCAACGACACTAACTCCACAGATTCCATCTGGTCCAGAACCCGTCGTCCTCCCGGCAATACTGACCGGGCTGCTATCCACAATGCGCTGGCCCACCTAGCTAGGTCGGCTAACCCTACTGTCAGACATGGCAACTCCAGCGTCAACTTCAGTCTATTAAACAGTCTACTCTGGTACTACTCTGCTCTCTCGCTGGTAAGGGGCATCTCGTCCAGGATCTCCTCTCCAACCTTAAGTTGGACTTTCTTTGCCTGACTGAAACGTGGCAACAGCTTAATGACTTTGTTTCCCTCAATGACTCCACTCCACCCGAGTTTGTTTACATCTGTCAACCACGCAACTCAGGGAGGGGTGGAAGTCTCGCGATAATTCACCAGAAGCAGTGGAAAGTCCTCCCTGTGTCCGCCCCACTCTTCCACTCATTTGAATACACCGCATTACAACTCCCTGCATCTACTCCCACCATTATATGTACTGTTTATTGGCCACCTAAGCCAAATAATGAGTTTTTAAATGACTTTGCTGCTCTTCTCACTCACTTCTCTGTACTCTCTCCAAATATGATAATTGTTGGCGACTTCAATATTCACATGGACAATGACAATAACCCTCTTTCCAGAGATTTTACTTCCTGTCTGGAAAATTTCGGACTCCAACAATACATAAAATTTTCTACGCATTCTAAAGGTCATATCTTGGATTTGGTTTGTTGTTCTGGCGTCACCCCCACTCACTGCAAAGCCAATTTGTTTCCCCAATCTGATCACATGTTTATTTCTTTTAATGTAAATGTAACAGCTTCCAAAACCTGTACTCCTCGTGACATCTCATTTAGGAAAATTAGTAATATTAACCCTGATGTTTTCTCATCTGCTATAAATGACCTTCCATTCATTCACAGCTCCTCAACCCCAGATGAACTTGTTTCTTATTATAATGTCAACCTCCATAATCTTCTTAACGCATTTGATCCACTCAAACACCGATCTGTCTCATTTTCCCTCTCAGCACCATGGTTTACTCTCAACCTGCGCCATCTCAAAGCCAAAGGACGCCATCTGGAACGTCTGTTCAAGAAAACTGGTCTCACCATACACAAAGAAATGTATAATGATCATATTTTGTTCATTGTTTCAGCCAAATCTGCATACTATACTGGTTTAATCAGTTCTAGTGAAGGTAACTCAAAGTCTCCAAGTAACTCCAGGTGTTGCTTAAGTATTCTTGACAGGTATTACCTAGGTGTACTGAGCGTGCAGTATCGTGGTTGAATTGTGGATG
>JBBPCX010000114.1:27434034-27444685 GCA_037974365.1 Hydrocynus forskahlii | reverse complement strand
GTAAACGGTACAACGGTGTCATGGTGCCAAATACTGCATGGACCCTTTCATCGCCGCTTGCGGCTATATTTATTATTATTATTATTATTATTATTATTATAAAAAGGTGGCACTTAGAGATGAAGATGCTGGTGCAGCCAGCACAGTGGGTACTCGCCACCAGATGCATGTGGTGACGTGTGTGTGAGAAAGAGCGAGAACACCCGCCATTATGCTTTTTTTTAACTTGAGTTTGCTTTGAGGTGGCTGTGTGTATGTGTTCAATTATGGATCTGTCTGGTTGTATTTGCTGTAGACGGATGGTTAAATTATGTCACAAGATTGATCATCATACTGCAGGCTCTCATTTGCACTGATTGTGTGCCGATAGGCTGTACCTGACATTTATTCAGTCGATTGCTCTTGTAAGTGTGCCAGATTTGTACCAGTTGTTGTCATGTCTGCATTGTAATGCACAACTTTGGCTCTCCTTGTTATAAAACAAAGTGCATCCATACAACTTTAGTCAATGCACCCTCCTGTGTCAGTGCTGCTTTAACTATTGGATATTGGATTATAAAAAAATGTTGTGTGTGTGTTGTCATACAGGCTATAGACTGATTGTCTTGCGTCCATTAAATATTGTTAGGTTATAGGCCCACTGCATGTTGGGAAAATTTCAATTGGTACTGCGCAACAATAGGGAGATGGGGACCTCCCCGAATGTTGACGGGTATTTCGCACACTGGGGAAATGTAAGTTTTCTCAAACTTGGCTGGATGATCCGTCATTTAAAGACTGGCTTAAGACGGTCATGGGGAATGACCGGGAAGCATTCTGCAGTGTTATCAGCTGATGAGCATAGGTGAAATTGTTACAACTTCTCTTAACATTTATTTTGGGACATGTTCAAACTGTTATCTGACGTTGCATCAACCAATAAATACCAACGTTACCACCCATTATCACTCAATGGACTCTTTGGACAGTTTTTGAGTCCACAGTGTAAGTTATTAACGTGACACACTTGTATTAATTTTTATGGCTGTCATGTGTCATTTGTTTTAAGAAGTGTCAAGTTGACCTTATTAGGGTGGAACTAAGGGTTATGATTAAGATAACCCAAGTGCTAGGGTTAAGGTGAGGACAACTTGACACTAAACACAAAAAAAGGGCGCTGCTTGTTGTGTTGGTAGTAAAAAATATTGTGGAGGTAGGAAAAAAGGTAGTAAAAGGTAGTAAATTCGACTCTAGGATTCCGGCATAAACCCTGTTTCAAACTCGGCTTAATACTTTATGCTTAAAGAAAATATAAAGGTAAACCCGTATCCGTACTGTACAGTTTACACTGAACTACTGTCGCAGTGCTAGAATGTAAAATTACCCATATATAGAATGCACTGTAATTAATGCACGCATGTTTTCTTTGGTATGTGCAGTTGTTTTCTTTGGTATACACAGACTAAATACAGTAAGTAAGTAATCTTTATTTATATAGCACCTTTCACAGGCAAAAGCCACAAGGTGCTTCACAACATAGTAAAATAAGTAATAAAAGACATAGAAACAGAGAATAATACATAACATAAAAGGCCAAGACCACACAGAAATCATAACTGCCCATAAATAACTATTTGAATGCCTTAACAGTCTTTAGTTCGCTCTTGAAGTTGTTGAAAGATTCCATTAAGCTCCAAAGTCTAGGAGCTACAGCCTGGATGGATCGGTCACCTCTAGTTCGAAAATAAGTGTGAGGAACTTTCAGCAAATTTTGATCCACACACCTCAAAGCATGCGCAGGGGTGTAGGGATGGATCAACTCGCTAATATAAGACGGAGCCTGTCCATGTAGGGCTCTAAAAACCAGAACCAGAATCGTACTTATATCTAAAAGACACAGGTAGCCGATGAAGTTGTTTTAAAATAGGGGATATGTGAGTCCTCCTATTAGTGCGAGTCAAGATTCTCACTGCAGAGTTCTGCACTAACTGCAGACAAAGGAGCTCCTTTTTGTCAGCCAGGTACTGTTTGCTCCCTGGGATTGAATCAACAGGGGCAATAACCAGAGTTTTGTCTGCGTTTAACTGCAGGGAGTTTTCGCTTAGCCATTTCTTTATTTCCACTAAACAATGGAGCAAAGAATCTAACTTATGCATCTCAGATGGTTTAAAAGAGCAATACAGCTGAATATCATCGGCAAATAGGTGGAAAGAAACGTCACTGAACTGTTGGATGATCTCATCAGCAGGACCTGATGATCAACCGTATCAAAAGCTGAAGACAGGTACAAGAGAACCAGAACAGTGTGTTTTCCAGAATCAGCACTTTCTTTGTGTACCAAAAAATTTAGTTGTTTTTTATAGTTATTTTTTTTAGTTACTTATAGTCTTCAGAAAGTTAAATTTAAGGCCTTCAAATGTTTTAAAACTGCCCAGATTTTCATCCTAGGTCTTAAATTTAATTTACCCAAGTCTTAAATTCTTACCTCTGTTCATTCACAAGAAGCATTGGCTGGCTCCAAGAAGGTTCAGCTTCTCTCAAAGTCCAATGCCCTGAGAAGGGCATACAAAGAAAAACTTGCCCAGCTGAAAGTCTTAAAACTGAAATCGGTACTAATTGGGATTAACTCCGGCATATGCAGGGTTAGGTTGTGTGTGCTAAGCAAGTATTGTGTTGGGAATATGTATGTCAAGTTCTGTCATTTTAAGTATTTTGATTATCTGTCTTAATATTGAATCAATAAAAATAGGATGTTTTGAGAATTTTTGGTATAATTTGAATGTTTCTAGTAATGCATCGTGTTGGTCTTAAATTTTACTCATACCAGTCTTAAAAGGTCTTAAATTTAACTTACTGAAACCCTGTTATATGGAAATGTGGCACCGTAGCCTACGGTTAGCTTACCCCAACACCGTAGCCTACGGTCAGCTTACCCCTAACACCGTAGCCTATGGTTAGCTTACCCCTAACACCGTAGCCTACGGTTAGCAAGCATTTAATATGTAATCCATCAGCCACGGTAAAATTATTGAAGACCGGATTGATATTCAACATATCTTGAAAAATATAAACACAATTTAGTGCAGTTAGCTTTCATTAAACGTGCCTGGGTCAGGCTTCCACAAGTAATTTTTTTTGCAACCATTTGGCTTGAAAGTGTGTGTCAAGCAACATTATTATCATTATTGTTTATTATTTTGTACTTTAAAAGTGTGTTTAAAAAGTGTTCAATAAATTTTTTGTAGAATTTTGTAGAATTTTCATAATTTATAAGGTAGTGGGGAAAAGTTTTTTAAAAATAATCGGCGTAACAAATCGGCCATCGGCTGACCCAGATTTCTAAATATCAGCATTGACATCGGCCATTGAAAAACCCATTTTGGTCAATCTCTACTTTTGAATATCATCAGTAGTCACATGTTTTGTTTTTCTGTTTCTTTAGACATCTGCAAATGGACTTGAGTCTTTGACAGATATTGGGTCAGGTATTGCTGCTTATTAATGTACTTATAGTTTTATGTTGAGCTTTGCTTTGTAATGTCTGGGTGCTTATTTGGCCATTTTATATTTCTATATTGCTGTTTCTATTTCTATAATTAAGTTGTTTTTTTGTGTTTTATTTTCTTTTTCTTCCCCACCCCTTTTTGACTTTTTGGTCTGTCACAGACTTGTCAAATGCCCAGTGCATCCCTGCACCTTTGGCCACCCCAATCCCAGTCAGTGATGATCCTCCGATGCCCTCACTGAGTCCAATAGTGCCACAGGAGACTCCCGAGAGCCCAAACCAGGGCCCCTCAGTTCGGGTACAGTATTCTGTGCCTGTGTCTGAGCATATGGTTGAATGTGTGATGACTGAAGATCTGGACAGCCTGCTAGAAAACATCCCCAAAGGAGCTGAGGTCAGCGTGGTGAGTGAAATCAAGAACAGCAGAGGAGGGCTGTAGGGCCGAGTGATACACTGGCTTTGTTTTTGTGTCCACAGTATTTTCCATGTAGGCAGTATTCCAGGCTAATTATGTCTGTGTCAGTCAGGCTGTTATTCCTGTTCATATACAAATGTAGTTGACCTTTAACTTTTGATTACCAATCAGAGGTGTACAAAACGTTTTATGGTTTGGTCAAATTTATATTACATTTGCAAAGTTTTTCTTACACCATTAATACATTCAAGCAGCTGAACCCTTCGTTTGTTGCATTTTGATGGTAGTTGATTTAATATCGGAATTAACCCTTTATTTTTGTCTTTTTGTTGTTCTAGAACCCTGTTCAAGGTGCAATTCCTACTAACCTTCCAAACACAGCAGTGGGATTGTGTCCTTCCTTCCCCTCTGGTCTCCCAGCCACTTCCTCTCAGCTCACACCTCCATATTTTGGAACTGCCGTCAGCCCCCTCACTCCATTGGACTCCTTCTCTGCTTTAGGACAGAGCGAGAGTTCCACAAAGGCCATGGAGTCTCTTATCCCTTTCACTTCTGGAGCTGAAGATGCTACAGGGAGGGCCAGGGCTGGATCAGTGAGCACAGAAGGGCTTGACTCACTTTCTGAGTATACGCTACCAGGTAATACAGATTGTCAGCTGGTGTTCTCATTCAGTATAAACTTTAAATGTGGCACCAAGTTTTTGGGAAGGTTCAGTGTGACACTGTAGCTTTTGTTTGTATCCAAATAAAAAGTAGGCAGAAACCTGAATTAAACGTAGAAACTGGATTAAAACTTGCCTGATTACCAAAAGAAAAATTTAACTGAACACTGGATTTTAAACTGAACTAAACTACTCTCTTAAATTACTTATCTCCTTTGAAAAACAATTTAGGTGAATGTGGAGCATATATACATAGCAGTGAAGTATTCATATAATTGCAAAGCTGTAATGAAAGGGTAACCTGTTTACTTTAATGATGTTCTTGTTAATTTATATTTGTGGTTTAGGAGGAAGAGTCTCTACTAGTTTCATTCCTGGGTTACGGAACCATGGTGCCATCAGCACTGTAAGTACTTCTACCTTTCAGCTTCTCTCATAGCCAGTTGCCTTGTCTGTTTTTAGTGTGAATTAGCTGTAACAATATGTCAAAATCTGTTTGAAAATCCCATTTGACCTTTTAACCCAACAGAATGGCTCACCTGCCACCAACCTTTCCCTGTTGTCCCGGAACCCACTGGGTGCCACCCATGAGTTCAGACAGGCCTGCCATGCTTGCTACAGCCGCATAGGTACTGTTTCTAATGGTGCAGATCACAATGCTCAGCGCTGTATATATTTTGAGTGTGCTGTTTGTACTTGGGTTTTAAAATGCAAAATGGGCTTGTTTCTGATGTAGGTCCGCGGGTGATGGATTATAAATACCAGCCTGAAGCAGCTCATCGCTGTAAGAGAGATGTGCTGCTATGTCGCCTCAAATCATCAGATGACCCCACTTGGAAGAGGATACGACCTCGCCCTGCTCGCAATAACTTTCTAAGAGCATTTGTTCTCTGCAAAGGTATTTTAGTTTGTGTCACTGTGTGTGTGTGTGCTGTGATTTATTTGAAAAGCCAGAAATAAGTATGTATGGACAGCATTCAGTCCTCTGACTGCAGCAGTTCTCTCCCTGTATGTTTGTTAGCATGTGGCCTTGGTTGTTTGCCTGGGTGATGTAAATGTGTAGTGTCACATTTACAAATTAAAGAAGTTTAATGAGCACTCTATGTTTAAGAACTGCAGTTGCTGAAAGCTCTGAGGAACAGAATTGTTAGTGGAATTAGAAAATGGGTCATGTAGCTTACATTCCCTTTCATTTCAGTGGTAGAAAAACACTGCAGTATGTCAGCAGTTGGTAATTGTGCATTTTGGCCAGTGTCAGTGAGTTTTACTTTTCTTTGTGATGTAAGAAGGTGGTAATGGAAATTCTTCTAACTCTGGGGTGCTTTATGCAGAGGTGCAGGAACGTCAGGAGTGCCAGTATGGAGAGAACTGCACCTTTGCCTATTGCCAAGAGGAGATAGATGTGTGGACTCAGGAGAGGAAAGGAGCTCTTAGCCGAGAACTTCTGTTTGATCCCCTGGGCACAAATGAAAGAAGAGCACTTAGTGTTACCCGCCTGCTACAGCTTCATATGGGCATGTTTATGTTCCTCTGTGAGGTACAGTTTGTTTGTTATGACTTTATTTTACAAATAGTTGTTTGTCTGGGTGTAATTTATCAAACCATTCTTGTTCTTATTTTGCTGTAGGAATGTTTTGACAGTAAACCTCGTATTATAAGCAAGCGCAGCAAAGAGAATCTTGGTGTCTGCTCCAACCTTACTGCAAGACATCCTTTTGATGATAACAAGTGAGCAATCTCTTTTTTTGATTCTTTTTTTTATGTTTCTCTACACTTTCGTAGTTGTTTTGTAAGATGAATTTTCTGCAGCATAACCTTAGGTGTTCGATCCAGAAAAGGAACAAATATTGACTAGTTGATTTATTTATTTTATATATAGCGAAGATACAACATTCCAAGCACAAAATTAATGAACAGTCAAAAGTAAAAACAAGAACATAAAAGTAATTACTATTCTAATGAGAGGGTAATGAATGCTGCAAAAGTACAGCAGATTTTAATGCAGTATATAGACAAGCCTAACTAAGACGAAAATTAAATGAATAAACAGTTGTATGGTTTGGTGACATGAAGAGAGACAGAGAAGTGTCACTTGTTCCATGGCATAGTACCTGCTCAGCTTGACTTTACCTGCCTTTTTCAGTTTTCCATTAGGCCATCAGTTCCAAAACTTTTTAGATTATTGACCAAGTTGACACACCCATTGCCACCCCCACCACACAGTGCAAAAATTAAGGCATCAAGTTTATTGTTTAATAATTTCCAAAAGAATAAACAATAACTGGAACAGCCATACTGATGATGAAATGTGATGGATCAACCTTCAAATGCATTTACAGATTGCAGCAAAGCTCCTGTAAGAGCCTGAAGAGCACACCCACGTTATGAGACCTTATCATCAAAGGTGGAAGTGGGTGTGACTACAGCCATGGCAAAGATATTTACATCAAGTTTAATCACACTTAAACATAATTTATCATAATTTCTTAGAACACTCAATTAATAGTGAATTCAATCACAATAAAACATGCTTGAAATACATATGAAAGCAAATAATTTAACTGACAAAAATGTGAAAAAGAGCAGATAATATTTGAGGGTGAAGTAAGGGTTAGGCCCACCTCAGCAACAGATTTATTTCCACAATAAATACTTGCATTGAGTTAAATAAAACATAAAAATAATGTATTGGTAGCATCATTAGAACACTCAGGTATACAAAGACATTTGAAAGAACACAGTAAAAAGGACTTCTGTGTAATCATGAATCTAAACTATCGTAACATTTCAGTGTACTGTAGCCTATTGATTAGTCTGATGCTGAGAATGATAGACCGATGCATTAAAGTTTTTTATTTTTATAATTAATTTTTGCCATTCCAGTTTTGCTTTGTGCAATCCCTAGACCTGGTACCTAGTACTTTCTACTTTCTTGTGGTTCCAACTGAGCTAAGTAGGTACCCAGATGTCCCAAGAAAACACTGCTAACAACTGATTAGTCAGAACCTGTTACGCGCTACATGGGACCTCCTGCATAAACCAGCCATTTTTAAAAACACCAAGGTCCTATAGCAGCTGCTGATTTTCTCAATTACTAAAATATTACCATTCCCTCAGTATTCTTTATTTCTTTTTGTTGCATAAATATCTCAACAGTTTCATATGCTGTCACCAGCTGCATTGAGCCAGTACCATGCAGAGGAAAATCCCACAAATCTTCACCAACAAAAACTTAGACAGATCAGTTATATATTTAAACCACTGTAATGTCGAGGAATTAAAATATGCTCATAAAGTCAGAGCAGTGATAGTGGCTAGACTTAGTGACTAGGAAAGGAACTATAATTATAGTTATTTAGATTAATTTTGGTGTGCTGCAGTAGGTTTCATTATTTCTCCCAAACTTGTGAATATGTATGGTGTGTGTTTCGGCAGGTGCCTGGTGCATGTGGTCCGCTCAGCAAATGTGCGTTACAGTAAGATTCGACCACTGCACCCATTGTGCCAGTTTGATGTATGCCGCCATGAGGTGCGCTATGGCTGTCAGAGAGAAGACAGCTGTTCTTTTGCTCACTCAGTCATTGAGCTCAAGTGCTGGGTACTACAGCAAGACACAGGTACACAATACATAATACCTATACAATTGCAGCAGTACTCTCATAAATAGGTCCTCTGTGCTAAAATGTAATGTGAGATGAGCCAAGGACCAATGACCAGAATGAAAATCAGTCATAAACTAAATTGCATTTCCGCAGATAAATGCAAAGTGTGATTGTGCGGTCGCAGTGGTAATTGTGGTTGTTACTAGATGGTTCCTAATGGTGTAGCAGTTAAATTCTGATGCCCCCAACTTTTTAACTTATGTGAAGGAACTTTTAGAGGTGTACGTCTGGTCTCTGTGACCACCACTGTGAACAGTTCTGAGTCGCTAAGTTTCTCCAGAACACAGGGCTTTGCAACATACTTGCTCTGAGCTTCTCTGTTTATACCTTAAGCACTCCATATGTGCAGACACAAAAAGCTCAGAGGTAATCAGAGGTAAATCAGAGGTAAATCTCATTTCAGCACAAAACTCGCTGGCTAATGCAATTTGGCCACAGAACTTTTTTTTTTTTTTTAATCAATCAATAAGCTGTATACAACAGAGCAGGGTCAAAAAAATGGTGGAAGAGGAATAATCATTCCTCGATCACACTAATTTGTAGAAAACTGTATTACTTCAGTGTCAAACTTAGACTGACATTGAATTCCCCTGAATTCCCCCAATTCCCCACTCCCTACCTCTCTTTTTCCTTTGGTGCTTAGGTATCACTCATGAAGAGATGGTACAGGAGTCTAAGAGACACTGGCAAAGACTGGAGCAGAATGCTCAGCGACAGAAGGTGAGACACGTTTTAGAATCTTAAGTTTGGTACAGATTGTCCATTTGGCCAGTTCAGTGGCCATACACAGTCTTTACTGAACCTACCTTATCCTGCTTGTTTTTAAACATGATTTGAACGTTACTAAGTTGGTTCTCTCATAACTATTTATTTAACATGTTTGTTCTATCTCTCTCAGCCCATGCATGTGCCTCATCAGACAACCATCGGCAGCAATGCTGTAAGCAGTGGGGGTGTAGGGAGTGGAGGAGTGGCTGGTGGGGGCAGTGACAGCATTGGGGGTGGGGGCTCAGGAGGAGGCAGCTGTGGTCGAGGCCGCGGACTCAACCTAAAGATGAAGTTTGTGTGTGGTCAGTGCTGGAGGGAAGGCCAGGTCAATGAGCCGGACAAGGCACTGAAATACTGCACTGCTAAAGCCAAACACAGGTTAGATTACCGCTGCTCTAACACTTTTGAAAACACTTTGGTGTTCCACAACCTGTCTCACATTTTCAGTAAAGTCTTTAAATATATTTTCTGTGCTTTTGTATAAGCCGTTAGATTGGACAGGTTTTTACAGAGTACAAAAATCCCAAATATGCCAAAACCGTGTGATGTCATACAAAAAGGAACTTATTTTCAGGGAGATAATGCTGGTAGCGTTGCATTTGAGACCCTGAGAATTATGAAACCATGATATTATGGGGGAAAACAGAAAGCTCTCAGTCATGTTTTTCGAATTGATAGCTTAAATCATATCCTTAGGTTCCTACTTTACAGCTTCAGAGAGATTTTAGCATTTAACCATTAAATGCTTAATTCATATTATGTGTCACTGATTAAAAATTGGGAAGGAAAAAATGGCCAAAATCTGTACTCAAACACAGCCTATACATGTAAAAACCCTTTTGCATCCTTTTCATTGTACTGATAATCTTTATTTTCAGCTGGACAAAAGAGCGCAGAGTGCTGTTAGTAAAATCATTTGAAAAGAAAAAGTGGGTAGTAGTGCGGCCATTACCTTTCTCCCGCACTTACCCCCAACAGTACGATGTAAGTTTCAAGCCTCTACTTTACAGTATTTAACTAATAATTACAACAGTATTATAAGAACCGTCTGTTCTCTCATTCTATCAAAAAGTGTTATTGTAAGGATACTTATGTTAAGCCCAAATTTTGTCTGAATAGAACACTAAATTATGTTGTAATTACTTGTTTGTGTCCGTAGATGTGTGTGCATGTGATGAAACAGAAGAAGTGCCACTACATTGGAAACTGCTCTTTTGCACACAGTTTGGAAGAGCGGGATGTGTGGACCTACATGAAAAACAACAGCTGTGAGAATCCTGCCTTCTTTCTCAAATGATTATTTTCCATGACACTGATTTTGTGTTACTGTCGGTTTCTGTCTAGGAAACATGGAAGAGTTTTGATAATACAGGACATGTTTGTTACATTTCAGTACAATTTAAAGTTCACGTCTTTTTCTGTCTTCACAGTGAGAGACATGCAGCAGATGTATGAATTATGGTTGTCATTGACCAATCAGAACCGTCGACCAGATGGCACACTGTTGACTCCTCCTCCAGAAGAAAAACAAAGTACCATGCCAGCTGAATACACAGAGGCGATGGTGGGTAGTTGGCTGGAAAATTATTTTGATATTTTGATATTATATGTGTGTGTGTGTGTCTGTGTGTGTATGTATGTATGTATGTATGTATGTATG
>JBBPCX010000114.1:27423230-27433934 GCA_037974365.1 Hydrocynus forskahlii | reverse complement strand
ACGAGAAGGTCTGGCTCACAATCTCCGTTCCAGTTCATCCCAAAGGTGCTGGATGGGGTTGAGGTCAGGGTTCTGTGCGGCCAATCAAGTTCTTCCACACTGAACTCCTCCAGCCACGTCTTTATGGAGCTCACTTTGTGCACTGGACCACAGTCATGCTGGAATAGAAAGGTCCCCAAACTGTGCCCGCAATGTTGGTAGCATGGTGTTGTCCAAAATGTCTTGGTCTTCACTGGAAGTACGAGGCCACCTGAATTCAGTAATTAATAGGTGTGTCCCAATACTTATGTATGTTATATATAAAACACAAAATCATTCAGTATAGATATCGCCCAGCATTACCTAGTACACTTCATATGAAAACCATGCACTTTTTTTATTGGACTGTCATAAAACAAACTAGTCCTGATAGGACAAGTCATAGCTTCAGAATGTGCTGCATTTGAAAAAGTATGATCTTTGATGTCTAGACAGAGGAGCAGGCAAGATTGCTCTTTTGATTCTCAAAATAAATCCATTAATAAGATGGCAATTCAGCCTAAAAATAGAATGTACAATGATGTGAGGAAATCAGTGTGGGTTGTGATATAAATTTACCCTTTTCCCTTTTCTTGAGTAACAAGGTATATAGAGAATCCATGTTATCTTTACAAATAGAGAATACACTTCTGATGAAATGTGTACTGATAAGTTAAGGAAGTCTGTTGGATGGAGCATTTTTAAACAGTGTTAGAATGCTGATGTCTGCTACAGAAAAAAGAGATGATGAGCCCCTTTCCAGTTATAACAAAAGACTAAATCTGGCCAGTTAAGTAGAACAGCACTGCAGTGACTTTACAGCACCAGGGATGTCCTCTTGGACATTTTCTTTACAAAACAAAACCATCTGGTGACTCTTTTCTCTTCTTTCTGCAGTGCATGCTGTGGAAAGTAAGTCCTTTTTCACTTTCATAGATATTCCCACACAGTCTTAAACTATTAAATAAAGAATTATAAATGATGACTTTGACTTTACCTTGTTACTAAATCAGTGTGGTAGCCAGTAGCTCATGTTTTCTCTACATGTTCCTACATTAATTAGCCTTAAAATCATTTGATTTGATCATATGACATTTTCAACAATTCTGCACTCATGTAATCAGTGTTCGTACCTGTCTCTTAATATACTATGCTGTGCTCTTATTTCCAATCCTGCGATCTTGTAGACTAATCAGAAGTCAAGTAATGTGCACAACCAAATAACTTGGAAAGTCTTGGCAAAGTTAATTTTGTGAATATTTTTTTTTCTCCCTCAGTTCATGATTTGCAGAGTTTTGGACTAGACAATGTAAGTACTTTTTTAAAATGAACCCTCAGCAAGATCATCTCTGTTGGTTTGCCTGAACTTATTTTATTTCTTCTACACTCAGATCAACATGACCCATTTGATTAAACACCTCTCGTTTGGAAAAGATTACCCAGGAATAGTGAATCCACTAGATGGGACTAATGTGGCGGCACCACAAGGTAGGTTACACCCATCAATAATTAAACAGCTTTTGATAAAGAGTTCAGATCAAAGCTTATCCTTTAGAATTAGGTGAATAAAACCCCAATGTAGATGCACAGCAGGATACAGTCCTTCTCTTCAATCTGTATTGAAACACTATGTATTAGTGTTGGCTGAATTAAAGAAGTGATTTACAGAAGAAATGATTGAAAATTCAGCTTCAGTGTTGGATTGAGGATGTAGGTTTTTAACAACCTCAGTCTTATCTGTAGCTTCTAACTAAAGAGGAAAAACTTTGGATGGCAAACACATCTTGGCTGATTGAAAAAGAGTGGAAACTGAGAGAATTTGATTCTTCAGTGAACAATCCTTTAAGAACAGTATCCAAATGAAAAAATCTGGCTGCGTATAAAACTGTATATTTCCAAACAACATAACTGAATTCACTGCTAATAGTGGTGACCGTATAAGAGTATGGAGTTTTGGCCACAGCCCCAATCTCTCTCTAACCTGAACAAAATGGTCATTTTAAACTCAAACACCTACATAGATTTATGATTGTCATACCAGAGACATAAGAAAATCATTTCTCTTGTTGGAAAATGAATAGGAAAGCTTTGATTCAGCATCGTGGCTGTTTACAGAGAAAGTCCCATCCTTTGATCAAAAACACAGCCAATCAGTTTGCTGTCTAGGCCACGAGTGAGAAAATCCTGCAGAGGAACCTGAAAACCTCCTTAAAAAGAGAAAACAAAATATTTATGCACCATTTGGGCCAAATGGCACAACATATTCATGCATTTTTGCTTTTGAAATAGTATGGCCTTAAGGTTTTTGGTTTATAGGTCTCTCCTGGTAAAATACATAGTAAAGAGATAGGAACCTTGTCTTTTATGAGTGGACTGAGCTGCGTGGACACTTTCCTGTGAGGACTTTGGACTCAAGCAAGAGCCCAGTTTCTGTTTGTTAGGAGAGACACACACACACACTCTTCTGGCTTTAAATGATGAACAATTTATGTCGACTGTCCAGCTAAACTGTGATGGTAATCATCAGTTGTAATATGCTGGTTAGAAACTGGTTAAGGTTGATTTCAGTGCCTCAGTTAAGACAATCTGAAGTTAAAACCTCTTTCACTCCTTTATTACATTTTGTATTACCTTAGTCCTCCACAGGCAGCCAGTCAGTGGCTGCAGAATGGTCACTGTTCATTCACCCCTCATTTTCTCTAAAACTTATTAAAAATATGCATGCACGTAAACAGGCTTCATAATATGAGCACACTGGGGCACGTTCTGCAGCCCTGTTCTGGATGATGATCCAACAGGTTTTGATCATTTTAACTTTTTATTGACGCAACCTTTATAAATGTGGCATAGTGACATGAATGATCAGTTGGAGTCCCGAAAAGTGAACAGTGCAGTCTGGCGTAGTCTCAGCAGCGAATGCCCATCCCGATTGCCATGAAGGTGCCGAATGTGCCGCCGCTTTGCATCATGGTCTTCCCCACTCCACCCATTAGTTCCCGGCCTCTCATCCCAATTCTGGATATAAAAAAATAGGTAAATTCATTGAATATACAGGTGTGAGATGTGACCTCATTTATTGTTCATCTGGAGTGAAAACATTTCTACCGTGATAAATCTACTCATGTAAACACAGTATGAATGTAACAGTAATAAGATGTAAGAACGTGACACCTTGCATCGTACACATGTGACATTGCATTATTCTACTAATTACAATATGCAAGTGCATTGTTTAACCATCTAGCAAGGTAGTGGTACCAATCAGCAATCTCAAGTCTTCGTTCCTCTTGCCTCCCAGTCTTTGGTACATCAGGCCATGACTGAGTAGTGCATTTTTCATTCAAATTTTGATCAAAACATTGTGATTATACCCACTCACCATCTTGGAATTAAATCTCATTACACCCCAATAACATGAGCAATTTTTAAAAAATGTATACCTTAGGCAGGAGAATGTTCCAAACATGGCCCCCGCAGCCATTCCAACTGCAAAGCCCATCATGAAACCCATCTTGACTCTGTCGAAGCAGCTCGGCTGAGTCTGCCCGTACGGTCCTACAGCTACCGGCATCTACAAAGAGTAGGACAGTGTCAGATATTGATTGCAAAATTTCAAAAGAGCCTTTCACACATCCCCTTTACCTTTGAGTTTACAGAGGTTAAGTTCAAGTTTGTCATATACAGATAACAATGGAACATCTTTACCAGTAATGAAATTTTTAGACTCAGAGCTCCCTCAAAATAGAATAAAAGTACTGTATTATTGTAGTAAAATCAACAGTAAGCTGCATAGGAGACAAACATTTGCAAGTTTGTCATATACAGGTAACAATGGAATAGTATGTAATGTAATGAAAATAATGACTGGACTCAGTAAAATACACAACACCTATGTAGAATAAAAGTATTATTGAAGTTAAAAAAAAAGTAGTAAGGTGCAGAGTCGACAAACAGGTACCATTTGCAAATATTTATAAAATGTCTGAATCCCAGGTTCAGTTAATGTAGCAACCTACCTGCACCAGTACACTTTCTAGGCAGCAACACATTAATGGGAAATATAGTGATCTCTATATAAGATAAGATAAACCTTTTAGTCCCACAAGTAGGACATTTACGTTGTTATAGCAGAAAGAGCAGCAAAACAATAAAATAAAGCTATACACAACAGTATAGTATAAAAAAGGACACTGGACAAATAATATAAAATATTGCATCTATTTCTGTAGAGCACTATTTGGTTCTAGATAGGGCACTATGTGTCCATTAAAGATGAGAAGTAACAATTTCTGGCTTGGCCTAAACTACTTACAGATTCTGCTCAGATTTCTATGTACCTTTATACTTTACATACAACATTTAAAAAGCTACCAGACTTAACAGTGTAATTCACTGAAACAGCAATATCACAATGCAATTACTTGACAGTCTACATATTCTACTAATTACATTACACAGCTGCTGCACACTTTTAAATACCAGATTCAAATCAAATTTGGTTCTGTTTGATTTGAGAGGCGTTTTGTCTTCAGCTCCTGTGTTTTTCTTAGTCTTTTCAGTGTGATCTTATCAGTTTTGTAACATGGCCACAATCAATAAGGCTTACTTTATTACAGACTCAGGGTCCAGATGAGACATCACATATACTAAATTACATTAAATACCTATGATTGACAAAAATGTAAAGAAAAATAGTAGGGTAGGGTGTGGAACTGTTCAGGTTTATGTGGTTTAACGTTAAAATAATGTATTATTTGCAAACAGACATCAAATAAACTAAATTACATATTTAAAGAAGACCTAAGAATGTAAGAGATCCATTAGTGTTTCCACAACTGAGACTAGTAGAGTGTGGAACTGTTTTCAGGTCGTTTTGTGTACTTTATTGTTAAAGTAATGCTTTATTTGCAACCTTTTGGAATAGATTTACAGTTTAATACCTCTATTAGTAAAACTATTTTAAGGCAGTTTGACTTTACTCTTTAAAGAGAAGCTATTTAGCAGGTTTGCTCTGGTCCACCTTAAAAGTAGCTGCATTCTGTGTAATTCCTACAACATTTGAAGTGGAATATAAGAGTCGAATGAGAAGTTAAGCTAAATTCAGTCTTTAAAAAGATTTTAAAGCTTTAAAAATGACCCTACAGGTTCCTGTTTATCCACACATGCTAGCTGTTAGCCGTTAGCATGTCTCCTCGACCTTCTTCAACATATCTGGCCGTAAACCTCAATGTCTGGGGTAAAATATGAGGACCCGAGAGTCCTCGAGCTCTACGTACCTTTTCCAAATCAGTGATGGGCTGCTGTGGAGAAAAAATCTCGGGATATTGATCAGTTTTAGCCAGAAAATGTTTGTGGTCGAGGTGTTCAGCAGGACGCCATCACTCAGAGTCCGGACGCTGATCTGAGTCCGGACCGCGGGCGCCCCCTGGAGTCAGACCCCCAAACACTAAACCCCTCGAAACCGAAAGCCCTACAACACTGAACATTAAACCCCTAAAACACTAAACCCCTAGAACACAAAAACATTAAACCGTCGAAACACTGAATATTAAACCGCTTAAACAGTAAACCCCCAGAACACTAAACATTAAACCGACACAAAAATAAAGATTAAACCCCCAAAACACCGATCTGTGCCTTCACCTTTCAGCCTCTGACTTTAGCCCCCAAAACTCTAAACCGTGCTCTGATCTGATCTTTACCTTTCAGCCTCTATGATGTACCAGTACTTTGTGAAGATTGTGCCTACAGTTTATGTTAAAGGAGATGGAGAGGTAAGTGCACTAACGCATTACATACGCACACTAACACACAAACACACATGTTCGAGCACACTAACACATACTGAGTAACACACTTGCACTAATACATTCACACGAACACTCACCATCTACTCAAGCACACTTACGCTCAAACACTAACACACAGACTAATTAATATTAACACTAACACACTCAGACTGACACTCACATTAACACATACTAAAGCTCACAATTACACTAAAATAAACTGAACTCTCTGCCTCACTGTATCTCACCTGTCAATTAAGTCTGTACCTCATCCAGCGAACAGCACTCGGCACTTTACAGCACACATTGTTTCATTTGTACACTCTTTTCTTGTTTGGAATTGTGATGTTTGTTTATTTGCAATAGATATCTTTCTGTATATTTTTATTACATCAGGTTTAACCTGTATATTAATTTCTCATGGCTGTGTGTGTCATAAATAAAGAATCTAACATTTTGAAATAAGAACCTCAGAGCCATGTGATTGAGTGCTCAGATAGTGATGCTTTAACTTCACAGCACTATTTAAATTTATGATTGCTGTTAATTACATGTACCTAGATGTGAGCAGTATAGCAGAAGTTGTAATTGTGAAATAAAATAGAAATTTAAGTAAATAACTGATCTTATTTGACTTTATTAGCCAGATCTTTTACAGCCGCATGTCCTAAAATAAACAATAAAACCAAGGTTTTATTCTACTTAGGACAAAAATATCAGCATGATACCAAATAGTGTGGTATAACGTTGCTGCATATGTCACTCTCGCTATATGAACGTGAATCAATATAATGATTGAAATTTATGTTTGTTTAGGTGGTGAAAACAAACCAGTTCTCTGTGACCAGGCATGAAAAAGTGGCCAACGGACTGATCGGGGATCAGGGTCTGCCTGGTGTGTTTGTACTTTATGAGCTGTCTCCCATGATGGTCAAATTCACAGAGAAACAGAGGTATGTTTTAATAACGCACATGCGCTTATGCAGGAAGATGGTGTGTCAGGATTTCTAAGATAAGAAAGAACTTTATTTATCCAGAGGGAAATTCTTTTGTCATTAGCATGCTCAGTGCAACAGTAGAATAAAATAGAGAATTAAGAAAAATAGGCAATGAACAATAGTGCAACACAATTACAGAACATTGTTGTAACAAAATAAAATGTACAGAATATTGTTGTAACGAAATAAACTGTTAACACTGTTACATTGCTGTGTGTGAGGCTGTACCATGCAGCTGTTACGGTGCTTTTTGTTGACTATAGTGCTACTAATTAATTAATTTATTTATTTTTAGAACAAAGTGAGGATGATGTAACTTAATTCATAGCCTGGCACTGGATAATTATTAATAATAAGTTATTTATGAATATAAAGTGTACTCAGGACTCTTGACTGACTGACTGACTGATTGTTGGTCCTTCCAGGTCATTCACTCACTTTCTGACGGGAGTGTGTGCTATTGTAGGCGGTGTTTTCACAGGTGAGTGCCTGGTTATGTCCCCTGTAATGTCCACTGGGATGTGGTGTGGGGTTTATGGAGTAGATACTGACACTCATGAGATACACTTACAGTGGACTGTATGTTCCAACTCAGTTGTGAATCAGTTGTAATAATTAATTATGTGGGGGTGGTGGTCTAGTGGGTAGAATACTTGGCTCTGGACCAAAAGGTCATGGGTTCGAAACCTACCTTCAGCACACCACCACTGGGTCCCTGAGCAAGACCCTTAACTCCAAGTTGCTCCAGGGAGACTGCCCCCTGTGGTTAGGGAGTGGAAGTCGCTTTGGATAAAAGTGTCTGCTAAATGCAGCAAATGTAAATGGGAAGAAAACTGCATTAATATGTTTCAGTATTTATAATAGTTTTTAAGTAACATTAGTCTACTAATGTCTACTACAACTACAAACGGTAGCAATAATATTGATGATAATTATGATTATACCGAAGGGAGTTTCAGCAAGTATGATCGTACTTGTTTTTGGTAGTTATTTTGTAATTGTCTGCCCATGTTTTGTTGATTTGAACTGAAAATAATTATCTTCGACTAAGAGCACACTTCCTACACACTTTTAATGACTTCATTATTAAATCAGTGTAATTAAATCATATGTAATTATTTGCTGAGTTTAACTTTGTGGCTTGTTTGAAAGTAAAGGCACATTTTTCTGTTTTTATTTTTAATAACATATTATATATAACATGTGTAACTTTATTTTTATTTTGCAGTAAAACTAGCACAAAAAAATAAATGGGCTTGATCCATGTATGGGTCAGCACTGTGGAGATAATTTAAATTAAAAAATCAACAAAACGTGGTTGGTGCAGGAGTGTTCTTTTGCAGATGACTGTATATGTGATCATAAATAAAAATGAGAGTGGAGAAATCATAAATAACAGAGATGGGTCACCATTTTTATTTTGGTGAACTGTGGAACCGATATTATTCTCTTAAAAAAAATAAAGGTTCCTAGATAGTGCCTGACTTGGATGCACGGTTCTTGTAGTAGCATTTACACTATACAGAGATTCTTTAAACTTTGTCACATCCTTTTTATAAAAACATTTTTAAACATCCTTCCACTGAATTGTACTTCAGGAACCAAAAGTGGTTCTCATATTGAATCAACGCCAAGACCCCATTTTGGCACCTTTTATTTTTAATACTAATACTACTAGTCTTTCACTCTAGTCTTTCGTTATTTTAAGGGTGAGCCTTACTTATGTGAGGATGTGTTGATATCAGATAAACCTGTGGAAACTCTAGCAGTCTGTTATCAATACATCTTTGTAAACCAGATTGTTCATGTCAGCATGTTTCCCTCTGTTTTTTTGCTCATCTCTTCTCCTGTAGTTGCGGGACTCATCGATTCTTTAATATACCACTCAGCGCGAGCCATACAGAAGAAGATTGAGCTGGGAAAAGCGTCCTAGCGACCTCCTTGACGTTACCATGAACATTTGCGGTGCATTACACTCTCCAGGAACCCGTTTCTGTTCAAAGGAAAGATGTCCAGCTGTTTGTGTGAGTGTGTGTGTGGGCACAGCGCAGCCTCCCTCTACCGGACGCGGACAGGTCCTTCAGCACGGCTGGATAACTGGATCCCACAAACAACTGAACTCCTGCCGGGTTAATTGGGAACAGGCACAAATGAAGGAGCTGCTCATTTCCCTGCGCAAAGTAAACCACTCTCCTGGAAGACCACTGTTTCAGAGCCGAGCTTCTCAATCCAGACATCAGGGATCCTCAGACAGTCCGTGTTTCTGTTCTATGAGTGTTAATAAGCGTTCTAGATCAGACGCAGTAGATCATTAATGCGAAATGGTTGAGGGTCTGTTGGCAGCACATTTTAATGCAAATCCATTCCATTCTTTCTCAAATACCTTTGGATATCTGTGTCAAATCTGGCCTGTTTTTTTTAAACCACTGTTTTTTTACTTCAGTGAAAGTAATAATACAATTACAACTTACATGATGTAGATTTAAGTACCGTAGACAACAGAAGGTCCTTTTTGATGTCACTTTCAGTATGTTGAGTTTTTAGTCACAACCTGACGTCATTCGAGTTTAAATAATATGCTGCATTCTTGCCACTTCTGAAACCGAATCATTTTACAGTAACAGTAGTTTTGCAGTCATTTTAGAAACATCTACACCTTTTGTTCATCATTCTGGACTCAAAAACTCCAAAAATCTTTGTATTTTTTAAGTTTACTAAGAATTATAGACAGGAAGTCAGACTGGACAAACCATTTGAAATCATTTTATACATTTATTTATGTCTACTTTGATATCAGAAAAGTTGGTTCCAGACTTAAAAACAGTGATTCCAAGCCTTTTAGCTGCCCAGTTGTTCTTCATATCTGTATCTTGTAATGCATAATTTCACAGAAGTACAGGCTCCTTCTGACAGAGGGTGGGATTATGATGCCACTTTCAGTCTGATTTTGGTTTCTGCTGTAGCATTACAGGTTGTTTTTGACTGAAGAGACGGACTGAGCCGGGTCTCTTCGGGGCTGTGAGTCTGAGGAGGTAGAGCAGGTTACAGTTTGTAAGATGTGAAGAAGAAGAGCGACTAGTACCGTCTATTCAGTGTCACAGGTACTGATCCTGAATCAGAGATTCCTTTTCATCCTTTTCATGCCCAAGTGAATGCCTAGACACAGACCATGAATCTGATCCTAGACCAGAATGCCTGAGCTTTTCATCCAGGGAAGCTGAGCACACGCTGAAGACCGAACAGCATGCGCAGATATCGAGTGTTCCTTCGTAATTGCACCTTCTAAATTCAGGGGCTGGGTTTGTGTAAACGTGTGTGTGTGTATGTGAGCGAGAGAGAGAGAGCGTGTGCGCGTGTGTGGGTCCCGGGGTGTTGGCGCGAGTGTGTTTTTGTTTGTTTTTTGTTTTTGTCGTGCTGTGGATGGCCTGTGTTGTGCTTGGGGAGAGATGTATTTATATTTTGATTGTCCCTGGCGGTTTTTAAAATGACAAATAAATGTAACACTGTACATCGTCTCATATTTTCTTTCATATGAATGAGTGTCCCAAACCAATGTGACATTTAGTAATGCCAAATTGTTAACTACATTTGTGCTAACTTAAGTTTATTAATGCGAATTAATAACTTTATTAATTCCAACTTATAAATGTACTTAACCATTTAACGTTATATAATTGCCAACTTATTAAATGTATTAATACTAAATTACCAACATTAACAATCCACCTTAGTACTTTATTAATGTCACATTACTAACTTTATTAATGCCAACATATTAATGCCACCAAACTCAAATCTATTAACAGATACTGTGGTATCTTCTGAAATACTAATATTGAATTCAAATGAATCAATGAATCCATTCACTCACACACACACACACACACACACACACACAG
>JBBPCX010000114.1:27392471-27408289 GCA_037974365.1 Hydrocynus forskahlii | reverse complement strand
ACACATACACACACACACACACACACACACTCACACACACACACATACACACACAAACACGCTGTAAGTTTGATGTGAGGGTTGAGACACAGAGTAAATGAGTCTATATTCACTCCCAAGGCAGCTGCCTGAATTAAGACAAAAAACTTTCACTTGATCTTTTGAGGTATAGAGGATGACATCGAGAATGTGTGTGTGTGTGTGTGTGTGTGTGTGTGTGTGTGTGTGTGTGTGTGTGTGTGTGGGTGTGGTCACCTCAGTGTGATTAGAGAATGTTTTGCTTGACTGGCAGTCCTCCCATCATATATAATAATTGCATGGGTCATTGGATTCCTAGAGAGAGAGAGAGGGAGAGAGATAGAGGGAGAGTGAAAGAGAGGGAGAGCAAAAGAGATGGGTGAGAGCAAAGGAGAATAGTGAGAAAGAACGAGAGAAATTGGGAGAGGAGAGAGAGAGAGAGAGAGAGAGAGGGAGAGAGAGAAAAAAGAAAGAGAGAGAGAGAGAAGAGTGAGAGTAAAGGAGAATAGTGAGAAAGAATGAGAGAAAGCGGGAGAGGAGAGAGACGGGAGTGGCAACAAAATGAAATGAGAGAGAGAGAAAACTGAAGGAAGAAAAAGAGAAAGACAAGAAAGAATTAGCAAGAGAGAGGCGAAGGGAAAGAGAGCATGTGTGAGAGAGGGAGAGAGAAAAGGCTGAAAGAAAGAAAGAGGAGAAATAAGCAAGAGAATGTGGGGGGGCAGAGAGAGTGAATGATGTAAGAAGAGATGAGAGCGGAAAGAGACTGGAGAGAGATAGAGTGAGAAAGTGAAAGAGAGAAATGAGAAAGACAGATGGAAGAGAATGAGCCAGAGAGAGAAAAAGAGAGAGAAAGAAGTGGGAGAGAGAGAAGGGACAGAGTGAGAGAGAGGAGAGACAGTAAAGAAAGTGTGAGAGAGAGAAAGAGAGAAAGAAAGATAGAGATAGAGAGAGAGAGAGAGAGAGAAAGAGAGAGAGAGAGAGAGAAAGAGAGAGAGCTGAGATAAAGTCTAGATTAATTCAACTGTTTAATCTGATCTGAGTCAGAAGAGGATGATACTTCTCTTACTGCACTCATCTAACAAATCACTCCATCTGCTTTCGTCATATTACACACTCCACCTCACTTTTCATCCTCCTCTCTGCTCTCTCTCTCTTCTCCCCTCTCTCTCTCCTCTGCCTGCCTCCACCCTCTGCAAACCTCTGATTCATCCCTCTGTCCTGTTACTCATCTCTGCACTCCTTTAATGGCTCATTCTATCCTCTCGGTCCCTCCTGTGCTGCCTGAGTGCTGACTGAGATATATATATATATATATATATATATATATATATATATAGAGAGAGAGAGAGAGAGAGAGAGAGAGAGGGAGAGAGAGAGGGAGAAACAGAGAGAGAGAGTGAGAGAGAGGGAGAGTGAGGGAGTGAAAGTGAGTGAGGGAGAGAGAGAGTTTATAGTAGTCCCAGTAGAGAACCTGTTGCTCTCTGTAATGAGGACCTGAGAGAGTGAAGGTGGGAAGGAGGGATGTAAAGCTGAAAAACACTGCGGTCATCAACCAGAAAGTGTCCCTTCTTAAAACCCCTCTTGCACACACAGACACACACACACACACACACACACACACACACACACACACACACCTCCCCATAAACTTTAATATTATTGTTTCACTCAAGTTTCCTTTGCTTTTTCACACAAACTTGATTTTTCAGCTGGATGGATTCTTTGCAGTATGAATAAAAACCCCCACACAATTCTGACTTTTTCCCACTGGATTCCAGCTGCATCTGCAGGCAGTTCAAATCTGCTATTAATAAGATCTTTCTATACGTGACCCAGAATCTTTTATTTTATTCTGCTTAAGTGAATTAAGTATTATTTTACTGTGCAAACTTTGTGGGGACTCTGAGTCCAAGCATGTCATTACTAGTATTGATGTTAGACTGATATCTGTATAAGACCGTAAACATTAGAATCAGTTTACCCTTGTATATACTCTATTGTACAAATGTACTGTGTTTAAATCCATTTTTTTCACTTCACAATGTTAACATAAGGAAAAATAAAGACAAACAAGAAAGCATTAAAAAGTATGAGGATTTGTTTTCTGTGTAAAAGTAGTTGATACTGTGTGAGCTGGTGAGGAGAACACAGGTTTGGTTCCAGATTCCTCCTCGGCTCCTCCAGCTGTTGTTTGGATTTGTGAAACTCCATCTGCAACTCCTGATTAAATCTAATGAAGGACTCAAAAGTTAAACCTACAGCTTCTCAATATTAGCGGAGGAGCCTGTTAGACTGTTAGCTATTGTTATCTACAGACCAAGTCACTCCTATATCATGTTTTGTTTATGTTCTTGCTAAAAAAGTGCAATTCTGTTGTGAAATACGGCATGATCACTCGGTTACTTATAGTCGTTAGGGAATCCTGAGCACTAAGCATATTAATGGAACCAAAATTCCAAGTTTGATTAAAGCTCTACTTGTGCACACTAACTGCTATTTAAAAACTGTGATTGAGAAGATAAGACTTTTGGTCCTGGGAGCTGTGCAATACTCCAGACCTCCGGCAATGACGTTATTAATCCAAAGGCTCTGGATATTCTAAACGCTTTTGATTTCACTGCGCATACACAAATGAGTTGTTAATCTGTGCAGAGTTAGAGTTAATTATTTGACTGATGCAGCTTCTTTATCAGTCACAAGAGCATCATTATTTTTGTTTGAATGAGCCAACAGTGGGGAAGATCTGAGACCAAAAGTCTGTTTTTTGCATAAATATCTTTAACTAGTCTGGGACACGAGAAGGGTGACGCTCCACCACATCTTTCCAAACCGCATCTAACGCAACTTCACTGGACTGTTCAACACGCTTGGAGGAGAACACTAACTGCCAATACCCTTTCAAAGTTTAACCTTTAAAAAGAACCTTTAAAAGGCTTTTACTCTTTCAGTTTTAAACACTGACACTTATAGCTTTTATCAAGATCAAAGAACTTTTTTTGCTTTTGCATTCTGTTCTGTCCTACAAAGTGAGGACATTTTTGGTCCTGATAATGGACAAAAAACAAACACACACACACACACACACACACTCGTATACACACACACACACACACACACACACACTCCCCAGCAACCAGAGAATGCTAATTAAAGCCTCTGTTGGTAAACTGAAGTAGGATTTTTTTTTTACCACCCTCCGTTTTCACCTGAATAGTGTATTAAATGCACTCCAGCCTGCACTTTAGGTCTTCTGAGCACTTTTTAAGAATAGTAAAGTGGGAGACTAAAATATATGAATTGTAGCTCCAGCCTGGCAATTAGGCAAAGGGGCCTTGGACAAAAGAGCAAAAAGCCGGAGGAGAATTAGCATAAGAATGAATTACTGAATGAATTTAGTGGATTTACTGTTAATTAACCTCCTGTATTGTCTCTGCTGGAACAAATCTGGCCCTAAATCTTTACCGTTAATGATTTAGCTGTTTCTCCCCAGAACTGTACTGAATAAAAGCCCTGAATGCACTGACTTTCCGACACCAATTGTCGCATGTTTGCAGCATAAATTAATTACCCCATACAACAAATAGCAATGTGTGCTATAAAAGCTCGCTTTGCTGCGAGATATGAAATTCTGAAGTTTGGTCTTTGTTTGTTGCGGGAACTCTTTTTCTGTTTCCTCGGGTATTTCACACCTCCTGCAATTTGACAGGCTGTGCATCATGAACACTTGGCCTCCCATTCAAGCCTTTCAGGAGACATGCACTCCAGAGGGCTTTTAGTGCTCCTCCTCAAGCATATTTGGCATTTATTAAAGATAAACTGATGGCACCCCAGTTTATTTTACATGTAGAAGTGACTGAATGAGGTTTAAGAGAAAAGTTATGGAGAAGCTAGCAAGTCACACTCGCAGATTTCATTAACGTCAGTTACCATTAGCACTCTTCGAATTACTATTTTCTTGTGCAGCAAATCTGGCACCAACTAAGTCCAAATCATCTACAAGTGAAGAGCTTTTCTGTGCCATCAATGCTAAAACATGATCTGGTGATTAGACCTTTTTTTTGCTTCTAGAAATTGACTTCTAAAATTTGAAAAATACAAGTTACTGATTGGTTTGCCTGGCTTGGACATCTGAGAAACTTTTAATTGGTATAGACATTTATAAACATTATTCTACAAAGGACCAACTAACATTTTTAACCTCCCTTTCAAATGCAATTGTTCTGGAGCTCTCTCAGTTTAGCCTTGACTTTGACATTTTTTGTTACATTTCATTTTAATTATAAGATGAATAAAATTATCGCAATTCAAATATCTGAGTAGTCAATTTCTGTTCCACTGTGGACTGGCCACTAGAAGGCCTTCAGTACGAGGTAAAAAAAAGGGTCTTCACACTCTCAAATTTAATTTACTAATGTAGTTGTCTCATTAACCATCTATTGCAGGTTCTTTATGGAACCAAACAAACCAAACTCATGCAAAGAACCCTTTCTGTCGCCTGTTTTTTTGAGTGTTGAAAGGTTACACAGGGAACCAAACATTGTTCTAAAGCATTGCCCCAGAGAACCCTTTTTAACATGAATCTGTTTCTAAACCTTATCTAAACCATGTCTTTAGAGCTGACCAAGGATCTCAAGTTTATAATGAAAAGGTTTTAAGAGTTTTTCTCCACATTACTAGCAAAACAGAAAGAAATCAAGTGCACAATGCCGTCTAGGAGATGAAAATATCTCTGTAATTACTGCTTCACCTCAGTGCACTTTCATAATTTGAAGGGTCAGCAGTTAGAGTTCATGTGTTCTGCCCAGAGAACCTTTTGCCATGCTCTAGACCTCTGACATACATGTCATTTCACAGGCTTGTATTCAGCTGTACATTGTAGCCTGCATCACAGTTTATCAGCTATGGTTATATATGCCAAAAGTTTGCAGACACCAATATTTCTTCTGAAATCTGGGGTATTTGTAACAGCTTCTACACCTCTGGGAAGAGTTGAGATGCTGGAACATTGCTGTGAGAGTATGATTGCTTTTAAGATCATTAGTGAAGCTTCGGTTGTAGGATGATTAGTCCACTCCAACTCATCTGAGGTACTGGATGGAGCTTCATCTCACCATCCTCTGCTCCACAGCTCAGTTTGGAGGACTTTATATTCCTGAGGCTCGATGTTGGACCTTAGGCTCATGTGCAGCTGCTCCAGAGCATCCAGTGCTATTAGTCAATGCTTTTAAATGGGTTCAGCCACTGAAACCCTTAAAATGCGAGTGGTACGGATCTGTGCTGGAAGAATAACAAACAGTAAATTGTCATCATATGGCCAAACAACTCCTTATATGGAAGTTTCCCCATATTGTGTTGATGCTCGAGGTGTCAGATGTCATGTTGAGCTTTGTTTGGTGTTCCTGTGTAACGCGGAACCAAAGTTATTATCATTTTAAAAATATGTAGTAATAATAATAACTACTGGGGTTTTAAAAATAAAGAACAAAAATAAACAAATTTGTTTCATTTCAGGTCCAAGAAACAAACAGATCTTTGAACCTGGGAGAACTTTCAGGATAGTGTCCGCCCACAAGTGGGTGGGGCTCCGGAGAGCGGCACGCCTTTAGAATGGGACGCTCTGGAGCAGCTGCACATGAGCCTAAGGTCCAATATCAAGCGTCAAAGGTATAAAGACCCCCAGCACTGGGCTGTGGAGCAGTGGATGGTGAGATGGAGCTCAGTCCAGGATCTTTTGTGATCCAGAACTAATCATACAGCATCAGTACCTGTACCTTAATACTCTTCAATCAAAGCAAATCCTCACAAACACCCGAGTCAGCGACGAGTTACCGTAACTCTTAGAACTCAGAGTGTATCAGCAAACTCTGATTTCAGTAAATATAAACAGTGTAAAACAGTCTAGAACCGTGTTTGTTCTCCTACACTCTTGCCGTTTGCTGCTCTTTCCGCTTGGCCGCTCTCTGGAGCCCCTCCCTCTGTGGGTTTTCTCCACCCACTTGTGGGCGGAGACTATCCTGAAAGTTCTCCCCGGTTCAAAGATCTGATGTTTTATTCTGCTTGTTTCTAAGACCTGAAATAAAAGAAATTTGTTTATCTTGGTTGAGTGGGATGTCATTTTTAAACCCCCAGTATTATTATTATATGTTTTAAATTACAATAACTTTGGTTCTATGTGACACAGGAACACCAAACAAAGCTCAGCATGATGTCTGACACCTTGAGCACCAACACAAACTGGAGGAACGTCCATATAAGGAGCTGTTCTGCCATTTGGCGACCATTTACCATATTGTTCTTCCAGCACAGATTCTTGCTGCTTACATTCTAAAGGTCAAACATATGAGAAGTCTTGTTTGGAATTGTATATAATTACAAAGTTGACCTAAAGTATCTGCATAACCCTCCGAACGCTCGAATGCTGCCGGGACAGCGCGTTGTCCATGTGCCCTCAGAGTTCTTGCTTACGTGGGACGACTATGGGGAATTCACTTGGACTTTAATGTATTGCTTGTCCAAAGCAGTGGAAACAGTCATTTAGAGCTGCACACACGGTCATGTTTTACTACCCTTAGGAGCTCTTTTTCCCTCCTGTAATCAATTTTTTAAGGGAGGAAAAATGCAGGGCACACAATTTGTAACAGCTAATCATTTTTATTGGTAAATTTTTATGATCCGGAGAGCGGAGTGCAGCGAGGAAACGTGAGAGAGAGAGAGAGAGAGAGAGAGAGAGAGAGAGAGAGAGAGAGAGAGAGAGAGAGAGAGAGAGAGAGAGAGAGAGAAAGGAAAGAGAGAGAGAGAGAGACAGAGAGACAGAGAGAGAGGGAGAGAGGGAGAGAGAGAGACAAAGAGAGAGGGAGAGAGAGAGACAAAGAGAGGGAGAGAGAAAGAGAGAGACAGAGAGAGAGGGAGAGAGGGAGGGGGGATAGAGAGACAGAGAGAGAGGGAGAGAGAGGGAAAGAGAGAGGGAGAGAGGGAGGGAGAGAGGGAGAGAGAGAGAGAGAAAGAGAGAGGGAGAGAGGGAGAAAAAGAGAGAGGGGGAGACAGAGAGAGTATTTCTCTTGAGGTATGTCCTGAATTACCTTGTGAGGTTGCTTTGCCTTGTCTGCTCCTGATTTTTTTTGCTTCAAAACTCCACTTGGAAGCAGAAAATAATTAACTGCCAAGGACAGTCAGGGTGTCTATATATGTGGGTGTCTGTGTGTGTGTGTGTGTGTGTGTGTGTGTATTATAGTGATATGCTGTATCATTAGATCAGTGAACTAATATAATAACAGTAATATATCAGCGAAAGATTTTTCCCCAAACTCATTTTATTCTTAAGTTATTCGTGCTGTGCCTCTCCAGTAGGGAGCCTTTGTGATTTTCTCTCTTTTTTTAAAACCTGGAAACCATAGCTGTCATATTAAAGTGAACGTTTGCAATGCGGCAGACGCTGGAGACTTTTCCGTCTCCCTGAAGCAGACTGAATCTCGCCGCTCCGTCTCTGGGGGGAATGAAAAAGAAGAAGTGAGAAGTTCAACGCTGCCCTTTTCACTAAAGCAGCGCACCTGATTCCGCCCATGCAGGAGAGAGATTAATGTCAATAGAGAGCCCCGGGTTCCGTTATGGGTAGACATTCCATCATGGGATTAATATGCAAAGCATCCTCATGCACCCCGACGAGCCGAGGGATTTCGGCGGCTACCGCAGTGAAGACTCACATCTCTGAAAACTGTTGTCTCCGAGGGTTTTTTCAACCTCCCTGCACTGTGGTCCATCCAGTTATCTTTATTAAGCAAATCGTAGAAATTCCAATTATTTTTTATCAGTCTAGAACACTTTACAGGAATCCTCTAAACTTGTCATATAAAGGCCTCTTCGGCAGAGATTACAATTGGCTGTGTGGCATAAGCAAATATGTTTGGCCTATTACTGATTTTCATTCCCTCTTTAAGAGCAGTTCCTCTGATTTCTGCATGATAAGCTGTTAGTAAAGTCCTACAGGGTGGTATTGTGTGGGAATGCTGAAGAATTGTTAACAGTGGTGTTAATGGAACCAGATGTCTGAAGAGTTTAATGCTTCTAAAAGTTCCCTCAGAAACTTATCATTAAATAATGTATTGTTAATTGTCCCTCCATGGTTTAGGCCTTAAATATATCTCTAAATTGTTTGATGAATATTAACTTGGGAGGTCCCTTAGATCAGCAGAAGCTGGTCAGATAGTGGCGTCCAGATCTGAAAATAAACAGGCTGAAATGGCATTAGGTCATTATGCTGCCCCCTGCTGGAACCAGCTCCGCGTGGTGATCAGATCTGCTCCAGTTGTTGCCATTTTTTTTTAAAGCTAAAAATCTGCCTTGTTTTCAGCTCAGTTAGGAGTAAGCTTTGCATAAAAATTTTGTTAAGCACATCTGAAGTGATCTTAAATGTAACTTTTATTCTACATTGTTTTTATTGTTTACATTGATTACTTGCTTTTATTTTTATGCTTTTAATATTGATTTTATCTCTGTAAAGCATTGAATGGCCTCATTGAACATACAATAATGTGCTGTACATATAAAGTTGCCTTTCGCTGTTTCATGCCTCAGACATGAGAGTTTTCCAATAAGCATAATATTAAATAAATATATATATATACAGTGCAGAGAGGTACATGAAGGACACTGTAAGAATTTTTTTTTAACGATTTATATAACTACCAATATTTTACTACCACCAGCGTTACATACACATACATACACAAATCACCACTGTACAGTAATCTGTGTAGAAACCATATCGCATCAAACCCACTCTTTTTACATCTTTATCACTGAATTGTGAAGAAATGTTAAAAAAAAATCAGTAGACTTCCTCTCAAATGTCTTGAGAAATATTCGTGGCTTAAATCCTGAGGAGAATCCTGATAAACATTGTCAGCCACTTTTTTTTTAATATCGTATCAAATTTGTACTTTTTTGTTTTTGTTTCTTAATTGGGCAAGCCTCCCTCCTTTGTTTTAAGCAGAAACGCAGCACATGAACAGACACTTTGTCTGTGAAAACCCACGAGGGGATCACAAGTGCCAAGATTTCCGGTTCTGGAGCCATGCTGTACTTTCTCTTAGTCCTGCGGGAGCTGAAAGTTTGGCGCTTGAAGGCGTCCAGCGAGCAGCGTTGTTTTTTCTTTTTTCTAATGGTTGGTATTTAAATCCGAGATGCTGAGACTGGAAGTGTGAAATGTGATTTTAGTGAGTCAGATCCGAGAGTTTACTCCCCTCTCCCCCGTGTTGTGTTTTAAAGGGAAAAAAAAGTTGTGAAAACCCACATGAGCAACACAACACGTCCTACTTGTGCCTGTAGAACGTGTGAACGCTGGTGAGGTTCCTTAAGTGAAAAGTCTTCTTGCAAGACCAGTGCAGAGCTGGAGTGGGAGTAGCAGGCCAAAATTGCTCTGAAGCTTGTCCATGCCATCCAGCCAGGTCTCTACAACAGCAGATTAGATGTTTCACAGGCCAGAAATCAATGGTATTTGGTAGCTTTCAGGTTAGAGGTACTGAGGCTCTAGAGAAATTAATGAGTGACCTTTTACTTAACAGCAGATGTCCCACCTCTCCCTAAGTTATGGGAGCCTCTCACATATTGATAGTGGCTCCCTGATGCCCACAAATTATATTCAGTATCTTGGAAATGTGTTTTTTAGGGTACACTGCACTTTACAGTACCTTGTCCATTCTGTACATTTACACACTTCATATCTCGTGGGAAGTGACCTTTTTTTCATACGTGAACACACCACAGCATGAAATTCTTCTCTGCATTTAACCCATTCACCAAGTGAAGCAGCGGGCAGCCAGGAACACAGCGTGGGGACGGTACCTTACTCAAGAGAACCTTAGAGGTGCCTAGCAGTCTTGGGAATCAAACCCACGACTTCCTGATTGCTGCAGAGCAAACACCCTAACCACTAGGCTACCAGCTGCCTTCACTCCCAACCTTCCTCTCTGGTCTGTCTGTCTAGTATATTGGCCAGCAACTTCATGGCAAACTGCCCAATAAAAAGATATAAAAAATGTATTTCACTTCATAGTATGTGAAGGTGTACCCCTGCCTCATAGCAGTAATGACAGTGTTGCACTCTTTACAGTAGTAAAGAATTGGGTTAAATTGTTGTAAATGTCTCATTAAGACGAGTTTAACAGGTGCCATTTGTTCATTATCATAGCTAATAATGAACTCACTCAAGGTTGTAATAAAATAGAAACAACTTCATGAGTTGAAAAAGTATACATTTTAATGTCAGATTCATTTTGAACTTGTATGATGTATGATAGTTGAAGCATGTGATTAAAGAAATTGTGTCCTTACACAGTTCTTACATAGTCAGCCTGGCTTTTGTCTCCCTGAAATAAGTTTTTTCAATAACAGTCCACGCTCCTAAATTTTGTAAGGCATGCAGGTAAACTCGTACAGTCCAACATCTTAGTCTCACTTCGTTTCTCTTGTGTGACATGACACCTCTTTGTGTCATGAGTTGAAATCATGTGTCCGTCCACTGCGTTCTGGGAGATATCCATCTTTTTAACACGTCTGATGGATGGGAGAAGACTGAGAATGTCTTCAGGTGATGGGGGTGAAGGATTCAAGTGAGGCGTTGAAGGCGGCCATTAGCTTGGCTTGGCAGAGCTGCTAAACTGAATGAGCTACAAGTTGAAGAGTGTGTGTGTGTATGTGTGTGTGTGTGTGTGTGAGTGTTGGCCTGTCGGGAATGTGTCTATGAAAGCCGGCGGAAGGTAGAGAGCGAGTTTAGCGTGTTATTGCGAGTTTCCTGTCCCACTGTGTGCCCACGTCAGGCCTCTGCAGTGTAATTCGAACTGACTAGCCGAGCGAGGTTTCATCCGAGGCGGCGGACGCAGCCAATCAGCTCGCGCACCCCTCCTCGCCCCTCCCCGACCACTCTGACTGGATCCATCTGCCTCAGGGATAGCTAACATGGCTCCTTCCTCCCAAAACACTCCTCACTTCACACCGCAACAGCACCGTTCTGCCGGTAGATGGTTCCCAGTCAGATGTGAAGAAAACACCGAACTTGTTCCAGCAGAATCTGAAATCGGCTTTTAGAAGTTATAGCTACATAAAAGTGCCATCTGTTTGGATTTGGCTGGAAACTGAAAATGAGCAAGATGGCAGGCTTTGGGGGGGGGGTAGTGAAGAGAGGGGGGGTGAGTGTCTTTATTAGTCTGCATCGATTGCTGGATTAATTAAAACTATCTGAGCTGTTATCCGTGTTTATTGAACTGGACATAATAGGTTTAGTTCCAGACCGGGTATTTGTCCGCTCGCTCAGAAATGCTGCCTGCGGGAAGAGAAAAACAAGGGAGTCTGGAAGACATATGCTCCTTATCACTAATGTAATTAAGACAGCGCAGATGACAGTAAATTTAATATGTCTTAACTAAGACCTTAAACAGTGGAACGTTTAGCTGCTGTTGGTGTGCTCTCAGGTTCCAGAGGCCGCTCAAGGCACATTTAGACATCGAAGTCTTCCTCCAAAGTCTGAGAATGAATGAAAGGGTGAGCTGAGAGCAGCCGTTGCCTAGAGCGACCTCGTAGTCGTGGGCAAAGCGGGACGGCTTGTATGACTTTAATTTGTTGCTCCAACCTTCCCTGGTAGGCCTGATCACACTACTGTGAGAGCTGGGAGGTAACAGAGATAAAACACAGGGTTTTATTTTCTAACACCACTTCGGAAACCTTGAGTCCTTTCCCACAGAGCAAAGATAAATAATATGTCTTTTTATGAAAAAAACATTTGTAGATATTTGCAAATTTGTAATCAAATATTTGGACAGTGTATTTGGATAGTGCACAATTACAGGAATAGAATGCTTATATTCCAACAAAACAGCTGATTCTGATACATCCAAAAAGTTCAAGAGTTCGAAAGAGGGCAGGCATCCAAACATGGACCAGATTTGTATGTTGTGCAGACATACAGATATGGTCCTGGACTGACTGACCCAGTATGGACATAATCTGAACATGTATATAATTTTCTCAGGTACCCAAGACTTTTGCACAGTATTGTACACCTGAAAGACTTGCTGGGTGATAGGACCCTGATGGTACGATTTGCTTGCTTTGATTTGATAGACGGTTTGAGAAATATATGACGGATCCACCACCAGATGTTCACATTTTATTATTTTTCAAATATTGAATTGAATATTAACGTCCCAAGGGGTCAGATGTCCAAAAGCAAACCTGATTTGCACATTAAGCAGAAATACAGCCATGGTCCTGGACTGACCAACCCAATATAGACATTATCTGAACATTTGGCACTTCATCACTCCAGAGAATTCAGTTCCACTGCTCCAAAGACACACAGTACTGAGAGCATTTATGCCCCCTCAGCAAACATTTGGCACTGGGCATGGTGACATTTGGCTCCAGAGCATCCCATTCTATTGGCGATGTAAGTTCTATGTGCAAAACTGAACATTTGTGTCAGCAATGTGTTCACTTTAAAGTTTTCCTTCACTGAACAGGCTCTAAGGCTCCTCTGCAAACTATATCAATGCGTTTATCTGAGCAGTGAGGGACTTTATGGCAGCAAATACACAAGTTAACATTAGAATAAATGCAAGAAAGCATTAAATAATATCAAAATTTGTTTTGTATGTAAAAAGGACGTTTGTGAGCTGCCCCATGGTGGCGCAGTGGGTAGCACTGTTCCCTAAAACCTCCAGGATTTGGGGTTTGAATCCAGGTCCTACATTAAACTGTACAGTAACACATGGTATTGTATTGTGTGTGTGGAGTTTGCATGTTCTCCTGGTGGTGGTGTGGGTTTCCTCCGGGGTCTCCAGGTTTCTCCCACAGTCCAAAGACATGCTGTCAGGTGAACTGGGGATTCTAAACTGACTGTAGGTGCGAGTGTGTGTGAGTGAATGGTGTGTGTGTGCCTACAGTAGGCTGGTGCCCCGCCCAGCGTGAGTCCCTGCCTTGCACCTGTAGGCTCTGTGTACCCATGACCATAGTAAGGATTAAGCAATTACTGGAAATTAATTAATTAATGAATGAGTTTTGTGAGCTGGTGAGGAGAACACTGGTTCGGTTCCAGATTTATCTTTGATTCCTCCAGCTTTTGCTTGGATTTGGGAAACTGAGCAGCTTCTATTTTAAGTGTATGCCTTTAAAAGCTAAAATGTGATAATATTAGCTTTTAAAATCATAAACTGCTAAGCTAAACGTCTGCATCATTACAGCACCAGTAGAGAGGTCAAATGTCCAAATGTGAACCTGATTTGCCTGTTGTGCAGATATAGTTCTGGACAGATGGATGCAAAATATACTTAATCTACACTTCTCATGTTTTCTGGGCCATCCTTCTCATGTTCCTGTTTGTCTCTGATGTGCACAGAATTGGAATTTAGTAAAGAAAGTGAAGGCCAGTTCATAAACGGTACTCCACTGATTTTTTGCAAAAAAAGAAACCCAAACAAAAAATACTTCAAGCCCGCTATGCAGTCACATGTCTTCTCTCTGTTGTTTTCCATTCAATGCCAAGTGTAAACAAACGCTTCTTTTACTATAGCAGATGTTAACCATCCGCCACAGTCTGTTCTCGCTCCTCTTCTCTCGCTCTGTCTCTCTTTATGGGCACTACATCTCTCTTTGCAATCGATTCAAGAAAGTGTGACTCGGAAAAAAGCCTATATATGAGCGAGGCCCCCCCCATCCTCCTCCTCCCTGGGAGCTGCTCTGCGCTCCTCGAGCCTCTCGGAGGAGCAGCTGTGAGGGAGGGAAAGGGCCTTTAGCCGCCTGTGACGAAGATGGAAACTGTTGGTTGTGTGCTTTGGGCGACTTATCAATAATGGATCAAATTGGTAGGCAACATTAATTAGGGGAAAGATGAAGAGCTCATGTTTTGGAGTTTGTGTATATGCGTGTGTTCCCTCCTCTCAGAGGATCTTGGCGTACGCCAGCTGCACTAATTGTTTGACACTTTTTAATATGGAATATGAAAACGTCTCCTCTGAAACAGGACCTAAAAGAGCGTTGTCACTTCAACGTCTCTGTACACCTCAAAGGCAATTAGGAGCTGGGAGGCAACATATAGTACCATGCAAAAGTCTTAGACACCTCTGCAAATTTTCTGAAGCCATTTTTATCAACAGTGGGTTTCTTTCTGCCACCAAAAAAACAAAAGATCATTAGAAAAAATGCAAACAAACCAGAAAGCAGTAAAAAGTATTAAGATTTCTTTCCTTCTAAACAGTAGTTGATATTTTGTGGGCTGGTTAGAAGGTTTGCACACCCAATTTAATGCAGTAAAAAGAGCCAAACCAAGCATTTGATAGCTAGAAGTAATATTGGGCTTCTATGAGTAAAGGATATTGTTAAGCAAACACTTTGCTGTTCATAAAACCATGACTGCATTAATGTTATTTGTATTTATTGTAATATTAGAGTATTAACACTGCTGCCCAGTAAACAGCTTTTAAGTATAATTGTCTCAGGTGCCTAAGATTTTGCACAGTACTGTACACCCAAAAGAAACCTCATTTTTTTGCCTTGCTGCTTGATGGGTACAACTTGCTTGGCAGAATTAATACATTTATGGATCTCCTTCGCATATTGTTCAGATTTCTACTGGCTTATAGGTCTGTATCGTCTCTGAATGAACGTATTTGATGCACTTGATAGAGTCCATTAACTCCAAGTCTGTTCTTTTCTGAGACTCAATTTCTTCTGCTTTAGTGGGGGATTATTCTTTTTTATTTTTATTTTATTTTTTTTATCATCCCATTAAATTTCTGAACTGCCGACGAGTATTTGTGTTGTGAATTATGCAGCGGCATAAAATTAATTAACCTAAAGGCAAGAGTTTCATCACATCCAACATACATATTTAACATGCCAACAAATGGCTGTGATTTGCATGACTAGGACAAATGCAGGTGGAAGTGGCTGGAAAGGTCAGAGCATGCCAAACCCAAGGCCTCCCCGAACCATCTTCAGGTCACATCTGATAACAAACAAAATACAATAGGAGGAAACACACGCAAATGCTCCGAAACCTCTCAGCTATTCCCTCTGTTGCAATTCCAAAACACGCATTACAACGAGTACATTTAATTAGTGCTATCTCGTCTCGTCTCTCTTTTTTTAATCCGTAGCTCCTGGCAAACATGAAGCTTAATGTGGTGGAAAATCGTGATTTTAAAGGAGATGAAATAATGATGCGAGTCTGGGGCTTAATCATGTTGACATATGCGATCTGTCCTCTTGCTCATTTGTGTGTGTGTGTGTGTGTGTGTGTGTGTGTGTGTGTCCTGCAGGCAGCTGTTCATTTGAAGAGCACTACAGTAAGTGTGGGTACAGCGTGGCTCTGGGGACCAATGGGTTCGCCTGGGAGCAAGTCAACACCTGGGAGAGGCCAACCATGGACGCTGCCGTTCCAACAGGTAAGGACTCACCGGGAATGTTCTCCCTCTTTCTGTTAGACCCCACCACCTTTCTGACCTCTTTCTTCTTCACCATCATCTACTGGGTGTGCACTGCCTGATTCTTCACATCTATTATAACATACAGTACTATGCAACACTTGCCACACTTCATTATTTTCCCTATTTTGCTTCCAAAGAACTAGACATAATTTTTGTAGTCTTGAGGAACAGTTCTCCAGGCTTCCTGAAGGAATTTCAAAGTTCTCTTATTTCCAGTCCAGTCCCTGAACCTGACCGGTTTCAGAGAAATGTTTCTGTTGGTTAAGACACACAGTGACCTACGTATGAATCATTCAAGCAGAACAAAGAGCATCTAACTGAAGT
>JBBPCX010000114.1:27347502-27361654 GCA_037974365.1 Hydrocynus forskahlii | reverse complement strand
CCATTAACCTAAAGTTAGCAACATTCCAGAACACCCCCATGTGAAGGTGCACGCTGAGGGGTTCATGAAGAGCTGGATGTGGTTTGAGCTGGTTGTGAAGTTTTGGTCATGTGGGTTATCTGGGGGAGCTGTTTGGTTCTAGATTTCCAGTGTTTATTAGCAACATTAGCCTCTCAGAGGCAGAGGCACCTTTAAACAGGTCTTGGCTGATCAGCTACTTCTAACGTAAGTGGTAAAATGTGTAAATACACCTTTATTATTTATTGAACTATGCCTTAAATATCACATCTCCTGAAAGAAAACACGCAGCTTTAATGTAATTCTTATAATGAGATTTTATTACAGGTCATTTTGGGCCATTTCTCTGTCTGTTCATCATTAAAACGAAGCTGGTGTTGTCAAATATGAAATGTCTCTTTTGGTACAAGAGCAGTGACATATGAGAACATAGCAAGACAAGCTCCATTAGGTCAGGAGCTCTATTCTTCTTTTTCCTTCATCTCTCGCTCCTCCACTTTGCATTGTTTTGTTTCTTCAACCACACAGAAAAACCAGACCCGAAAACAAATGGAGCTGAAAATGAGCGGGTCTTGGTGGGAGAATCCGTAGCTGATTTGTGTAGCGCCGCTTCAGCGGTTAACACAGTGTTGATTAGTCTGTGCCATGCTTTGCTCTTTTATTTCACTCCAAAAAACACAAACAGCCGTGTTTGCAGCAGCTCACTGATGCCAGGCCAATCAGACTTACATCGATTTCCGGCAGGTCTTGTGGGGTGTTTTTGAGAAATTGGCCGAGCTGGGAATTCATTCTTGCACTTTGTGTGGGAGAACATCCAGCAAGGCAGGCATATATGTGGAAATGAGGTTACTTACTTAGATTCAGTTAAGAAAAGGCCGTGATTTACTAACTAGGTCTTTTTTAATACACCTGGATATTTACTGTGTCCAAATCGTTGTGCAAACTAGCATTTTTCTTAAATCAAGACAACTAAAATCAACCTGAAACAGATATTAGAATATTTTTGTGACATTAAATTTGAGATATTTGGGATGGGGGATGAAAAGTGGCCAGGACTTGAAAAGTGTGAATTCCAGAAAGAAAATGGCCTCAGGCTTTGGAAACCTGATAGATTTCGTGTTTTAGAAATTTTTTTAGATTTGTGTTTTAATTTAAAATTGTACTTTTTTTATAATGTCTGCACAGTCAGTAAGTATCAGAATACATTTCGCTGTGAATACATACTTGTATAACTATGCATATGACAAATAAAGAGTCTTGAGATGGCCCTCATGTCACCAAAAAACTGAAACCAAAACAGCGAACTAAAATGAGGTTGGGCCCAAAATGTACCAAAAATAAATAAAATGAGGCTTGACCCTTTGTTAGAGTATTTTGTACAGTTCATTATTCCATATTTGTTAAAAGCTTGATTATATGTGAAATCAATATATTTTTTAAATGCACTCTTGCCTGTTATTGATCTCATTAGTATTGCTTTTCTTAAACCTGCACAACAAAAGCAGAAGAAAAAACATTAGCAGGTTTTCCATCCGTCCATCTATCCGTCCATAATTTGAGCTGCATATCCTTAAACAGGGTCGCGGGGGTGCTGGAGCCTATTCCAGAGGTTGTAGGACAAAAGGTAGAGAAATATCCAGGAGAGGTCCAACTTTTTTCATTCAAAAAATGCTAAATGTGCATGAGGGAGAGTGGCCACAGCCTGTGTGTCCATGAACTCTTTACCAGCTGTTGCGTCACGGCACAGTAGAAAACTTTCATAAAGAGCGCAAACACTGCTGAACCCTGAAGGACCTTGTTCTTATCTGGAACAGTGTCTGCAGCGAAACCAAACTGAAAGAAGTGATTATTTTACAACTGCTCCAAATGACGAAAGTGAAAGCGAGAATAAGTGCAGAGTGGACAGAGACGGTCAGGCACAATGTTTTCACTCCGGATGGGAAGGGGAGGGAAACCATGCATAAGACTGTTGATGAATTTCATTATTAGCCGCCTCTTATATGAGATCAAAGTCAAAGTCAGATTTATTGTCAATTTCTCCACATATACTAGACATACAGAATTGAAAGTACGTTTCTCGCTGTCCCCCAGCGATGCACAACATATAAGACAACATCTAACATTACTAACATTACCTAACATAACTTAAGGACATATATCTAATGCTAAAACAAGACAGGAACACAGGTCAAGGATCACAAGACAAACAAAAACACAAGAATGTCCCAGCAGCAAATGTTCTGTATGTGTTGTGATAGTGCAAACGATGTGCAAAAAATGTAACTGTGCAAAAGATGAGCAGCAACTATGGAGACATGTTATAAAAAAGACAGCAGCAACTTTCTGAACTACAGAAATATATGTAAGAGTACAAATATAAGTAAAGTGAAATGTGCAAACTGTTGATACTGCAGATATTAAATGTGCAAACTGTAAACCATGGTAGCAGCAACTACAGGGTCCAGAATTTTGGGGGCAGAGAGGAGTGAGTGGGAGAGAGGGGAGAGTGTTCAGCTTCCTGATGGCCTGGTGGATGAAGCTGACATTAAACATCAGTATGCGTTTAGAGGCAGTTACCAGAAAAATTACCGGGAAGGAATGTAGTCGCTGGAATGATGAAAGGACCAGTTTTAGTAATGGCCAAGGACATCAACTAACGAGGTAAAAATGTCAATTTTTATTTTTGGTTGACTTTCATGGACTATTTGCTACATAAACAACCTCTTACGGGATAGTAGATGTTACACTAGATGTTGGAACATTGCTGTGAGGATTTGGTCACATCCAGCCACAACACCTGAGGTTTAGTTACATTTACAGCAGGTTCTAGTTCATTAAGGACATGTCAGTCTTTAGATCACACATATAAACCTTTTTAAAGTGTCAGCAAACTGTTTACCCTCAGCTTTCCAGTGACGCACAGACTTTTTCTCATATTGGAGATTTGCATTACGTTGGAAATGTGCTGCTGAAGCCGAAGACAGACAGTGGAGAGCAAAACAGCCTGAGCTTTCTGAAGGTGTCCTAAACCAAAGCTTGGCAAACACAGAAAATTCCAGTCAAAAATCGATCCCTTAACAACTTCATAACTCAGCCAGCGCTATCAAAAAAGTCTGAACACGGCCTTTTTAAAATAACTCAAAGACGCAATTCCTCTTGCACACTAATGGTGAATTATTACAGCGGCGATTGCCTGTTATCTGTTCACCTCAGTCCATTACCACCACTGCTGGTAGAATTGTGTTCACACCACTGGTGCGGACCCCCGCATTACGCTGGCCAAAGACAGGTGAGGAATTATTGAGGAAAGCTGCACGGAGCAAAAGAGGAATTATTACCACCGCGAGGCTGCTATTACACCTCAAGCTGTGCATTCGATACAATTCATTTCGCTGCACATTATGCCGTTGACAGGTCTAATGTTTTGGCCGATATAGCAGGAGAGGACTGGCCCGTGGTCGGCTTCGCCTCACTAGTCAAAGCCTTTCTTCCCTGCCATGTTTTATTTAGCAGATGCCCTGCCATGCTTTGAATCCAGTAGTTGGGGAAAACTGTTCGAGGGTATTCTCCATGGTAACAAAAACGACCGGAATGCTAAAGTGTTGCATAATATGCTATTCAGAAACTCGCTAGGATTAGAAAAAGCAGCTCCAGAGTTGATGGGCAGGCTGGTCATTAAGTTCTAAATCTAATTTGACGTCAGACGGTGAGGTCTTTCTTTTTTTCCCCTTCCTTTTCTCCCTAATAAACTTTAGCCAGAGGCAAGAAACACCATCACAGACAATATGGAAATAGATCTGCGTAATTGTTCTGAGAAATCCGGGCTGAACGGGAGAATGCATGTCCTGTGAGTCATGTGAATCTGAGAACCTGTGGAGGAGTGTGTTCATCCTGACATCCCTCGCTCTCTCCTCTCTGAAGGACTGGCGGAGGGCGTAGCGGGACATTCTGTGCCATCTGTAGCATCTGTGAGATGATTCAGCAGCAGAACATCGTTGACGTGTTCCACACAGTGAAGACGCTCAGAAACAACAAGGCCAACATGGTGGAGACAATGGTGAGTTCCTCAAAAGGGTGCTGCCCTTCAACCCTTAGAACATGAGCAACATGCATTGGAGTTAGAATTGCAACAAATGGTACATTTTTGTCATACAGCAAAACAGCTCCTTATATGGACGTTCCCCCGGTTTGTGTTGGTGCTCAACATCTCAGACGTCATGCTGAGCTTTGTTTGGTGTTCCTGTGTCACGTAGAAGTTACTGTTATTTAAAAGCATGCAATAATAATAGTAACCACTAATGGGGTTTCAAAAACAGCATCACACACAAATGTCCATAAAGAACAAAAATTTCTGGAAGCAAATGGAAAAAACACAAGAACTTGGGAGAACTTTCAGGATAGTGGGTGGGTGGGGAAATTTTGGATTGACGTTAATCACTCAACAAATAAATCACAATGAGGCGATACTAGAAGCCATACTAATTGGTTGCCAAGCTTCTACCCACAAAGTTCCACTTCATAAGGAGCTAGAGCAAAGAGAATCGCCCACTTAGGGACGGAAACCTCTGATTTCATGTCAGCCACATCGGGCTACAACTTTCCATGTTTCGTCTAGATTGGTGAACACTAGCTATATAAAATTTTCCCATTGACCAAAACCCAGTAAAACAAAAAGAATTGCAGTGAATTCTGCTACAGATTGTTCTGGGATACAAAAAGCCCAACTTTTTCAGTATTTCGTGAACAATAAAGATTATATTGTATTATATTATATGATATTATCAGATGCCCTTACTATAAGTGGTCATAGTCTTTTGTCTCATCAGAGCAGATGAAGTGCAGAAACTTCAGCAACCACAGTATAAATAAGGAAATAACACTTGGCGTTCAACAGGGGCTACATGTAACTTCAAGTAGTTTTCTGTGGAGGCATGATGGTTCCTTGAGCGTCCTCAGCCTGGCTGCAGAGAATAAGAGGCGCTTTTCATCTCCTAAAGCAGCGAGAATCCAGAAAAAGGAGATAATTAGTCCTCTCTCCCCTCCCCGGAGACTTGCAGCTGCACTTCACATCGCAGCGCCTGCCACTTTAGTTCAAAGAAAAGCGACTTGGGTCTAATCGCCGGCCATTGCAGGTGCAATTAGACATCTGTCCTTGCACCTTTCTATAGTGGCAGTGCTCAAGCCATTATGCTCCATTTGCCACAAAATGCCCCGAAACTGTGCAGCTGTGGACAAGACGCTGCGAGTTAGAGGCAAGAACCGAACTTCAGTGTCTGGCATTTGATGGCGCTGGTAAAAAAATGTTTCCTTTAGTTTTAACCATCAATCCTTAAAATCATTTCTCAATTACTAAATTGTCTCTCATTTGGAGCTCATTGAGGCAGAGAAACTCAGTCAGAAATGCACATTCAGTACCATGTGTGTAAGCAGACCATGTTTTCTTATGATTTTATTTTGATAGTTATTGTTTTGTATCTTGTTCTGTGGAACAAAGTAATGAAAATGGCAAAATCAAAAAGGTATTTCTGATATTCTCTCGAGTTGAGTTTGGGTCCCTGTTTTTAGTAAAATAACTCCATCTGTAATCCATTCTAATGTTACTTCATAGATTTCTGCCTATTAGAGAAGCTGTAAAAATAAAGAAATGTTAGATGAGTCCAGAATGATGATCAAGGGTTTACAATGACTATGAAATTGAGAATGAAGTAATAAAATTAGTGTTCAGAATGACTTGTAATTCACAAGTGAAGATCAAATCTCTGATAACTTTTCAATAAACTTGTTAAAAAAAAAAACTTATCAGGAAATTACTATAAACTGATAACAACAGTATATCTTTATCATTTAATAGCTGTGTGCTCTTGAAATATTGAATAATGTTAAATATTGCATTTTTAAACAAATGCAGAACTTCCATTTTTTGTGGATTCTTTTCAGATGTCTCCCCAGTTTATTCATGTTTAATTCCTCCCACTAGCCAGGACTCCCCCATTCTCATGATGCCACTGTAATGTGGAGATGTGGAGTGTAGAGCAGGTTTAGTAACAAAAGAATGAGAAACAGGAGACTAAATGAGCAATTAACAGAGTACTGAGCTAACACAGGGACCAACAAAGTAAAACTGAATAAAGCAAAAAGAGACTGGAGAGTAAACCACATACACTTGAACACAAGGGGGCAAAACCACAGAGAAAAAGACCGGAGCGGAAACAAAACTGAAAACAGGGATATATACATGAAATTAACAAATGAGGAGACAGAAACAAGACACAGGTGGAAGCACTAATGATTAGGTGTGGCCATGGTGGAGAAACTAAAGAGGAGTCAGGGCTAGAGTCAAGAAACTAAGGGGGAGGTGGGGTTAGGATGGAGAAACTAAGGAGGTGGTGGGGTTTGGGTGGAGAAACTGAGGAGGAGGCGGGACTAGGGTGGAGAAGCTGAGGAGGAGGCGGGACTGGAGTGGAGAAACTAAGGAGGAGGTGGGGCTGGGGTGGAGAAACTGAGGAGGAGGCGGGACTAGGGTGGAGAAACTGAGGAGGAGGCGGGACTAGGGTGGAGAAACTAAGGAGAAAGTGGAACTGGGGTGGAGAAACTGAGGAGGAGCCGGGACTAGGGTGGAGAAACTAAGGAGGAGGCGGGACTAGGGTGGAGAAACTAAGGAGGAGGTGGGACTAGGGTGGAGAAACTGAGGAGGAGGTGGGACTGGGGTGGAGAAACTGAGGAGGAGGCGGGACTGGGGTGGAGAAACTGAGGAGGAGGCGGGACTGGGGTGGAGAAACTGAGGAGGAGGCGGGACTAGGGTGGAGAAGCTGAGGAGGAGGTGGGACTAGGGTGGAGAAGCTGAGGAGGAGGCGGGACTGGGGCTTTGTAATTAAATTTGTAATTGGATACAAACAGTGTGCAACTGAAGTTATAAATCTGGAACTGTGTGCTTCGTAAGTCATTAATCTTTCTGTATTTCTGTTTAGGAGCAGTACAAGTTCTGCTATGAAGTAGCTCTGGAGAGCCTCAGCTCCTTCTGAGCGAGAGAGAGAGAGGAGTCGAGAGGTGAAGCTGAGAGAGAGGAGACAAAGAGCCGCCTTCTCCTCTTCATCGACACAGCGCGGTCCTCCCTCCCTCCTGTTTCAGGCACAGGACGCAGAAACAGGGCGGGAGATCCTACCCTTCACTGGGCTTCTATGTAAAGTATTGTATAAAGAAGTTATGAATGAAAAAAAAAAGATAATAATGCAAAAACAACCTCTCTCGGCTGTTTCTTTTTCCCTTTTTTTTTTTTTTTTGTCAGTGTCCAGCATCGAAGCCTGAATCCTGGGCCGTGAAGTGATCTTGTACAGTTCTTTTTCCTATTTAGATATATGCCTTGAATGTTATCCTGTCAATGTAGAGGGAAAAAAAAACAGAAAACAAAGAAAACAGTGAAAAAAAATCTTTCTATTTGCCAGCTGGGGAGAACCAAATAGACTTTTCCTGAGCTGTGTACAGCTTCTGAAGGAAGACGAGGCAGCGCTTAAATTTGTTTGAAAAGAAGCTTGATATTTTTGTTATCCCAATGGTTTCGTGGTTCCTGTCTCTTTCGTGCATTCTTGTGCTGTCTGCTTTATCATGGGCACAAAGAGTCTGCAGACATCACAAGTGGCAGGTTTTCAGCCGAACTCTTTGTTGAAAGTTGGACCTCTTTTGAATATTCGTTGAGTGCGTTCTCAGCCAGCCGTAACTCCATTTCCTTTCGCTGTTTGTTCCTTCCGGGGACAAAGAACCCGACACAGCTTTTATTTTGCTATTGTGGGAGTGAAGCAAACAGTGAAACTATACTCTCAGAAAGAGACTGGGGTCGTATCCCTCACAGCAATGGTGTGGAACCACCAAAGGAACAGCAAAGAAACATAATCACACCATGTTCTAAAGCAAATATATCTTCTCGAGATGAACTGACACCAAACACACCGTCTTCTTACCTTACTTTTCTATTTTAAAACACCTAAAGGGACGACTATGCCCGTTCCCCTTGGAAAGGGGAAACTTTAATTTAATGTACACAATTGGACCTTAAGGTTTCTGAGGGTACATCTGCATCTGCTTTGTACCTTCCTGAATAAAACTGTATCTGTATATGCCCAGCACCCCTTCTGTTCTGACGGTGTGAAGTTTCACTGTTTCTGAAAAGTTCCTCATTGAATCATTTGCACTTTACTTTGCATGTCTTTTACCTCCAAATCCAAAACGTGTTTGTGGATCCTGCAGATTTGAAGTGCCAAATTCACATGTTAGCAAAAATAAATAAAAATCAAATTACAGCCAATAAGCATATGGGAAAAATACAGTGGGGATGCACAGATGGGTGACAAATTAAAGGAAAATCCTGGAGAAACAGCTTGCAGAGGCAGACTATAGTTCAGCAGTTATGCCCCTACCATGCTTTACAGCATGTGTAAAATTGATTAGCAGGCAAAATTGAGCTTGACTTTGGACACTCTGGCATTCTTATAAAAGAGACCTCAGTAAAAAGGGCTGGAAATTGTGTCCATTCAGTGAAAGTGATGCTCATGCACAGCTGTTCCATAAGTGATTGTCAACAGAGGACACAATCAGACTGTGTCATCAAAAACAGTCCATCCAAAACAATATGAAGAGAAATATTACAGGAGGGCTGCAGGGCAGAAACCCCTTGCTACAAAGATGCATGAACATTTATTTAGTTGATCATAAACCAAAGTCACTGGTCTACAGACCAAACTGTTGGAGTGATCTGTTCAACAGCACCATCTAAGGGAATGTCTTCTGGAAGGGTGGTGTTCCATCCCTCCAGTGACATTGTGTCTGTTCTGGTGGCTTATTTTGGCTTGACACTCTGGGCTGGATGTATGTTCAGATGCAGATGCAGCACAAAACATGCCTTGGTGTGGCTGCAATGCGTCCTGAATTTAATTGTATAATAGTAATTGTTTTTCATCCTGTTCTGTGGAAAAAAACATGAAAAAAGCAAAAACAAATATGTTTTAATTTGAATTTAACAGCCATTGAGTTGTATTGCAGATATCCTCTCGAGTTTTAATAACTTTTTTTAGTAAAACAACTCCATCATTATGCTACTTTTCCCGAACTTCATAGATTTCTGCTAATTAGAGAAGCTGTAAAAATAAAGATATGTTAGATGACTCCATAATGATGATAAAGGGTTTACAATGACTATGAAAGTGGAAAATGACTCGTATTTCATAAGCGAAGCTGGTGGCCTTGTGGTTCGGGCGTTGCCCCTGCAGTCAGAAGGTTGTGGGTTTGAATCCCACCTGAATTTAATGTTTGATGTAAAATAACATCAACATGCTCAAGACAAAACAGAAAATAAAAGTTTAATGATGGAGAGAGCGATGTTACTAAATTAAGTTCTTTCCCAATACAACCAAGTGCTTCAATTTACGCATCTTACACTTAAACTCTCACAACCCCAAGACTGTAGAGCTGCTCCTAGGACAGACCCACACTGTGTAGTGCACTCTGCTGGGAATCTGCTGTTCACCTGTGGAGCCCAAAAACCTAGTAAATATTCAGTGCACAAAACGTCATAAAACGTCATAAAGTGTTCAGTTCAGTGTATCACTTACTAAACATTATAATATAGGAAAAGTCATGGTCCCTAATCACAGTTCCCAGCATTGGAACACTCTGTTTAAAGAACACTATAAGTGGGAACAAAAATGGCCCTTAATCAAGATCCCCAACACTGGAACCCCATATCGAACAGAATAGACTCAGTGTTTCCTACATTTCTATTACAGGGAACAGTCCTGGTCCCTAATCACCCAAAGGGTGGACAGTGTGCATGTTGCAGCCTTATCACAACATATTCTTCGTTGGTGTCCTCACACCTTCATAGCAACGGTATTCTTGTAATGGCGATGACCTCTTTCAGCAGGATAATGATCCCTGCCACACTGCCAGAAATGTTCAGGAATGGTTTGAGGAACATGACAAAGAGTTCAAGGTGTTGACTTGGCCTCCAAATTCTCCAGATCTCAATCCGATCAAGCGTCTGTGGGATGTGCTGGACAAACTAATCAGACAAGTCAACTATGTCTGCTATCTCTTTTGAGACAAAACAGGTCTCTCAAACTTTAGTTAGTTGAGTGGAATATGAAATCAGCCTCATAAATAATGTCTCCGCCCACTTCTGGGCCCCCCTTTAAATGCGTGTGCATGAGAGAGAAGCATATTTTATACCACCTGCCCTTAATCCACACAGTCAGGCTTGTGTGGCAGAGGATGAGTCTGAAAAGAATGCAGTACATCAGGCCCTCAGTGGTTGGTTTTTCCTTTCAGGTTTGTCACCTGTCTGTGTCTGGTAAACACCCTGGCCAATTTAAAGCCGGCGCAGAAGGAAGAGCTGGTGTGTTTTTGGTCAAGAATCCTTCTTTTTCCCTGAGCGTACAGACAGACAAGCCCTGGCTGTCTGAAAATTTTCATGTGCAAGAAAATCAGATCCTTAGGTCATTATGTGTTTTGCACGAAAACTGTGATATGACTACTTTTAGTTTCTTTCAGTTTTTTTTCTACGGTATTTTGCAGGAAATTGCAATCAGAATGTTTTTTTTCTCATCATAAAAAAAAATATGAAAGGAATGACAAAATTATGCTTTGACAATGTGAATGACTTTGTTTTCTTTTTTACCGACCATCTCGCCGAAGGTTTTCATGATGTCACTGTGTTCTTCTTTCTCTTTTAGTTTTCTGCTTTTATTGTATTTGTACATTTTTATTTGTCATTTCTTTGTCTAGCAACGTGATATTTTAGACTTGGTGATTCAGTTGCCATGGTGGTTCTGTTGTTCGAAGTTGTGATAACACCAATAAAGGGACCAAAATGTTGAACGGCAGTGCTGTATCAATAAGCTTCTTTCTACGCTTCGAACTCCAGTCTGAGCTAGAACCCAGTGCTTCAGTTTACACCCTCCAAGTTGTAGAGCTCCTCCTAGAACAGACCTGCATGCTGTACAGTACTCTTTCGGAAATCTGCTATTCACCTGTGGAGCCTGAAAACCCACAGTTTATGTAAACGCACAGTTTATCACTGTATCATACACTATAATGTAGGAAACGTCATGGTCCTTTAATCACCTTTCCCAACACTGGAACACTATATAGAACACATAAAGAATATAAACGGTCCATAATCACTGTTTCCCACACCTCCTACACTTACACATAGAACACTATTATAGGGAACAGTAATGGTCCTTAAGCACAGTTCCCAACACTGGGACACATTTTAAAGAACACTATTATTGGGAACAATAATGATCCTTAATCACTATTCCCAACACTGGAACACTGCATAGAACACTTAAAGGGAACAGTCATGGTCGTTTATCACTATTCCAACACTGGAACACTGCATAAAAAAAACACTATTAAGGGAATGGAAATCGTTGCCTAATTAATATGCTGTACATTTGAGCATCATTATAGGAAACACAAATGGTCCCCTAATCACTGTTCCCTACACTGGAAATTAGGATCACCTTCTAGAGTTCCAGGGAACAAAATTTGTGATTCAAATAAAACAATTTAATTCAGTAACCTTAAATCCTCAGGGTCAGTTTCAGAATTATAGGGATTTACAGGGATTAAGCCCTGAAGTTTGGACTGCACAGCATTCTTAATACAGATTCCCAGTTGAAAGAAATGCATAGTCAAGGACTCGGCTTCATCCTGGTCCAGAGAAAAATGACCCTTAAAGTTCCACTGTGCAGATCAATGGTTAGTGTGAACTATAGTGGACACTTACATTATCTTACAGTGTGACAGAATGTCATGACTGTTATAGATTAATTTGGATACTTGTGTATAAAGAATATACTAAACTATCTGAATCCTGAATTCTGCTCCGTTCTTCAGTAACTGGGCTGGTCTAATGCTGAACACTGATTGCTGGGGCCAAGCTGACCATGCTGAAGACTTTAACAAGCCATCACTGAAACAGATCAAGACACTCTTGGTAAGATTCCTGAGGGCAAGGCCAGTCTCCAAGCCCAGTGAGACACCTCCCCAGAACTTCCACGCTGTTAGAGAAGGCCTAATGAGTTCAGGGAATTAAAAAATACATTGCAATGTTTCATTCATTTTCATTCCCATTTTTCATTAAATAGTAGGTTTTGGTTGGAAAGAAAACAGCTTGAAATGTTCAAGTTGTCTAAGCCAGCACATCCATATAGTAAGTAGTAGTAGTAAGAAGTGTAGGGCGGCCAGGAAGGGTGTCAAAACTATCAACTCCGCCCCCCCAACACCACTGTGCTAGAGACCTGACAATATCAAACACTACTGGATCAATCACTGCTGGATCTGTGATGCAGAATCACAGTACTGTACCGCATTTTTTCTGTTTGACAAAACTTACACCACCACCCCCAAACTAACAACAAAACAATAAAATGTTATGCGTGTTCGCCAAACAACTCACAGCTGGACAGTAGGTGTGATGTGGAAAATGTATATGCTTTATCTAAATGTATTCTGTGAAATGAGTTTCCCATTGGTTTAGACCTCCAGGAGCTGGACTGAAGGCCTCATCCACACCATGCACTACGAAACCAAACGCCTTAATTTTACCCCTTAATTTTGATCTTAATTTCCCATACAGGAAATAAGGAAAATAAAGGGAAAGAGTGCACAGATTAAGGCTGATTTAGGGGTAAAACTACTGAATGTTCCCCACACTTTTTCAAATTTGCTCCTTAAATAATAGAACCTCCTAAATTAACATCTTAAATGTAAGATTAAGAGGTTTCATACTCATGCCTTAAATCTAATTTTAAGGTAAAATTAAGGGATTGATTTTACAAATTAATGGCCACTTAATTTAAATTAAGGGATTTTCGTAGTGATGCAAGGTCAAATGCGTGTTAATGTCTGTTACAAACATCAGGGCTCTAGCATTAATTAGCATTATCATACGGTTCAAGGTTTAAGGCCAAACCAAAGAGGTCTAATAGTCATGTTTTGCTGCAGGGAATATTCATGACAGACCTGAAGATGATTCTGGACAACAGAGCTTGAGTTGACACGTGAGAAGACACTCTTGGCTGGAGTTTCTAAGAACACTTTTCTGAGCCTTGGCACTGAATGAGTTGATGAGGAGGACACTCAATACTGGAAGTGTTTTTCTCACTGGGAAATGAGGAGAGAAAACTTTCCTCATGCTGTAAACTTGCATGCTCATTTTTACTGGACAGGTTCAACGTGTGCATGTCGTTATTGGCCCAGACCAAAGATCTTCACTTCAATCAATAGCACCCTGACATGGAAGTGGTTCTCGGCTTTCTGTCCTTTAAAAATGTAGATTTAACACACAAAGGAAAAAAAATATTGTGTTGCACGGCTAACGAGAAGCAGCCCACTAGTTAACAACGCTGGGGTTTCTGAACAGGCCACAATTACACATTCAGATGTGCGGCATCGGCCTGCTCCTTGGGCTTAATAAGGAGAACGAGTCTGAAGTCACTCTTTGTCTCCACTGTGAAGGACTAACCATTATAACTGTTGTGGCTTCAGCAATTATTAGAAGAAAACAGCCTTGGATGTACAAGTGGAGGAAAATTATTGTTCCTCAAAATCACAGCCTCTTAGAATACTGTGTGCGCGGAGAAAGAAATAATGTCGTTCTGGCTGAGAAGTATCTCCTCATTTATGTCCTGCTCTCTAAATGGGGCACTAAAGTCCACTTATTTGCAGCGCTGCATCTCAGCAGACCTTGTATGGTTCAATCAGCCGTCACTCATCCATGAAAAGAAAGCTCGCGGTTGAATAAATGCTTCTTTGTTCAAAATACATTACATTAACCCTTAGGATGCAAGCGGCATGGATCCATGTCAAAAGAGCAACAAATGGTAAATTTTCATACAGCAAAACAGCTCCTTTTATGGATGTTCCCCCGGTCTGTATTGGTGCTCGAGGTATCAGACGTCATGCTGAGCTTTGTTTGGTGTTCCTGTGGCACGTAGAACCAAAGAGAGAAAGAGCAGCAAACGGCGAGAGTGTAGGAGAACCAACACCGGTTCTAGACTATTTTACACTGTTTATATTTACTGAAATCAGAGTTTACTGATACACTCTGAGTTCTGAGGGTAAACACCGGTTCTAG
>JBBPCX010000114.1:27298706-27316754 GCA_037974365.1 Hydrocynus forskahlii | reverse complement strand
AGCAGCAAGGAGAAATAAATAACGCTCTCGGATTGGCTACTTTCAAACCTCCCGCCTCTGAGTACAGCTGACTGTGATGTCTGGGCCTCGTGCGCCACGCCCCCTCGTCCTCGTGCTGGTTGTTTATGTTTGGGCCATGCCCCCTCATCCTTGTGCTGGTTGTTTATGTTTGGGCGATGCCCCCTTGTCCTCTTGCTGGTTGTTTATGTTTGGGCCACGCCCCCTCGTTCTCGTGCTGGTTGTTTATGTTTGGGGCGGCGCTAAGCAGCAGAGCTTCATTCCGTTCGGGAGTCTGGTTGCTTTGGTAACCACCGCGTGGCGCATGAGGCCCGGGCATCACAGTCAGCTGAACTCAGAGGACGGAGGCTCGAAAATCCGTGATGGACTGAAACAGCGACTGCTGATCCGCGTGAAAGGGCGGGGACTGTATGTATATTGCCTGGAGTCAAGGCAATGTGTATGAATTCAGTGTAACAAAATATGATACAACTAGAATGCTGAAGGGTGGAATTTGTATTTCAGATCTGCACTTTTCAGACACTGTAGGTTCCTGGATGGTGTTCATTACTCCTCTGGGTTTACAGGTGGAGTGATATTCATCTTGGTGTGTCACTTTTCAGGCGCTGAGGCTGTCTGACTCAGATCTCATCCGGCAGGACCTTCTGGAAGAGCTGTCACGTCAGAATGAGGTGCTCGACAAAATTGACGCTTTGACACAAAAGAAGACTGACGACATCTCGGCCACAGAGTGTCTGACTGGTATGGAAGTAAAACACTCACACACAAGACAAAACTGGTCAGACTTGGAGGGGCGAATCTTCTTCATGGTTTAAGGTTACTTTATTGTCATCAGTAGCTGTGAACACGTACACAGTGTGATGAGAGAAACAAAACAATACATAGACAATATAACAAAGTAACAGTAATATAACGTAACAGTATAGTGTGAACGGGATGTAAACCTTTCAGAGTGACTAGTGTTGCACAATAAGTATTAATTTGCATACAATACAACCAGTCAATACAACCAGTCAGTACTGGAACGTACCCGTTGTGTAAATGGAATGTAAATCTGAGATGGCCAGGAAAAGCAGAAAATCTCGTACAGTCAGTGCCGGCATCAAGGGGGGGCATTTGAAGGCATTGCGCCCCTAGCGAGTTGCCAGGCCTCCCCTAAACACTCTAGTGTCGCTCACATAAATATAGTTCACGATTGATAGTGCCCCCCCTATAGTCAGTTAGATGCCAGCCCGGTAAATCCGCTCTGACGCCGGTCCTACGTACAGTGGACGTCATACAGTCCACGCTTTGAACCATGTGAATGATCTTTAATGCAACAGCGATCAAAACATAGATCAAGGCAGCATTATGCATGTACGGGCTGTACTGACCCTGTAGGCAAGGCAAGAAGAAGCTGCTGATGCAAGATGCTGTAAAACATCACATTCTTACGATATTCTCATGCAACTGAATGTATGTACTGACCAGATCGATCTGTGTACAGTGTGCATCCATTAGGGCTGGATGGTTAATTATTTTTATGTAAAGTCAAGTCAAGTATAAAAGAACAAAACTAAGAAAGTGCAGGACAGGACTACACAGAGTGCAAAGAGTACAAGAAAAACCTTTTGAACCTTTTCCAGTTGATCACCAGAATTCTCACATTTTTTTTTGTATTGGAAGTTTAAAATAACTTGATATGCAAATGAGACTTTATCTGTTTACATTTGAATATATTTACATGTATTTAAAAGTAGAAGCCTCTGGAAGATGTTAGAATTAAGATGTGGATTTCACTCTCCAGAGAAAAGATTTTACACAACAGGTTATTAAACTCTCGTTTTTAAATGAAAAACTAACTATAAAACACATTTTCCGGGTCGGTTTTTAGTACTAAATCTATCATAAATGCAGCTCTGAGTGAATCATCAGGAGCTCCTTCTATAAAACCCTTCAGGACGTGGTTAGGAGTGAAGGTGTGAGATGTGATGAGTGCAGGTGTTGCAGAAGCTGAGATCGTTAGTTCTGAATGTGGAGAAAAGCTGATTTAGAGGAGAAAAGGGTGAAGAACAGCCTCAGAGCACAGAGCACCCAGTGACTCAGAGAACACACTCCGTCTGTGTGAATGTGTTTATTAGTCCTGAAGCGACAGGCATGTTTGGATATTCTTTTGAGATTTTAGAGGAAAGCTGTTCGGAAATAGAGAGGGGTGGGTGGAGCTAAGCCTTCAGTAAAGTTGTTCCAGTAGATATGAACTGATTATCTCGCTGAAATAAACAAATTTCTGTTCGGTTTTGATGTTTTGGTGGTTACAGCGGAAGAGAAAACATGATTAGTTTAGATTAGACTAAACTGTTATTGCTATATGTGCGTTAACACACAGTCAATATTACAGTGAAACGTGTTGGACAAGAGTAAAACATATTTATGTTTATGACATTTAGCAGATGCTCTTATCCGGAGCGACGTACGTCAGTGCTTATGTAGTCCACATCTGTTCTTCATATTTAAACTAAAGCAGTATAAAATATTTAAATAGGCAAGCTAAGAATGATTTTTTCATAAACTGCAGATTTTTATTCTTTTAAAACTGGAAAGTTGTTGAGTGAACAACTATAAATGAAAGTCTGTAAAATATATGCAGTTTCCTTTCTCAGATGAGAGAATCTGTAACAGTGCAGGTCTGACTCCTATTAACTGGTTGGAGATGCAGAGTCAAATTCTAGACTGTCCTTTAACTTTAAATGCACTCGTTACTGTTTCAGCACTTAATAGCTCCTTAAATATGTAACACTCGTCTGGAGATCCACATTATAATTATAATTATATTATATTTATACGTCAGTAGTGATGGAAAAAAGACATTTCCTGGTTAATAAAGACTCAAATGCTGAAAATACTGTACATTTATTTGTTAGTAAAGACTACTGGGTGTACTTTTAGTAAATATTAAGTGAGTAACATGCAAATATTACTAATAGAAAATCTCAGTGTGTGCAGAACTTTGACTGGTAGAGTATATGGGGTGGGGTGTAGTGTAGGTACCAGTATTGCACATTAGACAAAGTGAGCGTAAATAACAGTAATTGCAGGTTGACATTTAAGGTAAGTAGTTTTATACATTGAAAGAAAGTGACAATACTGCACATTTACTGAAGTGAATGAGTGTGTAAATGGTATAGAACATCAGTCCTGGTTAATGGTGTGCATGCGATTAAACAGTAAACAGTACAGGCAGAATAAGAAAATGGCATGAATTGGTTAATAAGTGTGATGTGGGTGTATTCGCGGTCAATGCAATGCAGAAAGCAAAGGGGGGGGGGGGCTGTCAGTTCTGCCTACAGTCTCTCCCCTCTGACAGAATGCAGTTATAAATAGAGACAATGTGAATAAACAGGGGAGGATAAAGCTGTCTCACAACCCCAGATGAGCGATCACATTTCACCTGGAGTGGCATATCAGTGTAGGCGACTATTCTGGGAGTCTGTAATTGACGACTCCCAGGAGAGGTGTGGGATCATGCGGTGATCACTCTGGACAGAGATGTAGCTTCTTATTTGAGAAAATATCTAATATGGCTTTAAAATCTCACGCTGCGGCAAAAGACGTTTCAAAATGAATTCAAGAAGCTCTTAGGCTGGACCGCAAGACGTGTAGGAGATCCAAGCCTGACCACTTGATGATCATTTCTTGACTATGCTTTGGAATATGTGATGCACAGTTCCCACAGAAACTAGACCGGTCCATTCCGGAGTCTCTCTGAGTGTTTCCCTCAGGCTCATGGTGTTTCCTCCTGTCTCTCAGGGTTGAGTGGAGCCCAGAAGCTGAGGAGTGTCCAGGCGTTCTGGGAGGAGAGCTGCGAGAGCGACTCGGCCTTCTGCTGCAGCGCCGACTCGTTTCTCAGGACCCTGCGCAAACGCTTCATCCACAAAGTGAAGGCCAAACTGCCAGGCCAGGCTGATACAGGTTCCTCTGTTCTGTTCTATTCTGTTCTGTTCTGTTCTGTTCTATTCTATTCTACTGTTATATGTATTCTGTTCTGTTCTGTTCTGTTCTGTTCTATTCTATTCTTTTCTGTTCTGTTCTGTTCTATTGTATTCTATTCTACTGTTATACTGTGTTCTGTTCTATTCAATGCTTTTCTATTTTGTTATGGTTTATTCTGCTGAATTATATTCTGCTCTGTTCTGTTCTACTTATTCTGTTTTGGTCCATTCTGCTCTGTTCTATTCTATTATTATATTCTAGTCTGTTGTATTCTGTCCTATTCTATTAAGCTCTTTTCTATTCTATTTTCCTCTGTTCTGTTCTGTTCTATTCTGTTGTGTTATTCTGCTAAATTCTGTTTTTTTCATTTCTGTTCTATTCACCTCTATAATATTTGTTTTTTTTCTATTCTGTTCAGTTCTGCTCTATTCTGTTCCATTCTATTCGATTTTATTCTGTTCTGTTCTACTTGGATCTATTCTGTTCTGTTCTGTTTTATTGTGGTTTATGTTATTCTGTTGTACTCTGTTCTGTTCTATTTTATTGTGATTAATAGGATTGTATTCTGTTATATTGTACTCTTATATTTTATTCTGTTCTATCCTGTCCTATTCTATTATGTTCTATTACATTCTTACAAATAAGGCCGAACTTGATCTGAAGCATGTTCTTGTTATTTTAAGATCTATTTTATGATTTTCTGATCTATGATCTAAATAAGATCTTTCTTTCCTCTGCAGTCTTCGCTCAGCTGCTGCAGCAGGTCCAGTCCGGCTGTAAGATGGTTCCTCTGGTGGTGTGTGTCACGGACAGAGTGAGTGTGTTTCAGCTGCAGGTCTACCTCAGCCGCTGGAAGCTCACAGACTTCGGAGAGCACATCTCTCACCTCTCCCGAGAAGGTGAGTGTACACAGAGCCAGCAGCAATATCAGCATTCACACCGTTTTCCCATTAAAACATCGTCTTAACCTTTTAATACAGAAAGTAACTGCGGAAGAACCCAGTGATTTAAAGATGAAGAGTCACAGATATAGTCTTTGAACAGAAGGGAGTCACTTCTGCCTCAAATTATTCGCTGACTTTCAAAGGCTTTTAAAAGCATGTGAAAAGGATCACACACGCTGTGCTGCTGCGCGTATAGTGAAAAACCGCATTGTTGTGATGTGGTTAAAAAATGGCTGTTTTTATAGTGTAAACCCTAAATATGCTCCCAAAACACTTTAATTTCATTTTAAACTCATTAGCCTTAAAGAAAATGTAAAGGTAAACCCGTTTTCTTACTGTATTTACACTGAACTCCCGCAGTGCTAGAATGTAAATACCGATGTTACCTCTGTATAGACTGTACTGTAATTCATGCACGGGCGTTTTCTTTGGTGTGCGCTGTTGTTTTCTTTGGTATAAGCAGGTAAATACAGTAATGAATTAATAAATTTACAGTAAGAAAAATACAGGCTTTAAGAAGAACAAAACGAAAAACAGGAGAACACTCGAGACACTTCTGGACTGCAGCGTTACAGGGCAGCAGCCAATCAGCAGCAAGGAGAAATAAATAACGCTCTTGGATTGGCTACTTTCAAACCTCCAGCCTCTGAGTACAGCTGACTGTGACGTCTGGGCCTCGTGCGCCACGCCCCCTGGTTCTCGTGCTGGTTGTTTAAGTTTGGGCCACGCCCCCTCGTCATCGTGCTGGTTGTTTATGTTTGGGCCACGCCCCCTCGTTCTCGTGCTGGTTGTTTATGTTTGGGGCGGCGCTGAGCAGCGGAGCTTCATTCCGTTCAGGTGTCTTGATTGCCTTGGTAATCACCGCGTGGCCCACGAGGCCTGGACGTCACAGTCAGCTGTGCTCAGATGTGGGAGGCTCGAAAATCCGCAATGGACTGAAACCGCGACTGCTGATCTGCATGAAAGTGGGAGGGTTACTGTACAACAATGTATGAACTAGGCCTAAGACAAAACTGTTCAAGGATTTCAATGGAAACTAACTTCCCCTCCTTTTACAAACCAAGAAACAGAGGCTGAGCATAACTGTAAGAAAGATTACACCAATGTCCCTGCAGAGATAGTATAAAATTATATATTCTAGACAACATAACAAGCTGTATTCATAGAAAAACACACGCATTAAAGTAATGCCCCAGCATTTTTCAACCTGATTTGTATCAGTATTATAATATGTATTATAATAGAAGCCAATGGGCAGTTGCTTTACTTAGAGACCATAAAGTCTCAAAATAAAGTCAGAACACCTTGTTTTAATGTTTCCCTGCTTTCCTCCTGCAGTGTACCTGGAGTCCTGTCTGGAGAGCCCCAAGAGGAGACGGGCTCTGAAGAAGCTGAAAGGCAGGAGGATCTCGGAGCTGCAGCCAGTGGGACGGACCCTACAGCTCTTGGCCAAGCTACTGACAGACACCAGTCACAAGGTGTCAGCGACAGCCACCTCCTGCCTCTGCAGGGCCTCAGGCTTCAAGTCCTTCAGGTTGAAGGTAAATAAGAGATCAGAAAAATAGTCTAATCATTTCGTTACAAAACAAGAGTCTAGTCTAACCAGAGTTTTGACTTTGCACTGTGAAGAAACACTGAAACACTGAACTGGACTAGGATTTAGGGCACTGACCTCTGGTGTATTGACCTTTGCAGGCTTTGGTTTTCTACACATGGCTTCTGAGAGACGATAACACCCAACTGCAGCAACAGGCTTGTCTGGCACTGAAGTGTTTGAAGGTAACTTTTAAAATAGTGACTATTGTACATTCTAACAAGGCTAATGAGGAACTCAGGTCCAAAAGGGATTAGCTTTAGCATTAGCATTCATGCATTAATCTCAATCTGCTGTGAGTATTTGAGCACTACCTGCTCCTCATTCCTTCCTTCTCTCATCCCCGGCGGGGGGTGAATAACAAATTTTCCACTAGAATTTTCCCACCGTGGGGGCTTCAGTACGTGTATGTTTTATTTAAAACCTTATTTAGGTCAACAAAGAAACATAATGTACCGATATATAAACTTGGGTGGCAATTTTAATCTCAGCCTTTTAGGTTTAAAAGGTTTAAATTGCTGGTCAAATTGACCCCAAGCATAAATGATATCAGTGAATATGATGACAGGGAGTCCTCGAGATACAACACAGATCCGTTCCTTCGACAGTGATGTAACCTGAATTTTGGTGTAAGTTGAAACACATCCGAGCCTCAGTCACGTACTGATCCTAACACTGTAAAATCATAAAAACACAACTAAGCCACAGAAAAAAGGAAAAGGAAAACTCCCTCACTCAGACGCGCCTTACTGCGTATTCTTCCACCACACAAAACCAAACTAGTTCACCCACGTAGTCCGTAAGTACGAGGCTAACGGTGTAATCTCTGTGATGCTGCTTTTTGTGTTTGGATAGAAAGTCCACTTTAGCATCATCAAGCAGCTGAATGTGTTTCTGGGTAAATACCAGAGACAGAAATGTGCCTCTGAATCGTAAAGTGACACCAGAGAAGAAGACTAACTGATTTTAACCTTCAGGTCGCTGGGATCAGACCTGACGGGTTGGCTTTAACAAGGCCAGCCAGCTTTTTGTTGAATTTTGCAATACAGCACTAGTTGCTCAACAAAAGTGCTGTTTGCTGGGTCAACTTTCTGAATGAATCTTTTGGTGCTGTCTGTAAGACCCAGAGGAAGATTTCACTGCTCACAACAGGCTTCTCTTCATCTCATCAGAAATAAATCACATTCTTATTTGGAGATTACTGAGTCTGACTTGTTTCTCCTAAACCCCCCTTTAGGAGAAATAAGGAGCAAAAGAAAAAATCTAATTAAGTTGGAAGTGCTGTTCTCATCGGTTCTCAGTTTCTCCTCTTTAACAACATTATGGATCAAAACTGTCCGACTTTGGGAGTCGAGACTTGAATTTGATCACAGAGACAAATTTCTGGCTCATTTATAAGAACCAAGTTTTCCTCTGGATCTTCTGGTGGATCTGAAGATCTGAAGGTCTGAGCTGAATAAAGATCAGAGCAGTGAGAGAAAAGAAAGAGCATTTGAAGATCTTAAACTGGGATCAGGCTGAGATCAGAGGAAGCTCTTTCTCAGGAGCTGAATTTAAGTGTGATTTGATGTCATGCACTCTAATTCTAAATTCTACTATCCTAACTGTGATACCAAGACATGGTTTTTGGAACGAAATGTGTAACAAAATTAGGCTAAAATACTTTATGAAGCGAAACCACTCTTCTTATCTGTGTGTGGTATGTTATTTACACCCAGTACTGATGTTATGAATAATTCACAGCTGAAAATAGTTCCGTGCATCAGAGCGTTTTTCCATCATTCTGTGACTCCCTGTGGCCTTTTTATGCATGTTTACTTAAATATCACGATCTATAATCACTGATGTGTCTCCCATCTGAGGTGTTTCATGTGAGTATTAAGCTGTGAGTGTAGCATCTGGTTAGGATTCAAGGATTCTTAGGATTCAAGTATTATTGTCATTTGTACATAGTATGAAATTCTTACTTGAATGTCCCCTTTGCAGGCTAGACAAATACAAACATTGCAATAATACACCAGGCCACGGACCGGTTTTTGGTCCGTGAGTCATTTGGTACAGAAAGTAGGGGTGGCAGTGGCCTGGCGGGTAAAATACTCGCCTCTGGACCAAGAGGTCATGGGTTCGAATCCTACCTTCAGCAATCCACCACTGGGTTCCTGAGCAAGACCCTTAACCCCAAGTTGCTCCAGGGAGACTGCCCACTGTAGGTAGGGAATGGAAGTCACTTTGGATAAAAGCGTCTGCTAAATGCCGTAAATGAATAAAAAAATGTTTTATTGAATACCAGAGTCTGAAAGATCTTTTACTTTGAAAAAAAAAACCCAAAAAATTTAGCCCACAAGCTAGCAAACATGAGTAAAAAACAAACGCACTTTGTTTTTAGTTGTATCTGTAGCAGTCTGTGAAAATATTGTTTCACATTAAACTGGCCCGCAAAAAAGGTTGGGGGCCGCTGTTCTAACATATGTTAGAAAAAAAGTGCAAGTGTAAAGGTAGTGCTGATAGTTATAAACAGTTATAAGCGGCTGTAGTTATGTAGAAGTATTCTCCATAATGTAGAAGTGTTCTCCATAATGTAGAAGTGTTCTCCATAATGTAGAAGTGTTCTCCATAATGCTGAGATGAATCATCTACAAGGAATAAGGACCAGATGGCTCAGTCTCTCCTCATCTGGATTATACCTAGATTTCCCCAGATTAGGCTTGATACGGGTGGATGAGCCGAGATTAAAGGTTGTAATCTGTCTCCTAGGCGTCGGAGAGCGCGGAGCAGGTGGCTGAGCTGTGGCGCTCTGCAGACGAAGACTTGAGGAACGCCGCCAGGGAGACAGTGCTTTCATTCGGTAACTATGACCTTTCGAAGCAGGGACCACCTGTGCAACCAGTACACAGCCACGGAAAAAAATAAGAGACCGCATCATTTCTTTTGTACTGTGTGGGAGTGTGTCTGTGTAAAATGTGCAGGTCACTATTGTTTTATACACTATTGACCAACACTGGATTCAAAATCCCAAATAAAAAACGTTTGGAGAAAATGTTTAAATAATACATATAAATAATTTATTATACTAATAATTTATTATATTATTGGAAATGTTCAACTACACGACACTCTTACCTTATTTTACAAGCGCAACAATTAAAACAGTGATGTTGAGAGCAGAGTGTGTGCATGTGTGACTGTTTCCTCCATCAGAAACTGAATCAGGAGTGAAGCTGAACTTCACATTAAACCTGAGTGAAGTTAATCTAATGTCTGACAGTATTTTTGAGAGGTTTATTTACTCTGCTGTGGTGCATCATCTCCTGATGGAGTGGCACATCCGCACATCCATCCAAACCTGACAGAACCTGCATACGCACATCACTTCGAGATCCTGAAAATTGGTGAGGGTTCATTTGGGTTCTCCCAGCCCACCTCCTGCTTTAGTTTGACTTTCTTCCTCCTCATTACTATCATTCCTGTAGTGCCGTGTTATATCTGCACACTGGAGTCACACCTTCGTGCTGTTGACAGAATTTAGCACCCAGGCATGTGCGTCTGCACTGGAAATAAAACAGCACTGATTCAGGACAGATTAGTGCAGCCAAAAGGGGGCTAAAATATGCTTGTTTTATACGACCTGTTCTACAAGCACAAATGGAAATTTAGGATTAAGTCAAATGTATTTATAAAGCTGTTTTTATAACCGATGTCACTGACTGTTGTCACAAAGCAGCTTTGCGGAATCCAGGGCCGAGCCCCTAGTGAGCGAGGCCAAAGGCAACAGAGGCGAGGAAAAGCTCCTGAAAGCTGCAGGGAGAAAAATCAGGAGGAAACAAGACTAAAAGCAGACCTGTCCTCCTCTGGTCAACGCGACATATATTTAGAAAAAAAAAAAAACAACCCTCAGACACACCCTCTTAACTCCTTATGTGTGTTTTAACCTCTGACTAGTTTTTTCTTTCTGACAGGGTTTGTTAAGGTGTGTAACTTAGCTGGTAGTAACTTGGTTAAAAGCAGATGTTAATTTGAGTTTAACTTTACAGGTATAAAGAACAGATGTGGGCGATAGAAGCACTGATGTACGTCGCTCTGGATAAGAGCGTCTGCTATATGCCGTAAACGTAAATGTAAACAGCATCAGAGAAAAAAATAATCAAAGCATATCACTATGAAGACCACTACCAGTAAGAGGGGTAGATCCTACTGTGATCTGTTGGTCTACAGCTCTGCAGTAGATCACAGTAGATTCAGGCAGAATCTGTCATTAAAAGCAGTTGTATTAGTGGTATTTTGGTTAGAGGGTGGGAAGCACATGGTCCACGGTGGTCAAACTGGTGAACATGTGTCCTGAGAACAGCACAGTATGGGAATCTTATCCACACTGAAAACACTTGGGGTGTTGTTTGAAAGAATTTTTTATAAATGTATTAAATCAGAATTCAGATCAGCCTTAATCCTGGACAGCTGGTTATTTCATTAAATTATTTTCTGTTTCATCAGTGATGCCTATTATCGCAATGAGGGCATTTTAAATGCTGCTATTCCGATCTGAAGTGTGTTTCTGTTTTTCTGTCTTTGGCTCCTTTTTAGCCTAAAATAAAATGCAAAAACTCCAAAGTGAGAGGTGTGAGAAACAGGAAAGCAGTCCCGGAGCTGAACCAGCACAAAGGAGAAATCAGATACTGAATATTAATGACTAAAATATAACTGAGTGAGAAGTAGTTACTGATATACTGGAGTAGGGGTGACAGTAGTATGATTAAAAAGATTCAGAAAGGTCAAACCCATCAACATCTTTCTTGAGTACATGGAACAGAGGCTCTCCATTCAGAACCCTGACTAATCCAGGGGCTAGGCTTAATCCCTGTCCAGGAAACCAACCCTATATGTACTGAGAACATTTTTTGGGGCCAGTTTTTCAGACACAAATCACACCATGTTCTCAAATGTGGAGTGTTTTCAAGTGTCTTTTTAGACGGTGCCCAGAAACTGGACCTTGGCTCAATCAAGTCTGATTAAATTTCAGATGAAAAGAAACTGTTCTCAGTGCCCACAAAGCACTTAGTCATGTCCTAATCACGTCTAGTGTTTACTGTACCGTCTCATTTCCGCAGGTAAGAAAGGCCACGCAGCCTTCCAGCGAATGGACCGGATCTGCAGCGAGTTACAGGAGGAGATCTACAAGAACCTGGACACAGAAATCACCATCTTCTAGAGACCAAAGCCTTCCTGTAACATCTCATACCAAAGACAGAAGGGGACCAAAACCCACAGCTCCACTCAGCACTGAAGTGACACGAAGTAACCTACAGATCGTACGAAAAGCCGTGCTTGTGGCCGCCTTCGAAAGTTTAGTCGCATTGTACTCAGTTCCTCTTTTGTATAAAACCTTTTTGAAGTGTAATATTTATGAAAAAATGGTATTCTATATTTCCTCCATTAAAAAAAGTGTAAACATGGAATATATTGCCAATAAATGTAAATAAAGTGTAAGAAAAAAAACACTACTGTGATCCAGTTCAAATGTGGCTTTGCAACGAAAGGCTTTTTCTTTCTTTTTTTTTACCATTTTACCTAATAAGATAACAAATGAACGAGCAAAAGTAGATACTTGAGAAAACAAGAATCTTAGAGGGAAAAATGCCCTCAGTGTCAAAGATTTACAACAGATATCTAGAAGGTGCAAATATGAGGCCTAAAGCTACCTGTCTTTAAAAACCCTACAAGTCCCAAAATTTGATCCAGCCTTTCTTCTGAAATCAAGTTTATTAAAAGGCGTGCCCCCCCTTTTGCTGCAGTTACAGCCTCTACTCTTCTGGAAAGGCTACACAAGTTGTTGAAGCATTGCAGTGTGAATATGATTGCAGCCATGAGAGCACTAGTGAGGTCAGGTACTGATGTTGGGTGATCAGTTCTGGACCACAAACTCCACTCCAGCTCATCCCAGAGGTACCGGAAGGAGCTCCATCACTCCAGAGAATCCATAGCCCAATACTTAATAGCATTCTAACCAAAACTTGGCATCAGGTATGATGACCTCAGGCTCGTGCAGTAGCTCCACAGCATCCCATTCAATCAGTCACAAGCTGCGTGTGCACAATTAAACACCTTTGTCAGCAGTGGGGGTCCCACCAGAAGTGCTGTCTGGATACTTTCAGAGAAAAGTCATTTATACACTCTGATAGCACAACATATGGCACTTTTCCACTGGCACAAGGAACCGTGCTGTACCGTCAACAAACGTTGTTCTATTACAATTAAAGCAACCAGGACCCGAGTGGTAAACGTGTTGCTCGACGGCAGGGCTAAAAGTGGGCCATAGCCAAGCTGACTGCATCACTGCTTTCTGATTGTTCGAAATGTCATCGCAACATATAAAGAGGACACTATTTACTGTCCGCACAATAAAACCAACAGTGGAGACACAAACTAACAGCTGGAAATTCGACCAACAAGCTCAACTGTCTGTTTGGGCTGAAGATAAATTTCAGTGTTAGTTTTCTACGACTCAAATTTAAGGTGAAGGTGATCCAGGACGTCATTAACGAGTTCTTTGGGTTCGGTTTTAATCACACGAATAAAGAACGCAGAGAAAAAATTCAAAACCCAAACAAGACTATAAATAATAAAAGTCCACAATAACAAAAGCGGCTCTGACAGAAAAACCTTCCGCCGGTTCGACTCCATGGACGTGGTTTTGGGACAACCGGCCATAAACTGCGGAGAGAACTGAGTCAGAAACTCCGTTACCGGACTGAGATACACTGGAACACCAAAACCTGATACAACTTCAGTACCATCACGGTACAGTTTAGGTACAGAACGGTTCCTGTAGACCTGTGGAGAAGTGCCTATAGTTCTCCTGACCTGACCTAATGGGGATGGAGAAGACCATTATAAAGAACTGTGAGATGTAACACTGAGAGAAGCTGGTAAAAGGTTGAGAGCTGATACTGTGACAACCATGGTCTTTAGTCTGTTACACTGATCATGAAGGTCCACACTAACAAACATCTGCAGCCCAGAGGAGCCTGGAATTCACGCAGGAGTTCAAATACTTTGCCAACAGGGTGGAAATGTTCGCAACATGTCTGGCTTTGCCCTGAAACCCCCCAGCTAACAATGTTTGGTTGATACAATAAAAAAACCACACATGATGTCAAAGCTAGACTATACTTGTCTAATTCCAAAATCCAGCAAGGAAGAAATTGCACAAGAAAACATACATTCATTGTTGTCCAAACTTGTATAAAAAGCAAAAGCTAAATAACTATGGTGGATCAGTGACTTAACTGCACAATGAAAATCTGCACAGACCACCTAAAGGGGTATTGAACAGATTTTCACCATGTTTACATAATTCTGTAATTGAGATGTACAAGTCATCCAGAGTGGGTTTGATCTGAAATGTTTGATTACAAAAAAAACCTAACAACTTTCCTTATAGTGGTGGTGAATGGAACCAGGGGTCTGTTTCTACAACACAAACACAATTATTCTCCAAACCCAAAAGGGAACATACACATCTTCTGAGTTAAAGATTGAAAAGTTGCATAATGTAAAATGGGGTTAATCTAAAAAAGCACATTTAACACCGTGAAGTTCTCTACATTGATTAAAAAAGAACCTTTCTGGGAAAGAAAATTCACAAATCCATCATAAAACATCATCAATAGCCAGAACCATTTAGATTTAGATGTCTGCTTCAGATCCCCACCACTGTCAACATTTCTAATTTCACATCAAACCACTCTGTGCAACTTCTGTTTACATCTTTTCTAATTAATTAAACAGACAAATCCTCCTTTTAATTAGGTAATACAACCAAAAGGTATGGGAATATTTGTTTGAAGCTGTATCCCAAAATTATACTCACCAGGATGGTTTAAAAAACATTGGGTCATGTGTTGATATAATGGACAACTACACTAAAAACAAGCATAGCTATTCATCCACTCATTGTGTCAAAAACTACATTTAATACTACATTTACAGCATTTGGCAGCCACTTTCATCCAAAGTGATTTACAGTTATTTTGCGAATCACAGGTGTAGGCGAATGCAGTGTTAGGAGTCTAGCCCAAGGACTCTTATTGGTGTAGTGTGGTGAGCTGCCCAGGAATCAAACCCCATTCTCCAGGTTGGATGTTATCCACTACATTGGCTCACCTGCAAAACCGCCTACTGGAGCTCAGTCAGGATTAGATTTTGCTGTGTGATGTGATTTTGCTCATCATGAACTTTATTGAATTAAAAGTTGCAACAGCATTTGAACAAATTGAGCTGCGTAAGAGTAATTTTTTTTTTTAACACTCTCAACCTCTACTAAGCTCAATCTGGACATTCACCATCAGTGAAGTCACCTTAGAATTCATACTGATCAAATACATAAACAGAAAAGAGTAGTTCCAACAGTACAAACTCATACACACACACTCACACAATCATCTACCCTTTGGAATCTTTCATCATCCAGAAATTAAAATAAGGTTGTGCAGAATGAACACAACAGAGAGCAACCCTAGAAACAACCCATGCAAGTTTCAGAGCCCATAACCCTACGTGAGACGCCTTCCACCTGCAGAATGGAAAATAAGATCAGCGTGAGAGGGCAGTCTGTGATAAATTATAGAAGGACTGCATGTCCCAGCCTTTCTGGTGGGGTCTTGCTCATTCACAGTCTAGACAGAGAGATTGTCCAGGGGTATGCATGAGGATTTCTTGATTTTTTTTTCTTCTTCTTCGTAGAGGATCTGGCAACTGGGTCTAGGTGCCCACGATGTTGGGATCGTGTGCTGAGTCTGGCAGTGGAGAATCGTGGCAGTGGTAGAGGAAGCAGTTTCCCCAGCAGCTGTAGCAGATGAGAAACAACGCTGCCAGGAACACTAAGGCACAAATGGTACATGGCTTCCTCTCCAGAAGGAAGCTGAGCAAGTAGAAGCCCATGAACATCGAGTGGTTGAACCACAGGGCCGGGTTCAACGGTTTGGGGATCAGGAGGACCGGAAGTAACCACTGGAGGCAATACATTGTCTCTGCAGGGGTTCGAAGTTGCCAGGTATCAGAACAGATATCCAATGGATGTGAAGAATGGCGAGACACCAGCCACTCAGTGGGATCAGACGGGGTGTCCAAAAATCAAGTCAGACCTTGAAGAAACAGAGAGATGAGACATTAACACTTTTAGCTAGTTTTTAACTACTATTCACAAACACTTCTCAAGCTTCCAATTTAGACTGGAAAACTTCAACACTAAAGAAACCAGGTCCCAAAGCAAAGCCTGTCCCAGATCTCAGTATTACTTCTAAATAGGGGCGGGTGATATGGAAGATTATAATTTCATGACAGGCAATGTCTACACCAAACACACACACACAAATATATACAAACACACAATATAGGAATTTTACTCTTGGGCCAGATGTAGTCAGTCATGCAGAATGAAATGCAGAATAAATATTTTGTTTTTTGTCAGTTCCAGCTCATTAGACATCATATACACAGATATACACAGATATATACACACATAGCCTGATCAATTGGAATGGACAAAAAATATTATATAACTATACAAATACTCTAATACTTCAATAAAATTAAATACTTTAAATACTTTAATAAAATGTGTAATATACTGCAGTGTGCCTCATATGACGTATAGTCTTGAAAAAATTAAGTTTACCAAATTTTCCGGTTACCTCAGATGTGTCTACCACTCAGGACAAGTTTGGAGACAAACTTAAATTCTTTTCCTCTATTGCAGTCATGAAGATAACATGACAAAACAAGTCAAATGGCGCAACTGTTTCCAAAAATACTTCACCAAAACCTCCTCGATCTGCTAAAAATACATGGAGATCTGGATGTGTTGCAGGTCCCAGTCCTTACCTACAAACTGGTTGTTTTTATAGCTCACACCAAGTAATACTGACAAGTCTGTACAATGTTAATGAAGATATGGATGAAGTTTGAGGCTATTGAAATAACTTTTTCTTATATCTTTTTACAGAAACAATGTCAGCAATGGGTGTGACTACTGCGTCCTAGTAATAGCGACATTACACACGGTGTAAAAAAGATTTTTCGTGGACCAAAATTCAGAACAACGTAAGCAATTTCCTCAGGGTAGAAAAAGGTTTTCTAATTCTGATTCTAACTGATAAGCTCAGAGACATATAGTTTCCTAAAGCGGCATAATTAGGGGGTTCATATTTCCTTGCAGTTCTGGAGATAAATGAGAAGAGAATGAGGCCTCGTTCTGCAGTCATATACTCCTGTAAAGTATCTGAGGAGTAGGAGAGCACTACAGAGGAAAACAATGAGATCTTACACTCATAGGTAAATACTGCTCATCTTAGAAAGACTGGTCAGACACTGAGGAAATTAAAGCCGTGTCTGCAACAGTACTGTCAACCAATGGTTGTGCCTCAAGAGCCAGGTCTCAGAACCAGGAGCAGTTTCACAGAGATCTCAAACAGAACTTAACTGAGAAGTGAATGAGATCATCAGCATGATCTTATTTTAACTATTTCGATCCTCTATGTGATCTGGAACACTAAAGCTAATGTGTTTGGTATGTTCCTATGACCAGTCAGAGCAGACGTACAGCGGCAGCTACAGCGGGTATTTTAAGAAATTGTGCAGGGGTTAAGGCTATTTTTAGTCCTTGGCTTTGCATTTGGACGTGCTAACTCACCATCTACACAAAAGTTTAACTTCACGTACACAAACAGCCTTCCTAATGCTTCTTAACAATTAACTGATTAAATTTACTTTAGTAAGTCTATCCACTTCTCTTACTTCTGTTTTAACAGCATAGTGTATGTAATAGAGTATTTATGGAGAGTCATTTTATACTTACATTTTATACTGTTCCTGTCTTTGTTTCATGAGCATGCTGATGATCTCATTCACTTCTCAGTTAAGTTCTGTTTGAGATCTCTGTGAAACTGCTCCTGTTTCTGAGACCTGGCTCTTGAGGCACAACCATTGGTTGACAGTACTGTTGCAGAGATGAATTTAATTTCTTCAGTGTCTGACCAGTCTGTCTGAGATGAGCAGTATGTACCTATGAAAAGTGTAAGATCTCATTGTTTTCCTCTGTAGTGCTCTCTTACACCTCTGATACCTTACAGGAGTATTTGACTGCAGAACGAGGCCTCATTCTCTTCTCATTTGTCTCCAGAACTTACAATGAAATGAACACAAGGAAATATGAACCTCCTAATGATGTCACTGTAGGAAAATATATGTCTCTGATGTTATCAGTTAAAATCACAATTAGAAAACCTGCTTCCAAAGATCCAGACTTTCTTGTATTTTAGTGAAGCAGTTCTCTGTGATTCCTGAAGGACTTTCAAAGACTCATTTTCAGTCCTGTCCCTGAACCTGACCAGTTTCAGAGGAATGTTTTTGTTTGTTCTGCTGGAATGATTCATGCCTGGATCACTGTGTGTCTCAACAAAGAGCATCTAACTGAAGTCCTGAACCAGTGAAGAACCAGGAGCAGATGATTCCAGATGATCAGGCGGTGAT
>JBBPCX010000114.1:27243884-27281772 GCA_037974365.1 Hydrocynus forskahlii | reverse complement strand
ACCGAACCCAGAGAACTTGTTAGTGACGTCCTGGATCACCTTCACGTTTCTCACAGAATTAAAGATAAATTTGTTAGTGTCATAAAAAACTCCAGCTGGAATTTATCTTCAACCCAGACAGACAGTCGAGCTTGAATTTTGTCGACTTCCCAGTTGTTAGTATGTATCTCCATTGTTGTTGTTTTCTGCACGGACAGTAAAAAACAAACTAACAAAAAAATAAACATCAGCCTGTTTCCATGTCTGTCTGTTATCGTGACGACTTTACGATCACTCAAAAAGCTTTGGCCCTGCCTGTCGCTTTATTTGTAGTGGAAAAACATTTGGACGCACTACGGCACGGTTTCTACTGCAAGAGGAAAAGTGCCATAATATTCCAAATGTATCCCGGGGAGTTTTTATTGAGTGACTTCATGCACAGCTTGTCTCACCTCTATACAAAAAGCAATAACCAATATAGTGAGATGTCACCCAGTTAATGTAACTCAGTAACTTAAAGACATCATTCTTGTGTGTCATGCCCAAGGCCACCATGCACAGTGTCAGCTAAAGGATTTTTGGTACCCAAAATAATAAAACCTTGGATATTATTCATTTAAAGTATCTCTGTTATAAATATCACATTTACTTGGCAGTTTCTCCATGGTATGTAGAAGAACAACATTTTTTGCTGCAAGAGGATGAATAACAGTCAGTCTTGATTGCCCTCAGTGTTGGTTGGAAACATGATCCTAACTAGGTCAGAGGCTGGTGGTGTATCACAAGAGACTCATACAGTATCATCTCAGGATCCAGAAAGTGTGTGTGGAGGTGGGGCAAGTGAGATCCCTGTCATCAGAGAAAGTCTGGTATGCTCTGCCATTAAGGCCATGTTCACTTTACCAGTTGAGGTGATTCTTTGTCTTAATGTGACCCAGATCTGAAGTTTTCAGAGCTCTGTGGACACAAATCTGGTCTTTTGAAAACGGATCTGAGCCACCTTCATATGTGGTCCTAAATTGTACTGGTGTCCATTTTCTAGTCATTTGACCCCACTAGGAGTGAAATTCATGTTGTTTTTTTTCAGCATGCATGCACCAGTGTCCATCTAATTAACAACAACAGCTGAGAGCTGTTTCGAATAAATTATCTTTGATGGCTTTTGCTGCCACTTAGATCTACAATTGGTCTCTAATCTCTATGTTGTGCACCAAATAAGTAATGAAAACAGGGGCTTCTGCACCCAAGCAGTGTCTTATATGTCTAACAAAGAGCCTTTCAGGACTCATGTGCACAGGTTCACTGCTATTGATTTAAATGTGTGCACGTGGGTCATTTCAGGGTGCAGGTTTGTTCACACTGAAAAGAGAAACAAGTCACTAACCCACACCAAAGTTAAACATCATTTTAGAAAGATCAGATCTGGGGAATCAAGCAACGAGTTTTGCAATGTGATCATAGCCGTAATGTGGTGAAGAGCCACCTACTTTGACAGGAAAGGAACACCTGACAGAGATGCAACAAAAACACACCCACAGGAAACAAAGTTGCAAGCATGTCAGAAAGAAAAGGAAAACTGCTTTTAAAGGTGTTATGCCGTGAACTTCACCCATATTTTTTGGTCCCAGAATGCTTGTCACGGTGCACAGATGGGGCAGCAGTTTCCCATGGAACAAATTTGTAAAATTTGTATGATGTATAGAGGTGTGAGGATAGCCAATAAGACTGCAACTGACTAATTCTGTGGACAGAGCTTCTGAGACTGGGACTGGGACACAGGGTGTGATCAGGGGAAAAGGGATGGAGGAGGAAGAGGAGGGAGAAGGATGTTAGAAGAAACATTTAGCAACATATATAAAATTTACCCGTTATATCTATGGCTGGATTCAGCAATTTTGAGCCCCTAGACTACAAAAAAATGTAGCCCATGTTAGATGAGGATTTCACATAAGTTATATGGAAAATAATGACAGCTTTCTAAGCTTGCCAACTTTGAAGACTAGAAAAAAAATGTCATGTGAGCTTGCAGAGAGATCTTAGCCTGGACATTGATACACTGCATACACCATTCATTTGAACCACAGATCAAAGTCGTTAACCTGTTTCTCAAAGCAGCTCACCCACTCGAGAGTGGTGTGAGTGTCCACTCACTCAGTGTCCTCCCTCCGCTCCATATTCTGAGAAGTCGTCTTATATAAGAGCAGAGAAAAAGTCCACACATCTTTCAGTGTACAATGTGCAAATGTATTTTGCCTGTCAGATCACTATAAACATGTTGCCACTCCATCAAATAAAGGCTTGGCTGCAAGGAGACGTTTTTGACAGGGGAAGAGTAATGTGCTGCAGTGTTGATGGCAGGTGACGAGGAGATGAAGCTGAACCAAACAGACAGTGGCACAGGTTTGATTTCAGCTCATAACACCTGGTTCAACATTTGATAAATGTTTTATACTAATTAATAGTGTTAAATATGTGACACATTAGAAGTCTGCCTTTAAACCTGAGACATTACAGTTTTTCCCACCTGCACTCAAACACAGTCAACTGTTGTTTGAACTTCCATTCTGTCTAATAAAGTTGATATTCAGATGTTCTCATCTAAACTTCAACTGGAGCAAGGCTGAAACACTTCAGTGCATCTTTCACTGGAATAAAATTCCCTCTGGTTGTTAGATGGTTGCTTGTATCCCAGCTGGTTGCTGCTTGATTGCTAGGTGTTTGCCAGATTATTTCTAAAGTGTTCCTAGGTAGTTACTATTGTATCCCAGTTGGTTGCTAGGTAACTGCTGGTGGTTGCTGTTGTATCCCAGCTGGTTGCTAGGTAACTGCTTGTTGGTTGCTGTTGTATCCCAGTTGGTTGCTAGGTAACTGCTTGGTGGTTACTATTGTATCCCAGGTGGTTGCTAGGTAACTGCTTGGCGGTTACTGTTGTATCCCAGTTGGTTGCTACGTTGCTGCATGGTGTTTGCTATGATATATCAGGTGATTGCAAGGTGTTTGTTAAGGTATTCCAGATGTGCTGAGGTGTTGCTAGGTGATTGCTGTTGTATCCCAGTTAGTTTCTAGGTGTTTGCTAAAGTACACAAAATCGTTTGTTGGCAGGTACTTAAATATATGGATTTAATTCACTGAAATGAGCTTTAATCCTGTCCATTTTATTTGATGTATCCCAGTAACTTAAAGATATCATTCCTGTATTCATTTCGACATGGTTTCAGGTAGGTTAAACTTGACTAGTTCCTTTTTTCAGTGGGAGTCTACTTTGCCAGGTCACATTATTAAACAACTTGGTGTAATGAATGTAGTTCATGTAGCCTGTGAAATGAATTGCATATTCATCTTCTGTAGACTCGCCCAACTAGACTGCAGATACAAAATCCTTTGGTATCATGTTGGTGGACATTTCCTGACATGTTTGTTAGTCAGTGTAGATTCAAACAGGGTATTGCAGCGTTTCCAAGCTTTGTCCTGCACGTTTGCCTTTGCACAATGGTTTGCTGCCTCATATGGCACTTTCAGAGGAGCTCATCACAGTTTAATTGCTTCTTTTTGTGACTTTGGTTCACTCAACTGAGCAAAAAGGTCTTTGCTTTTTTCCAGAGAGCTGAACATGTTATGTGTCTAAATAGTTCTTTAGTTTTGTAGGTTTCAGGCTGACAGAAAGAGAACAGCACAGATGACAAACTGCAGCCTCACCTCTCCTCACTCCACTGGAAGTAAACCCATATTTCAAATAAGCATCATCATTTTTTTCTCTTTTTGCAGGCTTTGGATCTTTCTTTCTTTAATGATGTCAATTTTTTTAAAAACCGAATAACTAAACCAAGATTACTAAATTACATTGTTGTAACGTTTAGGCATAGAGCATGGAGTAGGATGTCATCAAGAACAGGAATTTATTAACAAAAGAGCGAGAAACAGGAGACTAAATAAGAAACTAACAGGATACATTGGGACTAACAAAATAAAACAAAATAAAGCAAAAAGAAACTGAGGTATAAAATACACAAGCATGAACACAAGAAGGGCAAACACACAGAGCAAGAAGAACTGAGCAGAAACATGAAGAACCAGCAAAATAGACTGAATCCAGGAGTTATTTTTATGCTAACTAAACAAATGAGAGACACCTGGACAGGCGCGAAACAAGACACAGGTGGAAGCACTAAAAAGGAGGCAGAGCTAGGGTGGAGAAACTAAGAAGGAGATGGGGCTAGGGTGGAGAAACTAAGAAGGAGGCGGAGCTAGAGTGGAGACTAGCATCAAAACAAAAACATGCAGCAGACGTAAACAATAACAAAGAAAAACAGGGAAAAAACAGGAGTACATACAAAGAAACAACAACAAAAAAAAGATGGAGTGAACATTACAAGAAACCAAGTACCAGGAAAAAATACAAGAAAAATGTTACAGTTGTGACAAATGAAGAAATGACAGATAACACAACTTTATCATATAGTAGTTCATTATGAATATTATTATTTCTTCTTCTTCTTCTTATTATTATTATTATATTATTCAAGCCATGCTTAGGCCATATTGGAGCTTATGCAAGCCTACACCAAGGTAGCTACCATATTTCAAGTCAAGTCAAGTCAAGTAGGTTTTTATTGTCATTTCTACCATATACACAGTACATAGTAAAAACGAAACAATGTTCCTCCAGGACCATGGTGCAACACAAGAGCAGAACAGAACAGGAACAGAACACAAGTGCAAACAGGTCAGAACACAGTAGCAACAATACAACTTAACAAGACAACGTTCAGTGCAAATTGAAAATGGCTACGTTCAGGGTAAATACAGTATTTTTGACCGGTACTATATTCAAGCAGCAGAGATGTGCAAAGGATTTTTATTAGTATACTTCAAATTTATGTTGTTATTTTAATTGAGGGTTTTGATGGAGGGCCTGTCTTAGGCACACATAAGAACCTATTTAAGTCACTGATCCAGAAATAAACCGTCTGCTGATCTCTATTCAATGGAAAGTGAGATGTTTCACACCACCAGAATTTGTATCTTCAGAAACACCATCACTTTAAGAATGTATAATTAGAACATTAGTCTACCCGAAGGCTAACACTAAATTTGATACATGAGTACATATGATTGAATATACTCAGTTACATAAACCAGAACATGTACAGTGGACTGAGGCGAAATTACAGGTGAGAAAAGAAACAACACATTGTGGAACATGGATCCATTTTTGTATTTGGCACTTGGATCGAAGCACCTGCTACCACTGCTGGGGGCACTGACTTTTGGAAGGATGGTGTAATGAAATACGTAATAAAACACAGAGCATGCTTTGTTTAGTGGTGGATTGAGGTCAGGCTGCAGATGGAACAGCATGAACAAAGGAATGACCACCAGAAGAGAGGCTTCCTAAAGGGTTATATTCTGCAGGAAAAATCCAACGCCATGCATATGAATATGTTAATGTTTAAGATATTTTAATCTCAGGTCTTTCATTCGTTCATAATTGTCCCAGAAGGAGTGAATTGATTTGCAACTGTTTTACATATTCACACTGTGTAACCCAGTGTTAATCCAGTACTGGATTAAGTTCCTGGGCGGTTGCTATGTTATTACTGTTGCACAATTGTATCCCAGTTTCCCAGTTGGTGGCTGGGTGTTTGCTAGTTTGCTAAGGTATGGCAGAGGGTAAGGTAAATATATGGTAAAATGGTATATTATATTATTAAATGGAAGATTTTGCTCAAAAATGTTAAATGGCATTTTCATGATTTCTATTTTTAATTATTTTTAATCATATATGATGTGATGGTATTAAACTATCAACACAATACTATAATTAACTACCGTAGTTAAGCTTTATTAGACCTTTATAAAGTGCGGTTTATATCAGTTTGATTTTTTTTGTTGTTTTTAGTACAAATTGATATACAATACACAAAATAATAACAACAAAACAATAAAAGTATAACAAACAACAACAATAATAATGTTCATTATCATAACAAGTAAAAAAGTAATCGCAGTAATAGTAGTAATGCAAAAATAAAGAAAGCAATATAAGTAAAAAAGGGATTATATAACAAATATGTAATTGCTTTCCTAAATGCATTTCTGTCAAATCCTGAATAAAAGTGTGCAGCAAATTGAATGAGCTCTGTGTAACAGACTCGACCTGAAATGATAGGAAAGACAAACGGTTTCATCTGGAAATGTAGCACTAAACCTCTAAACACATTTACAGATGGCTTTAATGACAACAGCTCGAGCTTATTATTCTCTCTCTCTCTCTCTCTCTCTCTCTCTCTCTCTCTCTCTCTCGGTCAGATGCGGAGGGACGCAGGTTGAAGGGCATCCAGAGGAGCACAGAGACGGGATTAGCGGTGGAGATGCCCAGCCGCACCGTGCGGCAGGCCAGCCACGAGTCCATAGAGGACAGCATGAACAGCTACGGGTCAGAGGGCAAGTGAGTATTACTGCACAACATACAGGATTTTTCAGAACGTTTGGGCCCTAATCCTGTAATAGAAATCCCTCCTTCCTCGAACAGTTTATTGTTTTGGTGGCAAACTTTCCAGCGCGAGTGTAAGATTGTTGCGTAAGCCAGTTTCAGGTCTCGTAGCTGCTGGACTTTGTCCGCCATGTCACATCGAAAGCTGCTCATCGCACCAGGTTTCGAAGGTTATGCAACGCTACACGCTTCAAATCCACAGCGGGTCTGCCAGCACCAACGGATCTGCTGTCCTGACGTGGAAATATGAAAAAACTGCATGTCCACTAACCGCAGTGTTCATACGTGTGTGTGTCTGACGCTTTTGGAGGGAAAGTGCCGAGTCCCAAATCATAAAATACAAAAGTCTTTACCTGATACAAGAGAATCAGCTTTATAATAATAATAATAATAATAATAATCATCATCATCATTATAACAACAATAACATTCTTAATATTCACAATGTTCATTTTCATCATTATAAGTAAAAAATATAGCAGCAATAGTAATAATGCAAAAATGAAGAAAGCAATTTAAGTTTTAAAAATGGATTATATAATAGTGCTTTGTGCACAATCTGTTTATTTGTTAATCCTATTGTAAAACAAAAGTGTGCTTTTACTTTTGTACATACCACATTTTATTTTTTCCCAATTAGCTACATTAACAGTAAAGGTGTGTTAAAATCTTTAGAAGTGTATTATTTTGTAGGTGTACTTATTTACACCAAAAAATATTTGAATTTCACCAAAATATTTGAATTTCACCAGAATTTCACTTTGAGCCTGCTGGTTCTGACAAATCCTTTGATGATGTAGCGGTGTAGAAATAAAATGTGCCCGTTTGATGATGTAGTAGTCAAGAAATGAAGCCCACCTGAACCACAGACTAGCCTTTGGAATGCAACTTGCAAGAAATATTAAACCCAATTTGGAAATAAATGCTTGGCACTGTTAGCTTGATGCTAACATTACACAGGAAATCCCCTAGAGCCGCCAACAGCTAATTGTAGCCAGAAGAAAAATCTACTAAAAGCTACTAAGGTTTCTGCATCCAGCACTGTGTTATGAAACTAGTCAATCTGAGACCTGTCCTTTAAAACCATCATGAAAAGCCTGAAGTTCTCAGTCGGAGGACTGAAGGTTTTTGCTCTAATTGATTGGTCCAGCAAACCTTGTTTCATGGCAGAGGAACTGTTTATAGTAATTAATAATACATGATTCATTCCTCAGTACCTATTTCCCGTCCTTCCTTCCTTCCTTAATTTATTCGTTCTATTTTCTTTCTTTCTTACTTGCTCTTTCTTTCCATACATCCTCACATTCTTCACTTCCTTCCTTACTTCCTTCCGTCCTTCCTGCCTTCCTTCCACATCATTCCTCACTTCTTCTCATCCCTTCTTCCTTGATGAGGGATCAGCTCCGCCTCTCATGGGTGATTGATTGAATTCAGCCTCCTTATGCATCTCTTCCTGAAACACCAGCCCACAGCGGTGCACAGAATCTGTGGAGATTCTTATACATGCATGGCCCAGAATTTCACCGCCCTGTTCAAAGATTAACCATAGCTGAAAGCACTTCCCAGTTTAATTGAATGGCGTTAATATTTCACCGAAGGCTGTCCTGAACGCAGATGTCTCACAAAAAATGCAGAAACAATAGCCAGGGTAATGCGGTTGTACCCAAAACATGCACACATTAAATGGCCCAACAGTCATTATATTCATTCTCTTTTCGCCGGACATCCAGACCTCAAGAACAAAAATAAATAAATTAAAGGTCCCCATCCCTGTTACGTAATCCAGACTGCCGCTCTGGCCACCAACCATCATGGGAGCAAAAATCCACCTCGTCACAGCTGGATTACCAGGAACTGAAATGAGCAAAGAGATTATGCTTTTTGGCAGCCACTCCCAAAGATATTTTACCATATTATATTGCATCTGTCGCATCTCATGAATGCGTAACTGCATAAACATGTTTACATTTAAAAAGGTAGATAAATTACTAAACACGCTCTAAGAAAGTGTGAGTTATAGTGTTGGGTGGATTTGGATGTCACTGCAAAACTCACAGCCCAAATGAGACACCGAGATTCTCAGTAATCTGGATTTACAACACTTCACATGTTTTGGTTTGCTCTTCTCTCTAGATTTTTCCCTTTTTGATTTTTCATCCTTCCTCCTTCCATTCTTTGTTTGTTTGTTTGTTTGTTTCTTTCTTTCTTCTCTGCCAGTCAGCTTCTTGTTCAGGTGCACAGAATAGAGAGATGGTCTGATTGGACAGTGTCTGTATCGTGTGAGGCTGGTGATGGTGTTTTGATGGTGTGGTGGACTGCTCTCATGTGGTTTAGACACTGAAACTATGTTTTGTAAATTCTCCTGAAAGCTGTTTTTCCTGGGGATCACAGTGGTACAGTAGGTGACACTGTTGCCTCACAGCAAGAACGTCCTGGTTCGATTCCTAACTGGATGACTGAGGGTCCTTTCTGGGTGGATTTGCATGTTCTTCCCATGGGTTTCCACCGGGATCTCCAGTTTCCTCGCAAAATCCGAAGACCTGCTGGTCAGGTGGACTGGAGATGCTAAACTGCCCACAAGTGTGACTGTATGTGACTGTGTTTGCCTTGTGATGGCGACCTGTCTAACGTGTTGGTGATAGGAGGCAGGGAATGATAAGGGAAGGAAAGAAGAAAAGGAGGAAGGAAGATAGGAAATGGGGAATGGCAGAAGAAAGAAATTAGGGACAGAATGAAGGTAGGAAGAAAGAAATTAAGGAAGCATGTAAGGGAGGAGGAAAGGAAGAAAATGAGCGAGGAAGTGAAAAGAAAGAGCCCGTCTTTTCTCTGTCTTATCCTTCATTCCCGACCTGGAATCCAATCTTAGTCCTCCATCATTAAAGATGTATCAGTTCTTCAAACACATTCAAATCAAGAACAGAGGAGTGAAGACAAAGATACACACCAAACGAAGATACACAAAAGGACAAAGATACACACCAAGACAAATATTCACACCAAACGAAGATACGCACCAGAACAAAGATACACACCAGGATGAAGATAAAGGGGGCATTTACACACTTGTGCACGATGGACCTCTGCACTACAGTTTCTCTGCTTCCACCCTGTGTTTTATTGGAGTTGCATTTAATGGGATGTCAAAGTCAAAGTCAAAGGAAACTTTATTGTCATCTCAGCTATATTCATGTACACTGAATAGATGGCATGGTAGATTTTGTAGAGTACAAAAAGACACAGAATGCACACATACAAATAAATTATATTTATAGAAAGTAGAAACTGCAAGCAAATAATGTGCAGTTTAGCACCAGGATGTGGATTTTAGTGCAAGGTATTTTTTTACATCCAAAAATTGTGCAAATGTTGCACCAGCAGTTTTGGAAAGCAAACAATACTGGAATGTAACTGTGTTGTTAATACGTGCAAATGATCAGCAGCAGTTCGGTATAAACAGTAAAAGTTCATGCCGGTCACCTGCATAAGCGTCAGCTCTGGTAGCAGGACATGATCTGGCAATGCCTCAGCCTTCTGTGGCTCCAGGCCAGTACAGGGTCTGTTAGCTGACGTAACAGAGTTGGCTGATGGTGTAGAAGCATGTTGAGCTGTCCGTTGCGTTAGAGACAGTTTGGAAAGAGCTTCACATTACTCAAAAGAAGCACCTGCTCACCCTCCCAACTCCGGTAGCTTCATGTGTTTTTGAGAGTTCTAGCTAGCAGGTGGAACTTGACCAGATAAAATGCACACAGTGCTGTACAAAAGTGTTACCGAGTGTAATCCTTTAAGGCAGCGGCCCCCAAACTTTTTTGCACCACGGACCAGTTTCATGTAAACAATATTTTCACAGACCGGTATAGATACAACTAAAAACACAGTGTGTTTGTTTTTACTACCAAATGACTCACCGGTCCGATGGATAGGGACCTCTGCTTTAAGGCATCAGTGCAAAGTGACCATTTGTCATACGTAAACACAGCATGAACAGCACGAAATTCGTCCTCTGCATTTAACCCATTCTCCAAGTGAAGCAGTGGGCAGCCAGGAACACAGCACCCGATATTCTGGTGTGTATCTTCGTTTTGGTGTGTATCTTCGTCCCGGTGTGTATCTTCGTCCCGGTGTGTATCTTTGATCTGGTGTGTATCTTTGTTCCGGTGTGTATCTTTGTTCCGGTGTGTATCTTCGTCCCGGTGTGTATCTTCGTTTTGGTGTGTATCTTCGTCCCGGTGTGTATCTTCGTCCCGGTGTGTATCTTTGATCTGGTGTGTATCTTCGTCCCGGTGTGTATCTTTGATCTGGTGTGTATCTTCGTTCCGGTGTGTATCTTTGTTCCGGTGTGTATCTTCGATCTGGTGTGTATCTTCGATCTGGTGTGTATCTTTGATCTGGTGTGTATCTTTGTTTTGGTGTGTATCTTTGTTTTGGTGTGTATCTTTGTTCTGGTGTGTATCTTTGATCTGGTGTGTATCTTTGATCTGGTGTGTATCTTTGATCTGGTGTGTATCTTCGTTCTGGTGTGTACTTTGTCTTCAGTCCTCGGTTCTTGATGTGAATGTGATTGAAGAACTGATACGTCCTTAATGATGGAGGACTAAGATTGGATTCTAGGTCAGGAATGAAGGACAGAAGAGAGATAATATGTGACTCTTTCTTTACACATTTTTTGCTTGTTTTCTTCCTTTCTATCTTCCTTCCACACTTTCTTTCAAACTTATTTTCTTTCTACCTTCCTTCTGTCCTTCCTTTCTTCTGCCTTTTATTCATTTTTATTCTGTTCCTTCCTTTCTTTGTATACCATTCCTGAACCCCTATTTCTTTCCTTCCATCTTTCCTGCCTTCCTTCCTCTTTCCCTTCCTTCCTTTACACATAATTCCTCACTTCCTCGCTTCCTTATTTCCTTCTACATTTTCCTTGTGTCCTCTCTTTCTTCCTACCATCACCCTGTCCTCACTTTGTATCTTCTTTCCTTCTCATTTCCTTCCTTCTTTCTTTCTTCAAAAGTCCTTTCTACATGTTCTTCCATTTTCACTTCTTTTCTTCCTTCTACCCTTTCCCTATCTCCTCTCTTCTATCCCACCTTCTTTCCTCCCTTTCTAGAGGGGGCTGTTCTTGCTCTTATTGCTTGTTACTATTTCCTTCTATTCATTTGTTTCCTATTTCCACATAGCGGTGCTGTGATGCTCACACAAAACCACATAAAGTATTAAATACGAGTCTCAGTTCTAAAGGCCAGTGGTGATTCCTACTGCCAGTCACGTCCAAAAGAATTACCCCCCCAACCCCCCACCCCATCCACCACTGAATCAGGAATGCGGGTGGCAGAAGTTAATTCAGCGACTGTCACTGATTTAGAGCTCTGCGTGTCTAGAAATTGAGATAAAGTGTGAGAAACAAAGCGAACAGAGATATCAGGCAGGGCGAAGAGGGTCAGGATGAGATTAGGACGAAAATGCAAGGGATCATCTCTCAGGCTCCCAAATGAGCTGCGGCTGGTCGAGAGCCTTTCTGCGAATCAGTTCCACGGCCGGGCCTCTGCTACAGAACGAGCATGAGAGATTAATTCAGTGTTTACACTTGGGAATTAAGTCCACGCCAAAATGTTTTTGCCAGCAACATATTGCCAGTTACTGATGCAGTGTTGCACATTAAGGCCAGTGTATGAAAAGTAATGATGCACGTATGCAGACGCTTTATTCGAATCAGCTTTACTATGGAGTGCTATACACGGACGTTTAATAGGCCTATTTATCACAGCGCAGGACATTGGCTTTATTTATAGTGATGCGGCTGCATGTGCTGACGCATATGCTGACATATGCTGACAGAGTGATCAATCAGCAGAGTATCGTGGGAAAAGCGAAGCGCGTCATGGCCTTACTGGAAATAAAGGAGAGGTGGGAAAGATGATGGTGGAGGAAAAAAAAAGACTATTTACCAACTTTAGCAAGTCCTGATGAAAGCTGGTGTAAACTGGAACAAGATTACAAATAAAAAAGTAAATGAACAGAAAGGTGAATGCAGGGAGAAAGGAATTAAAGAGTAGGAGGAAAGAGACAGAAAAGGGGAAAGATATAAAGCGAGGAGATAGAGAGAGGGTGATGGAGAGGAATTAAGAGAAAGAGGAAAGAAATAGAAAGGGTGAGAGGCAGAGAGAGAGAGGGGGAAGAGAGAGCGAGAAAGAGGGAGAGAGAGAGCGAGAGAGTGCACACTGAATGATAATTCCCACCACTGAAAGGAGAGAGAAAGAAAGAGGGGGTACAAAGGAAGAAAAAAAGAGAGAAAAGAGACATAGGATGATAGACAGAGAAAGAAAAAAAGATATAGTTTGACATGAAGGGAGGAGAAAAAACAAGATAATAGAGAAATAGAGAGAGGCAAACAGAGGAAAGGCAGAGAGAAATGAGAGAGAGAGACAGCAAAGTGGTGAAGGAGAGAAGAGAAAGGAAAAGAGCAGAAGAAGGTGATGTCTCTCGAGAGAGTCTTGTCAGTCTGAATATGAGGCAGCTGGTTTGGGCCATTCTGACAGTGCTTTAAAAATAGAAGCAAAGAGAGAGAGAAAGAGAGAGAGAGAGAGAGAGAGAGAGAGAGAGAAAGAGAGAGAGAGGGAGAGAGAGAAAGAAAGAGAGAGAGAGAGAGAGAGAGAGAGAGACTTCGTGTCAGACAGGAATACAGAAAGAGGGAGGGGTTTTATCAAGGAGAAGGTAGAATTGAGGTCAGAACTCTGAGAGAAAATTAATGAATTACAACACCCATCACTGAAAGGAGAGGGGGGGTGAATGGTCAAGAGAAGGAAGACTTATCATTAAAATATGGTTAAAATGTGTTGACCAGATTAGGATACACACAGCGTGTCCAGAATAGAATGTGGAGTCTAAGGTCACCATACTCAATGCCAAGCATCTGCTAGAGGGCTTTAAAGACCTCCAGTTTTGGGCTGTGGATTTTCTGGACTGATAGAAGATACGAGATACAAAATGTCTTTATTGTCACTGTACAAATACAATAACATCTTGTTTGGAACAATCCTGTAGAGGCCTATTTAAATAAAACTGGAACTCCATCCAGTACCTTGGACTTGAAGTGGTGTTTGTGACCCAGAACTAATCATCCAACATTAGTACCCGACCTCACTAATGACCAAATTTATCTAAAGTGATCGACTCAGTGAAGAAGTTATTGTCAGTTGAAGGTCACATTCCTATCAGGCTGAATCTCAGATAGTTGTTTCCAAATGGTTTCTGAAATAAAACCAGGTGTAGTAGAAAAGGAGGCAGGAAAGTAATCTAAATAAACACTAACGAAATAAATGGACAAGAACACAACTCACTTGGTGTCTCCCAGTTACATAATTTGATAAATATTGTGAATAAGAAAAACTTTAAAAACAAACAATAGAGTGACTTCAGTAATTTGTTAGGTGTGCAGTGTTTTTGCAATGAAAGCAGCACTGAACTCAGCCTCTAATCAGGCTTGCTCCTAAAGACTCGAGACTTGACCTAGACTCAAACCCAGAAATTCTGAACTTGACTCTGACTCTCACCCAAAGACTCCAGACTTTATCTGGACTCACACCAAGAGACTCAAGACACTGCTTAGAGTTGAGACTCAAGACTTGACTCAGACTCGCACCCAGAGACTCGAAACCTTCACACCCAGAACCTTGAGACTATACTCAGATTCACACCCAGAAACTTAATTCAGACTCACACCCGGAGGCTCGAAACCATCCACATGCTCAAAATGTATGTCTGATTATTCATGATCACATATAAACTTCATGTTGGCACATTGTTATCGACTTGTCATCATTGTTGTCTGTGTTACTGTTAAAGTCAACTTTAGTGCTGTCACTGCTTGAGTACTGTCCTTGTTATTGTTACCGTTATTTTAAATACCACTACTATTTCTACTACTACCATTAATAATAATATTAATAATAATAATAATTTGTGGTACAGATTATATTTGAAAGCAGACTGGCATTTTAAGTCACCGGAAGAGAACAGATTAATGGACAAAGCAGACTGGTGCTATTTCAACAAATTTCTCTCTCTCTCTCTCTCTCTCTCTCTCTCTCTCTCTCTCTCTCTCTCTCTGTGCTGAGTTAGACCTCCTGGTGCCAAAATCTCACATGCGGTAATTCTTGTGTATGTGTGTGTATATGTGTGTGTGAGTGTATGCTGGCAGTGCTCCAGAGGACCACTTTACTCTTGTCCACTCTGTGCTAAAGCAAAGCTCATTGTCACATATCATTAAGCCCAAAGCTGCCTGTCTTTATTACATAAAGAAGCCCTTCTGTCCAACTGCAACCTTCTCATCAATCTGGCCAAAAAATGCTCCTCACCAAACCGTACATGTCTGGTGTAGCAATCTGGCTAAATGTCTTGAAACCCCTAATTTCGTTACGTTTTGCTTCAAATGTCCTTGTTGGTGCAAAAAATACTATTTTATTCCTGTCAGACTGTCTCATCTTTGGCATATTGTATAGATTAAATAAAAGAAATGGGGACAAATGTTGTCACAGGATGTCACTGGTGATTCCCATCCCTACATAATAAATAATAATAACAACAACAACAACAATAATAATGACAACAATAATAAAAAAGAGTAAAAACTACAACAATAAAAACAACAAATACAACAATAATAACAACAACAACAATACAAAAAGAGTAACAACAACAACAATAATAATAATACAAAATAATGATGAATAAAAATAATAATGAAAACAGACTGGCAAATAACAAGGGGAAGTCTTTTCTCTGCCTGCCGTGCCAGTTTGGTCCGGGTGGTGGGATGTTGAAGTGGAAATCAGTATTGACTTGGAAACACAGGATTAGGGTTTGGGAGGGCTGGGACTGGAACGGCCTACTTCTGTCTTTAGAACTTTTAAGAGGAACTGTAACAGTGAGTTCCAAGGTTTCCCCAGAAATTAGGTCATCAGGAAAGCACCAGCCACTAGCTCCGCCCACAGTCCCATCGAGTGAGTTCAGATACTGTAAGGAGCTTCCAATACTGACAAAGACATTCAGTTTTCATCATCGCTACAGAAAAGCTGGTCTGGTCTGGTCATCCATTCAGTCGAGTACAGTTTTCAGCCACCGTATGGGTCAGCGCTCTCTGTGTCCTCTGACCTCAAACGGCTTCTTTCTGTTCAGCTGTGTTCAGTCCAGTGTCTTTATTGATGGTATCTATCCAGCAAGTTCTTGAGTGGCCTCTTCATCTTTTGCCACTGACCATTCCAAGCATTACATCCTTTTCAAGTGACTTGCTTTTGGTTTACTATCCAGTGCCAGTTTGCTTGGTTCGTTACCCTGGGTGTCCACAGAATGTGATACAAAAACAAAGAAACAAACAAAAAAAGCATAAACAAACAAACATATTTAATTTTTTTTGTCAAAATGTCAAAAGCATTGACATGGGTCACCATGCTCAGTGCCAAGTGTCAGAGAGGCTTCGTATCTTCTCCAGCGTTGGGCTATGGAGCTGCATTCTCTGTAGTGATGAGTGGTGCTGTCATCTCTCAGATCAAGTCCTCACAGCAATGTTCCACCACCTAGTTCCTTCCTGGAAGAGTAGAGGCTGTTACTGCCATAAAAGGGTGACAAACTCCCGCATTAAAACCCCTGATTTCAGAAAAGACGCTGAATGAGCAGGTTTCTGTTTATGTTTACGGCATTTAGCTCTTATCCAGAGCGACGTACATCAGTGCTTAAGTCGTCCACATCTGTTCTTCATACCTGAAAAGCTACACCAAAATCAACACCTGCTTTTTACCAAGTTACTGCCAGACAAGTTACACACCTTAACAAACCCTGTCAAAAGAAAAAAGGTCACAGGTTAATACACAAGTAAGTACAAACAGTTAAGAGGGTAAGGGCCTGAGCAGGGGCACCGGAAGCATTTTTCATGTGAGGGGGACGCATCGGTCTACACTTGGGTGGGCAGTGGGCATGGCTTGGGTGGGGCGGGGTTTGGGGTGGGGTGGTCGATGGGTTGCTGTGCGCGTGCAAAGTCTTGGCCCTTTGGGGGGGCCGGGGATTGGTGCCCATGCACAGTCTTGGTCGTTGTCCGGGGAAAAGGGAAGGGGTTTGCACGCTTGCAGAGTCTCATCAGTTGTCTGGGAAACAATAAGTGGGGGGGGGACGAAACTAATGATTTTGAAGAGTGTCCCCCCCGGCTATGATGTTTCTGACACCTATGGGCCTGAGGGTTTTTAAATATAAGGAAAATTATGTATGGTGTATGAATTTGAGATGAAATTCAAGGTTTCAGGTTCAATGTCACTTTGTCAATGTTACTTTGTCATCAGCAACTGTTGAACACGTACATAATGTGATGAGTCGTTACTCCACTGACTGAAACAATACCCTACAATAATTAGACAATACAGTAATGTAACAGTGCAGTGTGAACAGGATGTAAACCTTCCAGAGTGACTAGTGTTGCGCCATAAGTGTGATTATTATTATACAGGAGGCAGTTACAGCACTGAACAAAGTGCAAGGAATGATAGGAACAATACAATAACTAGTATTGTATAGTGTGAACTGGATATTAACCTTCCAGAATGACTAATCTTGCACCATAAGTGTGATATTGCACAGGAGGCTGTTATAACGCTGAAAAAAGTGCAAGGAATGACAAAAACAATACAATAAATAGCCAGGTCTTAACTATGCTTTGTGTTTTTCTTTCCAGTCTAAACTACAGTGGGATGTGTTTGGCCTCAGATGCTCAGTTCAGTGACTTTCTGGACGGGATGGGTCCAGCACAGTTTGTGGGCCGACAGACACTGGCCACAACCTCAATGGGTGAGTTTCATGCGGACACTGAACGGTGCAGTAACCACATTCTGTCCTTTCCTGACATTTGCAAGGGTTTTCCTTTCTGGAAGATATGGAATGTCATGTATTTTTGCTGTAGGTGATGTGGAGATTGGTCTGATGGAAAGGAATGGACAGTTGGAGGTGGAGATCATACAGGCTAGAGGACTCATAATGAAACCTGGATCTAAAGGACCTCCAGGTAACTATCACGACGAGTTTAATTTCTTAATCGCAAAGTCAGGTTTAAAGGAACGGTTTGGCAAGAAATCTAATTTCCCCAATTTTCAACTGACACCCGATGTCGCTGTTCAGCCAAGACATGTTTGGGGTCCAGATTTTGCTTCTCTAGTTTAAAACAGAAGCTACAAAGCTGATGCTCCTGACAAAAATTAGAAGTCAATAGTCCCTAGAACGTCACCTTAATGAAGAACCAGGCTGGTTCAGGCTGAGGGACGTTTAAGGGATGTGTTTTTACGGAAGCAGTTGACTATTGTTAGCTTCATTAACCTCGTAGTTCCAGTTCTAAACTAAAGAAGACTCCAAACATGTCTTGGCTGAATGACTACCTTTTAGATGAGTGGAAAATTCTGCAAATTATGTGTTAGTTTGCTAAATGTTTAAATGTGAAAGGCTGCAATGTGCCTAAGGATACAAGGTGCCAAGATAAACATTTTTTGTTTGTTAAGCCACAAAGTGACCTTAATATGAATAATTCAGACAGAACTAACTGAAGTCCTGATCCAGTGAAGAAACAGGAGCAGATGATTCCAGATGATCAGGCGGTGATCAGTATACTGGTGGTGCTGAATGCTGAGTGGCTGGAACTCCTTTGTCTAGGCTCCTTGTATCTTTAGGCTCTTTGCAGCCTGTCAGTAAAACATTTGTTCACATTTCTTTTCATTTAATCAGTTTGACAGACAGAAAATAGTATTTTTGCACCAACAAGGTGATTCAAAGCAAAATATAAAGAAATAATAGGTAGCTCAGGACCTTTGCAAAAAAAGTAACTTAATATGTCTTGGCTGATCGATTGCTTTCGGGATGAGGCTGGAAATCTGTGCAACTTTGATTTTTCTTCTTGCTAAATTATGGCTTTAAGACAGAGATGTTTGATGTGGAAGCTAAAGGGAAATATTAACAGTCTCTCTGGGATTCAATTACATAACAAACCCCCCAGCACCGGCGATGACCTTGTTCAAGTGCGGCTCCTTTCGTGTGCAAGTCCCTCGTGATGCTGATAAAAGAATGTTAAATGGGCTTTTTTGAAGGAGTGCTTGTGATCTTATGCATCTCATACATACATTTCTTTCATCTTTTTTTCTCTTAAGCGGCGTACATAAAAGTGTACCTCCTGGAGAACGGTATATGTGTGGCCAAGAAGAAGACAAAGTCTGTGCGCAAGTCGCTTGACCCGCTGTACAACCAGGTCCTCGTCTTCTCCGAGAGCCCGCAGGGGAAGGTTGTGCAGGTAAATGAGAGAGAACACTAGCTTTAACATTACGTTGAGAAGAGCAATGCCACAGAAGAGCCATTTCAGTTCCCTCAAGAATTTTTGTAAAAGAGAGTGTGAAGAACATAATCTAAAGATTCTTAACCAGTTTAAAAGTGTCCTCCCAGAACTTTTTAAAACTTCTTTAAACCTTCAGAAGGTTCTTCACACCCACATCTCATTTAAAAACATGGACTAAAAGATTCTTTAGGGAATCAAAAATGTAGAAACCTTTAAAAACCCTTTCTGAGGACTGTAAATTACTTCTTATAATAAAACACTATACACATTATAATTTCTCTAATAAAAATGGTATTAAAGATGACATAGCATCGATATATTTTGAAAATGAAGGCAACAGTTGTAAATAGAACATAATGGGAAAATGGTTCATTCTTAGGGTGGCAAAAGTGTTCCTCAGAGAGCTTTTTAACAAAAAAGTACTCTGCTACTGATTCAAGTGAAAGAACCTTTGTTTTTGGTATTTATGGAACCAATTTGCTGAGTATACTGTATATGTAAAGCCCAGCAACATGTTGCTGATCATTTGTGAAAGTGTAATGCATTTTGGAATTAAATGATTTATGCTTTACTGGACCTGATTCTGGAGCTATGCAAACCAGGGGCTGGAATTTATTTTTGTTTGTAGACAGGGGTGGAGGTGTGAGGTGAAATGGTTTTGTTTTGTTGAAGGTTGGGGGATATTTTCATTTTTTGGGGGGGTTGAGGGTGGGCGGTTTAGTTTTTCCAGTGACAACAGAGGAGGGATTTTATTTTCTCGATAGGGGAAGGTTTTATGTGTTGTATTTATTTTTTCCTCTTTGTGATCAGAAAGATGGCTGCTCTACATCTTCTGATCTAAATACCTGCTTTAACATGAGAGAGGGACGAAGCCAAGGCCTAAGCAGTTTCCATGTGGGGGTATAGAGCCTACCAGCTCTGACGGGAATTGTACTGAATACTAAGCCTACATTTACTCAGTCACATTCCCAAGCAAGAAAACACATTTTCCGCTCCTCACATTTTTATTTACACCTTCAAAGTAGCTTCATGTCCAGGAGATATTTCTCGCTTTGTGTTCCTTCACTCGAGTCCCTGCTCAGCTTAATTTCTTTCTTTTGTTCATGTTTAAATCAGTGTGAAATGAAGAGTGTCCACAACTATGATAATCCACTCTCGTGTGAGGAACTGGACCTCCCATTAGTCACCTCGCCTCACAGAGTCTGTAGAAAAGGGATCCAAGGCAGACTCTCTTGTCTGAGAAAAAACATCCAATGTTACAGTTACTTTAATGTAAAAATACCTGTTTATTCACTGGTTCAGGACTTCAGTTAGACGCTCTTTGTTCTGCTCGAATGATTCATACGTAGGTCACTGTGTGTCATAACAAAAAAAAACATTCCTCTGAAACTGGTCAGGTTCAGGGACTGGACTGGAAATGAGAGTCTTTGAAAGTCCTTCAGGAAGCCTGGAGAACTGTTCCTCAGCACCACATTAAACATTAAGTCTGGATCTTTGGAAGCAAAATATGAAAAAATAAGGGGTGGCTCAAGAGTTTTGCACAGTACAATGAATAAGTAAATAGATAAATAGCAAACTTTAATTTGTAATTCCAGGTGATACGACATTTACTTTTACTTTGGTGTGTTTAATGTGACACTACAGGTAAATGAGGTCATTTTTTTAAAACAATAGATCACAGTGAATTTATCCCAGCTGAACACAGATATTCTCTCGAACAGTTTTTGTAATGGAAGTAAAAAAAAAAAAATACATTTACATGTGCAAATGAGACTCCATCAACTTAACTATGCATACATTTGCATATTTTAAAAAGCAGAAATCTAGCCTTTGAATGATGTTAGAATTAAAATGTGGATTTCATTGTGAAGACACTCTCCAGAGAGAAGATGTTACAGAACAGGTTATAAAACTCTCACTGTTTTTAATGAAGAAAATGGCCCTGTTATTATTAAACCGGGGAGGATTTTTTAGTAGAAAATTGATCATAAAAGCAGCTCTGAGTGAATCACCAGGAGCTTCTTCTATAAAACCCTTCAGGGCGTGGTCAGGAGTGAAGGTGTGAGATGTGATGAGTGCAGGTGTTGCAGAAGCTGAGATCGTTAGTTCTGAATGTGGAGAAAAGCTGATTTAGAGAAGACCAGTGTGAAGAACAGCCCTCAGAATTGAATCACCCAGTGAGGACTCAGAGAACACACTCCATCTGTGTCAGTCCAGAGAAAATTTACATAGTTGGATGTTCTAGTGAGGTTCTACAGAAAATGAGGTTTTCCACAAGGCTACAGGAACCGTTCTGAATCTAAACTGTACTGTGATGGTACTGAACTTGCAGCACGTTTTGATGTTCCAGTGTATCTCTGTCCAGTAACGGCGTTTCAGACCAGCTGCATCCATGGAAAGTTTTTCTGTCAGAGCTGCTTTTGTTATTGTGGTATTTTATTATTTGTGGTCTTGTTTGAGTGTTTTCTCTGCGTTTTTTATCCGTGTGATGAGAACCGAACCCAGAGAACTTGTTAGTGATGTCCTGGATCACCTTCACGTTTCTCACAGCGTTAAAGATAAATTTGTGAGTGTGATAGAAAACTCCGACTGGAATTTATCTTCAGCCCAAACAGACAGTTGAGCTTGCACTTCGTCGACTTCCCAGCTGTTAGTCTGGATCTCAATTGTTGATTTTTTTGTGCGGACAGTAAAAAAAAACCAGTGGCCTCTTTCCAAGTCTGTCTGTTGTCATGACAACCTCACTTTTAGCCCTGCCATTGGGCAGCGTGGGTTCAGCTAGGGTTGTTTGGGGTACGCTGTGGCTCCTCGTGCCAGTAATGAAATGCCATAACACACTGAAATAAACTCACTGAAAATTGCTGAAAAATAGGGACCATTCTGCACCATTCTCCTTAAATGAAAATTTCTTTCTTTTGCTCAAGTATAGTTTTGGCTCCATAAGAATTTGACACCCAGTTAAGTCCAGGTCTCTGTTCTCCATACGTTCTCCAGCCTTGCTCTAGTACAGTATCTAAGCAACCCGGCAGAAACACACTCGCCACATTTTGACAAATGTGGGCCAGATCTGTGCTCGTGTTTTTAAAGAAAACTGTGAGTCAGTAAAGTGAAAGAATAAATGAAGTCAAATCCAGTCAGTCTCAGTTCTGGACGAAGAGAACATTTAACATTCGCCCCGAATGAAGTTTTCCAAAACGAGCATTTCTGAATGCCTGTCATAACAAACATTAAAGGATTTAACAAAGGCCAGCCATCTGGGGAGGGTGAGAGAGAGAGAGAGAGAGAGAGAGAGAGAGAGAGAGAGAGAGAGAGAGAGAGTGATAAAGATTAAGTATGTGTTCTATACAGAAATGTGTGGAATCCAAAATCCAAAAAAGGGTGGATGTCTGGACTGAACACCAGAGGAACATTTTGTACAGTCAGTTTATCCACTGAGCTCCTGGTGTTTCTTCTATATGCCACCACTCCTATGTTTGCCAAAGTAATCATTTGTGATTTCATATGCTATAATATTTTATATAATTCATGTTACAGACTAGACCTTTAGAGCACTCATTACGATTCTCACTTTTTGTTCCTGCACTCGAGTCCCTGCTCATCTTAATTTCTTTCTTTTGTTCATGTTTATATCAGCAGTAAAACATTTTTCCCATTTCTTTCATTTAATCTACTCAGTATGACAAAGATAAGGCAGTTTGACAGAAAACAGTATTTTTGCACCATGAAGATGATTCAAAGCAAAATATAAAGTAATGGAAATGGAATAGTGGCGCAGGAAAATGTAAACAAAGTCACAGAGACATGAGAACAAGACGAGGACAAAACATCACAGAGAATTTATTTTCAGTTCAGATGACAAATTTAAAAATGAAAGGCCAAAAACAGTAAAAACAAAAATCTGGGTAGCTCCACCCCCACAATTATCTTATTCAGTATGGTGGCTTTCTGAAGTGGGACCACTCAGAACTGGCAATCATGTCAAATAAGCACTAAAATATAAAATTGTGCAATGCTGCTAAAATATCATTTTATATAAACATCTGTCTGTGCCACAGTGTTTGGAACTTGCCTTTGATTTTTACAAATTGTGTCATTTCAAAATAAATATATTTTTATTTCTGGAAATGTGTGTGATGGTGGGGTGGGCAGAAAGGGTTCTAAGGGTTAAGGTTCTGTTCAGAATTGCCCCTCAGACAAGGGACTTGACCTGTGATAACTGTGTCTTAAATTAAACTGCAGGTTCTGTTTTCTTTCAGAAAAATAACCAACATTCCTCTCTCTTGCAGCTCATCGTGTGGGGGAACTACGGCCGGATGGATCGCAAGTGCTTCATGGGCGTGGCCCGCATCCTGCTGGAGGAGCTGGATTTGACGAGCATGGTGATTGGCTGGTACAAGCTATTCCCCACCTCCTCCATGGTGGACCCCACGATGGCGCCTCTGATCCGACACTCGTCCCAGCTCTCCCTGGAGAGCACGGTGGGACCATGCTGCGAACGCTCGTAAAGAGCCTTTTTTTGGGTTTTATTTTCTCCTCTCTGAAAGGGCTCTCGAGGCCCCTTTACCGTGCAGCGCCGGTTGCGCGTGACTGACTGCCGCGGCTGAGCTGCCTGAAGCCTTCTAGAGTCCTCTAAAATACTCTAGAACCTTCTGGAAAATCCTGAGCCTGACTGCAGGTTCCCGAAGATTTTATTTATTATATTTTAAATCTAAAGACACAAGGGCAGGGGTGGGACCAGAGGTGCGAGCCGAAGACAGGAGGCGAACGAAGAGCTTTTTGTCCGTGTCTGTGTAACTGGGACTTGTGTTTTCTGCTTCTCGTCAGTGGTCTCCGTGTCTATCTGAAGAAGTGTGTATAGCTTATGAGTGGTCTCTGTCGTCAAAGGCGGTCGGTGTTATCCATGTCGACTCTTTTGGTCTTTGAGAACGGGTGCGGTGTCGCGTCTTCGGTGTGGAGAAAACCTTAGCCATAGATCGGTTCGTGCAATATCATGTCAACGTGGTGAAAAGCGAAGGGCCGGCTGGTTCAAGGCAGGCCAGCCTAATTTAGAGTTCTCGTTATTGGACGGGTTTGGACGGGGCGCTGGGTATTTGACGCTTGGCTCACGCTCCAGTCGTTTTCTTTCTCTTTTTCTTCCCTTTTTTTAACTGTGCCAATCCTACCAGCAAGTGTCTTTACTTTGAGGCTTGTGCCATTGTTCACTGGTCAGAGGCTGTTTCAGAGCTGATCCATCAGGTACACACCGAATTAAAGGGACAGGGATGATTTTTCACTCCCTGCGACATACAATAGCACATATCCCAGTTTTGGGATATGATATTGGGTTTGGTGAGATATATATATAAATATATTTTTCACAAACAAATTATAATCTCTTTGTAGGTGTAAGAGCTAACTAGTATTAGAGTAATAGAAGAAAAGAAAACAATGTTCATGGAATGAATGTCAGTAAATATCTTTGATTTAGTCACTATTACATGTGATGGTCTAGTTACGCACTTTATATCTAAAATGTCCTCTTTTTTCCATTTATGCTTGCTAGTTCAGAGGGAGCCAAAGGTTATAACTATTACTATTAATATTGTTTGATTCATTACGTTGATGTTACAGGATGCAGAACTTTCAGTAGCAATGTTAAGGTTATAGCATTAGATAGTAGCATAGGCACGAGAGTCTTTTTTTTGGCTTGCCAGAATCTAAATAAGATTTAGCATGAGTGTTAATTGGCAATATCTTGAGCGAAATATGTAGCAGAGATACATGATCAAAAGTGTACTGTTACATTGTGCTGGGGATGCATGCTCTGCAGTCCTGTTTGCGTCGGCTGTTGATGACGGGCCAGTGTCGCGTGACGGCCTCTGAAACAAGAGATCGGGAAACATAGTGAAGAAAACTTACGTAGCTTCTGAAAGAGTGTTCTGAAGATTCGCTTCACTAAAAAAAAGCTGATTAAAAAGTGAAGTAGCAGACCTGTCTTAGCAGTGCCATCAGGGCTATCTAGGCCTTCAAAAAGAGGGCTGAACATTCCTGGGAATCCACATCTGTAGTTTTTAGTTCATTTGTGTTTAATTGTTCCTTTACAAGTGCAGTAATTCTCTTACTTTATTGTTTAGATTTTGGAAAATTGTCCTGTCAAGAATTTCTCTTTCCATTCTAGTCACCTGGATGCAGCCAAACACGATCTCCCATTGCTAAGGACTTCAGGAGCCTTACAGCTTAGATTAACTACATAATTTTAGTATAACATGATTATAACATAATTAGGAACGGCCAGGAATCCCTAAAACAGTTACATGGCCTGGTTTGTGAGAAAAGCCCTGGAAGTCCTAAATATGTCTAAAATATGAGCTATAGTATAACCAGGCCTGTGTCAGTTATCTGCAATTGAAAATAGCGGTGGTAGCTCTATTCCAGGACTCTTTACTAAAGGAGTAACCGTAAAACTGATACATATCTGTTAACATATCTGTTAAAACATAGACTGTTTTTTACAACCTTTAGGAGGTTTGTCTAAAATGGCCAAAATCAAAGCAAAATGGGTGAGCAATTAATGTTAGCTTAATGTGCTATTGTGTTTCTTGATATTTCTGGCCTGAACTGAAGTCCTAGCTCTTATAGTCATGGTTCACCACTTCTGTTCAGCTGGGTAATCAAGCCATTACATTTCAAAACACTGCCATTTTCTTTCTTTGGAGGTAACTGAAATGTTCATCATCTAAAGCAATAAGAAGCGCTCTTCTCGAATCAGTCTGAAGCACTAGTTTGTGTTTAACGGAGAAGAAAAATGCCAAGCCATCCATGCACCACATGAGACAGTGCTGAGTTCATGTAGCAATACATTAGCTTGAGAACATGATGAAGGGAGTGCCGTTTGTCTCTGGAGTTTGATGCCAAAAACATTTTACATTTAAGGGTGTGTTTTTGGGTGTACAGTGAAAGCAAAAAGTAACTTTTTTGATGGACTCTACATGAAGGGTCACTACGAATGAACGTCATTCTCTGCTTCCAGCGGCGGAGGAGCTGCCGGGATGTCATGTGCACGTTCGACACTCAGTAGGATTTTAATATTAGCCTCAGTTTGAAGTCGTCATATAAATAGGTTCAGCGCACAGTAATGTAATCATACACATTTAGTTCAGGGTTGGAAGCTCCCATGAGGAGCAATGTACTCTCGTCTTACCCAAGTCTTGTCTGTGCGTTCGTGTTTTGTTCTGGAATTAATGCAAAGAAGTGACGTTGATAAGTGGCTGACGTTGAGGTCAATGTTTCGTGAACATATTTTAAACCGTAAATGTTTAAATTTGCCCCCACAGTGACGAACCAACCTCAAGTTACTGCTGAAACATCCACATTTGGCTTGAATCTTTGAATGGCCTTCATCACTCAACTCTGCTAGACTTCTTTATTGAAAAGCTGATCTATTTTTCACTCATTTTGAGATGCAAGAATGTACTTTTTGGAGCGCAAAAAACATATTCAGAAATGTAGTTAGAAAGTGTAGTTAGGTAGAAGCCTTAGTCCCAAGAATACCGGAGGTCTTAATACGATTCCAGTCGCGAGAGCCGAACGTGAGCATGTACGAATGTTCTTTCAGATGTTTCATTTTTCTGATTGTCTACGCTTTTGTTTGAAAGTTCTTATTTCATATTAACCTCTGAACATATCATTTATAATTCCTGAGGCTGATGGGATGGGGGGGGATCAACACATTCTTTAATGTGATGCTGTGATTTATTTTATGTGTAGAAGAACATGTTTAATTCCTTATGGTTCATTATATGTAAATTTGAGTCATTTGAAGAAAAAATCCTTGTTGATTAATGCACAATTTGGTGAATTGTTATTCTGTTTAAAATGGTTGTAAAAAATAAAGCTGTTCACTCTAATTTATATGATGTGTCTGTATGGTGAGAGACATATAGTACATATATTGTACATATAGTTTGGGTCACTGTTCTTCTGGAAGATCTAACCATGACCCAATTTTAGCCTTTTAGCAGATTTTAACTGAAAAAATCTGATACTTCATGGAATACATAATGTCATGGATTAGATGATAGAATTTTTTTTCTCTGGCATGCCTTCTAAATAGTCCAAATGGTTGGTATCGAAGTGGAGTCTAATTATAGTTTTAGAAACTTTGCAACCTCAAAATGCTCCCATTTTCAGCAGATCTTGATCCTTAATCCTTAAGGTTTCGTTTTTCTGACCATCCTCCTCATTGTGGACGGGGAAAATAAACATGCATTCTCAAACAGGCAGGTTCACTACCACCCTAGTTTCTTTAAACTTCTTCATTATTGCTCTAACAGTAAATATGAGGATTTTAAGGCTGGTCACTTTAATGCCATTTTATATATGATTTATTTAGGATTGAGCAAATTAACCACATTTTCACGACACCTTTACTTTCCAGGGGCACCAATAATTATAAAGCTGAGCATAATCCTGCAAGTAATAAAACAATTTTTTTCTGTAATCTGATTACTCTTTTATCTGTATAAGTAATGGAAGATATTTGTCTGGAAATTGTGTCTTGAGTACATAATGCTGTTCCATGTTTCCTCTCCCATTGCTAATCAGTGTGTTTCCTCCAGGGCTGTCAGTGGGAGATGGTGGTTTTGAAGGTTTTGAAGTAGAAAAACTAAGACAAGCTTTCTGGCCTCAAGAGGCCCAGTGGGATTATTCATATATGCATCAGGGATTACTTCCAAAACTCCAAGAAAGTAGAAATTCTGAAGAACACAATCACTACACACGTTCTAATATTATATACTTTATTTTTTAAAATTTACTTTCTTTATAAAGACACAGGAAAAAAAATGGACATTCTAGTCCTGATACAGAAAGTCACTACCCTACGAACAGAAAATACCCCCAAAAAATCTGCACCCCCCCAAAAATTCCAAATATTTACAATAAATACTTCTGTGAGAAGACTATCATGCTTTCACTTTGAAAGAGGTATTCACCACTAAACCAGCTCAGCAGAGGTAAAGGTGTTGTTCTTATAAAAATCAAATTTACACAATTTGCCCCTTGTCCTAGAAGAAGCAGACTGGAGAAGGCAGGTTTGGGGTCTGAAGTTTGCTTTAGTTTAGCAGCTAAAACGTCCATGTCACCCAAATTCAGGTTTTTTGGTTTTAGATATCAGGCCTGTAGATCCAGTGCAAAATCTACAGAAGCAAACCAGACTAGGCTGGGGTTGGGAGAGGGGGGCTGTGTGAATGAGATTTTTGCTTGAATTAGCAAAAGAAACAGACTTAAAAGATAATAACTGAACCTAAGCCTTAAAATCAGTTTCAGACTCTCAGGATCATGTGGCTGAATGTGAGTGGCTGGAATTCTATACAGGCCTGGAGTTCACTGGAGGAGCCAAATATGACAGGCACCCCCTCCTTATGTAAACTGTGGGCATAACCAGCTCTACTGGCATCTTACATATGAAGTTTACTGACATTCTGATGATCCATCAGTGTGTAGCTCGTCCTAGCAGGTGGTGTTACTCAACCGTCAACATTAACATCAGTTTCTTCATTCAGAAATACTTCATACAAAAATAAATGTCATGTAATATAGAGTGAACAAGAGCGAACAGAAACGTGGTTAGTGTTTTACTGTTTGCGTAATGCTAACCACCTCCTGTTGGCCCTAACCAGGCCTTTTGAGCAGTGCTATGAATTTGCATGAACCTGTTAAATTCGAAATCCATTTAAAATAACAACTCCAATCACATCTGCAAACATATTTTAAAGGGCCCATTCCATGGAAAATGAACATGGCTAAAATTCAACATTTAAATCTCATGTCTGTGCCACATATGGTAAAAAAGAAAAAAGCAAAAACAGCTTGTTTTGAATTCAGTTTTTGTGATGTCATAAAAAACACATATGTAAATAACCGCTTAGTTAGCTCCACCCATTTACACTGAATGAGAGTTTCAGCTCAGATTAAGTTATATAAAATAAGACAGCCAACCAGGACTGAGCTCATTTGCATACATCAGTCTAAAGGCAAAATATGGTCATTATATTTTTAGCCAGTATTTCCAGTATTTGGGACTCCATAAAGCTTTCTATGTAGCACTAAGTATATACAGGTTCCTTGACTTGTAACAATAGCAGAACCCTTTTTTGGTGAATTTTTTTTTCCAAAGAACCATATACAACAGGTTTTGGTACCATTTATCCAGGAAAAGATCCTTCTGTTCTTTTGAATGTTCTGTTTAGAACCACTGCCTTTACCAAAGAATCACTTTAAAAAACATTGTAGGATAAATGATAAATAATGCATATTCCTGAAAACGGGAGTCCTCAAGTGTTCTGTAGTATTTTGCAATGCTTCAAATTGATTTTTGCAAGGCTGTTCTTCACCATAACGGAGCTCCTGTTGTTTAAAGTTCTTTTTTAGGACATTGTTTAGATATCATTTCATACAGTCATTTTAGAATCTCCTACAATTCTGTTCATTATTCCGGACAAATTTAAGACTTTGTTTTTCTTTCTTTTTTCCTTTCTTGTTTTGTTTTCCTTTTTGTTTGTTGGTTTATTCTTTCTTTTTCTTTCTTTCCTTCCTTGTCATTTTTCGTAACTTCCTTATTCTTTCTTTCTTTCCCTATTCCTTCTTTTTCTTTCTTTCTTTCTCTCTTACAGTTGTCTACTGATGTGTAATTCTAGTTTGTGAAGTTTGTGGGTTTGTATCTCTTTATGTGTTTCTCTCACTCCAGGCTGCTTCACATTATTAAAACCATTGATTGCAGTCTTTTTAACACCAGTGTGTGGATGTTCCTGCCACGTCTGTGTGGTGGGTTTTATTTCCGTCACTCGAGCAGTGTGATTTTGATGTGGTCGTCACGGCCCTTCCACAGCATCTCCCCCTCAAAGTCCACCATCTTGTGTTTGCGGCAGCGAAGCAAAATCCCCACCACCTTATCAGAGATCTTGACGTAGCGGTCGAACAGGCGGCCGAAAGTGACGTAGATGCGGCCTTCCCTGTCCCTCTCGCCCATGTCGCGGATGATGAAGCACATCTCCTCCATTTCCCTGCGGATGTGTTTCTGGGCCCGGTCGGCCCGCTGGGCGGTTTTGGAGCCCTCTTTGGGCCGCCCGTAACCCGTGTCGCCCTTGTGCAGCCTTGTGGACATGGCGTGCTCGTAATCAAAGTCGTCGCTGAAGGGGTTGAGCTTCTGACCTTCCTCATGCTCCTCGGCAAACTTCTTCCATCTGTTCTTCAGATCGCTCATGGTGGAGATCCTGATCTGCAAGATACAGCGACACAAGAATCCCAAAACTGAGTGACTCACTTTTCTCCTCTCAAACAATACTCACACACTATAAATGTATTTAATATGAACAATTCCGTAAAAAGTTGGCTTAAATTGAAATTGTTCATAAAGAATAGCTGTATAGTAAAAAGTCATCCATTTTTGTTTACTATCTAAAATAAAAAATTGTAATTCAAACATTCTACGTTTTAAATGTTTTGAAAATTCTTCAAATTTTAGGCTAAACTCTCCCAAACGTTCCAAAATCACATTTCATGTCTTCAGTGAAAAGAGGCTGAACAGTTTTTAGGTTTTTTTTTTTTTTAGTTTTTCAAGAATTTAGAGCAGGAAATGAATTAAATGATAAATAAATTAAGTTTCTCTACATGATATGTTTTTGAAAAATATGTCATTGAGATTTCCTTTGAAACACAATGAATTCTGGAAATTAAGTTGATTAAGTTTATTCTTAATGCTCTGTAGCCTTTTTAGTCATTTTAGAATCTTCTGCAGCTCGGTTCATCAGTCTGAACACTCCTAACATGTCATGATTTTTTATAGCTTTCTAGAGTCCTCTTGAAGATCTGGAAACTGATTAGCAGATGAGAATCAAGTTATAATCAGGGATAACATTTTGGGCACTCCTGGTCAAAGTATGTGTTTTTTGGTGCCTTTTTTGGTACTTTTTGCAAGGATTTTACGTCCAAACTTTTGAATGGTGGTGCGTCTCAAACTAACTTTTAAACAGACATGGTCTTGAGGTATTTCTGCAGATTTATTTATTGGATTAATTTAGACGTCATAGTTTACATTATTCTTTGTGTCTCTGTGTGTCTGTGCACTTGCAACATAAGCAATTTCCTCCAGGATCAATAAAGTTTTCTGATTCTGATTCTGATTCTGATTACTATTTTTTTATTTTTTACAGAGGACAACATACACGGTCAGTTAAAGAGATAGCCCATTGGTTGCTTTGCCTGGAAGATTTTTTGGCCCTTTGAATCGAGAGGCATGGTGTCTTGTTTATGAATAGAAGGAGTCGATTTGTCATTCACCACTCTGCTTCTCTCCAGCTGCACGTGTGAGACTGTGGCTGCTTGATGTATCTTGGGACATCTTAAACGGACACTTCTTCCAGTCGGTGTCAGATGCACCAGTGGGAATGTGTCTTGTGAAACTGGAGACGTGAGGCCAGACGGCAGAGTGACACAGCTGTGATAGTTCTCTCTCATCAGGGTCACGGAACCCTCGGATTTCATAAGGGGAACATCTCTAGTGTTTATTTACAAATTTTCCACTTCAAATGCATAACGGCCGCACACTGTACTCAGAAAACCCTTCGGGTTCAGTTGGCTTGGGTTGTCATGACTCTGCGTATATATTTCCATTGCCTTTTCTGAACATACTCTTAAAGACCCTGCACTAAAAATAAAGGTGCCAGAAGGGTTCTTTTTATGATGCCATGGAACCGCTTTTGGTTCCCTGAAGAATCATGTCTGAAAAGAGACATGATCATTTAATGTACAGTAAGGGCACTGCACCAATTTTAAGTTCTTCACGGAGGCTTTACATTATGTGAAGATTCTTTTAAGTTTAAGATTTACAAAATCTTTTTTAAAGAATCGTCTAACGGCAGGTTTGTTTTCTACAAAACTTAAAAGGCAAAGAACACTATCAGTACTTTGCTCCTGGTGCACCATTTTTTCTTCAAAGATTCCTTAAGAAATGAAAGGTCTTAACACACAACCAGGACAACTCAAAGAGTCAAGAGAATGCACATACAGTTCCTTCTTCCTTCTCCCTATTGATTACAATAGTTCTGAAAGGAACCTTGTGAAAATGGTTCTGTATGACACCATATTTGCTAATGTAATACCTTTTTTGGAGAGAAAATCATTTATCAGCGGTGTGTGTGTTTGTCTGTGTGTGTATGTGTTTCTGTGTGTGTTTGAATGTGTTGTGTCTGAGAGTGGTTAACGGGGTCAGTCAGGTCTCAAATCAAATTTTATCTACACTTTCAATTCGTGTTTTTCTATAATTAACAACTAAGTTAATAATGAACAATGTTTGGTTACTTGGCCTTGAATCATTTGTTAATTCTTTATTTTAACTGATTTGTTGATAAGTTTATTCACTCATTCATTAGGCCCTGTTTTAAGCTCCTATTTTAAGTAAAACGACAGTAACCTTAAGGGCAGCACAAGATTTGTACTGATACACAGTGCCTACCTTGGGTCTGCTAACTAGTTTCTTCTGCTTAATCTCGCTTTGGTCACTGTTATCACTCAGAGCTGCATCTTCTCCCAGTCCGCTGTCCTCCGTATCTAAACTACTGCTCCTGGACCCCATCTTCCTCTCTTCTCTCTGTCCCAGAGTCTTCGCCAAACCACCGGCCTTCCAACCACAATGTCTTCTCCTGGTGGGTGATTCGTTCCCCAAGAAGTTTTTGGGCTCCTCTGGTGCCGCTTGGCTGGCGTGGATCTTCTCCTTGATGGAGCTCACCAGATCGTGGCCACATTCACTGCGCTTCGGTGCGATGGCCTTGCTGACGATGCCCGTCTTGATCTTGCTGTTGCCTTCGTCTTCATTGTTGACGACGACCACTCGAGGTGTGACCAGCAGCTTCATGTCGCTTCTTTCTTTTTCATCATTTATGATGGAATCCGGCATCCAACCAGAAGGGATGGTTTCTTGTTTGCCCGTGTGCTCGTTGGCCCAGTTTTGCCAACTCTTGGCCAGACTGGTCACTGCGGCGGCCACCTTGATCTTTCTGACAGCCCTGCTGAAGGGCCGACTCTCCTGAGTGGTGCTCATTGTTAATCTATCGTTAATCACTCTTGGGAAGGGACTGAAGCTGAAGCTCCTGAGGTGAGGAACCTGTTTGGAAGCCACGGGCAGGATGCAGGGCTTTAAATGCACGTGAAAGAGGAAGTGCCCCCAGAGGTGGGAGGTGCGGCATTCCTCTTTTGCACATGGCGACCCCTAAGACCCTGCTGGAATTCACCCCCATGAGGGCAACCGGACCCCAGGTTGCCATGCTGAGATGGTTTGACCACCCTTGCAAGCAAACAAAAATATCACACCACAACAGACACATTTGCATGTTTTAGTTTAGGTTTAATCCCTGGTACACATAATGCATTTGGTCATAGCACTATTTGGAGACCACTTTGCTCAGACCTCTCAATGTGTGCCCGCATGCATGGGCGCTGAATGTTTTCCGCCGCTTGCCAGCACTCTGTGTGATGGTCTATTTTTGCAGTCTGGCTCTTGCCGTGTGCATGTGCTAGCTTCTGCTGATTGATACACAGGCCTGTTCTGAAAGCATGAGCCAGGCTATTTTAAGGTGCAGAGTCGTGCGCAGTAAATCTGGGATGAGCCAAGGACTTACACCAACTCTGCTCCATTTACACCACTTGACTGATAATGCTTTCATTAGAATCAGAATCAGAATCTTTATTGTTAGAAAGCTTTATTGATCCCAGAGGAAATCGCTTATGTTATGACCGCACAGACACACAGACACAAAAGCAGGAAAAATATAAAGTCAACATAAATCAAATAAAAACTGCAAAAACACCTCAATATGAAAAACACTATGCTATAAACACAAATCCTGGGGTGTAAATACTATAGATAAGTAACTTACAGTTAAGTGATTTACTAGAAACACAAAGTCTGAATGTAATAGAGATCAGTAGTAGATCAGTGATATGGGCATAAGTGGTGATATCTCACATGGTAAGACTATTACACATAATAATAGTAAGATATTACACATAATTAAATGATTTAGCACCCAGCAAGAAAATTGTACATGGTAAGACTATTGCTCACAATAAGATATTGCATATAATCATAATGATAATGTTTCATCACCCATGTTTTACCATTGTGAGATGAAAACCCTGATGAGACAAAAGAAACGGAGGAAATGAGTTGTGGAATATCTGTGGTTTTAGACAATGACAAATACAAAAATGAGGTCAAATTCAAGCACACCACTGTTACTTCTGTCCTACAGAAGAGGTAATAAGAACCTTAATGACCAAAAGGCTGTTGGATAGACATTTTGGAGAAAAATTAGGTTATTTTCATTCCTGGAATGGTTTTCTATTGAAAGTGGCTTGTTTTTAGCTCCTTGAGGCTGCACGCTTGGTGACAGAAATAAATGGATTGTCATTCCGGATGCTGTTCCAGTCCTTCCTTGCCTCCTCTTAGTGGTGACTCACACATGGAGGAGTGTAGCGAGGAACGAGAGCGTCACTTACATCAGTGCTAACACTGTCAGCCAGATGCACGCAGAGCTTCGCAATGAACACGGTGTGCCTTTGATGTTTACGATAAACCTCACAGAGCGGCCGAGGCCACGTCCACCTCGGGCTCCTGCAAAAGGAAGCAAGAGGCGTCCAAGTGGGGCACTTGATTTTGACTTGCCTTGGAATCGCAATTTCATGAGCAGTATACAGGTCCTACAGGACCAGCAGAGCTATAAAAAGATCCAACATAAAAGGATCAGTCAAGCTTTCATACCCTGAACTTCACACAAACCATGTGTACACACTCAGGACTTTTACAAAGCGGAACTTCAATTCAGTGCTATAAATGGTTTATTAGTGTATAATATCTGTAGTATGACAATGTAATAAACTATTTGTAACTACTGTAATGTTAATATATAATTTAATACCATTTATTAATAAAGTTGTGTATTAGGGCATACTGTGTTTGTAACAGGCGGTTTGAAAGTGTAGATTGTGTTTGTATTAAATGATTCATTAGTGTGCACTGTATTAGTAATAAATGCATTATAAGTGTAACTTGAGTTTGTAGTAAATTGTTATTAGTGCATACTTTATTTATAATAAATGTATCATAAGTGTTTAATCTATTTGTAATAAATGACTTAAGTGTATGCTGTATTCATAACAAGTGATTTATGAGTGTCTATTGTGTTTATATTAAACTATTTATTAGTACACACCATATTCGTAAATGCATTACAAGTTTATGTTAAATTCACAATACATGATTAGTGCATACTGTATTTGTAATAAATGATCTATTATTGCATACTGTATTTATAATGAATGCATTAGAAATGTTTACTGTACTTGTAAAACAACCATGAACTGGATTTGTAATTAGCAATTCAGAAGAATGTAAAGTTTTGTAATAAGTGGTTTATTAGTGTATATTGTATTTATAATAATGTATGTCTAATATATTTATAATAAACGGCTTATCAGGGTATAATGTATTTGAAATAACTTATTTGTGTATCCTCTATCTGGGTAATTATTTTTAGTGGATACTGTGCTTATAAATAAATACTTATTTTCGTATATTGCATTTATAATTACTAATTAATTAGTGTATAGTTTTGTAATAAATGATTTGTTTTATAAAAAAGTGTTTAAAATAGATTATTTATCAGCACAATAATAGATGCTTTATTAGAGCATATTCTATTTGTTGGTCCAGAGGGTTATTTTAGTAATGAGCAGTCAGTTATAGGCTGCGGAAAATATTCCGGTGAACCTTTTTCAGGTTCAGTGATGATCTCACTTTAGTTTGCAGCAGGTGTTGTGTCACTGTTAACCTTGGTTGCTTGGATGAGTATTCAGGCTATTTGAAGGCAAGAATTTGAGTGGTAATGTTGCAGAGACTTTGTTGTTGTTTGGACACAACCATTGAACTGGACTACAGACCAGAATCAGAATTGTGTTCATGTATGTGAGCGAGCATATACAAGCAATTTGCTTCCGGTCGATGGTGTCACAGCAGTATAAAACAACGATAATATGTAAAAAAATATGTATATAAGATACAATGAGCAATACACTGAATAATATAATAAACAACAATCTACGATACGAATACACAACATATATTTATATGTATAAATATATGTATAAGTAGTAATATATGTATATAAATATTATTTGTACATATATGTTTATACTATTAATTGTATAGGCATACAAATGAATAATACAATATGATATACAATTCTAGATTGTATGTACAGAAAATATAAAGAAATGCAGGATATATACCACAGAAACTGTACATGTACATTATATGAATATTATGTACATTTACAGCATTTAGCAGACGCTTTAATCCAAAGCAACTTCTGTTCCTTAACTTCAGGGGGCAGTCTCCCTGGAGCAACTTGGGGTTAAGGGTCTTGCTCAATAACCTAGTGGTGGTATGCTGAAGGTAGGATTCAAACCCATGACCTCCAGAAGCATATATCCTACCCACTAGGCCACCACCACCATTTATATTTATGTACATTATATGAAGTAGTTATTTGCCTCTAAATTGTCTTCTTTCCCTTTGTTTTTTTTTTCAAGAGTGTTTTAATTGATATTTAGCAGCCAAGTAATTAGCAAACATTTGGCTGCAGTAATTTTATTTTGGTTTATATTGTTTTGTTGAGTGTGTCCAATAAGCATGACCATGCACAGATATTTTGGAGGACAGGGCTTCAAGCAGGAGAACAAAAAGGACAATTTGAAAGTGAACTAAATTTAATTTGCCGCAAATGACAAATGCTCTTACTCAGAGAGTCTAATTATGTCTCAAGGCAAATGTACCGTCTCACAAAGCAGCATGAAAAAAACACCAGTCTGACATTAACCACTACACCATAGAACTACTACAGAAATGCGAGTTATAACTAAAACTTTGCCCGAGGTCTGTTTTGGTTTGTGAAATACCATTGATGAAACTGGTTGTTGATCAATGACACAGTTATGGAATGTGATGCTTTCTTCATCCTTAGAACGTGAGCAGCACTGGAAACGTGTTGGTCCGTGCTGGAAACGCACCAAATGGTAAACTGTCAGCATATGGCTAAATAACAATTTAAATGGAAGTTCCCCCATTTTGTGTTGATGCTCGAGGTGTAAGACATCATGCTGAGCTTTGTTTGTTGTTCCTGTGTCACGTGGAACCAAACTATTTGTACATTTAAAAAATGTGTAATAATATCAAGCACTACTGGGGATTTAAAAACAGCGTCATGCGCAAATGACCATAAAGAACAAAAATACTGATACACTCTGAGTTCTGAGGGTAAACACCGGTTCTAGACTGTTTTACACCGGTTATATTTACTGAAATCAGAGTTTACTGGTACACTCTAGGTTCTAAAGGTTAAAGAGACTTTATCAGCCACAGTCATTGGAGTTCAAGACAGTAGAATTGTCTCCACTGGGTGGGTAGGATCGTCCAGCCTCTCCAGCATGATGCTAGCCAACGCGATCATCTGTTAGCTTATGTAACAGAAATAGCGGTAAGTGTTGTCCTCTAAGTCAAATCAAGTTTATTTATAAAGCCCATTATCAGACACAAGGGTAATAAAATGTGCTTTACAGGAAAAAAGAAATATATTAGGCATAATTTCATTCATTATTAGTATCATTACTTAATAGAGGGACACCTAGCTAGCAGGCGGAAACTGGCTATGGTTTAGTTTAGGGATAAAAAGGAGCAAAACACATCCAAAAATGAGACACAAATGCTTTGGGATTTCCAGTGCTGTGGTGTTGTGCTGGTTAGAGTTAACTAAGGTGAGATCCAAGAACTTGAGGGGGCCCAAGAACTACGGAACCTGACCTTACTTCGTGGTTCTGTATCAAGGGCAGAGTTGACTGTGCCTTCCAGAAAAGCATCTTGAACAATAGCAGTAATACAGTGGGCACTTGTATAATCTAAGGCAAGGGTGTCAAACTCCGGTCCTGGAGGGCCGGTGTCCAGCACAGTTTGATGGTTCTCCTCCTCAAACACATTCACT
>JBBPCX010000114.1:27222620-27243784 GCA_037974365.1 Hydrocynus forskahlii | reverse complement strand
GGCCTTTGTGCAACCAATTAAGCCTGGACGCTCTTGTTTTGGATCCACTGAGCTCAGCTTACTCACTTATCCTGGATGTCTTAATCCTACTTTTGTGCAACGGGCCTCTGAACTTCTTCCTTCTCTAAATACAATATATTTACACACTGAAATGTTCTGCCTTAAAGAAATTATCTTACACCCCAACTACAACTGTAAACCCCTTCTATTTATTATATACTGAACACATTCTGTCCTGTCATTATTCGCAAAGTTATTTGTTACTGTCTACCTCTATATTTAGACTATTTGCACACGTAACAACTTCACTGAAAGGTTACAGTATCCGCCATAATACTGTATTCATTCAAACTAGTACTTGCGCCCTCTAGCGTTCCTCAGTCGTTTCTATTGGTACATTGCATTCTGGGTATTGTAGTCAGAGAACATCGCTAGCTGAGGGAATTCAAAACTATGGGGCAGATTTAAAAAAAAAATTCTAGATTCAAGCAAGAATTAAAGTTTTGAAGAAGAATTAGGAGAATTATGCACACAGCTAAGATTAACACACACACACACACACAATTATTTAATTCCTAGCACATTAACTAGTCCATATATATAAATATTTACTAAAAATAGTAGTATAATGTGATACACACAAAGTAAAGTGACCATTTTATCATACGCGAACACACCTCAGTATGAAGAGCATGAAATTCTTTCTCTGAATTTAACCCATTCACCTAGTGAAGCAGTGGGCAGCCCCGGGGAGCAGTGTGTGGAGACGATACCTTGCTCAAGGGTACCTCAGTGGTGTCACTATCAGTCTTGGGATTCGAACCCACGTCTTTCTGATCGCTAATAATAATAATAATTATAAATATATATACATATCTATAATTTATGATGAGCATGATGGCAGTGACGCTCAGAGACTGTTTAAGGAATTTCATCCACTTGTTCTTGGTTTGATCTGAAATAGCTGCAGGAGAGAAACTGGATCCTCCAGAAGAACTGAAACTGAAATTGGACCCAGACCGGGAGCAGGCTGTTCCAGCACCTTCTTACACTCAATACACACACTCTTTCTCTCTCACACACACACTCACTCACTCAGGGGTTCAGGAGGGGAACAGGGACAAACACAGCTCAGAAACTTCCAGTGTCTACCAGGCTGGTCTGATCTGAGTTGTTTTAAACTCTCCGAGAAGTCTTGACCTGCCGGCCGGTTGTTTTCGTGTTTATTTTTACTTTCTGTCCGGCTTCTCTCCTTTAGCTTGCAGCTAACCTGCGGTTAGAGTCGGAACAGGGACTTCACATCTTTACTTTTAGTCCCAGATCAGTCCTAAACGTCCAGGTAAGACATACACCACTCTTATTAACTCTTCTGCTTAATTAATGGTGTTTAATTAACATTTGACGCCGAGGAGACCACAGTTAGCCACTAAAGCTAGCGAATTAGCCGTGAAGCTAATGTTGGGCTCCGGATGTGTTTTGTTAGAGATGCCCCAGAAGCGGCGCTCCCAGGCCTGGACCGAGCTCAAACAGGCCGGGAACCAGTGCTTCAGGACCGGGCAGTACGGAGAGGCCGTGTCGCTGTACAGCCAGGCCATCAACGCGCTGGAGAAGTCTGGTAAGATCAGCCTCATGGACCCCCACTAGGAGGACAGTTCGATAGTAGGCTACACATGGAGAGTAGAAGGGGAACCCCACCAAAGTTTCCAAAAAATTCCTCATAGTTCAGTGTGTTCGTGAATCTTGATTCCTCTACAGTGGTGGTGAATGGGACCAGGCGTCATAACCACACTACATGGACAAAGGTTTTGGCACCCTTACCATTATACCAACAGGGACTTTAATGTAATGTAATGTAAAGTGGCCCTTTATAGTCACGGGTGAGCCCACCAGTGTGAAATTCTTTTTCTGTATTTAACCCATTCAACCCATTGACCATTCATTTAGGGGCAGCTGGTGGCTTAGTGATTAGTGAGTTGCCTCTGTGATCAGAAGGTCATGGGGTCGAATCCCAAGACTTCTAGAGGCACCCTGAAGTACCCTTGATCTGTGTACCGTCCCCACACACTGCTCCCCGGACGCTGCGTTCCTGGCTGCCCGCTGCTTCACTTGTGAAATGGGTTAACTAGGTAAAATACAGAGAAGGATTTTTACACCATTCATACTGTGTTCTGTGGTGTGCTCAGGTTTAACAAATGGACACTTTACACCTACCAAATGAAACAGTGGCAGCCAGGCAGTTAGCAACAGGGGAGCAGTGTGTTGGAATGATACCTTGCTCAAAGGTACCTCAGTGGTGCCACTTGCAGTCCTGATATTCAAACCCACAGACTTCTAATTACAGTGACAACTACCTAACCAGCAGGACACCAGCTGTCCTCTCAACTGCATTCAAACACACCCCCTTTGCAGCTATAACAGCTTCCACTCTTCTTGGAAGGCTTTTCACAATTTCTGTGTGAATCTGTGCCCATTCATTCTGTAGAGCATTTATAAGGTCAGACACTGATGTTGGACGAGAAGGTCTGGCTCACAATCTCTGTTCCAGTTCATCCCAAAGGTGCTGGATGGGGCTGAGGTCAGGACTCTGTGTGGACCAGTCAAGTTCTTCCACACTGAACTCCTCCAGCCATGTTTTTATGGAGCTCGCTTTGTGCACTGGGACACAGTCATGCTGGAATAGTAAAGGTTCTTCCCCAAACAACTTTGTTGGAAGCATGGCGTTGTCCAAAATGTCTTGTTCTGCTGAAGCATTAAGATTGAGCTTCACTGGAAGTAAGGCGCCCAGCCCGAACCCTAAACATAACATAAATGTAAAAATTTTCTTTTCTATCAAACCTCAGTGAACCTACATTAAAATTAAGTATCTGAATAGTTTCTGAATATATTGCAGTATCAGATGACATTTAAATTTACGGATATCAGTCATCATTGATCTGGATAACTGGATATCAATATCAATATAACCCCCCAGCCTGGGATTCCTTAACTCACCCCTTTATTCGAGTTTAAGATATTATAATGGCAGACATTCATTCAAGGAGAAATAACCAGACACACATTAACTGGTCTGGCTGTAGTTTACTCTAGTGAGGGACATTCAGGTGAAGAAGCCGAACCTTAGTCTCTCGTTTAGCCCCACAGAGCTGGGAGACAGAGATAACAGGGAAGCTGAGTCTTCAGTTCAGAACAACGTTTATTTGTCAAGGTGAAATTTTAGCATTGAATATAAGCTCTCCATTCAGTACAGCAGCAAAATGACTTATTACTTAGAACAGATTTAACATATTTATTTTCGCTGCTATATTGATTAGCAGAAATCCAACCAGACTCATCTGACGTCACGTTACAGCATGACTGTGTCCAGAAATTTCATGAGGGATCATATCACACATTTAAGTTTACTCTGCTGGAAACAGCGTGGCTCAGCTTACCTGCCCCGCCAACTCAAATTACCTCACTTTCCCTTACAACACACTGAGTAAATACTGCGCGGATCCTTTTTTTCGTGTGTATATGTGTGTATATTTTATTTATATATATGTATATGTACGTGTGTGTGTGTGTGTATATATGTATATATATATACATACACCCACACACACACATATATACACATGTACATATACATATATATAAATAAAATATACACACGAAAAAAAGGATGTATGCACATATAAAAATACACAAGGGACATTCAAAAAGTTTCTACACTTTTTAAACTCTTTTTTTAAAAATTAAATCCGGCTTGCCAGACAGAACTAGTCACATGACCCTGTCAGACATGTCCAATACTACTCTTCCAGCCTTCACTGTTTCCAGCGAAAAATAAAATTCCTGAATTATTTTTAACGTTCCTCAAATATATTATATGCAACATATCTTATCATAAATGGATATTATATCCATGATATAACAGAGTTCCACATTTTGAAGGAACAAATTAAAAGTTGAACAAAAAGTAAGTTTCCTTTCTGTAAATGTGCTTTCTGACTGCTTTCAGTTTACAGTCGCAATACTGCAAATGCCATGTGAAAGTTAATTTAATGTTACACCATTAGGGCAACGATTGGTTTCACTTTTTAGATCAATAATGTCATGACTTCATCTTGTAGGGCACTGGCACTACTGTCCATGTGACTGTTCATGTTTCACTTTAATATTGTGTGTGAACATTTAATATAACTTATAGGACAATTATTGCAACACAAGCTGATGTAAAATGTGTATTTCTTTCAAAATGACTTAAGGAGCTGTAACCTGGTGTCATTTTATAGGTCAGAAGAGCCCTGAGGATCTGAGTATCTTGTATTCAAATCGGGCAGCCAGTTACTTGAAGGATGGAAATTGCAGCGAGTGCATTAAGGACTGCTCAGTGTAAGTAGCACAGAATCTCTACAGGATCAGTTTTTATCTTATACTGTATTCTCATTTGTACCTATTGAATTGGCATTTTCAGCACTTTATATCCAGCAGTGTGTTCACAACAGCATTTCCTCTGGTATTAAGAGTATCAGTAAGGGAGTTTGTCCCTCCATTGCTGCAGGAACCTCTACGTATATTTTTTTATATTTTTGTTGGAAACTATGAAACCTAGAAGAGCAGTATTGGGTGGGTCTGAGTGTGTCATGTGTGAAAATTGCATCGCAAATGTAATTTGTTTTTTGAAATTCTTAATAAATAGAGTCAATAAAGTGCGAAAACGTTTTGATTGTCCCTCGTATTAGGATCAGATTGCATTAGTGAGGTGTGGTACTGATGCTGGATGATTAGTTCTGGATCACACATCATCAAAATGGTACTGGAGGGAGATCCATCACTCCTGAAAACACAGTTCCCCTGCTCCACAGCCCAATTCTGGGGGACTTTTTAGAGCACGGTGACCTTAGGCTTATGTCCTGCTGCTCCAGTTTCATTCTGTTGATAAGTGCTTTCCTATGGAGATTATACAAGCTGTGTGTTTGACATCTGAACACCTGTTCCAGCTATAGGGGCACCTTAAAGCAGCCAAACTCACTCATTAGAAGGCCTGTCTGGATACATTTGGACATACGGGTTATATTGCCTCGCAACAAACAGTAATTAAGATAAGAAAATATAGCTAAACCTTTACTGGGTAAGTGGGGAAATTTGCAATGTTACTGCAGAAAGTGGACAGAACAACTGGAAGAGCAGCAAAACAATAGAATAAAAGCTATATAACAGTATAGGATAAAAAGTACACTATACAAATGTGACAAATATAACCAGACATTTGTGTGTTTGCAAATATATAATTATGTATATCTAAAGCTATATAAGTATATGTATGTACTCAGTGGATATATATACACAGGGAGTGTCCTCAGTTGTTTTGTAGCAGCAGGCATTGACAAAAACAGCAATAATGCACCAAAAACAACAATAATGTACCAAAAACAGTAATATTTCACCCCAGAAATTGTACATTTTATCAGAAATATTGCACACAAGAGAAACTTCCACTTATCAGTACATGGTGTTTGGATGTGTGTGTGTGTGTGTGTGGTCAACTGAACTGAATGCTTGTGAAGTGGTATGGACTAATTGAAACACTAAAACTCTGTCCAGTCTTGTTGTTGCTCACCTGACATCCATGAACCTGCTCTCAACTGAATTTGTTTCCACAGATCCCTGGAGCTGGTCCCGTTTGGGATTAAATCCTTGCTGCGCCGAGCTGCAGCTTATGAGGCTGTGGAGAGATACAGACAAGCCTATGTAGACTATAAAACAGTTCTGCAGATAGACTGCAACATAGCTGCAGCTCATGATGGCACCAACAGGTAGGGGCTTCTTGTTTAGCATGGATGAATTATGAATGTGTTCATTTTTAAAGGGGAATGTAAGGGAATATGTAAATTAAATCTGAGTCAGCATGTTTATGATGAACTATTACTCATTAAACCTCTCTGAATGACTTTGTCTCATTAGCAAATAAAAACAGTAGGAATACAATGAAATAAATGTCATGTACATAGCTGACAGTGCCCTCCAAAAGTCTTTGCACCCCTATTTAAGGTGAGGGAACAAAAACTGATACATTTCTATTAGTGTTTATCAAATGTTGCCTTTACTCAGCAAATGTTGAAAGTACATAAAAAGTCCATTACCACTGGGAAAGTCACAGGCGATTACAAAATGGATTTGATTCCCAAAAACATATTGTAAATATTGGCACCCTCCAATTGCATAATTTGTGTGACAGAAGAAGGGAGGTGTTTAATTGGTTTCAGGTCAGGGGACTGGAATGGCAATGATTTTGTGTCAGTTTAACAGTTTGAATTGTTGTTTTTATGAAAAGATCTATGTAATAGCTTCTTGGTGGCTGAAATTTGAGAAGGCATCTTTACCTCCAGTGGTGTCTTTCTGTCACACTTTCCTGGTTCGTGATATAAGTTTTAAATGTATTTATCTGCTTGATTACCATAACTCTTGATATGGACATTAAGTCAAGTTGCTATTTTCTAATATCCATTCCCTGCTTTGCAACGGAATGCTGATGGATGACTAGGGGCTTTGGGTTCTGTCTCACCTCATTTTTATACCCCAGTGATTACAAAACACTTAGAACCACTTTATTTTAGCTAATACCAGAATGCATGGTGTTCTAATTCATTTGCATGTCAAAAATAATAGAAAGTTCTGATATTCCATTTCCAGTATGATAAAACATAGATGATGAATTGAAGTCTTTCAGTCGAGGGTGTCAGTATTTCTTGAGGGCACTGTATATCTGCTTAAATGATAATTATAACTTGATTGGTTGATTTTTAGGTCAGACGTTTTAGGTCAGATTACTGGAACGTGAACTGAAACATTTTTTTTTTCCATTTTCACTTCTCTTAGAATGACAAAAGCTCTTACAGACATGGATGGGCCATCTTGGCGAGAGAAGCTGCCTCCAGTCCCCACTGTTCCACTGGCAGTGAAGGAGAAACTGCTGCAGGCTGTGAGCTCGACCCCCGTCACCCAGCAGAACGGAGTTAAGGAAAACAGCACACATGGTAGAACCCCTGCTTTTCTTCCGCACCTTACATGTACACTAAATGTCCAAAAGTTTGTAGACGCCTGCTGTCCAGCCTTTCTTCTGAAGTCTGAAATCAATAATGGGGGATTTACAGCCTCTGCTTTTCTGGGAGGGCTTTACAGTAAATGTTGTAACATTACTGTGAGGATCTGATTGTATTCAGCCATGTGAGAAACAGTGAGGACAGATACTGATGTTGGAAGATTAGTTCTGGATCACAAACTCCTCCCGAAGGTTCTGGACGGAGCTCAATCCAGTGCTGGGGGTCTTATACCTTATACCTTAAACTCATGTGCATTCTGTTGGAAACCCGTTTTGTATGTAGATTATATGGGTGCACCTTAAAGTATCTGAACTCAGAGGAGCTGTCTTGATCATTTTGGACATGTTGTGTACTGATTGAATAGGATTGTCTTTTTACTATATGTTAAATATTCATGATATGACTAGTTCATTCACTGGGTGTCAGGATGAGTCAGCTTATTAATGTGTCTGAATTCAATTCCCAGTGGCTGGTGATGTAAAAAAGGCCAAGCTTCTGAAGGAGGAGGGCAATGCTTTCGTGAAGAAAGGAGAACACAAGAAGGCAGTTGAGAAATACACACAATCTCTCAGTCAGGACCCCACTGAGGTCACAACATATACCAACAGGTAAAATATCTAATCTTACTCTCTGAATCTTTCCGCTTGGTCGGCTGTCAAATTTCTGATGTTCAGAGCAAATTAAAATTCCTGGTTGGTATTCAGGACACAATCACAGTGTGAACTGTGTCGGAAACTGATAAAAGACGAAAAAAAAGGAAAACAACTTGACAACTTCTGCAAGTTACAGTTTGTCTTTGACCACAGAACATGGCTGATCATCAAATACAACTAATTCCATTATTATTTTTATTACTTTTGTCATCACTTCATCATTTGGCTCTGGCATGTGAGATTTTTTATTTTTAAAACTGAAGCAACATTCTATTTTCATAGAATCATTAATTTCAACAGAATAATAATAAAAAAACTATAATCTATTTCCACGCTACAATCTGAACGCAAAGAAAAAAACCTCATACTCCCTATGATTCCACTATGGAGCGCATGCAGTAACAGACAGTGTAGTTGAATGATCAGGTATCGGTTAAGGGGACTGAACCTGTTTGAGCTTGGATGGAAGGATCACCCATTTTTACCTGTTTAACACAAATATGTGAATGAAACTGCTTGAAATTTCTTGTCCTTGCATGTATTGGGTGGTAGGAGCCTACTGCCTGTAAGGTCACCAGTGTCTCCATGGAGCCTGTCCCTGTGACTAATGACTGTAAGACTGTCCCTGTGACTAATGACTGTAAGACTGTCCCTGTGACTAATGACTGTAAGACTGTCCCTGTGACTCATGACTGTAAGACTGTCCCTGTGACTCATGACTGTAAGACTGTCCCTGTGACTCATGACTGTAAGTTGTGCTGGATAATAATGTCAGCCAAATGCACCTTAAAAATTTCAAAATGATTTTATCCTCTCTGTAATTCTAAATGCACTCCCTTTTGTCGGCCTGTTCCTAGGGCTCTGTGCTACCTGTCCCTAAAGATGTACAGAGAAGCCGTGAGGGACTGTGAGGAGGCTCTCCGACTGGACTCTGCTAACATTAAAGCCATGTACAGACGTGCACAGGCTTACAAGGAACTCAAAGTGAGTACCAGAGAGATCCTAACACTTCACAACCTTCTCCCCTACTCCACAATTTAGCTTAACCCTCAAGAGTGTATCTTTAAACTCTGATTTCAGTAAATATAAACGGTGTAAAACAGTCTAGAACTGGTGTTTACCCTCACAACTCAGAGTGTGTCAGTAAACTCTGATTTCAGTAAATATCAACAGTGTAAAGCAGTCTAGAACCGGTGTTTACCCTCAGAACTCAGAGTGTATCAGTAAACTCTGATTTCAGTAAATATAAACGGTGTAAAACAGTCCAGAACCGGTGTTTGTTCTCCTACACTCTCGCCGTTTGCTGCTCTTTCTCTCGGCACGCCGCCGCTAGGACGCTCTCCGGAGCCCCTCCCTCTGCGGGCTTTCCCCACCCAGTTGTGGGCGGAGACTATCCTGAAAGTTCTCCTGGGTTCCAGGATCTTGTGTTTTTTGTTTCTAAAACCTAAAATAAAAGAAATCATTTTTGTTCTTTATGTTCATTTGCGTGTGACGCCGTTTTTAAAACCTCAGACGTGGTTTTTATATTATGTTTTTAAATTACAGTAACTTTGGTTTTACGTGTCACAGGAACACCAAACAAAGCTCAGCATGACGTCTGAAAACTTGAGCATCAACACAAATCGGGGGAACTTTCATTTAAGGAGCTGTTTTGCTGCATAACGACAATTTTAACAGCATGGAAAAGCTTGTGTTGTAAGGATTAATCATTGCACCGTTGTCACGTCTGAGGGACGCTGTGCAGTGCTGTTTCTGTCCACAAACCTTCAGCCACATCTTTTCATATTGGTGCCCACATGAACAGGATAGCACGAGCAAGCAGCACGGAGGTGTGTCTCAGATGGCGGCACTAAAGGGGCTCAAATCTAGAAAACAGCCACCAAGCCTGTTTTTCTTCAAAAAGTGTGATTGTTTATTTCACAACCAGTGAAAACAGAACAAAAAATTTATAAAACCCTAGAAATTTAATCATTCAGTGCCTCTATGAGACAAAATACTACATTTCGTGCTGCATATTAAGCTTCGGCAGTGGTGCATGCTTGGACAATTATCGTCTTGCACAATCATCACAATAAACAACCTTATAGCATGATTTTAAATATCTATTTGGGGAAAAGGACCTTGCAGAACTTGGTTAAAAGAAGTCGTGAGCTCACTCTGTGTATGAATAACTGCCGAATCACTCATGGCCAATTTGCACATTTCACCCGTCACACATCTTTTACTGCACTTCGTTTATTTAAAGAGTCTCAGATTCTTTTACTGTGTGAACTCAGCCTCACTCAGCTGATTGATTTAAAAAAATCATATTGCAGTGCAGTGCAGAACAGTTCCCAGTTTCCATTGCTGCACCAGGCACCCATGCTGGATTTGGTTACACTACTTACTGGGGTTCCAAGCATACAAAACTGGGTTCTATTGGTGGAACTATTAAAGGTGGACTACAGCTGCACAATATATTGATTTCTGCGGTAGTGGTATTGCAGAAAGCTGCAATATGCAAGTAAGCCTCTAACCAACCACAGTGTTTGACAGGGTGACCAATCACAGCTCCAGGTGAGTTTCTGGGTGTTCTGATGAATCAAGGTCTTCACGTAATCCAACAAAATCTAAATTTTAACCCTTAAGTGTGTTGGAGAATCTGTGCATGAATGGGCGGGGCTAAAAAGCTGCAGCCAGAATAAGGCGATACATTTAAATGTGTTTGTTTTGTGACATCACAAAAACAGGTTTAAAAATTGGCTGTTTTTGTAGCTTATCTTCAATATATGGACTATATGGATGGGGGGAGTAAATGTACCATCTGAAACAATATTTACAGACTTTATGCCTGTTTAAGTCCAGAAAAGTGATGACATGGGATCCTTAATATACTAAAAGGAATTGCCATCACAATATGTAGCAGTAAAATCGCAACACTGATATTTTGTCCATATCGTGCAGCTCTAGTCCAGACCATTGATCGGTCAGTGCAGTCATCTCTCCAGATTTAAAAAAACACCAGGTTGTCTGTGACTCTTTAAGTAAACCAGAACTAAAGTAAACCAGAACTTAAGATAAACAGACAACCACGTGACCCCTACATAAACACAGCTTTCACAGGTACTGCGATAAGAAACAGACACAAGTTCTCCAACAGGGTACGGAACGTTCTAGATTAATAACTATGCTGTGCAGGAACACTGAAGGTACAAAAGCTGTCGTAATTAATGTTCTTTAATCTCACCTCAGGACAAGAAAGCCTGTGTGCAGGATCTCAACAGCTTGCTGAAAATCGAGCCAAAGAACACAGCCGCACAGAAGCTGCTACAGGACGTCCAGCAGATGAAATAACCTTGTTTTTTTTTTTTTTTTTTTTTTTTTTTTTTTTTTGGTTAAGCTCCCACAGACATGAGGAATGCAATCCCTCGAGTGCCTCAAATTCATCTGCCTCCCAGAACTGCTCCACCTCTTGTGACACATTTCTGCTGTTGCATTGAGGTGGATGGTCTTATTTGGAAACTGACCTTTGTAACATGGCCAAATGTTTTGAGTTGACCTCCCGTTCATCAATAATGGGTGCATTCCATAGATGCACCAACTCTAAGATGGTATCATGACTGCGGCAATGTGTCCCGCGTACGCTGTGAAGAAATGCAGCCTTAGTTCTGTCTGGTTATTTCGTACCCTTGTTCCGATGTTCTGGGTCGTGTTATGCAATTAATGTACTGTTTCTCTAATTACACAGCACTGATTTGTACCTTTTGTACTTTTATCAGGGTATAAGGTAAACGTCATTTGTTTAGAAAGTTTGTTCTCGCTCAGTACAAGATGATTCACATCAGGAGTTGGAGTTAATCTGACATGCCTCACCGTTCCAGCAAGTTACAGATCCTCGTTAATAAAAATCTAATTCAAAATCTTGCTTATATCTTTAGGCATGCATGTAATAAAGCTTAATGTACTTGTTTGCAAGTAGTCATAGCAATAACACCGCAGTCTGTTGTACTATTTATAAGCATGCTTTAAAAATAGGTTGCAAATTAAGTTACAATACCAAATGACCAACTCAATAGTAGGAAAGTGCAGGTGCCTCTGGCTTGTACATCGTCAGCTTAAACCAAACGCATGAGAACCACTGAATGAGTCGTTATCTAAGGAAAAACTAAGTCACTTTTCTTATATATTTAAATGTCATTTTGGAGGCACTGTGTTCTACATGTTCATGTATCATTGGAAATACTTGAGTGCTCAGCTGACAATAAAGAAACTTGTACTGTTTTGAGATGCCATCCTCAGCTTATTTTCTACATTATCTGAAATTTAGAGGCTGGAAATGTTGGTTGAGAAGTGTAGTAATGTTTGAACAGTAAAGAATAATTTGGAATGTGTACATGGACATAAGCATCACTCAGACAAGCCTTGGATTAAAAATTTCACCAAAATGCTAACTTACTACACAACTAAATGGGTTGATAGAGTGGATTTAGTATGAAACTGAATTCTTCAAAGTGGAGGTGAATGGAACCAGATGTCTGTCTCTAAAAGCTCCCTCACAGGGTCATTCCATTAAATGGTTAAGACTTGTAATAGTTCCGAGTAGGTTTTTACCTAAAATCTATTTTTCAAACCCATTCATACATGCAGGGAATTGTGAGGCAAAATAGCCCCTAAAGAAAAGTGTTTTGGTTCAAACACTTTTACCATCATCGGCATCCATATAAACACCCAGAGCACAAAACGGCAGGATTGGTGTTGGAGATGTCTGGTTCCACTAACCTCCACTAAAGAAATCGGATAACAAATCTACTGTTTACATTTCAAACACTGAATTACCGTTATAAGACTTTGGTCTACAATGTGTTTCAAATTTTCCACCCTCTTAACATTAACAATGCTACATAAACTGGTTCCCTGTTGGGTTTTGAATGGGAAATAAAATGACCACGATTTCCATTTACAGACATCAAGACCTCTGGTTCCATTCACCACCACGGAAATGAAGTCGTTCATACCAAACCCACTCAGTGACTGAATAATGCAGACGCTGAAAAACTGATGGAATTCTCCTTTGAATACACAAAGAGCACAGTCAGAAAAAAATCCAGGAAAATTTGGAACTGATAAAACTTTTATTTCACTTAAATTGTCTTTTACACTTTCCTGATTATAACATGTAAGGTGAAACTAGAACTGTTTAAAAGACATACACAAATCTAGTATTACGTCAATAACCAGGTTGTAGTAGGATGTTTTTTTTTTTAATTTATTTTTTTTGGTCTTTTTTTTTCTAAATTTTTTTTTTCTCTTAAGCTAGTCTAAATTTTCACAACCACGTGCGCGCTAAAGCGATAAAACCGTCACAGAAGCTAACTGTAGGCAGAATACTGGTCAGTAAAAACAAAGCAATTGGAGATACCAAATATACAGACAGGCTCGGCTCCACATTCACTACTGTATTTTTTTTTTTTTCTCAAGCGTAGAATAACTGCCATTTGTTCAGCTAAGGGGAGAGACTTTTTTTTTCTTTTCTTCAGTGCATGAACGCTGTCTTCGGCCAGAGACGGATGAGTTCTACACCTAAGTGGAATGTCATGGCGATGGGACATGGTATTGTGACACTGAATGAGAACAGCTAAGCCAAACCCCTTTCGATTCTCTCGGCTTCTCCGTAGCGACGTCTTGCACGGGCCTCTCCCTCCAGCCTCAGCCCGCTTCTGAGACGAGCTGAGCTCATCTGGACCACTGTATCTCTCCACAGATCTTCTCACAAAGCATCCTGAGCCACACCCGAGTCCCCTCCCAGCCACAGACCATCCCTGGTCCTACATCAGAACAGAAGATCTGGCTTGGAGAACCATCACTTTACTCCAAAACCAGGTTTAACCTGAGGCCAGGAGATGGACTCCCACCAACCACAAGATAGTGAAGCTCCAATGGACTCATGTGGGCCAGAAGATGGATTTCTATTCACTGATCAATTGGAAGAGGGGGTGAAAAGGGAAAGAAAAAAAAACAAAACATCGACAGCCGAGCTGCCAGCACTGGGATTTTGGAAGAAGAAGGAAATTTGAAGGCAAAGAAAACACAAAACAAAATAAAACTACATCCATTAAGGTAACGGTTTTTGTGTTTAAGCAGGTTTACATCTCCATTTAAGACAATTATATTTACCTTATGTTTACAACTTTTACAGTCTTGTGTTAAACTAAACAGTGAGTTATTACGCAAAAAAAATTGAGAAAGGGAGAAGGATCTAGAATTTGATGTTAAACAGCACCTTCACGCCATCTGCCCTTCCGACGGCACGTCGGGGAAATTCTCCAGTTTGATCTGCGACCTTTCCGCTCACGTACTGATGGAATGTTTTTAGCTCATCATTAGAACTCAGTAGCAGTGGGATGACAAAACCTAGGGTCCCTTTTATTTCATTCTTAGACTCATGCAAAAATAATAATAAAAAAATGGCGAACATTACACGGCAACGACAGTAATGCATGTTAGTCAGTGTCACAATACAGCCTGTTTTCTTCCTTTCTGTATGAGGTCGCAACTGAATTGTACGGCTGGCCCAAGCCCATCCTCCGACTGTCTGTGGAGACGTGAGGGAAAAATAAGCGTCACAGTGTTTGTTAAATTAAATGGACATTTTAATAACCTTTTCAATAAAACCAGCATTTGCCAGTGCACTACAGAAGAAAAGAGGAAGGGGGCACTATAATGCATAACCTGATTGAGAACAATTATCCTTTAAAAAAATATTTAGGGGATAAAGAAGGGACAAAAAAGAAGAATGACCTCACTATTCAATCAGGTCCTTTTTTCTTTTCTTAGGTTTCCCCGACACACAGGCAGACACACACACACACACACACACACACCTCTCTCCGCCTCCGAACCACTGAACATTACCCTGTCGCTTGATCTCAGGGGGGCAAAGACTTGTAGGTCAGGTACAATTTGCGCTGCTCGTCATACAGAAAGGGGAGTCATGGTGAAGTGGATGGAGCAGGGTACTATGGGCTGTATGTGTAAGATAAAGAGTGTAGGTGGATTCAACAGTGAAGTGCAGCGATTTTAGTTCTCTCCCTCGCCGGCGTCCCCTTCGTCACCCTGGTTTTCTGATGTCCACAGCTGTAGAAACAGAAATGAAGTTATATGCAATTCTGAAAATCACTTGAGGCAAAATTATTGATATTAATCTCTGTTTGCAGGTACATAGTTTTGCTGTCAAATGCTTCAAAATGGTATAAAATTTTGTTCTAAATGTCCCATTGAAAGACAACTCTTGCCTTGCATTAAAAGTCTGATTTGAGAGGTTTCGTGTCAACAGCAGCGATATTCTGTTTATCTAGGACAGTATTCATCTTCACCAGAAGAGGGCGACAAACCCCTAATCGAGAATCCCACTCATTTTTCAAACATTTTGTACATTTAATCATTATATAGTGTTATGTGAAGTAAGGTGTTCCAGAGGAACACATGAAAGTTTAAATGCAAGTTAAATTATGCAAACATTTAAAAACAAAATCAGTGGAATTCTCTTTCAATTACTTGAAAACATACATTAATACAGATGCTATTAATGTGAGAAATGACAACTCACTGCAGTGTAAATACAAAAAATTAAGTTTTTAAGAACAGATCTGCTTTAATTGCTTTAACAGAAAGCTGATGTGTATGAAAAATATAAATATCACTAATTATTAAATGTGAAGATATGTAGTCCCACACAGAATCTCAGGATCCCATTGCATGTTTGGCTTTAATTTGAGCTGAAGTGCATTTTGCATTAATCTGAGAATCAAGTTAATCTAAGTTAATAAACTGCCCCAGTACCGGTGTGATGCTGTGTGTGGAGATACTTACAGTGAGGTTGTCCCTTAGTAGCTGCATGATCAGAGTGCTGTCTTTGTAAGAGTCCTCGTTCAAAGTGTCAAGTTCGGCAATCGCTTCATCAAAGGCCTACAACACACAAAGCTCAGGTCTTCAGTCTCTACAGGGCGCTTTCTTTAAACTTTACAATGAGTTAATTTATAGAAATGCAAACTAAAGCAAAGCAATGTGTGTCTCATAAAAAGACACCTCAGAACTGTTCAGTATGTTTGCGTTTTGAGCTTGTGTTGCCTTTTACTTACCGTCTTTGCCAAACTGCAGGCCTGCTCTGGGGTGTTCAGGATTTCGTAGTAGAAAACGGAGAAGTTGAGAGCTAGACCCAACCTGATGGGGTGCGTCGGCTGCATCTCCTTCTTGCTAATCTCGAACGCCTCCTGGTAAGCCTTCTGAGAGCTGTCCACCGTGGCTGCAAGACAAAGAACAATGAGGAAAAAACAAGTCGTTACTAGAGAAACAAGACTAAACTGTAATTTCACCTTTATTTGAGTAAATTTTTTGATACAGGGCTTCTCTATATTACAATATTCCAACATCTTTGGACCTTCAGATGGAGGCATCATGTAACCAGTGTGTGGTTTCGGTGTGTGGGCGTGCTGCGGGGTGCATTCAGTCAGTGAAAACTTAAACTCGGTGCATTATTGACTGATAGAAGGCATTTTAGTGTTCCTCAGTATTTCAACATCAAGGTTTTATTAATGCTATAAAAAATTATTTACAGTCATTCTTTTAGTTAATGAATGACCTGCCTACAGATTTGGTCCAACACTTTTCAAATACAAAGCATTCTAGATGTTCTTCATGCTCAGTTCTACAGCTTTCTCAGTCATTATGGAATCATCTACATCTCTGGTCGTCATTCACATTTCTTTATTTTTTCCCCCTGGGGGTCAGGTTCAATGCCTTGATCCTTGTTCCAGGCACTGCATTTTTTTTTACATTATTTTAAACCACAAGTGCTTTTACTGTAATAAGTAGATTTTATCTAGTGTAGTCAGTGGGGGCCGACCAAAGCCTTCCAATTTCCAAGCACACTTCAGCACTTGCAGAGCTCAGGGTTGCTCATGGCCTGTTTGCTCATATTAAAGCTCGGAGCTCCGAAGTGAAGCAGAACTCCCAACTGCTTCATGTTCACATCGCCGCTACAGAGCTTCAGCCGAGAGTGAACTTTTTAATCTTTGAGCCATAATAGCTGAAAGAAGACGACGACGAAGAAGAAACAAGAGAGATACAGTAGTTCCTCGATAAATCACCTGCCAACAGAGAGTACCTGGACATTACACTAATCAAACGCTACATTTAATGAACTTTAAACCAGGTTTTTGCTCAGCTTTTAAATGTCCAAATTATGTGCTCTTTAATATGTTTAGGATGTCGACTGAGCTAAATCCACCATTACTAACACAGAACATACAGTACCGTGCTGAAGTCTGGAACCACTCCTGATATTTTTGGTTGGCGGGCTATTCTGGAGTACGTTAATGATGCAGTTTCATTCTTCAAGCAGTTTAATGATTGAAAACAATAAAACGCTACTGTGACGGTTTCCATTTTTAGTCAGTCATAACAGCGCAGTAGAGTTTTTAGGTATGGTTTTGGTGTCAGAAACACATTTTGCATTCCCACACTGAGACGATTGGTTTGAACACGGCGGGAACACTGCCACTGCAGATACGTTTTAATTCTCCTTTTTATTTCCACCTTTTACTCCTACCAATTTGGAAATTGTTTACAGCACTTCAACGACAGTGGAATAAACACTGCAAAACAGAACAGAGAACTGGACCAGGCTTATTTTAGTTGATACCTCAGCCATTAAAATATGCCAATACTGAAAATACCCAAATTTAGTGCCTGAAACTGGATACCATTGAAATTTTCAGTAGCTTTGCTATGATTCTAATATATGCAATAAAAACGATTTCAAAATTGTGCACGACTGCATACTTTCACATTAGAACTCATCATCCATCAGTGACAACTGAGGACGCTTCCACCTAATTTTCTAGGTATTTTCCTGCTACCATAATGAGATATCAATATTAATTTATGACTGCCCATCTATAACCCACCACACTAACAGTTCTAAAATAAGCTCTATAGGAAGTCTGTCTCCAGTGTTTGATGTTCTGCTGTTAAATGGTAATTTATTCCGAAGTCTTCTCTCCTGCATTAAAATGAGAAAAGCCAACACATATTCTGCTCACTTTTCTTTGAATCCCCAGATGCCACCTCAGATAAATATCTGTAATAGTCTCCCTTCATTTTCAGGTAGAAGACTTTGCTCTCTGCCTGGGTAGCGTTGGGTATGAGGTACTTCTCCAGAAGGCCCTGGAAAGACAGAAATGTCAGAACAATCACATTAGTTGACACATTGTGTTAAAGGGAACACTGCTGTTAAAAAGCTGTGTGTGTGTGTCTGTGTGTGTGTGTGTATGCATGTATGTATGTATTAAAAACAACTAAAAAAAAAAAGACTTTTTTCCCCGCTTAAGCCTACTTTGCACCTGTAACCTTGCTGCTTGATGTGTTACTTCACACTCCATGTAATTCACTCTTATGTTAATCTGTGTAGCCTTACACCAGCTGAATCAGGCATGTGTCAGTAAAGCAGACGTAAAGCACAAAAATACACCTTGGGTCCGTTTTTTATGCTTGTTGTGTTTGAAAACAGTTATGTTGGAATATCCAGTAAAGATATTTACAGTTTATGCCAGATAATTACTGGAAAAAAGTGTACAGAGATTCATGCAAGGTGTGAAACAGCAAACACCGCAGAATGGTTGTAGTTTTTAATTATAGATTTTATTGACAAGATACTGAATAATTTGAATGTTTAAACACTATATTGAAGCCTTATTTAAAGGGGACATATTATGCAAAACTCACTTTAGTTATAATAGGTCTATGGGCTACAAAACATGTTTATGAAGTTCTTTGCACAAAATCACTCACAAAGAGATCTCACCAGCTTTATTCTTCAGTTTCAGGCTCTTTCAAAATGAGCAGTTTGGACGGAGGGCCCCATGTGACGTCAAATGGGGCCAATTTGCATAGAACTGCCCCTCATCTGTCGAGACCCCACCCACTAGCCTGTCGCTTCTCACCCCTTTCAGCGGCCATCTTGGGTTTTTGGAGATTAAACTTCACCCGACCTCATCGTACAATGTATTTTAACAAACGTGGATCACTGCTGCAATGATGCAGGAGATAATTATTCTAAACAGCCTCTTCCTATAAACACCGTGGCTTTTCTTTCCAACAGAAAAATGAGAAGCAGTGCAGCAGATCTGCATATTTGCCACACAGTGATCAGGTTTCAGTCTGTCTGACCAGAGACGCATTTGAGAGTCAACACGTGGATAAAATCTGAAAAATGCAATCCAGGTATAGGTCACAGGAAAAGACCAGGTGTAGGTCTAAACGAATTATACTGTCAAGTTTAAAATTAATGTATTCAAAAACAGTATATTAATAGGTTACAGGCCAAACTTGCCCAGTCTACACGGCACAACTTTGATCTGTTCGCAGACGAAAGACGACAATCATGGAACAGTTGTTTCTTTGGTTGTTTCTCCTAAACTGTGGTCCTACGTCGTACTGTGAGAGAGGATCAAAGACAGCCATCGTCACAGCAACCAAAGACAGACTATTATTAATTAAGACGATTACTTTCTAACAATCTCAGAAATTTTGGATGACACAAATTTTGTGTGCACTGCTACGACCCAAGTCTACTGACAAGCCAATCAAAATGCAGCATGAAGTGACGTATTTATCAACAAAATCCAAACAGCATGGAGGAGAAGCGAAGGAACACCAGTACGTAGGACACCGGCGCGCCACCTCTTCTCCGGATTTTTCTCTGCACACACTGAAAGCACGATTGCCAAAGCGCAAGTATCTCGTTCTGTTAGCGCAGAAGCAGTGCAGGCTCACGACGTTTTGTTCTACTTTACGAACTTACATTTAGTGATAGTATTAGTAGCTAATGAGTCACGAGGCGTCACCATCATACACACCTTCACACACACACCCACATACATCTACACACTAGGGGTGTATGATATATATCGTTTACGATAATACCGAAATCGTTGTTTTAACGATGAGGCAGCTGGCAATACCGAGTATTTTTGAAGTAACCAGTGTAAAATAGCAGGACATGTTTTGATCACGCCATGGCTTTGAGAGTTGTTCTAGCACGCATGCGCCTGCAGGGGGCGGCACGCTCCGTTCAGTAGCGGAAGGTAAACAGACCATGGACGCCGAGATGTGCACGGAGAAAGAGAGGTAGGCGAACTCACTGACTATCTAGCTGCACTCTCCGTTTCTGTAGATCTGGTAGCCAGCTGTGGCGCGTCCTCGCTTGCGTGGAGATGGTTTGGCCTCAGGAGGGTGGATGTGGCTCAAACCAGCCCAGTTAGCCAGCTATGTGGGAAAGCGGTTTAGAAACATGCCACCACAACGAACCCCCGAACTCGGTACGGAGAGTATGAGAAGCTTCTGGGGTCCATTAAATCCACAATAGTGATGACAGTAAAAAAAATAACCCAGCAGCAAACTTGCGTGCTGCTTTCTGTGTTACAGCGCTATAATGCTACCGACGCCCATGGCTAAAGATCTGGTGCCAGTTCAAGTGGTTTAGAAAGATGGTTCTAAAGCTCCAGTTTACACACTGCCTGGCCGAAAGTATTACAGTAAAACAGCTCTGCCTGAACTGTATGACGTCAGTTACCAAACTCTGGCAGAGATTTTACCACAACAGTGGATTTATAGTAGAGCAGAACATCCGAGCCATACATTTCACCAACACCGTTTGCAAGCATCCTACTTGCCAGACAAAAAACATGAAGTGCACGTGCAGATTTTTTCCAGTATCTTTTTGCAAAATTGGACAGAATTTGATTTAAAAATCTAAAGGCCACGTTTATTTTATGTCTTTGTGCAATATTGGACCAAAACTGAATAATTTATTTACAAATGCTGAAACTGCTTTTTTTTCTTGTGTGGAATTAGATGGAATCGAAATGACTGACTTTTGGTCTTCCATATGTAAGGGAGTGAATTGTGTTTGTCAGATGGCATGTTTTTAATTGTTGCTTTTTAATACCAAATAATTAACATAAAAGCAGGACTGTTGAATATCAGAATTCAGTTGTGGTGAGAAAAAACTACTTAGTTGCACTGCTTGATTTCAGTGTTCACACATTTATTGTTTTTATGCCAGTTTCAAAAAATTCAACCTGTTTTCCTTAAAACATTATTGTTAATGTACCTTTGGTTTTCCTTATGTACCATTAGTAAAGTACAGTAAATATTGTATACCGTACTGAAAGCAGGTACAAAACAAGACAAGTTTTTGTAGTTTTTAAAAATATATCAATTTGTCTATATCGAACACCCCGTCGTACATCTACACAACCTTCACACACACCCCGTCATACATCTACACAACCTTCACACACACCCCGTCATACATCTACACAACCTTCACACACACCCCGTCATACATCTACACAACCTTCACACACACCCCGTCATACATCTACAC
>JBBPCX010000114.1:27189859-27198251 GCA_037974365.1 Hydrocynus forskahlii | reverse complement strand
TAATGGGAGGGGGGGGGCAAGAGAGAGAGAGAGAGAGAGAGAGAGAGAGAGAGACAGAGAGAGAGACAGAGAGAGAGAGGGAAAATGCAGGCGTTGGAGATTTGGCAGCACCTTCGGAGTACACAGCTCTGCCTCTCCAGATGTGCAACGTGGATTTATTGCGAGAGCCTGAAACATCTCCATTAATCCGTCTGGCCGTGAAGGGAGCCACGTTACAAGCCGCGATGATCACGCAGGGAGGGCAAATAAAAAGAAAAATTATCTGTCTCGCGGTGGAACGCCCCGATGCGAGGAAGTGTCGGCAGAAGTCCAGAGACACGAGACATGAAAGCACGAAAGAATGAGAATGTGCAGGCCACTGATCCACTATGTTCTCACTTGATTTGATTTCCCAGAAGCAGATCCCCAGAGCTGGGTGGAAAATATGGACTGTCCGGCCTGCGAGGACCTCAGCACGGTAGCCAATACTCGGGAAAGAGTGGGGGGATGAGTGAGCTGAAAGAAGGACTCATAAGAGACATGTCTGTGGAGGAAACCTCATGAGAGAGAGAGAGAGAGATGAAAAGCAATGGAATCTTGGCTTGAATCCTCTTAAAGGGGCATTGCGACCTAAAGCTAGTATTTAATTTGATTTATCACGTTTTGCTGTTTTCTTTGTTACACCCTTCGGCCTCATCACTGTAACAGAATTCACTGTTTTGCATCCTTTTAATCCATCAGTGTTGTGTCACTACAAATTCCAAAAGGCATTATGCAATACTGTCACAAACCCATTAGAGCTCCACTGCGATAAAGCAATGCTCCGATATCGAGGGTAATAAATGCAAAGGTGATATTTGGCTTCCTACCAGTGACCTTCGCTATCTGGTGTCCTTCCCATTTTTAGCAGAAGGCCTAAGGCATTTGCCCCAGAGCCCTTGTAGCTCTTCAGAAGTTCCTCCCACCTTCAACATACATCACTGGAATGAGGGTTTTGGGGTCTTTAAACTGGAAAATCCCACTCCAGAGGCTATAGGCCTCACAGAAAGTCATGTTTCTTTACGGATAAGCTTTAGTAGCATTAAATCACTTCCTCTCCAACATTCAGAGTAAGATCTCTTTGTTCAGCCTATTTCTCCTAGACATAACTGAGCTCGGTTTAACGTCAATAGGAGATTTTGACCTTTTTCTCGCACTTTTCAAATTCAGCTCCTGAGAAAGAGCTTCCTCTAATCTCAGCTGGATCCCAGTTTAAGATCTTAAAATTATATTTCTTTTCTCTCACTCATCTGATCTTTATTTGTCTCAAAAGTATGTCTTGTTTCTCCTAACTCCTACCTTTAGTAGAAATAAGGAGCAAAAGAAAAAATCCACCTAAGACAGAAGTTCTTCTGCTGTTCTTATTGGCTTCCCAGTTTCTTCTCTTTGACAAACTTATGGATCAAAACTGTCTGACTTTGGTAGACGAGAATTGAATTTGATCACTGAGTCAAATTTCAGATGTTGTACAGACTCGTTTATAAGAAACCAAGTTTTCTTGTGGATCTTCTGGTTTATCTGAAGACAAATAAAGATCAGAGAAGTGAGAGAAAATAAAGAGCATTTAAAGATCTTAAACCGGGATTGGGCTGAGATTAGAGGAAGCTCTTTCTCATCTGAATTTAAGAATTGGGAGACCTTGGTCAGAATCTCATATGATATTAAAGTGAGCTCAGATTTGTCTGGGAGAAATAGGCTGGACTGAGAGGAAATAAGTGTGTGATTCTCCATCACCAGACACACGTTACTATATTTAATCTAAACTTCTTGTCTTGTTAGAGCACCACATAACCTGAATTTGGCCACAGTTGCCCAGGGTGGACACAATTAAATGTTTCTTACCACAGAAAAGCCTGGGCCCGCTGTACTGGGCACCCCTGGATTAGGCAGGTAGGCACATTTACTGGAAACAGATGGTTAGATTTTTCATACTGTGGCAAAAGCACTCGATTTTACCCTCCTCTCGTTTTTTGGCTCAGCTCATTTATGATGTGTGCAAGTGGCCTCACCAGGTTTCCATCCAAAGCAGTGCGCTCCATATATGTGTCCTCTTTGGTCCAGTAAAGGCGTTCTGGGGGAGCGAATTGAGCAAGAGATGAGTTTTGCCCTGTAACCCAGCAGGAGGTCAGGAAGGAGGTTGGGGTCATGAACTCCCTGGAAAGACGTTTTATAGACAAGCTTTTAGACGGTGCGAGGGTCACTCCATGTTTTTACACACAACCACTTCAGAGCACAGTTGGTAGGCCTGGACTCTTAATCATTTCCTCTTTTATTACCTTGATATTACTTTGGGTTTTTTATGTTTTCCTAACATAGGTCTGTTCTTCCTCGATGAGTGTATGTTCGTCTATTTTCTTTCCCTTTTTTTTTTTGGAACTCTTAACTTTTTTTTCAGTAAATATTGGCCAGCTTCATGATAAAATTCCTCAGACATCTGTCAAGGAAATATAAGGCTGCATTTACAAAATGTTAAACATCGGTCAGGGCAGCCTTGCCAGATCTGATAACAAACACAAAGGGAGAGTGAGCGAGAGAGACAGACAGAGAGGGAGAGAGAGAGGGAGAGGGGCTTGGTATGAGGAAACGCGGACGAAAGCCGCAAGAACTCTATAAAAGTTAGAGAGCCTCAAGATGTGGGATTAGTGGGTGTCCTCTGGCCGGCGCAAGCACACAGACATGCTTTTGTCAACTCTCCCAAAATATCATTGTGAAATCGACACAGGGTAATGGGTGGGCAATTAAAGTTGTATTCAATTAGGTTCCCCGTTAAAAAGCGCTCCGGCCTCTGAGCAAGCATGTGGTTCTGCTTATGTGTGGAAACACAACACCTTTCTATGAGACAGTTCAACCCTGTTCTATATTATCCACTTTGACACTTTGCCACAAACCAGGGCCACTTACAGTGACAAGCGAAACCTGACCCTGTAAAACAAGTCATGTTTCTGCTCTCTTGCTTGCCCAGGACATGTGTGTAATACACTTATTTATTATTAGACAGACAGACGTTCACACGTTCCGTGCAGTTTAACTGCATTAGGCACAGGCAGTCGTGTGCAAAAGTCATCTGAGAAGCTATTTATTTGGGCAGTTAGCATTTATTCACATATGCAATAAACAAGTAAACCATACGTTGTTACATTGGCTTGATGATCTTGAAAGCTCTCCACAAAAAGCAGAGATTTCTGGTTTTCCAATCAATCCTTCATTAAAGTACATGATGTGCTGATAATGGAACTGAACATATCAATGGTTCCTGCACCGTACCGGTGAAGGCCTCCAAGATCCACTATATCCTTATGAACTGCCATTAATGGAAAGTTAGTGAAGAGCTCAACACGCTTGGAGGAGAACACCGACATTACTTCTGTTATGTCAGCTAATAGTTGCCCATGCTGGCAGGTGCTTTTCCACAGACATACAGGAACCGTGCTGTGTCTAAACTGTACTGTGATGGTACTGAAGTTATATCATGTTTTGATGTTCCAGTGTATCTCAGTCTGGTAACTGAGTTTGTGTCCATTTTCTGTCAGAGAAGCTTTAGATATTGTGATGTTTTATTATTTGTAGTCTTTTTTCTCTGCATTCTTTGTCCACGTGATGAAAAACGAACCCAGATAACTGGTTAGTGACGTCCTGGATCACCTTCACGTTTCTCACAGAGTTAAAGATAAATTTGTAAGAGTCGTAGAAAACTAACACTGAAATTTATCTTCAGCCCAAACAGACAGTCAAGTTTGTACTTTGCAGACTTCCCCGTTGTTAGTTTGTGTCTCCATTGTTGTTTTTTTGTGCGGACAGTAAATAAACAGTGGCCTCTTTCCATGTCGTGATGACATTTTGACCAATCAGAAAGCAGTGATGCAGTCAGCTCGGCTGCAGCCCTCTTTCAGCCCTGCCGCCCAGCAGCTCGGGTTCGGCTTGGGTTCGGGTTGCTTTATTTGTTACAGGAAAATGTTTGTTCACAATATGGTTATTTATGCCAGTGGAAAAGTGCCAAATGAGTGATGGAGGGGCTTTTGTGCTATTCTGGACTCTTGTCCACAGATGAGTGTGGCATTGCCAGGGATCAAACTCACAATCTCCTGACGCTTGCACGGTTGGGCCAAACCTGTGTTCTTTCGACTGTATTCTTCTGACCAACATATTGTTACTGTCCAAAACCCCCACATATTTACAGGTTTTTTATTTATTTCAATTTTCCATTTTTTATCATTTGAACATTGAAGCTGTCCTTTGTACTGTGTGACACTTTTATCATGAACAAACCAGTAGAATACTCCAAAATGACTTACAATAGAAGTAAAGATAGTCTGTGCCCTCTTTTTTTTTAAGACAGAAGCATTTATAACTTAAAACAAAACATTGTTGTTGTTGTTTATTTGTATTTATTCTGATGTTATGTAGTGTTTAGATAATAAACACTTACTGCCCAGATAAATAGTTGAAAAATGTTGTCCATTTGTACAATAAAATAATAATCGGTAATTAAGTCCATTGACTATATATTTTATTAATGAAAATAGCCTTTCTGACACAGTGAGTGGTGCGTTTGAGGCACTTGGCCACTGATTGTGTCACCAGAGTAAAGCAGCAACGTTGCATGTCCCCTTTTCTACAGATGTGTTTCTAGTACACACACAATGTTAAGGCAATTTAGTGACAAATTTGATTAATTTCTGAACATGTATCTTACTTTTGTCCTCTTTCGTGCTACAAATCCTGAAAACTGTCTTCAGACTAATAAGTGGTGGATCTTTTAAACTTTGGTCTATAACCAGATCATCCACGGTGGTCTATGGTGATGTTCCCCATAGCTCCAAAGGTCCAGATGCTTCTTCAGGAACACTTGTGAGATTGGCGGCTCAACTAACTCAGTACAAAAATACATGGATGTTATGAATACAGTGCATATATGCTTCCTCCATCCTGAAGTACTCAAGAAAATACGTTTATATGACTTTACACATAACACGTTGAGATCTTTAATTAACTGAACTCAGATTTGGAAAATAAGGATATATACTATTGCTAATATAGAATTCTACATTGTTGTAGAATGTCTGAAATGGTGAAGGTATCCTCAGTGATGACTGTGCCCAGTTTCCAGACATTTAAAGTTACTGAACACAAGTTCGCAGCCTTAGTCCAGAAGATGTATCCTCCGATCTGGACCGAGCAAAACCAAGACATCTTTACACTTTGAGGGCTAAGCTGAAATGTGGAGTGCCCACGTTCAGTAGGGTTTGTAGTCATTATAACAAGATTAAACAGATTCTTAAGAAGTGTTTAGTGATCCTCAGTATGGAGCTTGGCCATACTGTGAGATTTGAACAAAGTTTGCAGAGTTGAGGACAGTTCCTCCTCCATTGTCTCTAAATAGTCCAATGAGCTCAAGTCCGGCCATCTCCAAAGGTCCATCAAGAGAGAGCGTCAAAAAAACCTTCCATAAGGTTCTTGCCTGTTTGTTTTCCATGGGATTTATGTTTCCTCCAGTATTTCTTGCTACCTGCAGCCACAGCTCTCCACCACCATGTCCTCGTACTGCTTGTACACCACGTTGTTTGCCGAGTCGATGTACAGGATACTGATGGGACTAAGTTTGGTGGGGACGCAGCAGGTGGGCGGTGCCGAGCGAGGATCCATGGAGTTCATGAGGGTCTGGATGATGGCATGATTGGTTGGCTCCAGGTGGGAACGTATAGGGAAATCGCAGACTCCGTCGCAGTGGAAGGCCTCGTACTCGAGAGGGGCGATGATCCAGTCGTCCCAGCCCATCTCCTTGAAGTTGACGTGCAGCTGCTTGCGGTTGCAGCGGGACTTCTGAACCTTTGGAGGCAGCTTCTTGACTCGAGGAATCGGAGCTCTGCGCATCCGGCGCTGGGTGAAGAGGTACTCGTACACGGTCTTGTTGTCATGGCCTGAGCGGGCCTTGATCTCATTGTAGAAGAGGCCGCGCTTCTTTGTGCGGCTGAACACCACGAAGAAGGCTTTCTCTTTGGTCTGCCTGCCCGAGCGGCCCAGGCCGACCGACCTCAGGTCCAGCTGCCTCCCCCGGTCCATCGCCTCCAGCTCAAAGCAAAGCTGAGGTGTGTTCCTGAAGTTCTTGAACAGTTTCCAGATGTCAAACACCTCCCACTTGGAAATGCTATGGTCCTCAACGGGCCGGGTTTGGAGCAGCGCGGGCCTCTGCTTACCTGCCGCACAGGTGTACAGTCTCAGGGAGGTCACGCCCTCAGAGGGCTGGGCTTTGGGAGGGCCCAGGAAAGGTTTTCGGAGAATTCGCAGTTCTGCTCCCAGCAGTCCCTCCTTCTCCAGAGAACTGATGTTGAAGGAGTACCTCTGCCGCCTTAACAGGGGCAAACGTTCATCTGTGGGACAGAAACAGACCACTGGTTAATAAAAGCGTTCACTCAGAGTTTATAGTACTAAACGTCTCATCAGAAAACTTTGTGTCTCTGAAATTGGAACTTTACAGGAGAAGGAAAGGAATTTTTTTTTCACAAACAGATTTTTGACGCATTATAAAGCACAGATTCAAAATATGGACATTTTTTTTCAGACAGTGACAAAATATTTTTTAATTGATCACACAAGACCCTGTTCGCACCCAGTCAGTTCATGTATGCTGAGTATCAGGATTATCTTTGACCACGTTAGTGCAGTGGTCACCTCAGAGGTGCTGGGTTCGATTCCTGGCCAGAAACACATGCGCTTCAGGTCAACAGGAGATGCTGAACTGCCCTTAAATGTGACTCTGTGCATAAATGTGTTTGCCCTGTGATGGACTGATGACCTGTCCAGGCTGTTTTTTCCGCCTTTCACCCTATGAGTGTTGGGATAGACTCCAGTGCCCCAGTTAACCTTGGTTCAGGCTCAGAAGATGGATAGATGGATTATATTTGGATTGGAAAAAGCAACACTAACCAACAAACCCACTCCCACCTATTCCCTCCCCTTTCTGGAGGCTTAATAGAGGCATCACTGCTTATATAAAGCATGGGCTAACCTTTACTTTTCTAGTTTTCCATCATCTTGCTACAATACAGTGTCTTGTGAACCACATAGCTCAATTATTCTTCTAAGGCTAATTATTCTTCATAGCCATTCTTGTAAACACTGACTGCTGGTGTAAGGAAATAAACTCTGTAATCCGTGTAGTCTGTGACAGTTGTGACTGAGCAGAGGAGGTTAATGACTCTTAACAGCCGTCTTTTTGTAAACAGAGCAGAATTATTGAACTTACACGAGGCAAGACCAGAATAAACACCAAGACGAGAAGCCTCACAGGCATATTGGCTGTATATTAAAAACCAAAACAGCAATCAGATTTCAGTCTAACCAGCTGCATTTGCCTACCAAGTGTAATTCTCATGTTATGGGGCTACGGTCCAGATACAGGTGTTTTAAATAGGGTCAGAACTCAGTGGAGCTCTGTGTTGCCCATGAGTTGGAGGCAGTTGGATGTTCACTACCAGTCAAAAGTTTTGGCACACACTGAGATTTTCTACATTTGTTGTTACTCACTTAATATTTATGAAAAATACACTCAGTATTCCATACTAACAAATAAATTTACAGTCTGTTCATCATCTGAGTTACTTTATTAGCCTGATAGTCACATTATAATTATAATTATAATGAGGATCACCAGACGAGTGTTAGATATTTAAGGAGTTACTAAGTGCTGAAACAGTAACGAGTGCATTTAAAGTTAAAGGACAGTCTAGAATTTGACTCTGTATCACCAACAACCAGTTAACAGAATGTAAGACATGCACTGCTACAGATTGTCTCATCTTAGAAAGGCAACTTTGACACATTTTCAACTTTCCGATGTTTAGCAATAATAAAAATCTGCAGTTTATGAAATTAATGGATAAGTGGGAAAAAAACTGTGGTGTGCAAAAAACTTTTGACTGTGTAAGAGCTTTTAGAAATCAGGGTCATAACAAGGACTGATCAGGGATTTAGTCAAATACAGGAATGGGCAGCCGGGGTACAACAGCAAAACAAGTAAACACAGAACACACTGTAAACAGAATAAAACCACCAGAAAGAGCAAAACTGGAAACAAGTCCGGGTCCTGCGGTAAACACACACGCGAGAGTTCAGAGGGACAGGAACTCTGTATACAGAGGCGCGGTAACCAGACGCAGGTGACGGGTGAGGAGCCAGAAGAGCTCCAGACAGGTACGGGATTCGTATTGGAGAGCTTTAAAATGACATTTTTACTGTAGGGTTAGGCTGTAAATCAGTTTCGCCATTAAGACATTCTCGCAGGAACGAACCCTGGACTGTTTCCCCCTCTGTCCATTTCCAAAGAACAATTCAAAGAGTTAATTTTTATCCCGGCGGTGTTTACTTTCAAAAGTCT
>JBBPCX010000114.1:27177359-27184859 GCA_037974365.1 Hydrocynus forskahlii | reverse complement strand
TTATATGGATGATGATGTTGGTAAAATAGTGAATCTGAACTAAATCAAGTTTTCTTTGGGGCCTACTTGGACTCCCTGCTTGTATTCCTTCACCATTTTAGTTTCAGGACCAAAACTTCTCTAACCTCTGGTCAAACGTCTCAGATGTCAGGTGGCACAACTAGAACCATTTCATGAAGTCACTTTCTGTGAGGGAGCTTTTAGAAGCACCTCCACTGGTTCCATTTGCCTCCATTGTGAACAGTTCTGGAGCATTTTTACACCAGACCAGTGCTGGAAGAGTGGGTTTAAGTAATTTCCCTATAAGCCAAACCTTTGTGTCACTAAAATCCACTTACACTCAAGATGTTTGGTTGTATCATGTTGTATTATGTCACATTAGGCACACACATATAAACCCCATAAAACAGTCTCCAGTGTTATTTGGTTGTCAGATGGATGTTATCAGCGTGTCCGCGGCCCCTCACAAATAAATCTCACGTTGCAGAAATCCAGGCACATTAGTTTATCACGCCATTAATCTGATTGCTTTAACTGGAGTCATAAATACAGCACAGAGCTGCAGAAATAATTAGAGGCAAGAAGCTGGGTAAAGGTTTGAGGTTTGGCAGGTGCTCGTGTCTCCTGTGTTTTGAAACAGAAACTGCAAACTATGTTTTATTGGTGGAAACGTTCCCAAGCTGCTCACTGCGTAACCAATACTGGCCCTAATAAAAAAAGACTCCATGGGTCCCCTTCGATCAGGTGGCCGCGGTGTTGTTTTAACCTTTACCACATCCAGAACTGAGACCTGTTGTAAATGTTTTCAGCTCCAAATCGGTTTAGCCTGTTTCAGACCGCAGCGTTGATAAAATGCTGATCATTACCCAGGAACAAAGAAGAACAGACAAGGAAATGATGGAATTAATAACTTGGGCTGTATCTGGGTGAAAGCAATATAAGTAGGTGCCTAGAGCCTCCGAGCCACCAGGGGGCCTCGAAGCATATTCTGTTTTCTTCACGTTTCGCTTCCAGAGATCCAGACTTTCTTGTATGTCAATGTGTTCTTGAGGAACAGTTCTCCAGGCTTCCTGAAGGACTTTCAGAGACTCTCATTTCCAGTCCAGTCCCTGAACCTGACCAGTTTCAGAGGAATGTTTTTTGTTTGTTATGACACACAGTGACCTACATAAGATTCATTCAAGCACAACAAAGACCATCTAACTGAAGTCCTGAACCAGTGAAGAAGCAGGAGCAGTTTGAGAGGCATAAAATAGTATTTTTGCACCAACAAGGTGATTCAAAGCAAAATATAAAGAAATCAAGACACAATACTGTATATATACATGCACACGACACCCGAGACTCACTCTTTTTTGGCCACTTCTCTTCTTCTCACTGTCCTTTATTTTCTAGAAATTCAGTTTTCTACAGGACCCAGGATCAAGGAATGAATGAGATTTGTCCTTCACTGGCATCAAAATGGTTCTGGTGGTCTTCAGTCCCAATACAAAGCTCAAGGAAGGTTCATTCAGTGGTCAGGAAAGTCACTCCTCATGGGGCTCTGATGCTTTTTCAACATTTTCAACATTTTACTCTGACTGACCATAAGCAGACATTGAAGGGTTGATGAAATAAACTACAGTTAAAGAAGAACGCCACTGATTTTTCAAAGTTCTCCATAATTCATTGTTTGAGATGTAAAGAGTGGTTTGAAGTGAAATGATTGACTGAACCCTAGAGATGTGTTGACACGTGTCTCATATTAAGCTTGCTTTTTATAATTTGCTCCATGTGACTTAGTTATGTACTACTTAAAAAACATCTCATCTGGGAAACCATGTCTTGGGCCTAATGCCTCCAGGAGTATGATTTCCAGGCACAGGACATTTGTCAGAAATAAAGACAAACATGTTTCCTCACTGTCTAAGGGTTTAGAAGTCAGTACAGAAGGTTACTTTTATTCTTACAGCCTAAGAATGTTGTTCTTATGGGCAAAGACCAACATTTCCATACCTGAGTAGTACTAGGTGCATATGGACCCATGGTGCTTAAACTACAATATTTGATTAACTTTGTGATGGAATTTGAGAATACTTTCCAAGATATTGACAATAAGACATGATATGGCATTTTAGGGTGAGGTATTGCTTAGAATGAGTGTAGCACATCTTTGGAGTAGCACTTTGATCCAATCTTTTGTTGTATAGATGTTGTACAGAAATATTACATATTTTGTCATTTTTTAAATAAAAGAAGTAAACACAGTGTCTGCAAAAGGTTCAACCTGCGTTTTTCTTGAAATAGTTCATAGTGAGCTGTTCTGGATCACTGTCCTGTTGTAGAAGCCACACTCTTTTCAGCTTCAGTTTCTTGACTGACCATCACATTTAATCCATAATTTGCTGTTTTTTAGTGGATCCCATTTTCCAATCAATTTTCCTGGCTTACACGCAATCCCATACTGCAACAGATCCACCTTTATGCCTAACATCAGGATTTTCTTTTCATTGAATAATGCTCCCTTTTCTCCAGACATAAACCTTTATAAACTCTATAAGCCTTTGGCTATTGGGGCCAAATAGTTCCAATTTTACTTGATCAGTGCCCAGCACTTCATCCCAAAACACCCGTGTCTTATTCAGACAATGTTCTTCAGACTTCACACCTTGAGTTTGGTGATAAAGTCACAGGTAAAGTTTCCTTTTCTTCATTCTTCCATGCAGATCTCATTTATGCAACTGACCGGTGCTCCAACACTCCTCTGTCAGCTAAACCTTCCTGTAGGTCGTTTGATGTCATGTGGGGGTTTTGCTTTGTCTTTCTGGCATTAAAGTAAAGCGGCCCCTTATAGTCACGTGTGAACACATCACAGCATGCCGTGTGAACAGTGAGAAATTCTTTCTCTGCATTTAACCCATTTAACCCATTTAACCCATTTAACCCATTCACCAGGTGAAGCAGGGGGCTGCCACCAACGAGGGGCGTCCGGGGAGCAGTGCGTGGGGACAGTACCTTGCTCAAGGGTACCTCAGTGATGACACTAGCAGTTGGGATTTAAACCCACAACCTTCTGATTGGAGGGGCAATGCCCTAACTACTAGACCACCAGCTGCCCCATTGAAGTGTGAGAATTTAGCTGGTCCTCCAGATCTGGACTTGATTTGTACGGTTTCTCAATGATATTCTGATGTTTCTTTATAGCCTCCCCCTGCATTTTCAGATCCTCAGTCAGGTGTTTAGAGCAGTTCATGGTTCTGCTGTTCTGGCACAAGGTTTGAGGAATCAGAGAAATAGTAATGCTCTGGAATTGCCATTAGCTGACCTACCTAATCAGTCCTAACGTGTTAATTAAGGCTAATTAAGTTCTCTGGAATCTGGAGGAGTGTCCAGTTGCACATTTTTGCACATATTTTTTGCCCACATTCACTTAGTAAATATCAAGTAACCTGGCAATTAACATTTGCAAGAAAATAGTTTTTTTTGTAGATGGTTTTAATTCTTTTTGCAGTTTGGCGAAACGTTTACTGTACAAAGATTTCGCACCCATAAAAAGAACAACATTTTCACGTTCATTCAAAACGAGGACCGTAAAACTCGGACGTTTACAGCCACAGCTGCCATGTGCAGGAACTCCAGGGAGCCTCTTTCTCCTGGGCCATATGGACTGCTGGCAAAGGTCTGTTGAAAACACCCACACCCACATCAACCCAGTCCAAGTCTGTCTGTCTTTATGACACCAGTCCTCTATAACTCCAGCACTTCAAAAGGCCAAGGTCCACCTCAAGCGAGGAACATCGGCGAGGGCCGGCAGTGTTTATGCAAGAAACAAACTGGTTTCTAAGCCATTCAGAGAGACGAGCGCTCCCAGTTTGGATTGCCAAGGTGAAAACCGGGACGTACACATAAACACACTCACCCAGGGGTGAAAACCTCAGCGCTGGCCTGCGTGTCGGCATTCAGAACAGTGGACGCAGCACATTTTCTGTCCGACCGTCCTGGATGCGCCCTCCTCTCAGGATGTTTTGAGAAGAGGAGGGAGGAAATGTGCCCTAGCCTGTGGTTTACCCCACTCTCCGGTAGCACATGAGGGCAAGAACATTTCTTTTGTTCCAGTGTTCCTCGTTTAATGTCCCACCACGGTGCACAGAGAAGAAGCTGCACCAGCGCCGCTGAGCTGGAAGGGCATCCAGAGTCCCCGGAGGGTGCTCAGGCACTGGCCGGGATGAAGAGATAACATTTGTGAGCAGAAACCACAGTTTTAATACAATTTTAGTGCTAGTATGGTAGTCTATGCGCTACAATATCCGTCCCAAAAGTCTGCAGACACCTGCCCTACCAGTGTATCTTCTGACAAAGTATTAACTAGAAGGGGTTTGTCCCCCCTTTGCTGCAGTGGCACCTTCTACTCTTCTGCAAAAGACCTCACACTAGATGTTGGAACATAATTTTGTGGATTATAAGCATTAGTAAAGTCATTAGTCTGGTACTGAAGCTGGATTCACAAATACTTTAGAACTGTTTAGAACTGTTCGTAGGAGAAAGGTTAACATGGGAATGTGATTTTTTGATGAATATACAGTTTAACTTTCCATGAGTATGAATGAAAAAAAATGAACTGAAGAAGATTTTCTTTCTTTAGACACTTTTGTGGATGATTAGTTCTGGATCACAAATTCCACTCCAATTCATCCCAAAGGTACTGGATGGAGCTCCATCGCTCTAGATAATCCACAGCCCAATGTTTGGGGGCCTTATACCTTCTAGCACATGCTTCTCATTGGGTACGGTGAAAAAACAAAACAAAAAAAAAGGGCAGCTGGTGGTCTAGTGGTTAGGGAGTTACCCCTGCGATCAGAAAATGCGTGGGTTCAAATCCCAGGACTGCTAGTGGCAACCTTGAGCAAGGTCCCGTCCCCACACACTGCTCCCCGGACGCTGTGTTCCTGGCTGCCCGCTGCTTCACTTGGTGAATGGGTTAAAAGGGTTAAAGCAGAGAGAATTTCATGCTGTTCACTGTGGCGTGGTCACATCTGACAAATGGGCACTTTGAACTTTAATGTGCTCCATGGTGATACTTTTCTTTGGAGAACTGAACTAAACCTCAAGAAACTGAATTTATTAGAAGGAATGTCTGGATACTTCTGGACATGCGGTGTAGCTCCGCCCATCACCTGCGGTGAAACAAGATTCTGGCAACAGAAAAAAAAAAAAGAAAAAAAAAGTACAGTTATTTTCATGAACTGATATGATCTTACATCAATCATTTCACATGCAAGCAACAACTAGGATGAAGATCAGGCTATTCTTACTCTGGGTCTTGGAAACCGGGCATAATCCCAAAGCGATTAGTGTTTTACTTCCTCTAGCACTCAGTTCATGAAGGCTTTTCTGCTTCACCACGTGAATCAGGTGTGTTCGGTGATCCACACTCTGCAGTGCTGAGGCCCTTAAAGTGAGACACTACGGGCAAGTGGAATATTTTTTTTAAACGTTTGATTTCACAATGAACCAGTGGATCACTGACATTCTAAATGAGTGGATCACTGACATTCTACTCAAATATGAACACACATTCATAGTTTATAGACAAAATCGACACACTTCATTTAATTGTGAAGACACACTCCAGTAAGATGATTTTTCACAACAGATTATTGTATTAAAAATCTTTTAGTCCTAATCAAGACTAAAAAATTGATCATAAACACAACTCTGAGTGATTGATTTGGAGCTTCTGCTACAAAACCGTTCAGCAGGTGGTCAGGAGTGAAGGTGTGCGGTGCGATGAGTGTAGGTGCTCTAGAAGCTAATCTTTGTTTCTGAAAGTGGAGAAAAGCTGATTCAGAGGAGAACAGCATCACCAGGAGAGATCTCAGAGAACACACTCCGTTTGCGTGAATGTGGTCATCAGTACGGAGGAGATGGACTTATCTGCAGACTACAGAGCATCACAGGTCCGTGCTGGAAGCGTAACAAATGGTAAATCATATGGCAAAACAGCTCCTTATATGGAAGTTACCCCAGTTTGTGTTGGTGTTCGGTTCTAGACTGTTTTACACCGGTTATATTTACTGAAATCAGAGTTTACTGATACACTCTGAGTTCTGAGGGTAAACACTGGTTCTAGACTGTTTTACACTGTTTATTTTTACTGAAATCAGAGTTTTCTGATACACTCTGAGATCTGAGGGTTATGAATACATCTGTTGTAAATACGCCTCCCCAGATCCTGCAGTATCAGCACTGCAGGAGACTCTACATGGAGAGTTTTCTGATGTTTCTTGAAGGTGGAACCACTTGAAACACTATAACTTGGAGCAGACTCCCATGTATGGAGCGGATTCCTATGTATGGACTGTTAAAAATGTCTTTGGTTTTTTGAATACAGAATCAAGTCAGAGAAGAAACATTCCCGCTAGGAAGATGAATATCTTATTGCCGCCATTTAAACAGAAACTGTCTTCATTAGAGTGGAGAGAATGGACCACAGAAACGTCATCAGACCAGGAGCACAGGCTTAAAGCTAACATTTGTAGGTCTGGATCATCTATGTGACTACTGTTTAGCTCAAAAAGTCATCTTTGGTGTCCATGTTGTGCTGAATAAAGACAGAATCACTGTTTTCCTTATAATTTTGTTCAATTAGGAGTTGCACCAATACTAACCTGACTCTATTAGAATACAACTCAGAGGCTAGAACATTTTGGACTGGTTGAGCTTAGCAATGGTTGGATGAAATCTGTGTAAAGCAGAGGTTCCCAAACTGGTCTTGGAGTACCACCAGTGTATTTAATGCTCCCAACATACCTGATCCAACTAATCAATTCATTATCCGGCTGTTGTTGAGCAGAGGTGGGTGTGTACATAAACATATGCAGGGCAGGGGGGCGTGTCTCAATAGTTCAACATAATACTGATAATAACTAGTGTTTGAGTGTGTAGTGTTAAACAAGTGAATACACCCAAACATCCACAATACACAGTTTCCTCCGGGATCAACAGAATCAGTTTTCTGATTCTGATTAAACGCGTTCATTTTTGAGTGCAGTACTGATGGACACTATTGATCCACAATACTGTGCAAAGGAGGAGAAGCTTCATGTGGCTGGAAATTGTGAAAAATGGCAGGCTGGGTATGATGTACAGTACTGTACACAAGTGTGAACCACCCCTCATTTCTTTATATGTGGCTTTGAATCACCTTGTTGGTCCCAAAATATTATTTTCTGCCTGTAAAACTGTCTGATCTTTGTCATACTGAGGAGATTAAATGAAAGAAATGGGAAGAAATGTTTTACTGTGACTTTCACGGCGACCAAAGATATTCTGACAAAGTCAAGATTTAGGAAGACCATCTCATAGTGTGTGTGCAGCCACAACCTACAACTACTGACCAGCCAATCAAAACGCAGCATGAAACACACCTTCACACACACCATCATACACACCTTCACACACACCATCATACATCCACACACCTTCACACACACCATCATACATCTACACACCTTCACACAC
>JBBPCX010000114.1:27165365-27177259 GCA_037974365.1 Hydrocynus forskahlii | reverse complement strand
AGTGGAGGTGAATGGAACCAGACGTCTGCCTCTAAAAGCTCCTCACAGAAAGTTCTTCCATCAGATGGTTCTGGTTGTGCCATCTGACGCCTGAGACGTTGTTCTACCTGAGTTCTGAGAAGATTTTGGTCCTAAAACTAAACCCATTCATGGTGGAGGGATACATGCAGGGCGTCATGAGGCCAAATAGTCCACAAAGAAAAGAGATTTAGTTCAGATTCACTATTTTACATCATCAACATCCTTATAAATACTCCAACACAGCAACATGAAGGGAGCAGCTGGGAAGTTTCTCTACAGTGAACCACTTCAAACCAGACAAACTCTGAATGACTTTGTTTACGCCTCAGCCACAGAATTATATTGAAAAATGGGTGAAAAACCAACAATTTATTCACAAATGTCTAGCAGGGGGTCACTTGAGTGAGATGTGATGGGTAAATAAGACGAGTAAATAAGGCCTGAAAAGAAGACCGCGACACTGTTTGTAATGTTAATGTGCATAAAATCGCTTTATTTCCATTCAGATTAGAACCTGCATGCAGAAACCAATGATTCATTGATTCCTCAAATAGATCGGTGATTTCACATCATGTGATGTAGAAAAAAAAAAAAAGCAGCAGATTTTCTCACTTTCCCCCTTGCGAGTAACATGGCTCACTCACACCCTGGCACTACTTTGAGCATCCTTCTACAAAATATAAATATATATCGCTTAAAAAGGTCTAAAAGGAATAGAAACTTTTACAAAATAAAACAAAAAATTGCTTCAAAACTTCTGAAAATCTTCCACTAGTGTATAGATTTTTCTTATCTAAAATCACATGTACAGCTTAAAGGGGCGGGGCCCCCCGACCTGAAGGAAGGCAATAAAATAGGCTATTTGACAGTTAAATTAATACAAAAAAATAAAATAAAAAAAACTGAAGTCATCTATGAAACACTGAGAAGAGACAGGGGAAAAAAATAGTTAACTAGGAAAACACGGAGACAAGAAAAAGTTAGTATTAGCATTGGTCGTTGATTTTAAACTTCTTACCGTTTCTCACTGACAAAGAAACAATGATAAAAATAATAATAATAATAATAATAATAGATCATAGCTTTATCACTCCATGTTTAATTTACAAACTCAATACCGGGAAAAAAAATGATATGAAAAAGAAATTTTGGCATTTAAATATTTGGTAAATAAAAGAAAGTCTGCCAAAAGTACATTTTATTCAAACGGCTATTTACACACATCCCTGGAAATTAGAAGTCTGTCAGCCAAGACCCTTCCGGTTCTCAGCGAAAGACGTGTACCTGTCGAAGGAGCTTACTTACAGGAGAACAGCTCTGAGTAACAATGCCTGGGCTGTCAGTCAAATCAGAAAACCACCGCTTTATCATGACTCAAGCCTCGAAATTCATTCAGAACTCCTATAATGTGAATGTCTGGAATGTAAAATCTAGTTTATTCAGTTTGTAAGTCTGCGTGCTCTATAAAAGGTAGCAGAGTTGAGGCTTTTAAACTCATCATCAATGCCCGAAGGTCAGTTTCTAAGATAAAAAGGGGAAAATAATAACGTGCTCTGTCTGTACCTCCAGAACTATTAGGAACGAATCAGCTCAGGTTTTCAAAACATGTCTTAAGAAGCACAAGGTTACAGTAACATTCCCGCCTTCTCCGCTTTTACTGTGGTTTATGTCTCACGCCGATTCGTGATCCACGTCATTTTCCTGCAAAGGCCTCTTTGCAACTTGTAGTGTTTTACAGAACCGGAAAGCTTAAAGGCGAGGGATACAAATGTCATTTCACTTTGGGCAAAAAGAGAAGAGCAAACAAAACAAAACAAAAAAAAAAATTACAAAACAACAAAAAGATCACATCAGGACTTGAACAGTGCAGTTTGGCAGCGGACAACTTCCTCTCCCGAGACTGAGGGCTGGCGAGGGTTGTGCTGAAATGTCCGGTCGTAGCTTCTTTCGGAGGTTGCTGTGAGGTTCTGGTTTCTCAGGCGGAAGAGAGAGAGCAAGGTCGGCCGTGCGTCAGAGGCACTGAGTGAGTTTACAGTTCAGAATTTCTTTTTTTGCGGGAGAGAGCGTGCGCACGCGCGTGCTCGCGCTCATGCGTAGATCTCGGTGGTGGGAGCTTTCTTGTAGATGGGTTTCTTGCCCAAGTCGTAACTGCCTTCGTCTTTCTTCTTCATGCGGTAGACCAGGAGGAGGATGAGGAGGACGGCGAACAGCAGGCCTACAGCGCCGCCGGCGATAACGGCTGAGGGAACAGAACAGAACTGGTGAGCTCCACGCACACGGAACCACTTACTGACTGTAAAAGAGTTCATCTCCCTTGCAGTCGTTTAAAAAATGACAAGGGAAAAAGGAAAATATATATAAATTGTTTATATATGCCCCTCAGCCAAACGCCCCTTTATATTATGAAAGAGACCATTCTGACATATGTGAACACACCACAGCACACAGTGTGAACAGCAGTAAATTCCTCCTCTGTATTTAACCCATTTAACCCATTCACCAAGTGAAGCAGCGGGCAGCGGGAACACAGCGCCCGGGGAGCAGTGTGTGGGGACGGTACCTTACTCAGGGTACCTTAGTGGTGCTTAACAGCTTAGCCCTAACCACTAGGCTACCAGCCTTTGTGTGTGTGTGTATACATATACACACACACACACACACACACACATATATATATATATAAATTTCACATACACACATACATTTATACACACACACACACACATATATATACACACATGTATATATATATATACACACACACACACACACACACACACACAACACTTTTATAACATTTTATATATAATATAAAAGGGGCATTTGGCTAAGGGGCATATAAAACACACGCTTCAGAACTTCTGAAAACCTTCCACTAGTGTATGCAAAAAAAAAAGAAAACATACATAGACACAGATAAATAGACTGACAGATACAGATATGCAGACAGATAGATAAACAGACAGACAGGCAGACAGAAACAGCTTCTTATGATCTGTCTTACCTGCCAGAACCTCCGTCTTGTCAAAAATGTTGTGTTCTGCTTTGTTCTGTAGGACACTGGAGCGACGATAAACCTCGTTCTCTTCCACCAGGTCCAAGTCATTGAAAGTTGAGGGCGTCCGTGGAGGCTCCTCTTCAGGGATGTGGTTACTCAGCTCAGGCTGGAAAACACAGAGGACGAGATCAGTACTGTGTTTCAGTGATTAAACGGGTATTCCGTTTTTTTCTGATTTTGTCCCACAAGTTATCAGTATATGTGGATTAAAAGAAAAACCAAAGCCTTCTCGAAGCTGTTGTAAAACAATGTCTCTGGTTCCCATGTGCAAATGTAGTTCTATAGATGAGCATTTGGAATCACTCTGAATGACTTTGTTTACAGTTTATAAAGATTTTTTCGACAAACTGGCAGAAATCCCCCTTTAGGGTTTTAATAAACTGTACTGCTCCTCAAGGAGAACGTGATATTAACTCTACTGCTTGGATCATTTCCTTTGTTGGAAATATATTTACCTTTGACACTTCAATCAGGTCGTCTTCGCCAAAGTCTTCATACATCTCCAGATCTCCAGAGCCGGACTCCTCGTAGTCATCATCATCGTTGTCTTCGTCATCGGTCATTGTGGGATCCTCAGTTGGGAAACCGAAGTCGCCGGAGGACTCGAGGTCGATTTCGTCCGTCTCCACCTTCTTACGGACCCACGTTTCCGTCTCTCGTACCTGAAATTACACAAAGGCACCGTTGATTATGTAGTCTTTGTCTATTTTTTTTTTTTTTTAATCATGTCTTTTTAAGCAAGATTGACCAAGGTTATTACATAAGAAGCCAAGAGACAGGAACACAGCGCTCTTTATGTTTTACAGGAATGCACCAGTTACATCTATCTATATCAGTCTGGCCAAAACAATACTGATACCGTCTGCTTTATGAAAAATTAAAAAAAAGGTGGTTAATTATGGCGACGGCTGGGGATATAACCTTGGAAGCAAGAACAGGAAGCTCTATCCCTGGTCCTTATCGTTTCTGTTATTAAGGTTACACAGGAAATGCCTGATACCACATCGGGCCCGGGCACAATAGGCTCCTGTTGTTCCTTAAACAACGGGGGAGGGGAGAAAAGGCCACCACACGTCAGCAAAAGCCTGATAACTGGATTTACTGATGACCTTCTAGGCTAAAACATCCAGTCTGGCTTCATAAAGCCTGGCCACGGTCCTGTTTTCATCTACCCATTCACAGTGATTGAGAGGGTTCTTAGTACTCTGTGTAATTGAAAGACAACAATTTGGCTAATCACGTCAGCAGACGCAGTTCTTTCCACCTTTGAAGGCCATTTAACCTAAAAGCCTTTTATTCCGTGTATGTGATCGGGGGACAGAAGAGAAAAAGAGGTAGAAAACCAGAATCGGAAACTTTACTGATGATGAAACTTGCTTATGTTATGACTGCGTAGTCACACAGAGACACCAAGAACAATATAGAATATAAGTTCTAAATAAATCCAATAAAAACTCTGCAAAAACACTCAATATAAAACACACTACAGTATATACACAAATACGGGGGTACTATTACAGTTAACTTAATTAGTAATAACACTAATAGTGGTTAGGAGTCTGTTATTGCTGCAATAGAGATGAGTAGTAGATCAGTAATATTGATATAAGTACTGATATTTCACATGATAAGACTATTGCACATAATAATGGAGTGTATCTATCTTCTCGCATTACTCCTTCATGAAGATTTTAGCACCTAGAACTCTCCTCTGGTTCTCACACTGTCCTGAAACTTGAAAGTTTCTTCAAGTCGCTTTGGGTAAAAGCCAAATTAATGTAATGTAATGACATGATTTAGCACCCAAAAGGAAAACAGCATGATATTGCACGTAAAAGAGAGTGAGAATGTAATAAAAAGTCTTTGAAGAATTGACCAATGAAAACTTGCGACAGCAGCTGGACTACAGGCTGCCAGATCTGACGTTCGATGTGAGTAAGAGCTGAATGGTTTTATAGACAAACAGTTGAACAACACCTGGCAGGTTTCAGTGTTTACAAGAATGGGTGGTTCCAAGAATGGCGAAACTATATGCACACACACACACACACACACACTCACGTATTATTCATCTACTCAGTAGACTGGTTGTATGTCACACTCTGATGACTCTTCAGCCACAGTCTCCAGCTCAAACACCATGAGATCTGCACTTTTAGTATACTTTTATTGATTTTCTATGTATTCTTTGATGTTTTACTCTTCACTTCCTACTAGTTTTATGCCGGATATGTTTATTCTATTCCTGAAAAGTACATGAAAAGGCCTTTGTGTATGACAATGAGTTCTATAAGTTAACTAGAGTATTATTCACAGAGTTTGTTACCGTTTGGGTGTATTTTAATCTGCATATAAACCAACAAGCTGAAAATCCCATTTCTGAACACCAAAATGTACAGTGAGTTACACTCCATGTCCAAAAGTATTCAGACGGCCCTTCTAATGAGGGAGTTCTGTGACTTCAAGGTGCACTCATTTTTGCACAGGCCTTTAATTTCACACACAGCTTGTAAAACGTCCATAAAAGCTCCCTCTCCGGCTTTGGGCTGTTCTCTGGGAGCCACACTGAATACCTTTGGGACGATTTGTGCTTCAGCATCAGTGCCTGATAACTCCCATGGCTGAATACAATCAAATCTTCACAGCAGTGTACCGACATATAGTGTAAAAATGAAAAACACTGAAAAACAGTGAAAAACAAAAAGCCAAAATGAAATGAAAAGGCGTCTGCAAAGCTTTGGATCGATCGGGAATCCATACGTTTGCTTCACTGGGCCTCATTACGTTCAGATGACTTTGTTTAAAACTACCAAAGAAAACAATGAGTAACAGAGCACTGTGGAATGTCATAGTTTCAAGTTTAAGGAGTATTTATTTCTCATGGTACCGAACTCGTGAGCGTCTCCATAACGGCGGAGAGCTGATACCTGCTCTTGGACGACTGGATCACATTTCTGAGACCAAATGCACTCGGTTTAAGCTGAAAGGGCCGTTTTGTCAAAACCAAAGTAAACTTTGTCGTCATCTCAGCCATAAGCATGTATTCAGAGGAGACGGCGTGGCTCCGGATCTTACAGAGTAAAGGGACACAGAATACACATATATAAATATAAACTCGATGTAAAAAGGTTCAATTTGGTACAAGGTAATGGTTTTAACACCTGTAAAATTGTGCAAATGTTGCATCAGCATTCAGGCGGGATGCAACAATGCTTGAACGCGTTTGTTTGATTTTATATGTGTAAAAGATGAGCAGTAGTTAAAAAATAAAATATACCATCAGTCTATGAAAATACAGAAACTCAAAGTTTGTAACATGGATTTATTTTCTTTTGTCCAACATGATGCCCTTATTTTAAATACAGGAAGACCACTGGGTCACTCAAGGTGCTGAGTACTTATCTGAATTAGGAACTCAGTTCAGAGAAAAGGGGGGGGGGGGCGTTGGTCCCAAACCACCTGGCTCTTTTCTCTGGTCCGGCGTGAGAAACTAATTAATCGCCTCTCCCTGCAATTACATTCTCTCACACACACACACACACACTTCCTGCTGCCTTCATGCTTCAGTTTAATATTGACGTTACTCCGCCACCTCCCTGAAAAGGAATCACGGTGCCAACACTTCTGCACAGGTTTACCTGCATGCCAAGCAGGAGATGGGGGTCTTTATCTCTTTATCTCTTGTTTTGCTGCCAGCACCAACAAGACACTGAAAAAATCAACAACCAATTCCACACGGCGCCCATATAAACATATGAAAATAAGGACTGAGCTAAATTTATTCAATGCACCAACACTGCATATTTCAAATATAACACCAGATCAGTTTACATTAAAAACTGAAACGAGACCATTCAACTTGAAGGGTCTTAATGAACAATATCCTAAAATGTTACTCAGGCAGGTTGGAAAATCTACAGTTCTGGTTATAAGGAGTAAAGAACACAAAATAGAAGGCTATAAGGCCTATTACAGTGTACAAGTGTACACAAAACACCAAAGACTTTTTGAAAAGCTACTAGACTCAAATCAAAATTACAATCCATTTAGATCCATCACATATCCCTAATCATCCTAACTCATTATAGACCAGTATAGATAAAGCCGTTAAACCAGAGACTATAAACAGCTCATTAGTCAGGATTTCAAGAATGACAGTAAAAAAAAAAAAAAAAATCGCTTCCCCAAAACGCTGTTTTTTCCCCACACACACTTTCGACATTACTGATGAAACACAGATTCAACACAGAAACCTAGAGATAGTTGGGCAGGGTGGTGGAAAACACAACGAGTCTGGTCCGTCTCAAGGTCCATTAAAGGAAATTAGGATAATGCCAGTCCCTGATGGACACAAAAGTCAGGCTGGGTGTAATTTATAAAGAAAAAAAAATATCAGTGACAGGAAGCAAATTAAAGACAGACTGACAGCAAGTGAGTGTGGAAGCCCCCTCAAAAACTCCCCTGCTTCAGAAACCGCACGGGTCAAAAGCGTGCTGTTCTTCTGAGCAGGAAGATACACTGAAATGAAATTACTGAAAAGAAAGTCAGTCTTGACGACCACACTGGCTCAGAGTTGAAAAGCGAAAACCATTGAACTGACAGCCGGCTTTGAACCCCCAGCGACTTGCTGGGAAACAGAAAAAGACCACAAAACCAGCGGATGAGGTACGAGGGGAATGCTGTGGAAGAAAAAACACCTAACGCCGAACCATTCTGGCGAACCTGCAGCAACGAAACTGCGGCGGTGAAGAAACGTCCAGGACAAAAGCAGTAACTGAGAAGCCTGAGGACACAATGAGTTACGGGTATACAGACAATGCAAAGAATACAAAGAATGTGGATTTAGGCCACTGCTCAGAACATCAGAGCAGAAATTCCAGAGGATCGTCACTTTTAAACCACCATGTTCGATTAGCTGGCATAAACAACCATGTCGGCACTATAAATTTGCAAACTGATGGTTGATTCTAATTTTTTTTCCATATTTTATGCTCAAGATATCAACATAAGATTTGTTTCTGACTTTAAAAAATCGAACCATGACTCTGTTTATCAATACTTGCAGCAGAAACTTGTACGGTTTGGTCATTTTCATTAGACAAAGTCAGATTTAAGTGAGCATAGTGTCTTTTAGGTTTGTTACTAAATCAAACTGCATTCTATAGTATGGTTGAATACTAGTCGGTAGCAGAAGCCCTGCTCTTGATTCTCGCATATCTTAACTGTTACCTTTGCATATCTAGAAGTATGGTTCATGATTTGTGTGGCATTAGGGTGCCACTATTGGTGCAGCTGAAGATCCCACTTGAATGATTGTTGGAGCTGCAGTTAAAGACGTAAGTGAACTTCAAATAAAGCTGTTATATAAATTGATAAAAATCTATAAAAGGATTGGATGCTAATCGTTAGCAGCAGGCCTACTCTTGACTCTCGCGTTCGGTCTTCCTGGAGCCAAGAAGACCCGAGGCTGGTGTGAATTAGAAGACTATTCTAAAGCCTCAGTCAAGCCTGGCATGGCAGGCAGAAAATCCCACCATCTGCTAACAAATAGTTCAGCATCTGTTCCGCTAAGCCGGAGAACGGCCCTGAAATGAATGCATTCACTGCCGCTTTATTACTGAGCCACGTAACCCAACTATGACCTCTGCGTGTCTAGAAAAACTGAGAACCTTGAGTAAGGTCTCAAACCATATTGACAAGATGCCTCTACATGTTTTGATTTTGGGATGTTAGAACCATTCCATAAAGTATCTGTTCATTTTCTGTTCAGAAAATGTATTTTTGAATTGCTAAAACCACCCTACAGTCTATGAACACTGCTGCAGTTAAACTCTTCACTGGAAAAGTCAGATTTAAGGGAGTTTCACAGTATCTTGTAGGTCTGGTATTAACATAAGTACTCTATAGAACAAATGCTAATCAGTAGCAGCAGCCCTACTCTTGACTCTCACAAATCTTAACTGCTACCTCTGCATATCTAGAAGAACTCATAATCATAAGTAAGGTCTCAAACCATCTTGACAAGCTTCCTCTACACGTTGTCTAGGCCATACAGGCCACTGCTTTATCTCCGGGGAGGGAGCTCGGATATTCAGGGCTGTAAATTTGCTCTTCACAGCCTAAATCGGTGTCCTATTCCTGAGGAAAAGTTAATGATTTTCCTTCAAACACAAAGACAAACCCTCACATCTGAAGAAGTTGCCAATCTGTTACCAGCAAAGGGAGTTAAAAATCACTGCAGGTGGTTCTGACAGCTACAGTTCTTCATCTAAACTTTAACAAAGAGGTGTTTTGTTCAACACGATTGTGTCGGAGTTCAAGAAATGTTCCAGTCTTAGTTAAAGATTGTCCAAAGGTGGCAGTTCAACCATTTTGGGATGTTAGAACCAATCCACAGAGTATCGGCTCATTTTCTGTCCAGAAAAAGTGTTTTTAATTGTTAAAACCACACTACAGTGTGCACATTTCATTTATGTGTTTGGTGTATTTTGAATCCTAGTTCTAAACTGCAGTAACACAGTAGAGAGAAATGAAACTGTGGTAAAATGGGACACTATATCATAGTATCATATATTGTATTGTATTGGCTTTTCTGTAGTGCGTCTGGAATGTTAGCTCTTTTGTTGAATGTCATTTCCTGTTCAAAAATGTATTTTTGTATTATTGCATCCACACAAGAGTGTGTACATTTCCTGCATTAACATTTTTGTATTCCGTGTATTTTAAAACTTAGTTCTAGTATGGTAGTAACATGCAGAAACAAATGAAAACGTGGGGAAATGGGACATTATATGACATTATAGTCTCATATATTGTATTGGATCGCTGTAGCGTGTCTGGCATGTTAACTCAGTGCTAACTTAAAGTTTGTTTAGTGTTTTTATGTTGCTAAGAAACCAGTCCAAGTCGTTACATGTTCAGTGAGGTGTGTGTGAGTGTGTGTGTGTGTGTGTGTGAAGTCTTTTCTAATGACGAACACTTGATCACAGCTTTATCAACTGAGCGTCATGATTTCAAAAGACCAAACCAGATGCCGGACCACCATGACTTCTCAGTCGGATAAACATCACCTCAGATCCAGGATCTGCTCTTCACCTGAAAGACAGCTGACTTACTCGCTCACATGCAGCCGGAACACTCCAGATTCTTTCCACCTTCACAGGAACTATTTATAGGCTCTCTTTCTCGTGCCAAACTGAACCTGTGCAGCACAGAGATGAAAAGACTCCCGTGTTCCTCACATCAAACCCAACTCCGGGCTGTAATAACTCCTGGACTACACCGATCCAGAGGCCCTGTGGTAAATAATGGGCTCTCTGCGCTCCACTTAATGGGGAATTCCAGCTAAAAAAAATCACAAATGTTTATAATCACAAAGAGATTTATTGGGGTTTTGATTTTGACTGGTGTTTGAAGGTCCATACCGAGTGAGAATTGAATTGAAGTGAATGGAAACAGACCTCTTAAAAATTCATGCTTCTGCTCCCTCACAGAAATGTATTAGACGAAATGGTAATAGATACGCTGCTGGGACACTGTTTTGTGGTAGTTTGGAGAAGGTTTTGGTTTAAAATGTACTTCCATTTACCCATTAATAGCTGTGTGCTGCGTGTGATAGTGCAAAATAGTACTTACTAGTACTTTTTGGGGTGGGTTTACCATTATTGACATTACAAATAAAAACTTGGGAGACTGTAAATCTGTCAATTTCTCTACAATTTCACCAAACCACTCTGAATGACTGTTTACACCTGAAACTTGGAGAAAATTTGTAAAAACTGGAGAAAATCCCCTTTGGCCAGTCTAGACAGTCTCAATCCTGATTACAGAGTTCAGCTTTGGCTCTAGTCTGGCTTTTACCATTAGAGGAAAAAGTAAAATTACTGGCCCAGCAATGGTCCCGGCGAAAATGTGGCTCTAAAAGTGCTGTGACGTAAGACCAGGATGCTTTCGGAAGCCGTCCTATAGAGTGGCTGATACTGAAACAAACCCACTAATGCCCTCAACTGCCTCCATTGTCACTTCAAAGGAGAGCTTTCATCCCTTTCTTCTGTCTGCCTCTGGCTTTCATTAATTAAGCTGCTCGCTATTAAGTGAGGGCCTTTTTTTCAGTCTCAATGGAGAAAGACAGAGGGCAGCTGTAAATCCCCAAACAACTGGACTGTTAGGGGAGGCCAAATAAAAGAAAATCCAATCCGGAGGGGTCAGATGGCACTTTTACAGGACAATTAGCAAAAAGTGAAAAAAGGCATGACCTAGCAGAAACAGCTACTTCACAACTAATGGGACAGACTATAAAAACGTACTGCTCTTCCAGGATTCCAGGAGTCTGAGACCTCACATACATTACTTAGTTATTTTCAGGGGAGTCTGCACTTCTGACAGACAGACACTCCCTCTGTGTGAGAGATCAGAAACATACAAACTGAAATGTGGGGTTTTTTTTACATGTACTTATATAAGCTCTTTGGATTTGGGGGAGAAATTAAAACACTTTCTGTTCCTGACTAATGCCTGGTCTACACTGTACGACTTTGGCCAGATCGAAGATGACAATTGTGAAATGGTCGTGTTGATTTTTAGGGTCCTACATTATACTGTGAGAGAGGATCAAAGATGACCGTCATCACGGTAACCAAAGACAGTCAGATTATTTTCAGAAATTTAGGATGAGCATCTCAGTGTGTGTGCAGCTACGACCTACAACTACTGACCAGCCCATCAAAACACAGCATGAAACACACCTTCACACACACCATCATACATCTACACACCTTCACACACACACCATCATACATCTACACACCTTCACACA
>JBBPCX010000114.1:27146156-27157663 GCA_037974365.1 Hydrocynus forskahlii | reverse complement strand
TCTCGCTCTCTCACTATATATATATATATATATATATATATATATATACACACACACACAACACGCTCTGGATCCAGAATGGAACTCCTCCGCCCACCCGCTACTCCAGGAGCCCGGGCTCTCCTCCTCGTCCTCCAAACTCCCACCACCCAGCAGCTCGATGATGGAAAACCAACCTGTCCTCCTTGGTCCACCCCTCGGCTGGGTCCAGCTTGCCTCACTCTGGGCCACTCCCCATTTATCTATAGGCTCGTCGCCCAGTCTGCTGCGCATTGGTAGGTACATCTGTCACATTCCCCTCCCATATCTCCCGAATGAAGGCAGGCGCATAGGCAGACTTCCATGTTCTTTAACTTTTTATTGAATAACAAAACAAAAGGCATGGGGGCCAGAACCAAGAAACAAAACTCTAAACAAAAGGAGACTGGAGAACACGCATGCACCAGCATAAGATGATGGTGGACCAACACTAAGGTCCACCACACCAGCCAGCTGAAACACATAATATAAACAAACTCAAACCCGGTGTGCATAGGATATCAAAATAAAAGACCCCAACACCCAAAACCAAAACTAAACAAAGGGCGGCCTCTAGTGGCTGCTGATGGGACCTGACACAGGGACACTCGCTACTAAACATACTGACTGCTTCTGCTGCTCCCTGATAAAAGAAAAATGTTTCTGCTGGTTCCTGTTTAGAAAAAAAAACAGATTTATAAATGCTAACTTGCTGTTGCTCGGATAGTATAGTGTTATGATCATGGCTCTGGACAATGGGCGCCATGACAGCAGAGTCTATTGATTCATGCTCCCCTGCCGAAAAAATGCTCCCATTATTTTATGCAGTTTATAGTCAGTTTATAACTGATAATGATGAGAAATAGACAAATAATATGCATAATAAGAAAAAAGTATATTTTATTTAAAATATTTACTTATAAGCAGTGTATCAATTCATGCTGCCTTGTTGAAAAATGCTACCCTGAAGCTTATTCAGTTTACACAGTCAGTTTATAATACTGATAATGATGAGTAATAGGCATGATTAATAATATGCTCTACGTCTTGGCTGTTTTTTGTGGGGGGGATTATCATGGTTATAAGGCTATAATGGTTCTCTGGACTCTGAGGGTGCCTTGTGTTTCTATTACAAACTAGATAAAACGTGAATACCTGTTGGGTCTGGGGTCAGTGACTGCGGGTGTCCGCTAAAGGTCACCAGGGGTCTCTTGTTTTTTTTTTCTGTTTCTTGAGCACACCAGGTTTGTGTTAAGTTTATTATTGGTTGGAGTGTGCTCAAGAGAAGTAGTTCTGTTTTGTTATTGGTGGTGGGATTTGTGCTTTAGTATTTAAGTTTTTTAGGGCCGACAGTAGGTATCGGTCCACCATTCTGTTAGTTTTGTGTTTCTCCTGTCACCCTGGGTTTAAAAGCTGTAGTACTGTGTCTGACTCTCGAAGTTTTGTTTTGCTTCATTTTGAAAATAAAAGAAAACATATTTTGCCCTGTCTGCCAAAGCGCCTGCCATCATTGAGGAGATTGTGACAATACTCTGGCAGTGGCAAATAGCTTTGGTTTTATATTTGATTTGATTATATTAATGTTTAAGTTGAGATTTGCAGAAATATTTGAACTGCAGCTGTGTAACTGTGTTAGAGGGAATGCCACAGTTAAAAAGCACCTTATTTGTTTAAAGTGTTTGCAAACCAAATGTTATTGCACTTTTATTCATATAGCAGTGTGTTTAAAATAAAAGTGCACAATACACTACTTTTGAATTAATTATTGAATTTTGCGTATAATGATTAATCACAGAAAGTCTTGCGATTCATTGCGATTAAAACTTTTTATCATTGCCCAGCATTAATATATACACCACGTTCCAAATTATTATGCAAATTGTATTTAAGTGTCATAAAGATGAAATATTTTGTTTTTCGATTCAGCTCATGGATGGTATGGTGTCTCAGGGCTCTTTGGATCACTGAAATCAATCTCGGACACCTGTGATAATTAGTTTGCCAAGTGAGCCTAATTAAAGGAAAATCTACTGAAGAAGGATGTTCCACATTATTAAGCAGACCACCATTTTCAAGCAATATGGGAAAGAAAAAGGATCTCTCTGCTGCCAAAAAGCGTGAAATAGTTGAATACTTCGGATAAGGTATGAAAACCTTACATATTTCATGAAAACTAAGAGATTTGTGACTGATTTAGAGCACACATGGGTTCGTGCACATAAAGGCACAGTGAGGAAGGTTTCTGCCAGACAAACACATCGGATTAAGAGAGTAGCTGCTAAAATGCCATTACAAATGTATACACAGGTATTTGAAGCTGCTGGTGCCTCTGCAGTTCAACAAACGTCAAGGTGTAGGATCCTCCAGAGGCTTGCAGTTATGCATAAACCTTCTATTCAGCTACTCCTAACCAATGCTAACAAGCAGAAATGGCTGCAGTGGGCCCAGAGCTACATGAACACTCATTTTCAAACAGTCTTGTTCACTGATGAGTGCCATGCAACCCTGGATGGTTCAGATAGATGGAGCGGTGGATGGTTGGTGGACGGCCACCATGTCCCAACAAGGCTGTGACATCAGCAAGTCCCCCAAAACACACACAACAGTCCAACTGGCCACTCACCTGCCCCGCAAAGTCCTGATGTGTCGGCTCGTTACAATATTATATTATACTAGGGGGCGACTTTTAAAAAGCATTAGTTTCGTCCACCACCCAGCCATTTGTATGAGCGAAACACACGAGACGCCGTGTGCAGCACGTGCCTGCTTGAGAATCCAGTGTGTTCTCTCCTTCTCTCTCATTGCTCGTCACATTGGTGTCAGAAGTGGGATGGAGCAGGAAACGAGGGAGAATGGTGATGCAGACGAGGGAGATTGATGCGATGGAGAAAGGTACTCCAGTAGCGAGCTGAGGAACTGAGCACTCTGCCTTACTCGGACGTCCAGATGGAGCGAGCGTCATCCGGAGTCCAGAGCACCATCCAGAGGAGTGGAGTGGTACTCCTGGAAGAGAGGACGGCAGGAGAGCGTCGCGCTGCCTAGAGTGGGGAAGCAGTACTCCTGTGGCGGGCCAGGCGAGAGAGGACGGTGGGGAAGCGGTGCCCACGCAGCCGGGATCCCTAAGGGCCGTCAAGCTGCCCTGTTTTGACAGAAAGGCACTGTTGGAGCCATACCTGGCGCAGGTCGAGTCTGCGGTGTGGCACAATGGATGAGACCCAAGTGAGTCCGGGTTCCATCTCGCCATGGCTCTGGAAGGCGATGCATCACAGTTCCTGATTGACCGACCGCTCAGGGAGCGCCAGGACTTCAGGCAGCTGGGGGCAGCGCTACGGCAGAGATTTGGCCAGTGGGAAAGTGAAGAGATGGCGAGAGATGAGTTGAGTGATTGACAGCAGAAGGACAGCGAGACATGGGGTGCGCTTGGTGGAGACCTGCAGAACGTCGCTCACCGAAGATACCCACAGTTTGCGCCAGTGGTTCAAGAGGAGCTGGCACTGCACGTCTTTCTCCGCGCCCTCTGACCGAAACACATGCGGCTGGCAGCCCTGCCCACCCTGATGGCAGCGCAAGCAGAAACGGAGCACACAGAGGCCATCTTATCTGCCAAGGCAAGGTCGTTCCCGCACCGGAGAGTGGCAGCTGGTGGAGCAGAAGGTGGGGAAGCCCACGAGTGGACTGTGGTGGCCGGCATGGATGGAGTATCCTCTCAAGCAACGCGCCCACTCAAACCAAGGGCGTGTTTTCTCTGCGGGCAGCTAGGACATTTAGCACGGCGCTGCTCAGCACCAGTGCCAACTGAGAAGCAGCAGCAGGCAAGGATGTGTTATCGCTGTGGAGAGCCGGGATGTTTAGCGCGGAACTGCCCGGCACCAGCTCCCAGTTGGGAGCAGCAACAGCCGGCAGAAAGCTTCCAGAGGGCAGCGCGTTCCGCTACCCGCCAAGACCCTGCAGGACTCCAGCAATCGTGGGTGGGTCATCTGGGGAGCACTGGCCTTTACGTGGAGTGTGTTGTGGAAGGTAGAAGTACCCTTTAGAGGTATGTTGTGTCCGTATACTGTTGCATTTTGTTCTGTATTTGCATTTACTAGAAGCACTAGAGGGCGCTAGTGATTCTGTGTTGTTGTACTACTATGGATAAGTTTAGAAAAGAAGAAAGGATTGGATCCTCTGTTCCTAGCTGCGTGCGTGTGTGTGTTAATGTCTGCTGAACCACCACCACAACAAAGTGGCGATGAGAGTAGTGGGGAACAAGTCATGGCTCTGGTCTCTTTGCAACCCCCAGCTGTGTTCCTGGAGTGCCCAGGCGAACCGAAAATTCCATTTGTTGCGTGGAAAAAGTTGTTCGATAACTACTTGCTTGCGATCGGGGGTAATGACTTTGCTATGGAGAGGAAGAGAGCCCTGCTCGTTTACTGCTTGGGAACGGAGGGACAATGAATCTACAGCATCTTACCACTCGCTACAGATGATCACGAGGTCTGTAAAGGCTTTGGAAATGTTGTCGCTGAGAGATACCGTTTCAGGCAACGAGCCCAAGCTGTCGTGAGTCTTCAGATCACTACGTTGCAGCACTGCGTGAGCTCATGAAACAATGTAAGTTTGGAGCTATGGAGAATGAAATGTTACGGCATCAAGTTGTAGAGAATACAAATAATACTCGTATATGTGAAAGACTGCTAACGCTTGATAGAGCTTTGGAAATTGCTAGGCGTATAGAGGCTGCAATAGCTGATGCAAAGGCCATTGCTGTTGGTGAAACAAAGCTTGTTGCTGCTGTTCAAGTACAAAAGAAGACACGCAAGCCAAAACACAAGGCTGCTAAAAACACAGATACAACTCCAACGTGCTAGTGTTGTGGTTCGCCTGACCACAAAGCCAATGATAAAACCTGCCCCGCAAAAGACTGCAAATGTAATGCATGTGGGAAAATCGGACATTTTTAAAGAGTGTGTAAATCTTCCCATAAGCCTGTTAATGAAGTGATTGTGCCTGAAATGTGTGTTTTAACTGTTGAAAATTGTGTCAATAGTGATCCAGCTAAACTGATGTGCACTGTTACTGTCACTGTACCAAATACTGCACAGGCATGTACTGTTAAGCTACAAGTAGACACAGGGTCTGGTGTTTCTATACTGCCTGAGCATGTTTATAGCACAAATTTTGGCTCAGTTAAGTAAAGTAATCCTGCTGCTCAGCTTGTTACATATTCCAAAGAGAAGCTGAATGTGTTAGGATGTCTTGGAGCTGATATTAATTACAACGGCAAGAGTGCCTCCACAGATCTCTACATTGTGAGAACAGGGACACCCATACTGGGCATGGACCTGGTGACTGCCCTCCAGCGACACATAAAAGGGGGACAATTAGTACTTGAAACCCCCAAGGTCTGTGCTACACTTCAGCAAACCTCAGCTCTGCCCACTCACTGCAAACAGGAATGTGAGTCTCCAGTTGCATTCGGATGTGCAAAGGACTTCGGACACAAAGTGAAGGTGCGACCTGAAGTGAAGCCAATACAGCAGAAACTTCGACGCTTACCCCTGTCAGTCTGTGATGCTGTTTCCACAGAATTCAAGAACCTTGAGGAACATGGAATCATAGAGAACGGTGACGCATCTGAATGGGTCTCCCCGATTGTAGTCACTAAAAAGAAGACTGGTGGTATACGCATGTGTGTTGATTTGAGAGAACCTAACAAAGTGGTGATCGTTAACAGTCATCCCCTGCCACTGATTGAGGACATGTTTGAGCTGCGTGGGGCTGTCATGTTCTCCAACCTGGATTTTAAATCCACCAAACATCAGCTAAAACTACGTGAAGACAGTAGAGGGCTCACTGCTTTCATTACACATGAAGGACTGTACCAGTACTGCAGAGTCCCCTACGGGTTGAGTTCAGCACCTGCAGTGTTTCAAAACACTGAAACTTAATGTTGATAAATGTCAATTCCGTCAAACTACTCTGAGCTTCCTTGGTCAAAAGATCGGTCCAGAAGGTCTGATGCCAGATGATTCTCATGTCACTGCTATCCTGCATGCTCCGCCTCCTACTAATCCTGCAACCCTGAGCTCATTTCTTGGCCTGAGTGTATGGTATAGCAAGTTTGTGCCCAATTACGTGACTGTCGTTGAACCTATGAGAGCTCTTCTGCGTAAAGACTGTCCATTCCACTGGAACAAAGCAGCTCAAGCAGCGTTTGATCAAGTCAAATGGTTGCTCGTGCACAGCCCTGCTCTGGTGTTGTTCACTCCCAGCAAGCCTACCATAGTCTCAACAGATGCCTCAGACTATGGTGTAGGTGCTGTTTTGACTCAGCTAGACAGTAATGATGCAGAACAGACTGTTGCATTTGCATCTCGCAGCCTGTCTGATGTGGAGAGGAAATACTCAATCATTGAGAGGGAAGCCCTAGCTTGCGTCTGGGCTGCTGAAAAATGGTGCACATGGCTCTGGGGAAGAAAATTCCTCTTATGAACTGATCACCAAGCGCTTACAACACTGCTGACTACTAAGGGCAATAACAGAGCTCGTCTATGTGTAGCCAGACGGTCAGCTCGCCTGCTGGAGTTTGACTATGAAGTGGAATATAGAACTGGATCCTTGAACCATGTTGCTGACTGTCTATCTAGGCTCCCACTTCCTGAGACAGACATTGCATGTTCAGAGGATGTGGAAACAGTTGCAGCTATACTCACTGATCTGCGTGCTGTGTCTGAGGATGACTTCAAGTCAGAGTGCAAAACCTGTCCAGTGCCCAAAAAGCTCCGTGTGCAGATACGGAGATAGCACCTTTTGAGATAGCACCTTCTGACTGTAGATTTGCCATCACATTGTTAGACTACTTTAGTAAGTGGCCTAAAGTAGCAGCTACTATCATCTAGTTCCTTTCTCTAGTTTTCTCTCGTGAAGGGAATCCAAAGACATTGATAAGTGACAATGGCTCTCAATTTCTCTCTGCTGAGTTCGCTGACTTTCTCGAAAACAGGGGAATCCAACACCTGAGAGCCTCAGTGTATTACCCAAGAGCTAATGGGGAAGCTGAGAGATTCAATAGATGTGTTAAAGACTGCCAACAGACTGCATCGATTCAAGGAGAACCCTGGAAGTCGTTCCTGAGAACTTAACTGATGGACTACAGTGCAACCCCTCATTCTACAACTGGAGTTTCCCCTTCAGAACTGCTCCATGGACGACGAATGAGAACGAGTTACAGGTGATGGATATGCCTGTTCCCCAAATAGAGAGACATGCCATGTGTGAAAGAGTGAAAGATAAACAACTGAAAATGAAAGAATACACTGATGCTCGCAGACACGCCAAATCGTCCAACTTTCAGCCGGGTGACAAGGTACGAGTTAGGAAGCCATGGAAAGTAAAGAAAGGAGAACTGAAGTTTTCTAAATCAAGGACTTTCGTGACAAAGAAAGGACCAAACACTTACTTGGTGGATGATGGAAGGACCTGAAACGCCTCACACTTATCTGTACTGTCAGAGCTGAACACATGTGCTGACTTTGACACAACAGTGGACTGTCATAAAACAGAAACTGATCCAGTGTCTGACTGTGAGTCTGATAGTAGGCTCAGACCTGCCAGGATGAGAAACCCACCTCGCTGGACCCACGACTTTGTCATGGGAAAATGAATGTTACTGAGTGATGTGAAATATGTTAAAAGGTGTTAAAAGGACATACATCAGAATGATGAAGTTAGGTTCACATAAGCTATGAAAGGCAATTCCTGTTCAAAAGGGGAAGATGTATTCATATACTGTTGCATTTTGTTCTGTATATGCATTTACTAGAAGCACCAGAGGGCGCTAGTGATTATCTGTGTTGTTGTACTACTATGGATAAGTTCAGAAAAGAAGAAAGGACTGGATCCTCTGTTCCTAGCTGCGTGCGTGTGTGTGTTAATGTCTGCTGAACCACCACCAAAACAAGGTAGTTGGGGGCACATTGTGAGAGGCTGACTCATGGCAAGGGTATGGCAACAAGGTGAGCAAGGCAATTTTGACCTGAATAATGGAGGACATCTCCTAAACCCAACAGTCATGTGTGGAAGAGCCAATTTCACAGCATAGCAACTGCTCCTGTACATGTGATCTACTGGAAAGTGTCCCCTAATAGTCAATATGGCAGTCACTGGAGGTTATATAAGGTAGCTGGAGGAAAGATTGCTGTTCAGTCGACATGTGGGGTACTAACACTTTGACAAGATGCAGAAAATCCCATTGTTATAGGCAAAAAGACTTTTCACTATATTTGGAAAAAGGAAATTATATTTGAACCAATAATTTGTGAGGACACCCAAAAGCTACACAGTAAACACACATTTTGTTCATTCACTCATAATTACACAAAAAGGACAAACATCCCATTGTTAATAGCTTAATAATTTAATAATTTAAAATTTGGTCTGTTAAAAAGGGACTGTTAGGCAATATGGAGAAGGACTAATCCCAGTGGAAGTCAACACTCAGAACACTAATTAGGACATGGTAAACATAAAATCAGCAATGCGCTGGAAACCAAGAGATGGTACAGGCAAGACATGCCTACACACACACACACACACACACACACACACACACGTACAAACACGCACACCATGCCCTGCCCAGCCCCCACCCCCACCACACACACACACACACACACACACACACACACACACACCCCCCCTCAAACAGACCTCTCACATTTAAACACATGCTGGCAGGGTAAGCAATGAAAACACTTCATCTTCCCCAGACCTCTGTAACAACATGTGTTTGCAAGAAACTAAAAGAAGTTCCCAAGTGGTTACCATCACATCGACATACACTGAACAAATTACATTTCTGTGGCTGTTTATGCAAATCTGGGCGCAAGAGACCAGTTTTCCTCGGCCTGCTGCTGTACAGATGAATAGGCATTCTCCTGCTCCATTGATGTATTGACTTCTAATTAGTTTGTCAGGAACTACAGCTCTTGGGAGTTAGAGGAATAACTGATGAGGCCTCACAGGCCAAAATAAGACAAATGAAAAACACCTGTCATATAGACATAATTTTCCATTTTGTCAAATCTCAAATAACGGAGGGGCTTAGGAAGTGTGAGGTGTTTCTTAAAATATTCATATCAGTTCACTTTTAAAGAAACAGCACAAGTAAATTTGCACAGAATAAAATTTATACAACTTTCCAGTTAACCTAGATGTAGTCAATCAAGTAAGACAGAGTTGGTGACCCCATTTTACTTCTTTAGTTTAGCACCTGAGTTGAAAGGCTAACGTTGCTAACTAACACTGGAAGACAGTAATCATCCAAATCTTTTCCCATAAATTCCTCACCAAAACTTCTCTCTCCTCAGTCAACCCACAACCACCTCTTCATTAAGGTGATGCAGACTTGTCAACATGGCTTAAGACAGAGTATGACTTACTGTGACTTATACAAACAAATAAAACTTGAACAAAACCTGTTTGCTTTTGTCACTATGGACAGCCATTTTATACTACACCAGAGCTGGAGAATATCGCCCTTGATACAGATTCCACAGTATTTATGACAGTAGTTGCCATGAAATCTGATTCAGCTATTGATTTTCTTGTGCCACCTTGATAAAGAGATAAATGTGTTTTGAGTGGGCTAACAGATGTTTTGAGGTTGTATTTACGTTTTTGTTGTCAATGTTAGCCTTGCTAACTTTGCTAAATGAAATAAGCTAAATATGGAAGTCTTGATTGATCAAGGACATTTGAGGTAAGTGGAAAATTGTGTAAATTTGTGGTTCCGTAAACATATGATTCCCTACATATCAAATTCAGTAAATGAGATGTGTGTGTGAATATAAAGGACCTTTTTCATGTAAAAAGAATCTCCAGATATTGTGAAGGTCATATGCCAAATGTTTGCCCCTGAACAGTATGTCCAAGCCAAAAACCATTTAGGAAACTTGACCTTTTCAGGAACTGAGATGCCTGAAGCTGCAGTACTTCACACATACAGTAGTCATTGTTGGTGCTGCTGTCTAGTATTTCATTAACACTATATGCTAAATAATACAGCAACTTGATGCTAATCTTCATGTGAATTCACAGACTATCAAACTGCCTTACCTTCCTGGGGTTTGAGTTCCAGATGTACGTCAGGCTAAATATACCAAAGGCTAGTATCAAGAAAACCAAGCCTAGAATCACAACACTACGTTGGCAGCTCCAGTATCTTGTATTTTTCTTTCCCAGTTCAACCTAGCAAAAATAAATAAATAAATCTCAGACTGGCACTTACACCAAGGAAGATGTAGACATTGCATTAAAGAGAATAAGATAACAGTCAAAGAGTACAATAATATATTGAGTCATAAAAGAGAATAAATGAACTATAATAGTACAATGTCCTTTTTAAGCATGAAAGAGAATGCAGGAACAAATATATAGTATGATAATATATTGAAATAACGTGCAGTAAATGTACAGCACACTATGATGCCTTACAGCTGAAAATGAAATTACATGGGCGATTTGAATTATTTCCAAATGGCACAAAAGGTCACATTTATTAAAATGGTCCCAAATTAAAAGTTTGACTGTTGGACTTAATTCTCCAAGCTTAAGGCCACAAATTAATAAAGGATTTTTATTAGCTGATTTCCATGAGGGAGAGAGTAAAAGCTCACTATTCTCAGTGGTGTGCTCTTGGCTCTCTGAGGACACAGCCAATCAGAATGATGTAATATGGAGTTGAACAAGCTTCAATTACGGATGTCTCTCACTGAAAGAAGGTGCTTATAACATTATCATGGAATCTGTTAAGGAAAAGGAAGGGAAAAAGTGACTCCTGCTGCTGTGCTTTATCTCACAGACTGAGGCAGAAAAGCACTCTAGGAGGTCCTTTCTCCCTCAACTGTCCTGGCTTTACATATTATTCTTAACACCAGGGCACTGCATGATAAACTGTCACTTTTGCCCATTAATTATAATATATGGGATGTTTTGGGGGCTGAGATGTGGACTTTCATTATATCATTATAGCACACAAAAAAGAAAAAGTGTATTAAAAGAATGCATTTGTCATCAATATAGTTTATTACTTTGAGAAATAAGAAAGAGAAAAAAATCATGGCCTTCCAGGTCGCAGCACCAAGACCAGATGGACAAATAATCAGAAAGCTTCCAAAATTCTTCAACACATGGGCTCATAAATGTGGAGCCAAGCACTAATCCAGAGGTTGCATAAGCATTGGAAACTTGACTAGTAGGACAAAGTTCCATTCACTCCCAATATAAATGGCCTGAAAATCATGCAGGCAGCTGCCAGCAAAAAAGTATTAAAGCAGTTTTAGGTTTAGAATCAGCAAAGCAATCATGCGGTAATAGAGAAGCCTGAGGCCTGAGAGAGAGAGAGCGCATAACAGTTGTATAAAAAGAGCATGCATAATATATATCAGAGCATGGTAAATATATGTAAGAGAAAATGCTGGAATAACAACACACACACACACACACAC
>JBBPCX010000114.1:27113340-27130797 GCA_037974365.1 Hydrocynus forskahlii | reverse complement strand
GGTAAACACCGGTTCTAGACTGTTTTACACTGTTTATATTTACTGAAATCAGAGTTTACTGATACACTCTGAGCTCTAAAGGTTAAGAATTCTCCCAGGACAGAATGGTCACCCAACCTGCAAGCGAATAAGCTTGTTCTTTCCACATGATGAGACTTCTGACCAGATCATAGTAAAGAGGACATCTTTACTTTAAGTAGGGCCAGTGAGTTCAGAGTTCATGTTCAGTTCTATCCAGTGAAGGCAACAGTGTACGGGGTTACACTCAGGGAAAAGAGAATGTATTTAAGAGAAATTATGAAAAATATATACTATGTATAATTTATCCATACTCAAATATTTAGTAAATCCTAGAACATCTTATTGCAAATTGAGTGCATTTAAATTGTCATTAAGCTAAGATGCACTATATTGCAAATGCGTTTAGTGTTTTAATGCACTTAAACAGATTTAATTATGTAATTTTTGGACTTGCACTTGTCTTACATTTGAATACATTATTTTGAACCTTTTGAAAATGCCATTTTGATTTCTCCACAGTCATATACCTAAGCAGATCATTAACTACACTGACATTACACTATATAAGCTTCATGTTAATGAATATATTTCTTTAATTATTTATTATGCTTATTTTCTTACCTTTTTTTCAGTAAAACATTTAATTTGGAATGGCAAGCAAGAGTACTTTTGTTTTTCAGTATGTTAAGAAATGTAACGATTATTCATTATTATTGTAAACTTATATAATAAATACATACAACTGCATTTTTAAAGCACACTAAAAGGTTAAAGGTTCGGTTTTAAAATATACAAGTATACTAAAATGTCATTTCAAAAGTATCACTTTCAAATGTTTTTAAAGATGAAAGTAGATTGTCAATGTATTTCTATACGTCACATTTTAAAATGTGCTTTTCTTGTTCTTTATATACTTTAGTTACTTCAGGTATTCAGGTATGATGTACTTTGCTTCTGTGAAATGTTTTTGTTTACCACAGTGGTGATTTCGGTTTTCATTTTCCTTGTAGAGGCGACCAGGTCCATGCCAGGTTCAACACCCTTATGTGGGCGGCTGCAGGAAATCAGCGGTGACGTTTCCCCATCCTGTAGCTCTTCGTGACCCTAAAAAAGAAACGAGCCGTGGCTTTGTGGCACGGTCATGCTTTTTTCGTGCACCAGGCTCTTGTTATGAGGCTTTGGGTGAAATAGCACTAAGTGCTTGTGTTGCACAGCATTTACAGCAGAAAAATCTGAGGGCTACGTAGCAAACAAGGTCTCCGTATGCTGCCCCGGGCAGTTTTTAGCTCCAGCCCATAATCACGCTCTACGGCTGTGAGAATTACTCAGGCGCACTAATGATAACATCTCGGATTAAGCCACAATTAAGCACTGGCCCTAATGCAAGTGGAGGAAGACACAACAGCAGCTGGCTATTAGCGAGCTTTGGAAATGCACTACAAAAAAAGCAAATTAGCTTCTAGAGCATGGGCGGGATGGGGGTGGTCTACATTTTCGAATTTTGTTGGAACTGGAAATTCTGCCCCGCAGGGCTGGGCAGTTCTGGGTGATCCAGTGGCATTCCCACACAAACGTGGCCCAGCATGGAGCTCTTCCAAACACGATACAGCTCGCTAATGGTCCTCAGGGCTGCAGAACCGGTGGGATGACCTAAAGACCAGGGTTCTTTGTTGAGTGCCCGTCAGCCTAGAATGGAATCTCAAGGATAGAACCATGTCAGCAAGTCTTTTTTATATTGAATGTCCATCAAATATGGTGTGCCACAAGGCTCTATCTTGGGTGCTCTTTGGTTCTGCTCCCAATCGGTTCAGTGATTTTAAAAAGCATGGTAATACCCATCATTGCTATACTGAAGATATTCAGCTTTAGTTCCCAGTAAATTCTTAATCTGATCCTGTTTCTTCCATAAGGTAGCTGATCCAATCATCTCAGTTCATGTTTAAATCTGACACCACAGGGACTATAGCACATATTTCCTCATGTTTATGCTCCCAAGTGGTGCAGCTGCCCTTCAATATCAGAACTGCACCAACTGTAGCTTTAAAAAGCTGCTAAAAAACTGCACTATTCTCCGCCTTCTTTTAAATATCTGAATTTTCTATGTATTCTTTTAGTTGTTCTATTCTTTTTTTAAATTATTTTGTTTCATACTATTGTATTTTTATTCAATTTCTGTAAAGCACATTGACTGCTAATGTGCTACAGAAATAAATTTGACGTGACTTGACTGTCCCGGTGTTGCTGTGTGTAAACAATTACAGGTTATTATTTTTGACATTTGCCCATCTTCCTTACAGCAGAAGCTGATACTCAGGTTCTCCATAGGAATCTGCTGTAGTAAAGGCCAGCTTTCTTATCAGCTGAGGAAGCAGTTATTCATGCATTTAATTCCTCACATGCGGGGTTGCCTCGATCTGCATTATTCAGCCTTCGGGCTGGTTCAAAATTAAGGCAACTAGATTCTTGCACAAACTCGTACGAAGGCGAGGAACCATACTTCTCTCCATCTGGTGAGATTTAGAATAGATTTTTATAGATTTTTATGGTTTGGTTTTAAAGCTTTGCATGGTGCCGCTCCTCTACACCAAGATCTCTTAGATCATCCAGCAAACTCCTCATGGTGCCAAGATCACAAAGTCAGGGCTTGACAGGGCTTTTTCCGATGTAGCCACTCGGCTTTTGGAACAGTCTCCCTCTTTGTATAAGGTCTTCCCCCTCCGACAGCTTTTTGCCTTTGAGTGTGCCGGATGGAATGTGGTGTCTCAAGACACTGTGCATTCAAATCTTTTCATTGTGTATTTGTTTATTCTTTCATTTTGCTCTGAACATTGACTTTAACTTTGATGAGGCTACTTGTATGTCATTTTCATGTTACATTTGACATATTTTCAAACAAATGTGTCAAAGGCATTCAAACCATAATTTCTGAAGCATAAAAGGAATGCAAGATGATGAGAAAGACTCAGATCTGGTGTAGTAAAGTTGAGCTGGTGTTTAAACCATTTAAACCTGTTTGGAGCTGTGGCCTGTTGGGCTATGCTGGACTGGGATTTCTTTCAGGCCTGTTTACACATGGTTATCTCATGCGTCTTGAGGATTAGGATTATATCTGGATGAGGCCTCATAAAAATGCAAGTGAGATTGGGCTTCTCAAAAACAGACATAAATCCCATCACTCAGGATGTATGAGACACATTCGAACCACATATTAGAGCGACGTAAACACATCTTTCCGAGACACATTCAACCACCAAAACCCCTCCCGGCACTGTGATGGGGCCCCCTGCAGTCCTGGTTACGGAAAAGGCCACTCCTATTCCCTTAATGCAGCATCACTGCTCTTTCAGTTCATCTTCTGCCATGTGTTTAATTTTACTGTGTCTAATGGTGTTGTTCAAAATTGTGCATTTGTTTCAATAAAACAGAAAAATGGGGCTAAACGGTGGTGCAGTGGGTAGCACTGTTGCCTCACACCACCAGGGTTGGGAGTTTGAATCCGGGTCCTGGTCTTGTGTGTGTGTTTATGTGTGTGTTTGTGTGTGTGAGAGAGTTTGCATGTTCCCCTGGTGGTGGTGTGTGTTTCCTCCGGGGTCTCCGGTTTCCTCCCACAGTCCAAAGACCTGCGGGTCAGGTGAATTAGGGATTCTAAATTGACTGTAGGTGTGTGTGTGTGTGTGTGTGTGTGTGTGTGTGTTTGTGTGTGTGTGTGTGCATCCTGCGGTGGGCTGGTGCCCTGAGTCCCTGCCTCGCACCCGTAGACCCTGGGATAGACTCCTGGTACCCGCGACCCTAGTAAGGATTAAGCAGTTACAGAAAATGAATGAATGGAAACACAAACTGAATTTCAATCAGTATGACTGGAGACACATAAACACAAAACTAAAATCTGATCAGGATAAAATGCAGATACTAGTCACCTGAGGTGACCTGGTTTAAACAGCGCCCGTGTTAGCGTGACTGAATCTTATCCTCTTGGAGGTCGGTGGCTGTGAGTTTAAGCCACTGTCCGAGATACAGTTCTGTGCAAAAGTCTTAGGCAAAAATACTATTTAAAAACTATTTAGGAGTGAGTGTTTGTTCACACTAAATAAGACTAAAAAGAATAAATATAAATAACATTCTTCAGTAAATTTTATGTTCAAAATATCAGTGAGTTCTTGTGGAAGTCCAGTATTACTGTAGTTCCATCAGAAACCTGGTTTGACTCCATCAGTCCTTCATTAAATTAAACCAGAAGCTGCTGATGGAGTTTCACAATCCAAACAACGACTGGAGGAACCGAGGAGGAACCTGGAACCGAACCTGTGTTCTCCTCACCAGCTCACATAGTATCAACTACTTTTTGCATAAAGAAGAAATCTCATACTTTTTACTGCTTTCTTGTTTGCATATATTTCTAAAGTTAACTCTGTTAGTAAAGACATTAATTATCACACACTGAGAAAAATGGCTTTGATAAATTTGCATAGTTGCCTAAGACTTTTGGACAGTGCTGTAGTTTTTTTTAGATGTCCTGATTTAGTGGTATATAAGATGGGAAAAGATGTCGCAACTGGCATCGTGGAGCAGCACAATATGGCCATGGGAACTGTTTGGAAAGGAGGCTAAAGGGAGTGTTCTGAAAACCAAACAGATTGTCTTTTGAATTCTCAATAACGGTATAAATCCTAGACCATCTGGAGGTCCCAAAGAAAATCCTCCCAGTGTACATCTTTATTAGGCAGTGATTTCCAAATGAGCTTGACCAACACGCGCAATTAAAGAAGAACGTTGTCTTTTCTGGGTCCAGCAGCTGAGGCCAGTTATCTGGTCCCACACAGTCTACAGTCTACAGGCTCCTCCGTTAAGGTGAGACCCGCGGGCCAGCAGGCCTTGCGTAGATGCTGGCCGCTCCGGGGACGATAAAAACAGCCACGGGCTCTTTCCGCTCAAATGAGTCCCTGTGAAAGCAGTGCGGCCCCCCAGAGACCATTTTCATGTAATTACCGGCGCCTGCAGAGATCCGTGTTTTCTCGCGCGGCTCATGATATGTAAATCGTACCGGCCGTAACCGAGGGCCAGTCAGCTTTGGCCTCTGGTAAAATCCTACCTCTGCTGCTAATGTGCATCAGCGTCGCCTGTTAAAGGGGGTTAATGTGTGAAAATGTATGCAGCAGAGAAGGACGAGATTCCATTAACTGCTGCGCTGCGTTCAGTCAGCCGTGAGCGCGGACTCGTTTAGCGCACACAGACAGCAAGAGGCGGGAGCCGTGGTAAACACTGTCATTTCAGCTTTGCCGCATTCGCGTTATTCATGGTGGCATAATAAGCAGTGGAGTAGAAGTGTTTTTTTCCTTCCTCGCGGCTGTTGCTTTCCACTCTCAGAAGTGTTCCCTAAAGGTGGACTAACTCTGTTCCAAAAAACCCCTTTCCCAGCTCAGATCCCACCATCAGAATCACTTTATCGATCCCCAAGGAAACTGCTTATGCTACAACTGCACAGACACACAGAGACAAGAACAATTCAGAATATCGTATAAAGTCAAAATAAAACTCTTCAGAAAATGCTTAGTACTAAAGACACAATACTGTATACACAAAAAAACTGGATATAAATACTATAGATAGATTAATGAAATTACTGCTGTAGTTTTCTAGTTAACACAAATAGTGATTAACACCAAAACTGCCATGACTGGTGCAAATAACAATACCATCTTCACATGTCGTTTTCTTTTGACCCTGCTCTGGATTTTGCATTTCTCTTTTGCCTTGTGGACTGGTTCTTGTTGCCAAGCATGGAAGCCGGGAGCATTTTTAATGGGGTGGGGGGGTGGCGCATCGCTCTACGCCTCGGCTGATGTCTGGGGGGTGGGGTGTTTTGTGCAGAGCTCTATGTCTTGGGAGACAAAAAGTGGGGGGAAAAAATGAATGATTTTAAAAAGCGTATAATGGTTCCGCTGCCCATGTGCCTAGTGATTGGATTCACTGGATTTTGGACTCTGTGCACTATGTAGGGAGCAGTGAGCCGTTTGGGATGCAGCCCTGCTGTTGGTTTGTGTTACAGTTTCTTCATCTGGCTGACCCCCCAGTAAACACATGGCTAAAATCTTAGGAGCATATTATACTAATGAGCACAATATAATATATTATATTATACAGTATAATCCACACACTACGGTCTGTTTTAGAATGACTGAATCTTATTCTGCGGTGGGTGGGTAAAAAATAATGCAAAAATGATATTTAAAAATGGTTCAGATGAGCATTGAGTGTTTTTTTCCGCATTATTATTACTCAAATTACTTATTAATATTCTTATCATTCCCGGTGTCTTTCTGCCCTTTACCTTCATAGCCTGTGAGGATCCAGTTGCTCAGGCCATGCTCCTCGGCGTGCCTTGGAAGCGACAATGAATGAGAACGGCTGCTTCCTCACTATGACTGACATCATCTGCAGTTCAAAGGAACAGCTCCTTCTTGCGCTCTGGCACGTACAGGACAAGGTCCTTCCCTTTATCCTTTGGGAACCTTGCTTCTGAGGTCCTTTCACTCCTGGCATTCCAACGACAGAGCTCCTTCAAGGCCAATAGTGGCATGAGGAATGCGAAATACAGCCTTCTTGCATCATAAATACCCCAATCTTTATAGGTAGAAATTTTACCTGGGCTCATTAGTGCCATTGCAGGGCTAATGCTAATGCTACCACAGCATAAACACTGAACCAGCCTGAATATCAGATGATTGTTGACCCACACCGCTCCACCACTCCACAATCAGACAAGAGACACTTTCTCCACATGCTCAAGTAGCTTCCTTCAGAAAGGGCACTGCATCTGCACCGCTTTGATTTATTTATCATTTTTATATTAGTCTAAAATGTATCTTGGGGCATCCCCGGGGTCTCATCTAAGAGTAGATTCAGAAGGATTTCTCATTACTAATGCATTTTTAATGATAAGCTGCTTAAAGTAGGAATGCTAAATCGCCTGCAGGCCCTGAACCTCTCAAGCACTGCAACCCTAATGTTTAGAATCACGGCTCGCGGACGGATGCTAGCATGCCCGTGCAGGAAGTCCTGAAATATTGAACACACCTGTATATACATACAGATAAAAACTATTTATCTTCAGGTCACTTGGGTACCACCTGTGGCTTGATAGTAATACTTCTTTTTGTCAAAACATATTCAATTCATTTTTTAAACTTTTATTTGTGCAGTTCTTTACAGCAGATTTCCAGAAATGCTGGTCCAATGAGTAAGTCAGGAGTGGCAGTCGCAGGCAAAAACTCCCTCTAAGCTTGACAAAGGAACAGTCAGAGGAAAGAATGCTGTAAAGATGAAACTGTTAATCATTAGGAACAATTGTTTAGAGGAACCAAGACTCAAAGATAAAACTCTCTAAGAACTATAGAAAGAAACAGTGACAGGAACCAAGGCTCAACAGAAGAAACTCTCTAGGAGAATGGGCAAGAAACCCTGAGAAGAACCAAGGCTGAAAGGAAAAGCTTTTAAAATAATGAGGAAAAAACTGATAGTTACCAAGAAAACTTTCTAAGAATACTGAAAAAGTTAAAATGTGGAGTAAAACAGCCGTGAAGGACCAAGACTCGAAGGGAAAAACTCTTTAAGAACTTCGTGAACAACCACTCCGAGGAGCCAGGACTTACAAAAGAAAAAAAATCTTTAAAATGTGATGCACAAGTGCTGAGAGGTACAAAGACTCAAAAAAGAAAAACTCTTTAAGAACTTCGGGAAGAACCACTCAGAGGAGCCAGGACTTACAAAAGTAAGAAGAACCAAAACTCAGAAAGGATGAGGAAGAAACACAGAGAGGAACCAAGAAAGAAGCATTCTGTAAGAACTTAAGTAGGAACATTGAGAAGGGCCAAGACTTAAAAACATGGAGAAGAAATGCTGAGAGGAATCAAATTTCAAAACTAAAAACTCTTCTCCGAAAGACATTTTCCAAACCCACTGCTGTAACAGAGCCAGTAACATTGTGAAGGACTGTCCCGTCCCGTTAGTCAGACTCTTCTCTCTTCTGCCAAAGGGTATTGAAGCTTCTGCTCTGGTTCTGCAAGACTGTGTAACAGTTTCAGTTGTTTATGTTTACAATTACGGCATTTAGCAGACGCTCTTATCCAGAGCCACGTAAATCAGTGCTTAAGTCGTCTACGTCTGTTCTTCATACCTGTAAAGCTTTTAACCAAGTTACTGCCAGCTAAGTTACACACCTTAACAAACCCTGTCAAAGGAAAAAAGTCAGAGGTTCATACACAAATAAGGAGAGACAGCTACGAGGGCAAGTACCCAAGGTTTTTCTTAAATATATAGAAAAAGATGTATAAGAGAAAAATGAGAGGACTGGATCGTCACCCAGGTGCTCCTTGAAGAGGGGGGTCTTGAAGAGGGAGGTCTTGAGGAGGGGGTTCTTGAAGAGGAGGGTCTTGAAGAGGCGGGTCTTGAAAAGGTGGGTCTTGAAGAGGGGGGTCTTGAAGAGGCGGGTCTTGAAAAGGTGGGTCTTGAAAAGGTGGATCTTGAAGAGGGAGGTCTTGAAGAGGTGGGTCTTGAAGACAGCGAGGGATTCCGTAGATCTGATTGCAAGAGGGAGTTTGTTCCACTACTGGAGGGCCGGGACTGAAATAAGTCTTGATGCATGTCGTCCGTTTCTTTTCAGCAACGGAGGTTCCAGACGAGCAGTGCTTGAAGCTCTGAGAGGACGAGAAGTGAAGCTGCTTGATCAGTGCCAATCAGTTGTTTCTGTTCAGCTGTTTCTGTTGTAACTTGCACTTTGTTATTGAATTTCTCTGCATGTGTCGCACCGTGGTCCATGGAGAAACGTTTCATTACACTACGTATGTGTTCATAGCTGCTAATGATGATAAAGTAAGTTCACCAAGTTTTCTGCTTTACAAGGATGTTAGGAATGCAAAGATTAACATGACTGTCCAAATGTTTGGATTGTTTGGATTACCAGCTATATGACAGCTGGTCTTTGAGGACCATGTGCTGACGTAGATTTCCCAACCAAACGTTGGCTGTTCACATGCATGACTAAATAATTGACCACCCCACAGCAGGGAACAGAGATACAAAGAATACACAAACCCAGTCTGTCTTCATTAGAAGATCCACCATGTTTTAACTGAAGCTCAAAGATCTCCTCTCACCAGGAGGGCCTCAGTGATCCGCAGTCATTAGAAGGCTTGTTTCTGGTCACGGCACCATGCTGACCTGGGAACAGTTAACTTTGCCCTGTGTAGATCAAGGCATGCATAACTGCTGTACTCTGCTGGCCTGAGACAGAGCCAGGGGGAAGGAAATTGGAGGAAGGGAACACTCAGAAGATACATGCAGGAGATGTGGGGAGGAGCAAAGACCGAGTCATTAACTTGGCACAATTTCCAAACAGCAGAAGCTGGAATATCTCAAACGCCTCACCATTTCTCGACCACTGAAAAGTAATGCGCTGGCCAGAGACTGAATAAAGATGTGCTTATGACTCCTTCTGAAACGTATCAAATGGACACGACAATTCTCTGTTATGGAAAGCATGAAGCTGCCCAGACCGTTCAACAACAGCGATGGACAGGCGAGGAATTAAAAATTCCGTTTTCTCAGAAGAGTGCTGGGAAAGAACAATGGAGGATCCATGAAGGCAAAGCTAAGTTCGGGGTCTCCTTGGTGGTGCATCTATCCAGGGTGGAGTCCACACTGGAGGCACAGGTGGAGAAAAGAGCCTCGTATGCTGTTTTTGTGCCCTGTGTGCCTCATTGACCAACCAGATAAAAGAAATTTCTTTGTTGTTTTGTTACGTTATCTAAATGCAGTTTTCCATAGGTATACGGGAATAGTTCTGTTCCTAAACTGTACTGCAGTGCACAGAAGTTGTATCATGCTTTGATTGTCTGTTATATCTCTGCCCGGTGACAGTATTTCTAAGGCTCAGTCCACTTTACACAGTTTATGGTTGGTCGTCCCAAAATCGTGTCCATGGAGTCCAACCAGCAGAAAGTTTTTATGTCAGAGCTGCGTTTATTATTGTGGTCTTTTATTATCTACAGTCTTGTTTGAGATTTTCATTTATTTCTCTACATTGTTTGTCCGTCTGATGAAACAGTGTGATGAAAACCTTCATGTTTCTCACAGAGTTAAAGATAAATTTGTTAGTGTGATAGAAAACTCCCACTGAAATTTATCTTCAGCCCAAACAGACAGTCGAATTTGTACTTTGTCTACTTCCCAGTTGTTAGTTTGTGTCTGTACAGTGTTGGAGAGGCCAAAAAGTGATCATTGTAAGAGGGTTAAAAATCTTTACAATGAACTGCATAACATTGGAGGGACCAAAGAGTGGTCATTTTTGATTAAAGCTAAATGGTAATTTAAAAATCTCAGTAAATTGCATAATATTGCTTTTACTTTGTCAGTAGCAGAAAACAGGTCATATATGTTACAGCCATGTTGTTTTACAGGCATCACGATGTATGCTGTTGGTGTGGGCAAAGCTGTGGAGGATGAGCTGAGACTGATCGCCTCTGAACCTGTGGAGAAACACTTCTTCTACACCGCTGACTTCACGGCCATCAGTCAGATCGCAGAGAACCTCAAACTCAACGTCTGTGCAGGTACCACTACCAAACACAATGTACTTAAAATCTTTAAGCACTACCTTAATTTACCCCTGAAAATACACCAAACCCCTTCATTTAAATTAAGTGGCCGTTAATTTGTGAAACCAACCCCTTAATTTGACCTTAAAATTAGATTTAAGGCGTGAGTGTGAAACCCCTTAATCTTACATTTAAGGCAAGCATGTCCAAAGTCCGACCCATCACAGCTCGCCATCAGATTTCATACGGCTTCGATTTTATAATGTGTTATTTATGGCTCGCTAGCTTTGTCAGAATAAACAAATCATAAAATTTAAAACATGTAATTCCTCCTTTCACCATACGGGGGCAGCACCATTCTAATGCTGTCTGGCTCTGCATCATGCCGCAAACCCTCCATTCATTTCTGCCATGGCGACCGCAAAGGATTAGTGTCGGCAGGTAATCTGTTCCTTCATCAGTCTGAAATTGAGTGTTTTGAATGGTACCATCTGTCACTATTAACAGTGAAAAGCCTAAAGCACAATAATGAACTTGGTCTTGTGGCACTTATGTTATTAAACTCTTGAATAAGATTTGGTTATAACTGTTGATGTTATGTACCTGTAGATGTGACACAAAGTATTGCTTTCTGAAAGATCTTGTAAAAGACAAGGGCAAAATTCACTTGTTTTAAACTTTAATGATAACAGACCACTGTGCATTACTTGTAACTTCTGTTTAAAATGTTCATGAGGCAAAGATATTTATCAAACTCATGGAAATTTACAATATTCTCTACAGTTTGTTCAATGTTATCTGACTCTTCAGATATGAGTGAAAGGCAGAATTGTGTTTTTAGAGCTGTTAACGTCTGCCTGAGTGGCTTATATTTGGTTACATTGCCATTGAAAAAATAAAAGTAATTGTGACAATAAAAATGGTATTTTCATGTAACTTTTGTGGGTAAAAAAATGTCAGAAGAAACTATTGCTCCCCCGGGCATCTTCACTTTATCAAATTTGGCCCTTTTTGCAAAAAGTTTGGACACCCCTGATTTAAGGCATTAAATAAGGAAGTTCTATTATTTAAGGGGCAAATTTGAAAAAGTAAGGGGAAAATTCAGTAGTCTTACCCCTTAATCACCTTAATCTGTGCATTTTCCCCCTTAATTTTCCTTCATTCCCTGAATGGGAAAATTAAGGTAAAAAATAAGGTCATTTTAAGGTGTAAAATTAAGGCATGTGTACAGCGTGATGAAATTCTATGTTTGATTAATACAAATAAGGAAACAGTAATGTCAAATTATGCCAAACTAGGCCTGAGATTAGGCCACTAGGCTGCAGGGGACAGGTTTCTATTCGCAGAGCCTGATAAATTGTTCTCTGGCGCCATCTAGAGGATCTCTGTATCTCTCACTATCAGTTCACTGTAGTCCCCTTGCAGAGCTGTTGAATCATCTTCCCAGTATCAGATCTATCTGACTTCTCCTTCTGTACTTTCCCTCTGTTCTGCTTTCAGAGGAAAGTCAGGGTGAGATTGAGGTGAAGGACCCGTGTGCCTGTGAAAGCCTTGTGGAGTTCCAGCAGGCGACTATGACCACTCTCAACCAGCTTAACCAGAAGCATATCCTTTACAGCTCTGTCTTTGACCAACCAACACATTCTTCCATCAGATTTTCTAGTCAGGTCAAATAGGTTTATTGTCATTTCACACACACAGTACACAGTGAAACAAAACAACATTTTATTTAATGTTTAATTAAGGCAGAAAATCTAGGAAAGTTCAGGGGTTGTGTGTGGGTACAGTCTATGTTTCTAGCATGACAAACCAAGTACCTGCATAATAGTGTATAGAATAACACGAATATACAGTACATACACAGAATGCCATTTTATTAGGTATCACTACCATGTATCTACATCTCCAGTCTATTTATCAGCTCTAATGACATTTATGCATTTTGATACACTCTGTGCAACACACATATACTAACATACCATGTCAGTGTCTCTACTGTGATCAGAATGATCCACCACCCAAATAACACCTTCATACTAATAGTTCTGTGGGAATCCTGAGTATTGATGAAGGATGTGAAGGGGGTTTAACAGTTGATTCAGAGAAACAGATGGGATTACAGTAAATGCAAACTCTGGAGCAGAAAACATTTACACTGAGTACAGATCCAAGACAGGAGTACCTAATAAAGTGACGTGTGTATACAGTCATACGTGAATGTTTAAAAACCCGGTGAAAATAAGTAAATACCATCTACAGGGAACACGCTTAACTTTTTTCTGCACATTTTAGAATACAAATCCTGTATATTAGTTTAACAGGAAAAAATACATTTAAAAATACAAAATACATAAATGTGCCATAAAGTTCGGATTAAAATGTAGTTGTTTAAGTGTGTTCTCTGCAGGTGATGTGAACTTATTTTTACTTTGAAAATTGACAAAGTATATCATTTGAATGGGGCCCTTAAACTTTCGCATGTGACTGTTTATTTATAAAAAGGGTCCAGAGGTTTTAAACAGAAGCTGTTGTGCAGAGAATGAGACTGCAGTGTGCCTGAGAGTATGATCTCTACCAGACTGGCCTCTCTGCTGTGGAATCGCAGCTTCAATGGCTCTTTGTGACCCAGTCTCTCATTCTGACATCCATCTGGCCTTAAAAGAGCACTTTGTTCCACTGCGGAGTCTAGAACAGATGCCTCAGTGACGGCAGATGAGCTTTATACACTGTTTCAGAGATCATTTGGTCTTTTTAGTCAAAGTGAAAAATAATGTTACTGTCACTGTAAAAAAAAAATCTTTTCATCAGAAGCCGCTATCATATCAGACCAGATGTGCCGGTGTAGCTCAGTATGCACACGCTGTTTGATTAGAGGGCCTATATCCGGCATTTTTCTTGTATTTTAGTAAGGTGACTTTTATTTGATGTTTCTCAGAATCAGAATCAGAAAACTTTATTGATGCCGGAGGAAATTATGTTACGACTGCACAGAGACACAGAGACAAGAACAACAAACAATATACAGTAAATAAAGTAAAGATAAAATATAGAATATAAACTAAAATAAAACCTCTGCTAAAAAAAAATAAATGAAAGAATAAAATATAAGTACAAATAAAAGCTCCTAAAACTATTTGAAATGCTGTGAAATACCCAGGGTTATATATACAAAATGCTGGGGTATACGTACTACACATAAATCACCTACAGTTTATGTGGTTTTATGTACCAAAAATAACCAGAATGTATTTCTGTATGATCACCTTTGAATTAAACAGACCGTTTGTGTTACTGTGCCTTTAAGACTGATGAACTCCGACCCAATTGGCTGCCCTGTTTTTTATTTCATTTTTTTTAAAAGTCCAGAGTGCAACACCACTAAACCAGGCTGCATAGACGGATTTGTGCACGAAATTCTTCCTCTGCATTTAACCCTTTTAACCCATTCACCAAGTGAAGCAGCGGGCAGTCAGGAACCCAGCGCCCGGGGAGCAGTGTGTGGGAACGGTACTTTGCTCAAGGGTACCTCAGTGGTGCCACTAGCAGTCTTGGGATTCAAACCTACAACCTTCCAATTGCAGGGGCATCTCCCTAACCACTAGGTCACCAGCTGTGTTTGTTTTTGTGACTGTGTGAGAACTGTGGCTTCATAAGAAGCTGTTTTTGCAACATAGTTTCCAAATATGGACTGTATTAAATATCTTTAGACAGTTTGGTTTTCCATGATATGGCCCTTTAATGTTTACTAAGAGTTCACTAACTGCTGGTGGGTTTTAAAGGCACAGTGAACAAGAAACTATAAACGAGCCAGAGACAAAAAAAGAAATGAAAGTTCAGTGATGAAGAGATAGTGGTGTTAATGATTGCATTATTTTCCACTAAAACGTTCTTAATGGAAGATATCATGCACTTTTGCTCTTATTATGGACGCATCACAGAATGTTTGGTTATTCTCTTCTTTCAGCATGAGTTCAAGGCTCACAAAAACACAAGCAGAGGAAAATTCATGCAAATCCGGCCACAGCTGACTGCTTAAACTAGTAAATCCAGTGGAATTTGCCATCAGATGAACTTCCAATTTCTCTGCTCACTTTCTGCGTGATCTCATTTCTCCATTTGCACGGTCCATAAACTCCTCATTTATGGGTGTGTGCCAGCTTTGCACAGACAGAATGCATCTTATTAGTTCTTGAAACAGGCACAGAAATAAAATAAAATAAAATACACCACACATTATTTGCTTATTTACCTCATAGGAAGTCAAGATTCAGTGAACAGCCATGCATGAGTTTCAGTGACTGGAAGCTCCTGTAGATATTTTATCCAGAGTGAGACCACCCTAACCACCCTGAGAAGAATAAACAAGATCCTTGTTTATCATCCACTATACGAGATACAGGATTTTGTTCTGGCAGCAGCTATACACAAAATATGCAAAATATACAATGAAATGACAAAAAATGGTCTTAACGGTGGTGCAGCACCAATCGGAAGTGAGACATCTGGTCATTTTGTCGTTTTTGTAAGACCCATGATGTGTCTGAGTCAATGTGTTTTTCTTTCATTTCCACAAACAAATGGAAGTAAAACAAAAAACTGTGGAAAAGTAGGCAATTGTGTAATAATTGTGACAGGTCCTAAAGATTTGTTTACACTTTACTAATACACACAAACACTTTACGTATATACACACAAACACTTTATATATCATATATTTATATTATATTATATATTTATACATAAATGTATATATTATATATAAATGCAGTGTTTAATCAACCTATTATGTTATATTTCAAGAAAATCAATCTTTATTTTCTCTCCTATATATTTTAGATTAGTATTAAGCCATTAAGCCACTGTATGTTGATGTTGTCAGACCAAATTGGGTATAAATGTTTGTTGAATTTATAAGATGTCTTGAAATTAAAATTAGGCAAATTGTCTAGATGTCTGGTGTACACTGCAAAAAACATATATATACATACATACATACAAACACATATATATATATATGTGTGTGTGTGTGTGTGTGTGTGTGTATTTATGTTATGTTTAAAAGATAACACATATTAAATATTATACATATATTATAAATGTAATATTTAATCAAGCTATTATGTTATATTTAAAGTGAATAAATCTTTATTTTCTGTATATTGACAGACCAGGTCATGTCATATTTCACATTTCATATTTCATTTTCTGTCCTTAACTTTTTGTTACTGTCAGCAATGACAGTGCGATTGGAGAAGCTGGAGAATCAACTGCTCACACGGAAATGAGACCACCATCTCCTGCAAGCCTGTGGGCTTTCGGCGCTGAGCTCCCGTCGGGGGGGCACTCAAGTGACGGCCTAGACTGGCCCCAAAAAGAGTTCTACCAAAACTGACGTTCTACTGATGCAGAACACGCAAACAGACCATCCCTCAATTCAGAATCACTGTGCGCAACCAGACAGAACGGGAGCTCCCACACCGCACACGGTCGTCATTGTACCCTATTTATACTTGATCTGCTTTATATGGTTATGAGAGAAATATTTATGGCAAAGCTTGTATCAGCATTTGGTAAGGATATATATTTTTACCTCCATGGAACTCATTAATGTAACATTATTTCTTGTAGAAGGTGTTCTAGACATCAGTACTGACACACATTGTACATTAAATACCTCTGGTATCTTTATGTTTGGGTATAAATAACAGTTTAGAGACAGTCTCAATACAAATGGTCCTCAAAGCAGACCACAGAGTCTCCGTCATCCACTTCACAGTAAACTATAATGAGGCAGAGGGAGTTTTTGCCATCGCTTGAGTGCCCTGACAGCACTGTGATGGCTTAGAGTGGACTGCATATATATAAATGAGAGACTGGGTTTGGAAAGAGAAAGCAATCAGAACCATCTGCAGTAGTTTTAACAGTCTAGTCCTCGGCCGAATGGGACTTTCAATGTAAAAACCCCACAAAAATGTTTCTCAGTCGAGAATATCTACCTAAAGTAGCCTCATCGATGTTTTTGTTTTCAGTTGTGCAAAAAATGCCATGTGTTTTTTTAAAATACCTTTTGTTTTTGTGCTTTTGTATGTTTTTCTAATAATCATTTTTGTAATGTTTGAGGATTCTGTATATTCTTCCACCAGATGAAATAAAGACTTACCTTTTCAAAGCCCTGGTGTCGGTGGATGCAGGCCTCCTTTCAGGAGTACCTTCATGAACCAGCATTAAAACAACAAAAGTTTCTATGCCGGTTTCATTGTCTGGATGCAATTAAAGAGAAGCTACATGTTCCTCGTTCAATTCTTGTCTACACTGTTCTTGTCCAGAGGAGAAGCTCCCAGTTTGAGACATTTGTGAGAAGGCAGAAGGGTCAAAACTATACTTTTGCTTTAAAAAGAGCTCAGATAAAGACTTCTATGCAGATAAACAGAAATTAGAGACTGAGGAGTGCTTTACTGAGTAATACAGCCTAAATTCAATTTAAACAATAGCATTATGGTTCAATACAAGAAGATGTTTTAATTACTTATTTATATATTTATTTATTTCATAATTTGAAAACACCAGCTACTCTTTAAAAGTGTGTGAAAAAGTAACTGTGAATGGACCAATAGAAATGGTCTATTTACATTTTCGGTTACATTTTGCGAAAGTTTCTTGCTTCTCCTGTAAACTTTCATTTTTGGAGGTTTTGCTCCGACAGCAACAATATAATATGTAAACACAAATACCTTAGATGTACCTCTAGTAGTGTTTTACCATCCAGGTGGTCTCATTGTGAGAGGAGAGTGTCGATTACAGCAGTGTTTTATACTTTTCCTCATTAAATAAGATGTGATTCAGG
>JBBPCX010000114.1:27102807-27113240 GCA_037974365.1 Hydrocynus forskahlii | reverse complement strand
ACAAACATGGTACCACGGCTCCTGAGCCCCCTTATTTATGGTGTTCGAGATCAGATGTTTGCTAAACACATGAGAAAGATTTTCTTACGAAAAATATTAATTATAAAAATTGAACCAGGCAAACGATTGCAATGAAACTGCGAGTTTCTCAAGCTCATCTTAGTGTTAAGAGGATTTTAACTGAGACTGTGCTCAGGGTGGTGCCCACTCTATCATCCAGGGATCGTCTTTGTCCTAAAATGCTGTTGGGAAAACCAGCGCTGGTTATTCATCATCATATTGAGATATTGTATATGAGAAATATGGAATAATTTAATATTTTGAAGACAGCAAATACAGTGTTGAAAGAATCAGGACTAACTTTGTTTAAAAGTAAAAATGTAAAAATTAACATTACTGTATATGCATGCATACTGATGCATATCTAACGTTTTCCATGTATACATACATACATATATATATATATATAAATAATATGCAAGTAAGCTTGGTCTTTTTTGTATACAGAGGGAAATAGCCTGTTCCTCATTTATTGAAAGAAGCAGTAACTACCACTGATACAAATGACTACCACTAAGATAGAAAGTATTGGAGCTGGTGCACTAGTTTTATTGAACGCCTTTGATGTATAGTCAAAAATAAGAGTCCAAAAGGAATTTAGCGCTATTTACACATAGAGGAAAGATGTTGAGGCACATGGTGTAAAGTTAGTATGGAGTCTGTGAACTACTTTTAATTGTACTGCAGTATGTCTGGCACTTTGGTATATTCTATTGATGATTGCCTCTGATACACCTTAGGAGATCTGTTTATGTAAATCCAAGGTAAAATAAAGAAAGATTGGATATGCTTTCTCATTTATATGGATTGAAGTATGATTTAAGTCGTTTATATAGGCTGGTTTTTGCCTTCATTTACATATAAAGTACGGAGAGAAGTACAACTGCTTGTAGCTTATTCAGTCTGAAACCATGAGGGCCTGTTCTAGTAATTTGTGGTTGACAACTTTATCAAAAGCTTAATACATTTAGTTTGGCTGCACAGTAGTGTAATTTAAGTTGTGATAATCACATCCTCCTTCTTCATGTTTTTTTTTGTTTTTAAATCTCGCTGTTTTGTTCCAAACCAAAGATGCTATGATACAAGTCCAACTTCTTATTGTAGTAGAGCCAAACAAAAAATCTAGGGTCCATCTTTATGACATTACTATGACCAACTATAGAACTAATATTCTGTTTTAACTGTTGCTCTTTGCATGTTAGTATCCAAAACTTAGTTGTGCTTCAGTGTGCTAGCAATTATAACTAAAGTTTTGAGTTAGTCCCTTTAAATCTTAAAAGATGTTGTGCATTTTTTTCCTAGTTCAAAATCCTCAAAGGCTAGATTGAAAAGATATGGTGTACATGAACAACACTGACAAACGCCAGTGAGAATTGATAATGGATGTTACAATGATATTTGGAAAGGGTCTCTGTCTCAGGATCAGAGCAATGTTTGCCTGGTACAGTTCCTCATAGGTATAGGACTACAATAGTTCCTAATAAAACTGCAAAATTGATCTTGACTGGATCTGTCATAAATGTATCATTTTTATGTCTTTTTTTATGGATGGAACAAGTAGCCTGTGAGTGCAGCAAGTGCCTTGCGAGTGATGTGTAGGGCTTGTTCCTTAGCTCAAATATTTTGTTGTGGTTTAGCAAGCAGTGAGTCAGTTCTTCGTGAAGGGATAATATTGTGTTCCTGTTTTAACTTGGTGATTAACTCTAGGGTGGCATTGTTGCAATTGCTCTTAAATATGTTTTCATTCTTTCTAAATCTTTCAGTTTATTACTGTCATTTTCCACTTTTTATTAGTGACAAAAGCTGTGACATGGCCTCTGATGACAGACTTCAGATATTCTCTGGATATAGCCACACTCGGTCAATCTTGGGTAGGGTAGCCTTGCTGGAAGGAGCCACTCTGTGTCAGCCTGGAGTAGGCCACTGCATGGTTTCCAGCCATGCTTAGTCCATCTGGAGCAGACCACTGATCACTCACTAGTAAGTTATAATTAGCGACTAAAACAGAGTACAAACACGACAGAGCACGTGAAGACGCTGAGCAGCACCGACGGCAAAAACCAAATATGAAATATCTAAATATATTCGGCTGTTGTAGAGCAGTCTGAACTATGGAATGATTAGTATGATTATATATTGTTTTATTAATTTTCAGGGAATTCAAATATTCTGATTGTATAGGCCATAACAGCCTGTAAATATCCTGCCTTTTACTGCTGGGATAAACTTTACATGCATACAAAGTATGATGTCATAAATACAGCATTGAACATCATTATCATCTTCAGTCTGTTTCCTGCAGCATCACATGGGCAGTTGGTAGTGAATTTGCATTGTAAAAAGTTGCTATTAAAAAACAGAAGTGCCGGCCATTATTTATAACCCTGCTGTTAGTCTAGCCTGCGTTTTTGCCCTTAAACTGAGAATCCACAAGACATGATTTAAAGTACACACTATTTCAACAACTGCAGTAGGGCTGGAAAGTTAAACCCTTTGGAATTTTCTTTATTTCTGACAAAATAAGAGTAAAAACATCATCAGACTCTACAACCCTCTCTCTGTCAAACACATCCAAACAATAATTTGTGTCTGTGGCTGAAAGTACTTCTTAGTTCTGCCACCATAATGTGGAGTGGGTGCGACTGAAGCCTAGACAGTGTTCTCCTTTCAGCCACAGTTTCAATGTTGTCCAGTTCCTCACCCACCACTGAGCCAGCTTTCATGATCAGTTTGTTAAGTCTCTTCATGTCTGCCATTTTCATGCTACCACCACGGCATATAAAATGGCACTGGCCACTACACACTCATAGAACGTCTGCAACATGGTGTTGCAGACTACTTAGTCTTCGTAGGAAGAACGGGCTTCTTTGACCCCTCTTTATGTGGCCATAGACCTGCTCTTAGACCAGACCACCTTGTTGTTAATGTGTACACGCAGGTATTTGAGCAATTCTGAGCAATCGTCACATCCACCCTCCTAATAGACATGAGAGTGACAGGAGATTATGATCTTTGCAAGTCCACCACCAGTTCTTTGGTCTTTTGGATGTTGAGCTGCAGCTGATTCAGCTCACCCCAGTCCACAATAAATTCCACATCCATCCTGTATTCCAAGTCGTCCCCACTCCTGATACATCTGACTGTTGCTGAGTCATCAGGGATTTCTCCAGATAGCAGCCCTCGGTGTTGTACTGGAAGTCAGATGTGTACAGGGTGAGGAAGAATGGTGACAGAAGTGTTCCTTGAGGAGCTCCAGTGCTACACATCACTGTGTCAGACTTACGTCCCTGTAGTCAAATGTACTGTGGCCTATCAGTCAGATAGTCCATAATCCACGCAATTAAGGGAGCACAAACCTGCATAGCAGACAGCTTGCTCCCCAGCCGGGATGGCTGAATGGTGTTGAAGGCACTGGAAAAGTGAAAGAATGCAATCCTCAGGGATGCACTTGACTTGACAAGATGGCTGTAGGCATAGTGTAGCACATAAATGATGGCATCATCCACTCCAATCTTTGCCTGGTAGGCGAACTGGAGGGGATCTTGTGCTGGCATAACCAGGGGGTGTCGAGGACCATTCTCTCAAAGACCTATGCTGTGGGAGATGAGTGCAACTGTCTGAGTATCATGATTTGTAGGCCGTTTTTTTTTTTAAATAAAGCATCTTCCCTACCTCCTCATTGCACCTACAACTGTGCTATTGACCTTCTCCCGGGCACCACGCCTCCTTTGAGGAAGACGGTATGCCCTTGCACAGACTCAGGCTATGGAACAGTACATTCAAGAAACCCTAAAAAATGGACTCATTCAACCTTCTACCTCTCCTGCAATGGCCACTTTCTTCTTTTTGGGGAAGAATGACGGGGAACTATGTCCCTGCATTGACTACCAAAAATTAAACCAAATAACCATTAAAAACACTTCCCCTACTCAACACAACTTTTGAACGTCTCACCGGAGTCACCATCTTCACCAAACTGGATCCGAGGAACACTTATCACCTGGTAAGTGTTACGTCCCAGGACTGGCTCAAAGCTGAATATTAAGTGTTAAGTGCACCAAAACACGGACAGGAGAAGAACAAGAACTCCACACACCAGTTCTGGACTATTTACAAGGTTTTATCTATATACAACACAAAGACAATAAAGACGTACCAGTATATACAAGTATTTACAGTTATCATACACCGTTCTAGGATGGGACAATAGACAACACCAACGAAAAGAAATAAACAAAAGATCCCTAATCCTACTTAAGGAACAAAACTAACTAACCAAAAATAAAGGGGTGGTGTCTGCCTCTAAATAGTGACTCTAACATGTAGTTTCCTACTGGATTTTAAACAAATGGAACACCTAAACTGTCCCAACCTAGAAGGAACGGAGAAAGAGACAGGTTACAGTAACTGAACAGAGCAATGCGTATTTTCTGCAGATAGGTTTCACGAGCAAAACACAGAATGAACTACACCAGGACAAACAAACGGAAGCCACAAACAGGTCGTCCTGTCTGTTAGGGAAGGAGTCTGCCTATCCCTCCCGTCCGTCGTGTCTTTCCGGCCTTTAAGGTGGGAAGGCGGGACAGCAGGCGACCAAGCATCCAATCACGGCTTGTACCTTCGATCGGCCGATCAGCAGGATGCCGAAGGCAGGACTACGCTGAAGTAGCCAACCACAATCACCGTTCACAGATCCACCTACATAGTGGAGTTAGAGAGCGAGAGAGAGAGAAACAAAACACTACGTGCATAAGGTTGAGAGAGGGAGACTAGTGGAAAACAGGATTTATCACGTCAAGCAGACATCATGAATACTTGGTGATGCCCTTCAGACTTTCAAATTGTCCAGCAGTTTTTCAAGCCCTCGTAAATGATGTTCCTCACGATTTCCTTGATAGATTTGACTTTGTCTATCTTGATGACATATTGATGTTCTCCCCAGATCGTTGGTCCCACATACAACATATCCGCCAGGCCCTTCAGAGACTAGCATTTGGAGGAGTACACAACATTGGTCACTGGCTACATCAGCAAGTGCATCACCACATATCCCAACCAGAAGCAGTGGATGATTGCAGAGGTGCGTGCGCTGCTGAGAATCTGCTGAATCACCTTTAGATCAGGTGACAAGGCTGCTCTGAGAACAGCAAGGGCCAACCTGTCCAGGGCCATCAGAGCAGCAAAACATGCACATGCCCAGAAAATCCACAGCCACTTCAAGGACACTGCGGATGTATGGTGTATGTGGCAGGGCATCCAGGCCATCACCAACTACAGGGTATCTCCACCTGCCTGTGATGGTGAGGCCGCTCTTCCAGACACTCTGAACCAATTCTATGCATGTTTTGAAGCCCAAAACGACATGACCCCGCCGCCCCAACAGCCAGATGCTCTGTCTTACCATGGCTGATGTGAGGAAAACTTTGCTCAATGTTAACCCATGGAAAACTGTTGGACCAGAAAACATTCCTGGTTGTGTGCCTGGAGGATGTGCAGAACATCTGGCAGATGTTCTCACAGACATCTTCAATATTTATCTGAGCACCAGTTTCGTTCCAACTGGCTTCAAAGTCACCACCATCATCCCCATGCCAAAGAAGTCATCAATGTCCTGCCTCAGTAACTATCGTCCCATCACATTTACACCCATCATGAAGTGCTTCGAGAGGCTCGTCATGAGGCACATCAAATCACAACTGCCCCCCTTAGTGGACCCCATGCAGTTTGCATACCGTCCCCACTGTTCTAGGCATGATGCCGTCACCACCACCCTTTACCTGGCCCTTGCCCATCTGGACAAGAATTGCTGTTCATAGATTTTAGTTCAGCATTCAATACCACCATTCCTCTCTATCTGATTGGAAAGCTGAGACTGCTGAACACAGGGGTCCCCCAGGGCTGTGTGCTCAGTCCTCTGGTTTTCATGCTGCTGACCCACAGCTACACAGCAATGCCCAGCTCTAACCACATCATCAAGTTTGCCGATGACACAGCTGTGGTGGGTTTGATCAGCAAGAACGATGAGGCAGCATACAGGGAGGACGTGCGATCGCTGATGCACTGGTGCAACATCCTGTCCCTGAATGTGGATAAAACAAAGAGATAATGTTGATTTAGGAAGGTGAAACATGGTCACTTTCTGCTGAGCATTGGTGGCTCCTCTGTGGAGATCGTCCAGTGCACCAAGTTCTTTGGTGTTTACATCATGGACACTCAACACCAGTTCCATCACCAAGAAAGATCAGCAGCTTCTCTGCTTCCTGCGGAGACTGAGGAAAGCGCACCTTCCACGCCCAATCCTCATCATGTTCCTGTAGCTGCACCACAGCCTGGTATGGGATTTTTTAACATTTTGGTTCGCAAGACCTTACAGAGAACTATGAGGACAGCTGAGAAGTTCATCAGGGTCTCTCTCCTCTCTGGCACAGATGTGTACATTACACTCTGCGTCCGCAAAGCCAATAGCATTGTGGATGACTCCACTCATCCCTCACACACTCTCTTCTCCTTCCTACCATCTGGCAAAAGGTTCCATAGCATACAGGCCTCCACTAACAGAATTTCTTCCCTCAGGCCATCAATCTCCTCAACCAGAAGTGAAACTTAAAACTACCTTCAACACATACACACACCAGCACACCCTCCCGAACAAATCACACTTTAATAACCTTTGTAAATACCCTTCTATTTATTACACTACACATTCTCTGTCATGTTGCTGCTGTATTTGCATCAAAATCAAATTTATTGCTTTTTAACTCTGTTCTGAATTTTTTGCACATTATTTCTGCTCTGCATCTTAACACACAACTATCTGCTGCTACAATACGGTATCTGTCAAAACACTGTATTCATCCAGACTTTAGCTATCGTTAGTTGTACTAAATGTCTCGTCTTGTCTAATTGTATTGTCACTCTTGTGTTTTTTACTTGCACACTCTTTTGTCCTGTCTGCACTTGTGGTCTTGTGGTGTTCTGTTCTGTTCTGTTCTTGTGTTGTGGCCCTGGAGGCACGTTGTTTCGTTTTACTGTGTACTGTGTGTATATGGTTGAAATGACAATAAAACCTACTTAACGTGATTTATACTGTAGGGTCCATATCCAGGTACAGTGGGGGAAATAATTAATTGATCCCCTGCTGAATTTGTAGGTTTGCTGACTTACAAAAAAATTTAAAGTCTCTAATTTGTGAGGTAGTTTAATTTTTATGGAGAGACAGAATATCAACCAAAAATCAAGAAAAAAACTTGTTACATAAAAGTTATAAATTGATTTGCATTTCACTGAGTGAAATAAGTATTTGATCCCCTACGACCCAGCCAGACATCTGGCTCCCACAGACTGGCTGTGTGCCCATGTTGCACACAAATTACAGTCAATCTATAGATTACAGATACTCCTGATTTAACTCCAGAGAATTTGTATATCCATACCCTGCACTTTTACCAACATCTCATACTGTTGTTGCTCTTTCTAGTGAAGGTCAAAGAAGGCCAGCTGTTACATACATAGTAAAAGATAACACTTGAATATTTCATAATTTTACAAATGTATAAAAAATCTAGGATAAAAAGATCAAATAGATTTTGTGTTGTACCTCTGCAGAATCTGGATAAATGAATAGAAGCAAAAAATAGTGGAATGAAAAATCCTGAAATACTGAATCGTGTGTTTTAGTATACAGAAGCATAGAGATATTACACATCAACCTGAACTGATATCTAAGTTTCTTAGCACTCTGGAGATCAGTATTGTTCATCATCATCTATTTTTGGCTGCTTTCGTCATTACTTCGGGGGAAAAACAGTCTCTAAAAACATAGTATAAAAGTAAGAGTAACATTTCATGATTTTAACTGAAAACATCTAAAAGGTTCTGTCCTTTCTATAATATAAATGACAAACTTTAATCTATTTAATAGGGATAAGACTATTTAAAAGAAAGTTAACTTAATCTTAGCACACTCTTAGCCCTCTGTGGTTATTTAAATATAATTGTTAACTTATCAAACAACTGAGAGGATTTATTTTGTAACATGAAAAGAGCTCTCTTATTGTATAAATTATATATTTTTGTTTGCTAAAATTGGTCCAGAAGAATCTGTAAAAATGAACTCTACCCGGGATTCATTTGAAGATGCTTTTATGAAGAACTTCACTGCAGTTGCTCTGGGCATCTTTATAACCTACATGAATGGGATTTTTGTGTTTGCCTTTTTAAAAAATTCACTTTTCTCCACTGACCCAAGATATATTCTGTACATTCACCTTGTCATCAATGATATAATCATGCTCTTTCTTTCAGTTACTCTGCAAGTTCTTAGTTATGCTGTACCATTTATAAACTTTACAGTCTGTAGTTTTCTGCTTCTGTTTGCTATGACAACCACAGAAAACTCTCCACTGAATTTAGCTGGAATGGCCTTGGAACGCTACATTGCCATCTGCAGACCGCTTCATCACCCTCAGCTGTGTTCGGTGAAGAGGACCTATGTCTTCATTGGCCTGATTTGGTTTTTGACCATTGTTCCCGCACTATCTGATGTTATCATTGTGTTGGTGAATGAACCCATCAGTATTTTCTCAACCCCAGTTCTTTGCTACAGTAAGAATATTTTTGGCACAAATCAACACCTCACAAGAGCAGTTTTTGTAGAGGCACTATATTTATCATGTGTGTGGATGACACTGATCTTTACTTACTTCAATGTTCTCCGAGCAGCTAAAGCTGCAACATCTGATCAAGTTTCTGCAAGAAAGGCTCGGAACACCATTTTGCTTCATGGACTGCAGCTCCTTCTCTGTATGCTTGCCTATGTTACTCCACTTATAAACTACTTTTTTGTAGTTCTGTTCCCTAAATATAGAACCATAATTATGTATTTTACCTATCTGCTGTCTAATGTCATTCCAAGGCTACTCAGTCCACTCATATATGGAGTTCGAGACAAAAAAATGTACAGATATGTCAGAGTGTATTTAACATGTGGTTTATTCAACACAAAGGTTAAATCAAGTGTTAATGAAATAGAATAATTTTACAAAGATAAGCTGAGATTTCTCATTGCAGAGACAAATCAGAATGATTTGCACCTTAAGAAAATAATAAGTATAATTATTGTAATAAAGATTATAATAATAATGAAATGTTTTCAATTAACTCATACCCAAGATGTTTGAAATGTCTCTGCGATGACTATGTATGATTAATACATGGCTTGCACTCAGCTCTCCATGTGTCATAATACTTCTTTGATCTTTTCTCTTTACTGCATCTAGAGTGGTTTACAAATGTATTGCCTTCATAAAACACAGGAATGAATGTAAAGTGACTAAACATTTTGTAGCATTGATAAAGAATGTATGGCAGTCTCTTGGCTAGGCTGAATTTGGCTCCTTGTGGTAAAATGTGGTGAGATAGCTGAGCTATTTGGCCAGTTGACCCAGTATACATGCAAATTTCACTTAAATGTTATATTGTCGGTTTTGGCAGAGATGTCCTTTTTGCATGCTTTTGGCCGTGAGCTTGAGCAAATGGAGCAACACCTTAATTTCTTAGATATTTTTACACCTACTATGAGACGCTCTCTGTAGTCATACTTCGCTACACACAGAAACAACACATGCACACATATGAGCCCTGGAGATGATATGGAGTTTTTTTACATGCCTTTACAGGCATGTCACCTCTGTTGGCCTTCTTTCACAGGCATTGTGTGATGGTAAATGGACACAGGCAGTTAACCAGGGTACAGATAGTTATAGAACTGATTTTATGGACACTTAAGGACAACAAAAACTCTGCTTGCACTGTGTACTACTGGCTAGAATATATGACAGTCCACAAAATGTGAAAGTTTGTGTTAGAATTTATTTTCAAATGCACAAAGCCAGTTTTGAAAAAATTACTAAGATTACATGGAGAAAAGTGTCCATTTCCCACCATATGTCATTTGTGGGTTTGGCTTCTCTCTGGGCTGTATAAATACGGCGAGAGCTGATCTGAGATCGGAGGCGCCTGTGAGTCTGGGGCGAGCATTTGGATTTATAAGTTGATTTTTTTCGGCTCAAACCAAGGAAAAAAACACTCAGATGACCGTACTGAGGATATTTCAGAATATTTCAGACATTTGATGGGGGATATTTCAGAATATTTCAGACATTTGATGGGGATACTTTTCCAGCAAAGACGATTTTTCATAACAGAGGCTCTCCAGGAGTCGTGCGAGTCTGAGCTGAATTTCTTCAAAAGTAAGCGATTGGGAATTATGACAGTTCACTTTATAAGTGTCTAAGTTGGCTGGATGTGATAAGTGCTTTCGATTTGTTTTGGAGTTGTTTTATTGTGTTTTGAGTGAGTTTTGTCGTGTTTTG
>JBBPCX010000114.1:27090984-27102707 GCA_037974365.1 Hydrocynus forskahlii | reverse complement strand
TCTGCAGACCGCTTCATCACCCTCAGCTGTGTTCGGTGAAGAGGACGTATATCCTCATTGGTCTGATGTGGCTTCTGACCTTTATTCCTGCACTAGCAGATATTATTATTATCTTGGTGAATGAACCCATCAGCATTTTCTCATCACCAGTTCTTTGTTACCTCAAGACTGTTTTTGGCACAAATCAGCACCTCATAAGAACAATCTTTATAGAGGCGCTTTATTTATCATGTGTGTGGATGACACTGATCTTTACTTACTGCAAGGTTCTTCAGGCAGCTAAAGCTGCAACATCTGATCAAGTTTCTGCCAAAAAAGCCCGGAACACTATTTTGCTCCATGGCCTGCATCTCCTCCTCTGTATGCTTGCTTATGTTACTCCACTTATAAACTATTTTTTTGTAGCTCTGTTCCCTAAATATAGAACTGTGATTATGTATTGTACATATATTTTGTCTCATGTTCTTCCAAGGCTACTCAGTCCTCTCATATATGGAGTCCGAGATCAAAAAATGTACAGATATGTCATTATGTATTTAACATGTGGTATATTCAATACAAAAGTTTAACCACGTGCTAATCCAACTTAGTCTTTGAATAATTTTACAAAGGCAAGCCAAGGATAACTAACATCTTAGAAAATGTCAGTAATAATAATAATTCTTTCTTTTTTAAATACTGTCTTTTTCATACCCACGGCATGTAAAGTCAAGCTACTAATTACACAATATTGTATTGTAATTTAGCCTAGCCAAAAGACTGTAGTGCATTGTTTATAAATGTTACAAAATTCAGAGTCACTTTGTATTAATTGCTGTATTTGATAAGGGCTGGGTATTGTTCGAAAATGTTTGTGACTTTTACTTGAGGAATTAACATACCAGTTCCTGAATTATGCTTTTAAAATAGATTTTTTAATTGAAAATCACATTCCACGTTATGGTACCAGTACCAAACCTAAATTTTATTTTTAAGCTTCTTGGCATTTTTGCACATTTTTAAGCAGTTTCATAGCATCAAAATGAAAGCCTGATTACCACTGTGGTATGATAACTGAGCTGATTTGCCAGATGATGCTGTAGACATGAATGTTTTAACAAGCTAACCTATGTTTGTTCTAATTCATTAGCTACTTTCAGTCTTAAAAAATTTTAGCTTTTGATTGATATATCTGTTTATTGGCATAAGTTAATCTGTCACATGAAGGTTGCAGTCACCTTCTAGAAAACCTGACCTTCATTCACAAGAACTGTTTTGGGTTAGAAAATGTTCTCAGACAATCACGTAGGGTACATATATTTTTAGGATTGATTTAATATTCATTCCGTCTTGTAGTGCACTGTCTGGTGCTGCTTGCACAAAGCTCTACAGACTATGAAATATGACAAATGTCATCAGATTCATTGTGAAGTTTGCTTCCCCATCCATCAAGTTTACTCTCAAATATATTTTGAAATATACAAAGTCAATATTAAGAAAATAAAATGCCTAAATTGATTATCCATCCAAAGGAGTTGCACTTACATCAGTTTTAATTAAGTGAAGGAATGGACACTGTCAAATTACATCATAACTAAAAGTGGAAGTGTGAAACCAAGGTGTAAAGGAAACATCCATGTGTGTAAAACATAAATAAAAGTAAAAACAAAAAAACATCAAATTTTGAAATAGGACATGTTTACATTTTTACTGATAACTCACTTCACCACTAATTACACAAGCTTATTTTGACTAGTCCTAATGAATAAGTATGCATAGGCCTGAGGCTCTCTGAAGTAATTTGCTCTGAAGCAGCAGGAATAGCCCCAGCGTAAACCCCTTCACTACTTTGCAGTACATACTCAACAATAAACCTGGACAGAAGAAAATATTAGGTTAGAGTTAAGATATGATTTTCGCTGCTCTTAATTCTCTTCGATTGTTGCAGAGTATGGCAGATAATAGAATCATCATAGTGGCTGGTTGGCCCAAGTAAGTCGATGCACTCGCCAAACACACAACTAGTGACATATGAAACAGAAGATTTGAATAGACAAGCTAAGGCGTGGAGCTGTGAAAAACAGGAGTGTAAAGGGAAACATAGATTGACAGATGCACAGCTTATGGACAGACAAATACAGACAAAAAAGTATACTAGACTACCTAGGGGGAAAATGAGACAGGACAGACAGAAGGATCGTGAAGATGAAGACAGAAAAAACATCACTGGGCAGGCCAAGACCTGAAATGAGACAAACACACGACTAGTGACAGAGATGAGGACAGACAGAAAATGTGACTGGACGAACCAGGGAGTGAACTACAAATGGACAGACTGTAATGTTCAGTGAGATCTGGCAGAATTAACTCCCTCTTTCGATCAGATCTGCGGTGTCCCTCCCTGTCTTCAAGCATCATCTGAAGATCCACCTCTTCAAGGAGCACCTTGGTGACTAACTAGGCCTCTTGTTATTGCTGATTAATTTCTTCTTCCCTATATTCCCATGTATTCAGTAAAAAAAAAAAAAATTTTGGGCACTTACATTTTTAACTCCATGCCTTCCTTACCTTTGCTTTAACCTCTGACTTTTCGTCGTCAGGAGTTGTTAGGGTGTGTAACTGAACTGGCATTAACTTGGTTGAATAGCATATGTTGATTTAAGTGTAGGATTTAAGGTTGATGAGCATTCTGTATGTAGACCACTTGAGTACTAATGTACGTCGCTCTGGATAAGAGCGTCTGCCAAATGCCGTAAATGTAAATGCAGAAATAAAGACTAAATTCTTGACTGTCATTGGGATGAACAGAAAACACAACAAACTAGGAGGAAGAGCTAAATAAACAAGAAACAGAACTTGACAAGATGTGGCATGGAAAAAACTGACAAAACTAAGGCTAGGGACTTGTGACAAAAATACATATGTTTTGCAGCCGTGAAGCCATTGGCTCTCACAGGAGAGGTTGGCCACACACCTAACAAGGAGGCCCAGCAGCCACACAAGGCTTCAAGCAAGACCCCAACATGGAGCTTGCAGTGGGGGGCAGTCCACACACTCCTGATGAGAGAGGCCTGTACACAGTGATCACACCAGATCCAGGCCAGCAGCACTGGCAACACAGGGACAGGAAATGGGGAGCCGGCCAACAAGTGGTCCTTTTTTTTTTACCTGTCGTGTCTGGCATCTTAGCAAGCAGAATGGGGCCAGACATGGGCCCCAGCGACCGCGGGCCAGGAGCCCAGGTGGCCGACGGCCGTGGCGCACCTGCCCCCGCCAGGAGCCGGCCCCACAGGCGCAGACAGAAGTGGTCAAGAAGTGGTCTGTGAATCACTAGCAGGTGCTGGCGACACTGGGACAGAAGGCTGGCGAGCCAGCCAGGAAATGCTCTCCGAAGCAGCAGGGGGTGCTGGCGATGACGCAATCTTTGGAGCAGTAGGTACCGCTGTGGGGTCCACATCCCTTCTACCGTGTTCCCCCATAACATGGGTAGTCGCAGTAGAGCCGAGTGCCTGCTTGGTGAAGGTCAGGCAGGAGATAGCTGGGTGAAAACTCCTGCTGCATCCTGGTTTGGTCTATTCATCCGTGATAATAGCTGTCAGGCCCAAGTAAAGTGATGCACTCACAGGAGGGACTCGTGATGCTTTGAACTCAGCACTGCTCCAGATAAACAGTCAAATAAAAACAGTTCCAGAAGCCTCTTTAAAGCCCACCATGATGTAGAAGATGGAAACCCAACAAACAGCAGGTCCAGCTGCTTTTCTAGGAATTATTTTAAGCATGGTTTAGCATGCTGCCTGTTAGTCTATTTTTTATAATGCTACCTTTATATACCTTTTATATCCTCTAACTTAGACAAGCACAACCACAAGTTGTGTGGTGGCAAATTGCAAGAATCAATTTCATGACTTGGAAAAACCACCTTATATTTGCTTGTTTTTTAGTGTACAGAAACATACATCATTTCAGCTTCTCTTGAGGATTATGTTGATATCATCTAATTTTGGCTGCTGTCATTAACACAAGGGAGAATCAGTCAGTTGAAACAGAGTATATAAGTAGCAGAGTAACACTGCATGATTTCAACTGGAGGAAAGACCTAAAAGTTCTGTCTTTTCTGTGAAATAATTTACAATAACTTTTGTTATGTTATTTCACTAGTATAAGATGACAAAAAAATAACTCAGCACTCCTCTGTGAATATATATATATAGTCTGCATATATTGAGCATGTATACCAAAGAAAAAGCTCTCTAAATTGTACAAATATTTATGAAATATTCATTCAGAAGTTTCACTGAAAATGAACTCCAGCCGGGATTCATTTGAAGAGGCTTTTATGAAGAACTTTATTGCAGTTGGATTGGGTGTCATCATAACCTACATCAATGGGATTTTTGTGTTTGCCTTTTGTAAAAATCCAGTTTTCTTTACTGACCCAAGATACATTCTGTACATTCACCTTGTTGTCAATGATATAATCATGCTCTTTCTTTCAGTTACTCTGTATGTTTTGAGTTACACTGTACCCCTTATGAACGTTGCAGTCTGTAGTTTTTTGCTTCTGCTTACATCAACAACAGCAGAAAACTCTGCACTGAATTTGGCTGGAATGGCCTTGGAACGCTACATTGCCATCTGCAGACCGCTTCATCACCCTCAGCTGTGTTCGGTGAAGAGGACGTATATCCTCATTGGTCTGATGTGGCTTCTGACCTTTATTCCTGCAGTTACGGATATTATTATTGTCTTGGTGAATGAACCCATAAGTATTTTCTCAAAATCAGTCATGTGCTACAGCAAGAATATTTTTGGCACAAATCAGCACCTCGTAAAAACAATCTTTATAGAGGCGCTTTATTTATCATGTGTGTGGATGACACTGATCTTTACTTACTTCAGTGTTCTCCGAGCAGCTAAAGCTGCAACATCTGATCAAGTTTCTGCCAAAAAAGCCCGGAAGACTATTTTGCTCCATGGCCTGCAGCTCCTTCTCTGCATGCTTGCCTATGTTACCCCACTTATAAACTATTATTTCTTAGCTTTGTTCCCTCAGTATAGAACCATATTTATGTATTTGAGCTATATACTGTCTAATGTTATTCCAAGGCTACTCAGTCCTCTTGTATATGGAGTTCGAGATCAAAACATGTATAGATATGTCAGAAACTATCTTACATGTAAATTACTCAATACAAAATGATGAAATTTAGCCTTGGAGTCATTTTTACTAGACCAAGCCAAAGAATATACATTCAGAGGGAAGGTATGAGCATTTGCCCCTCAAGCAAAAATGACAGTAAATGAATAAATAAATAAATACATTTAAATTGAAGTCCAGCTACTACAACTTGCAAAGACTGGAATACATAATTTATTAATGTTACAAAATGCAATGTCACTTTGATAACACGTTTATGAATGCTCTACATGTGAAACTATATATTCTAATTGAGTAAGTGTTTTAATAATTGCAGAAATGGGAACCACTCCAATGGTACAGAGAACTGTGCGCATCATTGTTTGGTCTAACACACTTCTCACAGAAACGACATTGGTGTTAGACAACAAATATTAAACCAAATGAAAAGTTAAAGGTAATTCAGAACAGTGTTTAGACTGTTTGTTAGGCATAACATGGGAAATTGTGTCACTATCACCCCACCTACAAAAGATTACCATAATGAGTATAATTGTTTGATGGGGAAAAAGACAAAAAGCACTCAATCAGAGTACAGATAGTTCTAAGTTTGGTTTAATAACCATACTGTGTCGTAGAGTTCTGTCTGGTGGAAAAGCACTAACGACTGTTTTTAAAGTGCAGCATGAAATATGTTCTGAACGTGCAGTCGTCAGTTTCGTCATTAAGTTTTTTCTCTGTATGTTAAGTGTTGAATATTTATTTTGAAACATACAGTGTCACTGACTGACTGATTATAAACCTTAAATGGGTTAAAAGTTGGCCAGAGGAGCTGCACTTACTTTAATTGGTTTCACTGAAGTTCTCCAGATGTCTTATTCTCAAACCTGTGAGCATAGTATCTTTCTGATATAACAGCCACAATAATTGAGTAATAGAGTAATTGCAGGAATTCAGAATTAATTATAGTTGTGCATAACCAGCATGATAAGCAAGGATAGAGAAGCACTTAGGTGACACTGTGGGTATAGTGTTAAATATCATATCCTAATTTTTAAAGTAGAATTCTAAAGCTAAGATATGGAGTGAAATTCCAAATGTTTTTTATTCTGTTTTTACATTTTTTACTGCTCACACTGTGTCAAGCTCAGCAGAGTGAGTCCGCTTTGACCCTTTTCAATGAAGTAACACACTTCAACACTAATTTTGCATGTGTATACATGACAGCAATAACATTTAAAAATTATGTCTTACAAGTACCAAAATTATTTAAACATTTACATTTACGGCATTTACCTGGCGCTCTTATCCAGACCAACGTACATCAGTGTTCAAGTAGTTCACATCTGTTTTTCAAACCTGTAAATCTATACTTAAATCAACGTCCGCTATTAAACCAAGTAACTGCAGTGAATTATACCTAAACACCTCCTGTCAAAAAATAGTCAGAGGTTAAGGCAAAAAGTAAGGAAGGCATGGAGATAAGAGTAAGGTTTTTTTTTGTTTTATTTTTTTTTTTCAGGTGAAAATGGGGAAGAAGAAATAAATAAGCAGAAACAAGAGACCTTTATTCCTGCACTAACAGATATTATTATTGCCTTGGTGAATGAACCCATCAGCATTTTCTCAACACCAGTTCTTTGTTACATCAAAACTGTTTTTGCCACAAATCAGCACCTCATAAAAACAATTTTTATAGAGACTTTTATAGAGAGTTATCCCAACTTTAGCTTTAGATCTAAGGTGCTGAGCTTACTAGAAGTATAAGAGACATTAAATAAAATTATTTAAGCATACTTTTTGGTATTTCCTACTTTTCTGTTTAGTTCGGGAGACAGACACAGTCTTGATATTATAAAACTCAGGGTGAAGCCTAGGTGACGACCCAAGGCAGCTAGCAGACGGTTGGTTAAGCCAGTTTGTCTGCCGCCTGGCCCCGGCACTGGTTTGTCAGTAGCGACTACCTGAACTGTGCTGCCGGCTAGCTAACAGACTATGGGCTGCAGGAGATGAGAGCAGCACACTCCTGCGAGGGGTGGATACCGTCCTGGGCTAAGAGACCAGGCTTGCCCTCGAACGTGGACCAATTGTCAATAAATCCCACATTGTTTTCCAAACACCACTTGGACATCCAGCAATTCAGTGCTCAAAGCCTGCTGTAAGCCTCGGGGCCAAACCAAACTGGGATAGGGCCAGAGCATACTACTACGTCAGACATAGTCTGGGCTAATTTGCACACCTCTTTAACACTAGCCTTAGTGACCTCTGACTGCCGCAGACAAATATCATTAACCCCTACATGAAACACTATCCTCTCATACCTATGGCTAGCAAGTAGCTTCAGGTTCCCTGCAATGTCCGGCACTCTGACACCCGGTATACACCTGACAGTAGCTGTTGCTGGAGTCCCTAAAGGAGTAGCTAATTTCACATGTTGAAGAACTGAATCACCTATAACGAGAGCACTTCGAACAGGCTTTTCAGCTGGCGCTTCACTGTGGAGGGTAAACCTGTTTGACACATGAACGGGAGGAGGAGAGTGGTGCTCGCGTGCGGAAGCTCTCACGTGAGGGAAAGCTTTGCGACTATGCCGACGAATCGTCACCCAATTGCCCTGCTGCGGGGGCTCTATAGCCGGAGTCGGGGGCGAGCTATCTTCCCCTAAGGCACCCGGACTAGCTAGCAGCACACCTGATTCTCGTCTCCTGTCCCTAGTTAAAGTCCAGATGCACTCCTCTAACTCTCAGACCTTCTCCGTCAGATACGTAACTAACGTACACTTCACGCTGGTGCTAGAGCTATTGACGGAGAGAGGGGCTGAACTAAACATGCTGCACTCCGCGCAGAGAAGGCGCTCGCCAAACTCCATAATGAAACGTTCCGTTTATCGGACCAGTCATTTCTCTTCAGTGGGCTGGTGACGTTGCAGACCGATGGAAGTAGTTTAATAATCGTCCAAAAAGTTAAGTTAACTCACTAGAAGTTATAATTAGCAGCTAAAACAGAAGTACAAACACGCTAGGAACACGCTAGCACGCTGGGGAGCAATGGGTATGTGACAAATAAAGAAGCTTGAATCTTAAATCTGGTTTCTTGTTTGGCTCTTAGAAGATTGTTGTTATTTAGTGAGTAAAATATTTCAAAAAGTTCAATGTTGATTATACAATTAAAAATAAGTATGTGAGGTTATTATATTACTCTGCCACATTGTCTGTGAACTTTATTAGTCATCTAATACACAACATTGGCTTTTAGGATACAGATGCGCGGTACCACATGTACACGCCTCTGTATTCTCCTGATGCCAAGACAGTATAAAACAGCTGATCTGAACAAACTGACCAGTTCGTGGAGCAACACTTCCCAGCTGCTAAAGAAATGTAAAGGATCTGGTATTAAACTTTATTTAAGCTTATTAAGAAAAGAGAAAAATATGATTTAACCTTAATACTCCTCTGTCCACATGTTACTCTCTTGTTTTCTAAGGGTACTTTTAAAAACCTGATGTTGAAATTGAGTGATGCTTGAATTATGTCTTATATAATATTTTAGCAAGAATTACATTTTTCATTTTTTAAAATGTGTGTATATTTATGCATGTTTTTTACTGATGTCTTAATAAGGAATATTGTTTCTTCAGGTTTCTTTAGGTCATTGTCAGAGAGGAATGGCAATGAACCAAACAGACCAATTTGGAACCCCTGACAATTATCAAGAAGCGCTTGCAAAACATATTGTTATTGTCTCTCTTGCACTGATCATTAATGGTATCAATGGAATGTTAGTGAACACTTTCTTCCGCAATCCTGTGTTTCAAAGTGATCCTAGATACATTTTGTACATTAACCTTGTAATCAATGACATTCTCTTTGTATGTGTTACAGTTTCTTTGTATGTTGTAAGCTATGCTTGGCCTTATATCAGTGTTTGTCTTTGTTGTCTACTAATCACAGTAGGTGCAGCTACTTATATGAACACTCCTCTGATTTTGGCTGGCATGGCGGTGGAACGTTACATTGCTGTCTGTAAACCACTGCATCACTTACAGATCTGCACAGTGAAAAGGACCTACATCCTCATTTGTGTGATCAGTGGTATCGGAGTAATTCCTGCAATAATCGACATCATTATTGTCATTGCAATGCAACCTCTTTCTTATTTTAACTCTCTTACCCTCTGTCAGCCATTTGTTATATACAACACAAAGTATCATCTGCAAAAGGCCATCGCTACGCAAAGCCTCTATATGTCTGTTGTGTGGATAACTTTGTTCTATACTTATTTTAGAGTTCTTTTCATCGCCAAAATAGCCTCATCTGGCAATCAGAAAAGTTCAGTGAAGAAGGCTCGCAATACAATCCTGTTACATGGTGGTCAGTTACTTCTCTGCATGCTGTCCTACTTAACCCCCGTAATGGATCGGATCCTGATTCCATTTTTTCCAGCTCATCGAATTAAAATCTCCTTCTTTAATTATCTGCTCACAAACATTGTACCAAGACTTCTGAGTCCTCTCATTTACGGGGCTCGAGATCAGAAGTTTGTGACGCATATCAAACGCAACTTTTCCTGTAAATTAATCATTATAAAGGTTGCACCATAATCTCGGTGAAGTATGAAAATAATCTGGTTAGAACAATTACTCTTAAAGACAGATTTTCATAAATCTTCAGAGACACAAAAATGGCTTCAAAGAGTGATTAAAACCGCTGATTCTTATTTTTCCCAATGTTTTATGCCTATTTTCTCTCATGCACAGATCAAGTGTACTGTTTTGTTTACTTTGTGTTATTTACTTTGTTATGCAAACGATTGTAAATTTAAACTGATTCGGCTTGCCTTTTGACAGTTTTTTATATTTGTTTTTAATACCCTCCATGCCTCATGCCCACCCTCCCCCAAAAATAATGTAATAGAAAAAAACATAACATATAGAATCTGGTTCAGAATCAATTAATTTTTTTATTACATTTTTGTTTACTGAATAAGCATCTACTTAATATTTGTATAAATTGATACCATAGTGCTTGGTTTTATCTCGGTCGGCCTGGAACATAAACGTGACAAATAAATGGTGTTAAGTTAAGCACGCCTTCATGAGATAAAAATTCTCAACAAATTTGTCTCAATTTAAAACAACTGTAATGTCGTTCGGAAACAAAAATGTGCTGATAATTCTGGTAATTCTGGGATTACACAATACACCACTGTAGAAAACTGTTGTATAAAGAAGACTCTTTTTCTTTAGACTCTTAACAACTATTATTTCTTAGCTCTGTTCCCTAAATATAGAAACACAATTTTGTTCTCTTCCTCTTTACTGTCTAATGTTATCCCAAGGCTGCTCAGTCCCCTTATATATGGAGTCCAAGATAAAAAAAAGTTCCAATTTACCAGAATGTATTTAACCTGCAGTTTGCTTCTCACAAGTGGAGTGCTATTTTTACCTGGCAAAGGCAAGGAGAATTCTAATTTGAATTCATGATGTGCCATTTAAGAGCTGTGAGTGTTTTCAGCTCTCTTGTAAAGCACCCTATTGGTCAGTGATTACACATAAAACAAAGTGCAGTGCTCCCGTACTTTCCTCCCCATCAGTTTTTAAAAAACAGTTTTTAAAAATAATTTTAAAAAAATTAAAAGTGGTGAAGAGATGAAAATGTCTAAAAAAACACATACATCAGTTGCACAATAGGAATTAAACAATACACCACAGTAGAAAACTACTGTATAAAGAACTTTTTTCTTTCGACTATTAACATTTTTCCGGTGTAAAGCTACCGGAACCTCAGAAGATTTACCACACTATGTAAACCACTGGCTTCAAACCGAAAGGCCAGATTAACCTGCACATGACCGATAAGGGAAAGTTTGGGGAAATTTACACATCAGTGTACTGGAACTGGAATGAACTGACTGGTCTGGTATATTTATGAGGCGATTAGAAAGAAGTAATGTGGCTCCCACCCCATTCCTGGTGACCCTGAGATCTGCACAATTATATTTCCCTACTCCACATGAACAGGAGCTTGTTAATTAGGTAATAAGTTGAAATCGGATCAGACAAACAATGTGTATATTCCTTCTTTATAATGTGATTAGAAAGCTGTTAGAAAGACTTTCCTAATTGGTACAAAGCAACGCATCCATACATCTGAACCTTAACCAGGGCGGCAGGGATGCTGGAGCCTACCCAAGAGGTCATAGGGTCAAAGGCAGGACCACCCTGGACACGTCACCAGTCCATCACAGATAACAATAGTCACACCTAGGGGCAAGTTATCACCTGACATGCCCATTTTTTGCTCAGTGTTTTACCAAGAGTGTCTGTTCTCAGTCAAATACAAAAGAACTGTAGTTTGTTCACCAGTGCACTAGTGTCCACTAGTAGTGAACTTCCTTCAGGAATACAGACCCAAAGCAACAAAAAACTGTGAATTGGCAAATACTAATGGATAGCACTGTAGACTGTAAACCTTTCATCACTTTTAACAGTTGAAAACATGGGAGGGCTGTGTGGGTTCATCCACAAAGCTGATAGTTTGTGAGTATTTTAGGTAGCAGTGAGAGATGGAAGATAGCTGTCCTCACTTTCACCAATCTGTGAACC
>JBBPCX010000114.1:27077424-27090884 GCA_037974365.1 Hydrocynus forskahlii | reverse complement strand
TCACTAATCAGTCCCTCATAAAGCAGAATGAGGTGCTTGTGTAGGAATTTAACAGAAACTGGCATGGAATGGTTTCATACTCATAGAGATGCTGATTTAAACATTTTAAAGTTGGTCTCTTATTTTTTTTCCCAGAGCTGTATTTCTCCAAATCATCACAATAAAATAACTGCTGAACCTTCTTGTGAGACAATAATTGATAAATAGTATCAGTGTCTGTATCAGTATCAGTAAAATCCTACCCATACCCTTCCCTACTTCACTAAGATTATCTGTGCTGCCTTTGCTCATGTATGACTTAAACCAACCATTTGTCTATAGTGGGTGCAGAATACAGGTGAGTCATTCTTCTCACAACTCTTAAAGCCATAAACAGCTGGTATTGTTTTTACATTACACTATTGTGCTGCTGTACGTACTGTACAGAGTTTGGGAAACATTAGGCACGTTTAACTTGCAGGCGAACCAAAAAGTGTCCAATCTGTACTCTTATTTTGGACCCTGGTTATATTAAGAGGTCAGTGGAATGAAGTTGTGCCATGAGAGCTCCCAGCGTTTCCTTACTGTATGACCTGCTTCCGCCAACAGAGCAGATGACGGCCGAACGTGTTGCATAAATACATAAATGAATTTACAAATGTATGTATAAAGCTAACGCATGTGATGCAGCGCATCTGGGCTGTGGCAATGTTATCTATAATTCATAAAGCTCATTACGCAGGAGAAAATGAAAACACTCCTAAAACATTTCTCTGAATTGTTAAATATTGTTGATGGTAGTTCCTTACCAAGCAGGAGCTTTGACTAAAACTGTCTAGTCGGTGTATCCAGTTGGTTTAGTAGATGTTTATGTAAACAGACCCAAAACTGGTGTAGTCCAACATAGGCAGGGACCACGATTTGGGGCTTTTCCACTGGCACAACGAACCGCGCCATACCACTAACAAATGTTTTTCTGTTGCAAATAAAGCAAACCAGACCCGAGCTGCTTGATGGCAGGGCCAAAAGTGGGCCATTTCGGTTCAGCACGGTTCCTGTACACCTGTGGAAAAGTGCCTTAATTGATAACGGTTACATTTACGGCATTTATCAGACACTTTTTTCAAAAGCGACTTCCATTCCCTAACTACAGGGGGCAGTCTTCCTTGTGCAACTTGGGGTTAAGGGTCTTGCTCAGGAACCCAGTGGTGGTATGCTGAAGGTAGGATTCGAACCCATGCCCTCTTGGGCCAGAGGCAAGTATCCTACTCACTAGGCCTCCACCACCCCCAAGAACATACTGTCCTCGGCCCTGTTGAGCGTTTTGCCAGCTTCAGCCCCCTAAAGATTCTCGCCAGCCTCCTAATTTGTTTTGCATTTTACTTTGTCTCTTAGTCTTCTCATTAATTCAGCAAACGGATATCTGAATTTCCAGGGAACTGTCAGGCCTACAAGATCCAAGAATAAAGCATGACTTCTGAATGAAGCCGTATTGTTTAATTAGCAGTGTGTCTGACAGGTGTGCTTTATGCTCCTGCAGAGAGGTGCAGCATGGTGAAGGAGATTCTCCCTGCGTGGGACCAGGATCCAGATGATCGGCTGGTGAACGTCAACGTGGGTGGCCTGAAGCACAGTTTCTGCTCCAGCATGCTCCGGAAGTTCCCAGACACGCGCCTGTGCCGCCTTCTGTCCTGTGACACGGAGGAAGCCATTCTGCAGGTGTGTGACGACTATGACGTTCAGAAGAAGGAGTTCTACTTTGACCGGAACCCTGGCCTCTTCCCTTATGTCCTCCATTTCTACCAGACCGGAAAGCTGCACATCATGGAGGAGCTGTGCGTCTTCTCCTTCTGCCAGGAGATCGAATACTGGGGCATCAACGAGTTCTTCCTGGACAGCTGCTGTAGTTATCGTTACCACGATCGCAAGCTGGAGAGCCATCACAAGTCCTGGGATGAGGAGAGCGACGTGAGCAGTGTGGACACTTCTGTAGATGAAATCTCTGACCTTAACAAGGACATCCAGCATTTCCAGGACGTGCGTTGCGGTAATGTTCGTAAGTGCCTCTGGCTGACATTAGAAAATCCAGGCTATTCCATCCCCAGCAAACTCTTCAGCCTGCTGTCCATCAGTGTCGTATTAATGTCAATTGCCACCATGTGCATCAACAGCATCCCGGAGTACCAAGTGTATGATGAGAATGGTCAGATAATCGAGGACCCGACCATGCAGGCTTTGGAGATTTTCTGCATCTGCTGGTTCACTTTTGAAGTGGTGACACGGATGCTCCTCGCCCCGAACCGTCAGAAGTTTTTCCTCTTGCCGCTCAACATGATTGACATCGTTTCAGTGGTGCCCATTTACATCACACTCTTTTTTGACCTCCTTGCTGGGGGCGAATCTGAGCTGGGCAACCTGGGGAAGATTGTCCAGGTTCTCAGGCTGATGAGGATCTTCAGGGTGCTGAAGCTGGCCAGACACTCAACAGGGCTGAGGTCCCTTGGTGCAACGTTACGGGTAAGACACTCAAAACACCGCCTTTTAAATCTTTTCATCTTTTATTGATTTCCTATGCATTCTATTATGTATCACAGTATTGTTTGCTATTATCATTATTATTATTATATTATTATTATTATTATATTATTATTATTATAAAAAAATAATTTCCTCCTACAATTTGAAATATTGGCATGGTTCCAATGTCAAAACGTCCTTTAATATCCAGTTTAGTGCACATGTATTCCGATTTTCGATCATGTAATCAGGGGCTGAGTATTGATTGTTTTAAAAAAGGTTTTTTGTGGTCAAATCACCTTAGTGTGTAGCAGAGAGAGAGTCTGTGACGTCATGACTAAGGCGGCATGAAAATGTGAAGCTAAAGACACAGCGGACTCATAATCAGACTTCAAGACACTAAAGCTCAGGTCAGTTATAAAAAAGACGAGTGTCATGGTTTGTTGTGGTGTAATTAAACACAGCGACTTGTATTTTTTCCACCCATTTTCAGGAGAGAGTGGTTTGCTCCACTTATTTTCCTCCTTAACTATAAGTGGCGTAGTAAGACACAGTGAGTTAACACCCCCTCGGTGGTTCAGCAGTAAAAGTTTCAGTATACCCAGTGACAGTTCTGCAAGAGTCAGCTTAAAGATGTTTATATGGTTGGGCTGGGTCAAGAGCATAGCATGCATATCCTCAACTAGACCAGTTCTAAAATGGTTGTGTCCTAATGACGGGAGTCAGAGTTGTGTCCTAAAGAGCACAATAGCAAACATTGTCTTTGTATCGGATAAATAGCTTAGTCCCAGTTTCTGTGTCAAATATAGCCTGGTGTTTGTGCAGTCATGAGTACACAACTGAGCATTTAAAAGATGCAGTGGTTGGCTACTTACTTATGTTTTTTTTTTTTTTTTACCTCTGTAGGGTAGAAGAATATGGTTTAAGTTAATACTGGAATCCAGTTAGGCATGGAAGTGTCAAGAGCATTGATTCGTTTTTAAAAGTCTCTTTTCCTGTCAGTCTTCCCATATTTGTTTTACATAATAGTACTAGGGAAGGGTATGGGAGAACTTTACTGATAGTGGTATCAATACTGATACTGATCAGTACTTTTATTGGTTCTACTCCATAATTTGCTGCAAAAAATAAAGCTGTCTCATGAAAAGATAATTAGAAATAAGGATCTGAACTATGTCCTGAGTTTCCGGTATTTATAATGATGAAGGAGCATCGCTACAAATGTTCTGATCAACAAATGTGTGTTGGTGAAGAGCAGAGCGCCGCTTCGTCCCTCCACTGATCCAATCCTGCGTCCGCCGTTCGGAAACGCAGCTGTTAGAATGCAATAACGCTGCAGAAGCACTGACAGCAGCACTGTTTGTCTAGGAGATTCTCCATAATGTGGTACCAGTTTAGTACCTGCTCTCCATACCCATCCCTAAGTAGCACATCTTGCTGGAAATGCCATACAAGCTCACATTCCTTGCTGTTCCATGTTTACCTTTCTAGCACAGCTACAGAGAGGTGGGCATCCTGCTGCTGTACCTGGCTGTGGGCGTGTCTGTTTTCTCTGGAATGGCCTACACCGCAGAGTATGAGGAGGACGTCGGCTTGGACACCATCCCTGCTTGCTGGTGGTGGGGTACAGTTAGCATGACTACGGTCGGTTATGGGGACGTCGTGCCCGTCACGGTGGCGGGAAAGCTAGCAGCTTCCGGCTGCATCCTGGGCGGCACGCTGGTGGTGGCCTTACCCATCACCATCATCTTCAACAAGTTCTCGCATTTCTATCGCAAACAGAAAGCTCTGGAGGCCTCGGTGAGGAACAACAACAAGAAGAGGCTTAGGATGAATCGTCAGGACAGGGACGGGGAGGAGGGATCCGAGGGGGACAGTCAGTGTTTGGAGGACGAGGATGAAGATGGAGATGGTGGAGGTGGTGTGGTGAACTACAGCTACGTACATCATCCGCTTCCAACGTTTTCATCTCAGTACGAGAGAAGAGCTCCACTCGCATGTGGAAAAGAACTTTACGAGCTCTGAGAGTAGTGTCCGCGCTTCCATAAGTACAAATGTAAGGTCGTAAATGTACATGTTTATGCAAAGATTTTCATTTCACTCCAGAATGATCTACCACTTAATGGAGCAATGGTGAGATCACAGCCTGACCGCAGCCTCAGAACAGTGCTGTTAGCTGGACATGACTGGGAAAACAGCATTTTAATACAGTAGCGGCCACCCGTGTCAGTCAGTATTTCTGTACATAATTCTACTATCAGCCTGCTTTTTTTTGCAGAGATGGAGCTTCGTAGGAAGGACCTCCAGCTGTGGGTGGTGATGTGAGTCTTGTTCTGATTTCTCATGACAGCTGGACTAATTATGAATAAGGAACAATAACATCCTTGTTCTCTGCGTCGTTTAATTCATTGAATTGGATGGATGCTCTTTGCAGCTGTCTGTAGGTGGTGTTTATGCAGGAGAGATCTGAGGAACGTACTGATGAGTTTTCACACTATATCCTTCTTGATTAAATATTATAATTTTAGCCCTGAATTAAAAAAAAAAAAAACTTTAATTCCCGTGACCATCAACAGATGTTGTCAGATGAGCCCAGTCAGTCCTATTATCCCTGGCAATGATAATCTCATGGTATTGTCAAAGATTCATCAAAGCTGCATAGAAGTGAGAACCCAGATGGCAAACTGTGATTGAAACAGTGTTGTTTGATGTGATAGCAAAGTAATTGATCTTTGATGTAGGACTTGCAGTGATCTTGTTCTCGTTGATCCAGCTGCTCTCGCTGATGGGTGAACAGCTGTTGATTGACTGGGTCAGTACTGATTCACTCTGGTTGTTTGGATTTAACATTGAAAGGATCCACAAAATATAACACCTCTTACTTTCTGAGCATTTAGCGCTCACACTCTAATTCAGAGTTACAGCGCTGGACTGGTGCAGTATTTATCTCTATTTATCTGACTTTTATTCCTACACGGCAGCACTGCCTTGGCGAGGATCATACCTCTGACCTTCCGTATTCAAGACTTCTCATTTCAAGGCTTTCTTAAGACCTTGTCTTCCCAGCACCTGGAATGGCATGCAACCTACTAATAAAATACAGACTTTATGAAATTGTTGTATAGCTTCGAAACAAGTGGTGACTTGAGGGCAATTGATTGCTGTGTGGCAGAACCTGCCCGGTTGTTGCTTATTTACCATTTATTTATCGTTTGCAAGCAGCATACCCCATTCTACCTTCATGTATACACCGATTAGCTACAACATTAAAACTACTGACGGATGAAGTGAATGAAACTGATCATCTTGGCAACAGGATCTGAGACACTGACAAGAACCAAACTGTGATGTCTGGATGACTTAACATCAGATCTTATAGGGGGGGGGGGGTTCCCAGTATGCAGTGATTAGTACCATTCAAAAGTTGTCCAAGGAAGGACAACAGGTTAACCAGTGACAGGGTCATGGGCGCCCAAGGCTCACTGATGGTTGTGGAGTGGTGTACAGGGTGGGTGAGGTCTAGTGGGTAGGATACCTGCCTCTGGACCAAGAGGTCATGGGTTCGAAGCCTACGTTCAGCATACCACCACTGGGTTCCTGAGCAAGACCCTTAACCCCAAGTTGCTCCAGGGAGACTGCCCCCTGTAGTTAGGGAATGGAAGTCGCTTCGAATAAAAGCGTCTGCTAAATGCCATAAATGTAATTGAGTGCATAGCTGCAGACCGGTCAGAGTGCCCATGCTAAACACAAGTTCCAAACTTGATTAATCATGTTTTCTTTTACATCATGTGCTTTGGTGACTGGACGTAATGCGACGTTACATGGGCCACCAACACCCTTGCTGTGCTGTAAGCTCTGCCTGGCTTGGTTTAAAAATTCACACTTAGTTTCTCATTCTTTCCCATTTTAGCCCAAAATGTGTCATGGTTGTCATCAGAAATTCTCCGTACGAAATTACGTGTAAGACCACATTGAGACTTTTTCATTTTAATTGGTAATTGGCAGTTGGTCTTTGCGCTGGTGCCAGATATCAAATCACACCCTTTTGTTCTTGTGGAGTCCATGCTCTGTCAGGTCAGAGCTGTTTTGGCTGAATGAGGGGGACCTATTTAATATTAGGCAGGAAGTTTTAAAGTTATGGCTGATCGATGTTTGTAATTTACCTGAAATGATGCTTCTTGACTAGAAGGTCTGACCAGGCAAAGCCAATGGTGGGTTACCAGCGGCTGGATGGGGGCTCCGCCATTCACAGTCATGACGATATGGCTGGAGAGAAGGTGATGTAGAAAGAATTGGCAGCCACATTCAGGAAATGGCAAAAACTCCAGACATTATGAGTGCACAAACTAGAGAACTGTGGTGTGGGATTTTACTAGCTATCTTGTGTCATTTCTCTTTTCTCTCATTTGCCCAGATTTCCAGCAGACGCTGCTACTCTGGAGATCAGAATTGTCCTTTGTTTTTTAAATGAAACAGATGAGTCTGAGTTTGCGATCTGAAGGCGTACCGTACCCAAGTCCAGCAGAACCTTGCTGAGTACAGCTTAATCGGGCCTGAGCACTAATGACGAGGTGCACTGTTTAAAAGTCACTAGTGTAAGTTTTGTTCCTCTCACTTTACCAACCTGACGCTCCTTTAGAACAGAATTAGAACAGTGGTTCTGAGAAGTCTTGTTCTAAAACTGAAACGATTCATGGTGGAGGGATACATGAAGGGTTTCATGAGGCAAAATAGTCTCCAAAGAAAACTGAATTCGTTCAGATTTACTATTTTACATCATCAGATTTTTACATGCATACATATAAAAATTTTCACTTGTTTGATGTGGTGTTTCACTCTGAAAAATGTAGATTATAAAATGAATTAAAATGCAACTGACCCATTACGAATTGACACTGAAAGGAATGATTTTGATCCACATTGCTCACTTGTTGGCTATTTTTTAGTTTGTTCCAAGATTCGTTTTTAAATGCATGTTTTAGCGCAGTCCTTATCCTCACCTCTGCCAAGCAGCACTGTATTGTTATTGTTCCACAGAAATAAATTATAACCAGCAGACTCCCTAATTTACCCTAAATCGCTGGATGTTTCGGTTACACGACTTAACTTATTTAGGAGTTTGTTTACAAGTGTTTCATCGTTCCACTCATGGCCGACCCCAGGGAGTGAAAGTGTGAAGTAGATAATGTTTCCAGTGTCTAGTTTGCTTTACCTGATTTGCAGTGACTCCTGGCCTACAAGCTAAACTCAACAGGTCTTTAAGCATGGCTCGTTGTGTAGCTGCTTCGGTCGAACCTGCTGTATCACCAGTTTTAGCTTCGTTTTGCATGGGTCAGTGTTTGTTCACGTTCATCTCCAGGAGACTCACTTTGACGTATTATTCAGTCGTCTTTCAGAGGACTTTGTAGTTAAAATAAATACATGACATTCCCATCTCACCTGGAGGGAAAAGCTGGTTAGTGGCTGCTCAGTTACGCCCCCTGCTGATGCTAGTGAAGTTAGAACCAGAGTGAATTTCTCCTCATGTGGAGGGGCCCCATACAGATGTACTAGGCTCCTCATAAGGACGTTGATGCACCATTCTTTAACATTTAGCTTCTGTCAGCGCCATAAAGGCCTTAGAAATTAACAGCCATAAATAGACACAGGTCGCTGAAAGTGCTTGACTTTATAGACTGAATTTCAGTGAGTTTTAGGAGATTCGGCCTGGAAAAGTCCCTGAATTTGATGTCTGAGAAGGTGTGGAAACTGATGTAGAAAATGAAAAGTCTGGATTTTTTTGGAGAGTGATGAACTACATTTTATAAAAATAAATCTGGGTTGCCCTGTTTGGCCAGTGCAGCTCATACTGTAGTTTCCAGATCACTGCAGTATGAGCTGCAGTTTTACTTATGGACCACATTCTTCAGCGCAGTGTTCCGCTTTAAGCGGTAAAACATAATACAGAGCTCATGAACCGACTGTCTGTTCAACTCAAGTCCAAAAACCTGGTATTTTAGTTACCAAATATGAACTGCATTTAAATTACAGTTGCAATATTGGTCAGCAAAAATATTTTCCCTGGTGTGTTATGCATATAAAATAGAGTAGAATATTTTTGTCATTGCAATACACAGGAATGTCCAGTGCAATGAGAAGAGTTGCAGCTCTGGAGATGCTTCTCTTGTAACTATAAGTACAAAACATATACAGCAAATAACAAATAGTGTAATATTCAAGTGGATACCAGTATTTAAGGAGACAAAGTGTCAAATGTAGAATTCATTCGCTGTACTGGCATAGAGCAGTGTATGAGGAGATAGAATGAATAAGTAAATTACTAAGCAGCATAGATATGATACATACATAGATAGATAACGAAGTAACAGTTCAATATCAAAAATAGCAGCAAAAGCAATATAAAACAAGGATTAAATAATGTGATTTGGAGAGGTAGTGTAATATTAAGGTTAAACTTGGATACTAATGGGAGGATCAGGCCTTATATTGCAAGCAAATACATAAACTACAAGTTTTTATTGCACCAGCGCCTCAGCCCTGTTTTATCCACATGTTGTTTTATATTGTTTTGAAGGGGGTGTACCTGGGCAGTTAAAGACTATTTTTACTCTGTTCTTTTCAGGAATTTCCCTCATGGCTGGTCGGCTGAGGTGATTTTTGCTGCTGTTTTTGTTTGTACCATAAGTTTAAAACAAGCCTCTCATTCCTTTTCCAGCCTCTCTCTCTCTCTCTCTCTCTCTCTCTCTCTCTCGCTGTCTCTCCCCCCCCCCCCCACGTCTCTGCGCTGTTGTCGTCCCGCCAGTGCTGCAGCCTAATGGCCGCAGTATTGTGTTGCATATATTCCTCCTAATAAACCGACTCTCCTCCCAGCTCATGTTACGGAAGGTTTGTTCTGAAGGGAAGCGCATTAAAGGAAACTGAGCTGAGCTTCAGGAACAACTGGGGATTTTCACACTTCTCTCTGTACCTCGATGTCTCTCTGTCTCTCTCTCTCTGTCTCTCTCTCTGTCTCTCTCTCTCTGTCTCTCTCTCTCTCTCTCACACACTTTTTACCTTTCACCATCTCTTTATCTTTCTCTCTCAGTTTGAAGCTTGTAGGTGGTGTTTCTTTCTTTTCCCATCTCTCTGTCTCTTGCTGTACCTCTCCTTCTCCATCTTGTCCTCTCTCTCGACCTCTGTCCTTCTCTCTCGCTCTCGCTCGCTCTCTCTCTCTCGCTCTCTCTCGCTCTCTCTTTCTCTCTCTCGCTCGCTCACTCCCTCTCTCTCTCTCTCTCTCTCTCTCTCTCGCTCGCTCACTCCCTCTCTCTCTCTCTCTCGCTCGCTCACTCCCTCTCTCTCTCTCTCTCTCTCGCTCGCTCACTCCCTCTCTCTCTCTCTCTCTCGCTCGCTCACTCCCTCTCTCTCTTCGCTGTTCGTTGTTTGGTGAATTAGCCCGGGTAGTTTGTCTCTGGTAAACTGGTGTTCGGTTTGTGTTACTGCAGGTCGACTCTTGCAGCAAATATGCAAAACAGATTATGCAAATCCTGCAGTTCTAGCTAAATTGTGATGGATGTTCAGTTTTGTGAATTCTGTCAGTGATCTGTACTTGAAATCCTGTTTGAACACACTGTGACCGGTTTCCGTGGCAGAAGCCTGAACTTCAGGGAAGGTCAGTTCCAGCTCCAGCACTAAGCGTTCCATTATTTAGCTAAATATTAACGGAATAGTAACGAATCCTGTGGAATCGCCTGGAAAAGTGACAACTGCACTGCGAGACGCAGAACTTCGATGTAAAATATTGCTTTTGTTCATCTGAAGTTTTGCACTGTGTTCTTTCATTCAGATGTTTGAGTTGAATGAAACCTGTTACAATGCTTATGAGATTAATAATTGTAAGTTGAACAGATTTTATTTATTTATTAGCAGTGTATTCCACGTGTGTCTAATCCAAAGAGTTTATTTCACCTGATTCTAGTTGGTCTCAGTCTTTCGTGGTCCTGCTTGGTTGCAACCACGTCATCCTCTTTGTGGATAATACTGGACACCCCTAGAGTAGCCTTGTAGCCTCTTTGAATCAGAATCGGACAACTTTATTGATCCTGGAAGAAATTGCTTATGTTATGACAGCACAGAGACAAGAATCATATAAAACATAAAATCAATATAAAACTCTCAAGAAAATACTCTGAAATTACTCTGTCCTAAATACACTATTTTATATACACAAAATGCTGTGGTCAGTAAGAGAATTGGACATAAATACAATAGATCTTATACGTAAACAAATACAAACCTGGTTCAGAGCATTAACCTGTAAAAAAAAAAAAAAAATAGCAAATACCTTTTAAATAGTTAATCTTTTTTTGTTTTTTAACCATAAACATGGTTTAAATATTTTGTTTTTCCAGGTATAGAAACAGTTGAAAAGTTTATTTGAAACCCTGTGTGCTCCACAACATTGGTCCTCATGGTCCTGTTGGTGTAGCGAACCATTGACCTCCAACTCTGGACCTGGGCAACACCTGGGGTGTCCAGTCTTATCCACAGAGTCTTTGTTCCAAGCCAGCAGGAGCTTCCCTGATTCTACCGGGTTAATCAGTGACTCTGAAGTCTGATCAGGAGAGCTGGAATGACCACCTGCAGCCACAAAACACCTTGTCAGATTGGACTTTAGTGATGTGGAGGTCAGGGAATGGGACCACATCTGCTTGAGCAACAAACAGATTCATTCCTCAACCTAAACCTGCAATAATAATGTTATTTCTAACTTCTTTGTCACTTTCTGACCTTCCTCATAACAAAATTTTCCAATAAGTTGACCTGAACCCACCCCACCCGCAGGTCATGGATGGACCCGGCTATTACTATTGGACACCCCTGGGTTACACTAAGAAGAATCCTTGAGCAAGACTGCTAATGCTCTGTAACACATTTAAACTGTAAGATATGCTGCATAAATGTATAAATGTAAATGTAATCCAGTACTGGGACTGAGAACCACTGCTCTTTCAGAAGCAGAACCTTTCTCCTGACTAACGTGTGGCTGTGTAATTCACTGGGTTCTCTAAACACCGGAACATCTTCATAGGCTGTTGTACTTGTTATTTCTTTTCAGGAACTGTGCAATTTTGTAATATGCAAACTGTGCTGTGTGTCCATTCCCTGCTAGAAGAACTGTAACCAAAGACGATGTAGAAGATAACCATGTTGTTCCAGCGAGCATATGTAACAAATGATTTTGGAAAGATGCTTTGCGGTGCTATGAGCCGTCAGTGTTCAACTAAACATGAAATAAAACAATGACAAATGGCTTTGTCTCCTTTTGCTCTCTGTGGGAGGCTCTGGCAGCTCTTGGGAGATTTCGCAGCACAATCAAATCCGCGATTGTGTTTCTCAGCACTCTCTCCTTTCGCTGGCCTTCCATATTTAGGGTGAAATAAACACCGAGTCGGGGCAAGATGATGGATGTGGAACACAAAGTCAAACCTTGACCCCACTAAAAATTCTCCTCTAGTATTTTGGCTGAGAAAGGATGGGACTCATGGAAATTAAAGGAGGGAGATGAATCGGGGCCAGTATTCCATATTAGCCCTCCTACAGCGAGAGGCCGTGATCTTAAAGGAACGTCCCAGCACTTTTCAGCCAAGCATCTGTCAGCTGCATCTGTCAGAATAATGCTGAGGTCTGCACAACTTTATAGTAACAAGTGCTTTACTCCAGATAAATCTAAAGAATATCAAAGTTTTTCCCCACCAAACATCCCCTAAACACAATGGTAGAGGCTGATCATTGCTGTGGTGGGTTTTCTCATTATTTATGTTGTGTGGCTGTTTGTCTGCAAAATTAGAGACAAAAATAAAAGAAGCATTGGTGTTACAGGTTGGTGTTAGTGAACTGCATAATAAACTTTGTGTAAATAGGAGGGAATGGCCGACTAACTTTAGTGCTAGAGCTGGAAAACGGTGTTGGCTGATGTGAGTCAGTAACGTTTGACGTCAAAAGTAACGTTGACTAATTTATAACATCAGTGTTTTGACGTCAAACAGGAGGTTTTAGTGAAGCTGCACGACAGTCAGTTAAAAAACTAGTTCTGTTAGTTTTATGGTTTGCATGCCTTGAGTCATTTCAGCGTTCGCGTTTTAAATCAGTCGGCACAAACATATCGATCAACGTGTTTGCTTAACAACAACAGCGAAAATTTTTTCATGCCAATTAACCGTATGGTTTTCTGCAACTAACCGCATTGTTATACACAAAATGAAATTAATTCAAAAGTAGTGTATTGCGCACCTTTATTTTTAAAGTACTGCTATATGAATAAAAGTGCAATAATATATAGTTTGCAAACACTAAACAAATAAGGAGCTGTTCCCTTTAACAAACAGCAGTGTTCCCTTTAACATACAGTTCAAATATTTCTATCTCAACATAAACATTAATGTAATCAAATCAAATATAAAACCAAAGCTATTTTATCACATTATATCTAGTTTGTTATAGAACAACAGGTTCCCCTCAGAGTCCAGAGCATTACAGCAGGTGTAAAGGGGGACTAACTCTATATTAAAGGCTATGTTTATGAATGCAGTGTCATTAAAGTCCCTGTTAATGTAATGGTCAGGTGTCCCATTACTTTTGTCCATATACTGTATGTTGACTTGTGAATATTTGTACTGTCCTTCATAAGAATTTAGTTTTTAGACATACGTCTCTTCTGAAATCAAGAATATCATGGGGAAACTGTCCTCTCTCTGCTGCTGTAGTCTTCTGGGAAGACTTTACACTATGGTCGGAACATTGCTGTGAGGATTTGATCATGTTCGGCCACAACAGCTCGTTAACACACCTGCTCCACTAACCAGCTCGTTAACACACCTGATCCACTAACCAGCTCGTTAACACACCTGCTCCACTAACCAGCTCGTTAACACACCTGCTCCACTAACCAGCTCGTTAACACACCTGCTCCACTAACCAGCTCGTTA
>JBBPCX010000114.1:27052058-27063056 GCA_037974365.1 Hydrocynus forskahlii | reverse complement strand
CATGTTTGTGGCTGTAATGTGACAAAATGTGGAAAAGTTCAAGGGGGCCGAATACTTTTGCAAGCCACTGTATATCTACACTCACTGTCCACTTCATCAGCTCCACTGACTCTATACAGTGGCATGCAAAAGTTTAGGCACCTTGGTCAAAATTTCTGTGCCTGTGAATAGTTGAGCAGGAGACGAACTGATCTCCAAGAGGCATAAAGTTAAACATTCTTTTCAACATTGGAATCAAGATCAATGCACTATTTTTGTTTTGTGTAATTTTAGAATGGAAAAATGAAAGAAGCACCATGCAAAAGTTTGGGCACCCCAAGAAATTTGAGCTCTAACATAACATTTACCAAGGTCTCGGACACAAAATAGCTTGTTAGGGCTATGGTATGTTCACAAGCATCGTTAGGAAAACGAGATGATGGCTCCTCAAACCTTTTTCCAACGATCAGCAGCTGAGGCTCCTCTAGCACTCTGAGCATTAAAATAATTGATACCCACAACGTAGGAGAAGGCTGTAAGGAGACAGCAAAGTGTGCTAAGGTAGCCATTTCCTCTGTTTGTAATATAATTATGAAATGTTAACAGGAAAGGAGAGGTCAAGTTCAGATGCTGGAAGATCTAAAAAAAACTTTCTGAGGTAAGTGCTCAGAGGCCTGCTGAGAGGCAAATCAGGAAGATTCAGCAGACTCTGGGGTGGTGGTCCATTGTTCTGCTGTGCACTGACAAAGGGATCTTCATGGAACAGTCATCAGAATAAAATCTTTCCTGCATCCTTGCCATGAAATTCAGCCTTTACGATGCTTGTTCTCGATGGACTACTTGAGAAGGTGAGAAGATCATCTTAAGAGAAGATCTTCTCAAATCCACAAGGTGGTGGACTTGAGAAGATCACGGTCTCCGGTTACTCCTTTGTTCATTAGGGGGGTGGGTGTGGAGATTGTTTAGGACTACAGATACCTGGGTGTGCACACTGACAACACACTGGACTGGTGTAAGAACTATCCGGCCACATAAAGAAGGGTCCAATAGGCTGTACTTCCTACATAGACTCCAATCTTTTAGAGTCTGCAACACCATGTTGTGGGTGTTCTACGAGTCGGTAGGGGCTGGTGCCACTTTCTATGCTGTGCTGTGCTTGGGCGGCAGCATGAAAGTGGCAGACCCAAAGAGACTCAAGGAACTGATCACGAAAGCTGGCTCAGTGGTGGGTGAGTAACTGGACAACACTGAAACTGAGACTGAAAGGAGAACATTGTCTAGACTTCAGTCCATCACGGACAATGCTGATCACCCATTCCAGTGTGGTGGACGAACTGAGAAGTGATTTTGCCACAGATCACAGTGCCAGTTTTTAAAAGAATCCCTCTGCAAATGTCTTGGAATAGGGAACATCTCATTAGTTGAGGGAATAAAGGATTAAATGAAACACCAGCAAACTCTTGAAGCAAACATCACACCATCGGTTAAAACCTGAAGATGAAATAAGGATGGCTTCTACAACAGGATAACAATCCTAAACACACCTCAAAATCCACAACGGACCACCTCAGGAGTCGGGTGCTAAAGGTTTCACTGTGGCCCTTGCAGTCTTCCAATCTGAACATCATCAAAAATCTATGAATGGACTTCAAAAGAGCAATGACAGCCCAAGAGCCTCATTGAACTAGAGGCCTTTTGGAAGGAAGAATGGGTGAAAATTCCACAAAGACTGAACAACTCTCCGCTGTATACAAGCTGGTCCAGAGGGGACTTTACTAAGTACGGCCCATGTGGATATGTGACAATGGAGAATAAGCATTGTATTCATTCTGATATTTGACGTAACTGCATTGTTTATAGTGTTCAACCAGCACCAATCAACAACCCAGTCAACAATCACCTCCCCCTGCTTTCCGGCTCTACTTTAATTGGTAGGCTGTGCCAGAACAATTTCATTTTAAATATTGTGGGAATACTGAACTGCTTTCAATCTTACTTTGTTGAAAATATCATGAGTATGTCGAGCCACGAGCCCTGAATATTCTATCAAACCAAATCGTGAGTTGGCTGTATCTTTACACCTCTACTGACCATGTAGAGTGCCCATAGTTTGGCAAGGGTGCTCTTTTCCTTCACTCTAAAATTGTACAAAGCAAAAATAAATAAATAAAACATTATTCTTGCTTAAAAAGAATCTTTTACCTTTGTCTTTACTCATTTTGGAGATTTATTCATCTTCTACTCACTTGACTATTTGCAGGAATATAAAATCTGATCAGTAGTGACCAAACTTTACAGGCCACTGTAGATGCACTTCGTAGATTAAAGCTACAGACTGAAGTTCATTTGTTTCTCTGGATCATCTGTTGGCGCTTTTTAACCCCTTCAATGATCAGGACCCCGCAGGACAGTTCAGCTGAGATCAAACTGGTGGAATTCAGGCCAGCAACTGATTACATGCATGTTATGTGCAAAGTGAGAAACTAATTTCAACCTTAACAAAATTTTGGGGCTGTTTGGTACAGAAACCAAAGCTTCCAAGATGAGAATGATATACTTGATACACTTCCCTCCAAATGGGAAGGCTGTAGTTCTTTCTACAGACCATGCTGTTTAAACCATGTCTAGGACCACCACAGATGCAAGAACATGCTGGAGATATACAGTAGATATACAGTTACAGTGCCTTACAGTAGATATTCTTACAATTTCTGTTGCAAAACACAAGGAAAGCAGATACTGTGTGGACTTCCAGAAGTAGTGTTACAGCATGTGCTCCAAACCTTTTGTAAATATTTAATACAATTGCTAATATACTAACCATTATGCTAATGCTGACATAAACTGCCATCCACAGCAAGCAACATCTTATTGATCTGCCAGCGTACAGAAATAGTAACCTAATTCCCAATGCAGAGCTGGGACAGTAAGATAAAGGGCTTGGAGAATACTAATCGGTAGCTAAGAGCTTCAGATTTAGGATGGAATTAGATTAGATGCTAAGTGTTATTTTCCACACATTCTTGCATAAATGTCAGAGGTGAGGCTCCTGGTGTAGATCTATACTAATCAAATAAATCTCCATTAGAAGGAAGAGCAGCAGTAGGGCTTTACTTTCCTGGGCTGATTGATCCGATTCATTCTGCAGACGGCAAGGTGTCTATACGGAAACTGGAGAAAGCGAACTGTAGGAGCCCGAGACGGCCTGAAGGGAGGAAACTACAGACTGCAGGCCAAGCTGACGCCACTATTGTACTGTACGGTACAGACTGCTCATCTCTAAGAAGCAAAGATGGTGTCGGTTTGATGAAAACACCGGAATCAGAAATACAACATGTAAAAAAAAAACAAAAACATACATTTGGACACAGCAGTCACTTTAAGACATTAATCTCCTAAAATCCTTGTTCAGTGACATATTTTCAATGTCAGTTTAGCTTCTTTACCAAATAGAGAGCCAAGTTCCACTGCTAAACTGGTGGTCCAGAGTGGAATTTTCTGTGTAATGTTGCACCATTCGAGCCATAAAATAAGGTTCCATCTATGGCAGAACTAAAAATAAGAATCCATCTTTATAAATTACACTGCAAGCGCAGCAGCATGACTGTGCCAAGCGACGACGAATGTTTTATACTAAATTTGTATAGATTTAATGATTAGCTGCGCTGCTGTCTGACTCTTGGCTCTGCGGCATTTGAAGTGATCTCGACTCCTTCAGTCAAGTGTTTAACAGTCAAAATTAGGGCTAAACTAATAACCAGAAATTGTCTGTTTGCCTTTGTTTAAACATTATTGCCAATTGGTGGGTGGGTGGGTTGGCTGTGTTTTGGGGTATAGTATGATTTTTTTAATTTCCTAACATGCTCTTTGTGTAAATGTTTCTCCTGTTTAAGGATAACATATTTAATTTAAAACAGTGATAAACAAGCCTTGTATTGGCTTGGTGTGCAGGGCACCAATTCTTGTTGCAGGGTTTCACAATTTCCATCTTGACTAAACTCATTTTTGACATCAGCTTGTAGATTTACAAAACAATACAGCGACTCTAGGATAATCCCACCTGAAACAGGTTCGAGAGTGCAACCATAATTCATTTCATCGTTAAGCTGTTTGCTGTGATGGTGAGATCATAGAGTCCTGCTCTATCGGAAAAAAAAGATTAGAATAAGAAGTAATCTAAACTAATGGAAAACTTCATCTTTGAAGCTGGCTGAGTGGGAAACATGATCTCACCATCATATTAAACTTTTTAATCATTAAATGCATTATAAATGCACTATAGACTTTCACATATATCCAAGTATTCTGTTTAAATCCAGTGACAGGAATATCCGTCTCCACTGCAGATAAAGTAAAACTGTACGAGCCCACTCACGTTTCATGGTGCCTGCATCCTCATCCTCGTCGTCCGAGTTTATGACCATGGTGCCAAGCTGAGACTCCATGGTGCCGTCGCGCTCGATCATAGTGCCCGAACTGCTGCCAAGCGAGCCAGCGGCGCGGACGGTCCCGAGGTCTGATGCCCCAGCCCTCACCATAGTACCTTGGTCCACTTCATCATCATCCTGTTCCAAAATGAAATGTCACAAGTCAGGAGTTACAAACAAAATGCAGCAAAAGTATCAAAAAGCATGGACTTACAAAGTGTTCCAAAACTCTGGAATGACAAACAAAGTGTTCCAAGTTAGGAATGACAAAGTGTAGACAAAGCAAGGAATTACAAAGTGTTCAAAAAGTAAGTAATTCCAACAAAAATTGTACCAAAAGTCAGGAATTACAAAGCGTACCATGAGTAAGGAATTACAAAAATGTACCATAGGTCAGGAATTACAAACTGCAGCCAGAGTCAAGAATTACAAATGTACCAAAAGTCAGGAATTCCAACAAAAGTGTACTAAAAGTAATGAATTCCAAAGGAAGTGTCCCAAAGGTCAGGAATTACAAAGTGTACCAAAGGTCGTGATTGACAGGACTGAATGCAAACTGGGGGGCAAGAATTTTCAAATATAGAACAAAATCAATACGGAACTGCAGCTGTTTATTTCAGAGGTAAAATTAAGATAAAGAAATTTAGAAGCAGAAGTGAGAAGATTGTGCTTGGTGAAAAAAACACAGACTTCATCTAGGTGATTTCATACGTGTCCCCAAGTCTGAAGCAGAGCTTGTTTGGACGAGGGCCTCTTTACTGCAGGTTTGTTTTTACACTGAAGAATTCCTTCTGGACTGTAGACGATTTGCACAGTCCTGCACCTCAGTTATGCATGCAGGATTTAAAAAAAAAATGATAAAAAATGTATATACACATTCACACATTTGGCTGATTTACAGTTTAATCATATTACACATGAAGGTCAAAGTGCTGCTAAACTCCAAGGACAAGAGTCCCTCATTGTGCTACACTGACTGCAATAATACGTTTGTCTATATACTGTTTTTGAAAATAAGGGAACGGTATTTCACAACCGGATCACACCTCTATGACTGTTATGTTGCTTCTGCCAGCTATCAACGCTCAGATTGTTGTTACATACTGTGTGCAAAGCTTCAAACGAAGAGCTGTTCTCACTCCGGAAGATTTTATGACATATACAGCTCTGGATAAAAATTACACCACTGCAATTTGTTTTTAAATCAGCGCCTCTATGAGTGTGAAAACACTCCATGCCAGTGTCTGTTAAATTCCTACACAAGCTCCTCATTCTGCTTTATGAGGGACTGATTAGAGATCACCTGAATCACATCTTATTTAATTAACTTAATTAACACTCTCCTCTCACAGTGAGACCAGCTGGATGGTAAAACACTACCAGAAGTTCGTCAGAGGTAATTATTGCCATTTTGTTTAAGAGTGAACCAGAGATTTGTTTTCTTTGAATTATTCAATTTCTGTAAACACTGCATCATTTCTCTTATTTTGATCATTTACTTTAAAATTATGATTTGAAGAACAATATTTTTTGGGAAATGAGGAGAAATATTGTCAGCAGTTCTTAAATACTAAGGCAAAGCGGTTCAGTTCAATACTTGCACCTATAAAAGATCAAACCAGAGAAACTGAACCTTTTTGCAGTGGGCTCTTAGTTTTTTCTGGAGCTGTAGGATGACATGAGGTGTGCATTTTTCATGATAATCTCAGAGAAAGAGCTCACACTGCTGTCTGACTCACTTCCTTTACAAAGCAGAGAGAGTAATGTGATAAAATGAGCCAATCATAGTGTTTGATGAAGCACCAGAAGGGGCTTTCACTCATACTGTGGACTACACCAGGGTTCACCTGAAGCAAACCCCAGACAAGGGTTCAGTACTCTGGACTGCTCCAAGTCTCAAAACCAGCTCTCAGACTTGACCAAATGTCCCAAACTCTCAAGGCAAGTAGATCCAGGTCTGAAAAAAGGCTGTAAAATCATCTTGAATCAAATTACATCAGTGAAACAGAATTCACAAAGTGAAATACCGAGTTCTCTTCATCATCGACTTCTTCTCTCTGCTGTGCCTCCTGTTTCTTCAGTTTGAGCTCCATTGCCTCTGTAATCAGCGCTCTCAGGACACTGCTGGGTTTAGCATTCTTTATGAATGGGTGCTAAAAATAAAACAAACAATGACATGTTATACAGATCAATAGTACACTTTTGGTTAAAAACATCCAAATTCCAAAAATCTGCAGATGATCCTAAAGAGCAGGGACAAAATGGGCAAGTTCCTGAATGAATAAACACTTTTTAAAAACATAAATATAGCCTATTACTTCTTAAAAAATTGAAATAACTACAGCTTGTCATTGAAGAGCGAGCCACATACACTCTAAGAATGAGTTGATGTGCCTAACATTTAAAATGCTTTGGCATTTCTTACATATTTTACTGAAATAATAAAAAATAAGAGCTAAACAGCCGAGCTACACCGAGCAGCCACACATAAGTCAATGCCAAGTATCGACTCCGTGACTGGAATCTGGAACAGCGAAAACCTTCTCTAGAGTGATTAATCACCCCTCTACTCTGGAAATGCGCCTGGGTTCGGCGGATGCCAGGAAAACACTACCTGACTGAATGCGGAGTGCTGACTGTAAAGTTTGGCAGAGGGGGAATAATGGTCTGAAGCTGTTTTTCATGGTTTCCACTCACGTCTTAATTTCAGTGAACAGTGACTGGCTGAACTATTCTATGCCCCCTATTTTGGGGCAACAGTTTGGAGAAGACCCTTTAAAGTTTCAACATGACAAGACCCACAGAGCAAATTGCAATTTTTCATGTCAAAAGCCTAAATAAGTTGACACATCAGATGCAAACCAGATGGAACCGTAATGCCTGGTTTTTGTATTTAACTAAGGGAATCAAATCCGTACAACAATGTTCCAACACCTTAGAAAACTTCGCATGGCATGCTGGAACACTGCTGTAAGTCTTCCCAGAAAAATAAGTTAACATAAGATGACCCTTTATTAGTCCCACGGGTGGGAAATTTGCATTGTTACAGCAGCAAAGTGGATATATATGTGTATGTTTTGATATATGACAGTATATGTCAGTACTGTGCAGTCGGGTTATTTTACTTAGGTGAGATGTGTTGCTTGGACAGTTGGAGTGTGCAATGAAGGCAAAATAATCTTTAATCTTTGTGAAAGAGTATCAATACTTTTAACCTTCATTTATGGACTTTCTTTGTATTCTTTTTTTTTTAATTCCAACTATTTATATGCTTAATATTTTTATTATATTCCTATAAAGCACATTTCTTGACCTAGTATGACTAGGAGCTATATGAAAAAACTTAACCGCTTATGACTGAAAAAACCCACTCGATTTAATTTTCAACTTTCACTATGCTATGTGTTTTAAAATTATACCGGACTGCAGCAATTACAATAGGAGGAAAACTATAATATTATTAACATAAATAAGAGTAAGAAAAAAGGAGGAAGGGGACGAGTGGAGAGACAGACATGCCTGTAGTAGCTGTGTTGCTGTTGCTCGGTTCTCAGGGTTCTTCACCAGGCACTGCGACACAAAATCTCCAAATGGTTCTGACCACAGGTCTGGGTTCCGGAACGTTGGTGGAGGATTCGTTGGAATCATGAATATTGCCTGGAACACAGGCAAAAGGCATCAGCATACAAAGATAACAATCTACAAAACTACAAAATAAACACACAAACATTTACAGGGAACTGTTATGATGGAAAATGAACAATAATTAAATGTGACGTTTCAAAACACTGTCTATCTATGTAAACTCTACATATGCAAACTTTCTTCGCTGGTTCAGGACTTCAGTTAGATGCTCTTTGTTCTGCTTGAATGATTTATACGTAGGTCACTGTGTGTCTTAACTAACAGAAACATTCCTCTGAAACTGGTCAGGTTCAGGGACTGGACTGAAAATGAAAGTCTTTAAAAGTCCTTCAGGAAGCCTGTTCCTCAAGTCTGGATCTTTGGAAGCAAAACATAAATAAATAAGGGGTGAATAAAGAGGAGGACTTTTGCACAAAACTGTATATGTATATTTACACTATTTATGTTATGAGGGGGTTTTCAGTCCTGTCTGCTTTTTGAATGAGGTGCAATAAAGGACAGTCCATTTCCATATGTCTGCATAAAAAAAATCCTGTTTAATTCTAAAGGTATATAAAACTGGTACATGACAATCACACAGGTTAGAAGTGGACCTCAGGGAAACAACTTAAAAATGAAAAATGTGGTGCATGGACCCTTAAAAAAGGACAACAAAAGTGTTCAAATCAATGAAACCACAAGATCATGGATCAATCCTAAAGAGTGTCTTACCCTCATAGGGTGAATGTCTGCATACGGCGGTTTCCCCTCAGCCATCTCTATAGCGGTGATGCCCAGAGACCAGATATCTGCGACACAGTTATAGCCGATCTCCTGAATAACCTCGGGAGCCATCCAGAACGGCGTTCCAATCACCGTGTTTCGCTTCGCCATCGTGTCCTAATAAGAAGTGAGAATGACAGATCATCTCATTGGAGCCGTCTCCTAACTGCTTTCTCCTCCACACAAACTTAATTTGTGTCCCAACAATTAAATTACTTTAAGATTAAATCAGCTTCAGTTCAGCTGCAGCACCTGCACCTTACAAAAAACGCTTTCGGCTTCAACTCAGCCTCAGTTTTGTGCACATATGGACACTTTAGGACCTCAAAGAGTGAAATACAGCATCCTAGAAAACTGTTAAAGGGGACATATTGTGCAAAACTCACTTTAGTTATAACGGTTTTATGGGCTACAAAATATGTTCATGAAGTTCTTTGCACAAAATCTCTCTCACATAAAGAGACTCACCAGCTCTATTCTCGACAGTTTCAGTCCAGTTTAAGGGCTCTGTAACTTTTATGCAAATAAGCTGTTGCTGGCCACGCCCACCCATCCCATGCTTACGCTGCGTTTACCACACGTGAAAACGGCAGAAAACAGAGGCGCTACCAGCCTTATATGTTGGACCCGAGTCGGACCCAGAGCGAGATGAACACAACCCTTCATGAGTGACTTGCCTTTGCCTGTAGCCGTAGCGCTCGGTGTCTTATGCGTGCTCATAAAACCAGCAGACAAAAACGGAGGATCTTCAACTAATCTAGTGGGTGGGGCTCGACAGGTGAGGGGCGGTTCAATGCACATTTCCCTATTCTGACCTCACAATAGGGGAGCGTCCCAACGGCTCGTAGAAGCACATGATTCCTGACACCAAAATCTTTCAACTGACTCACAGAAAACGGATGCATATTTTTTTTTAAATCGCACTTGGAGTGTTTATAGGAGCTGTAGAGACACAAATGGAAACACAAAAGGATGCAAAAAGTGAGTTTTGCATAATATGTCCCCTTTAAAACTAATCATCTGAATAGTAAATGTGCTTTGCTTATAAATACACTAGAATAAATATGATCATAAATACAAGCAAAACATAAATGAATTAGAAAAGCACAGGTATGGTTCCTGATCGTCTTGGCGAACTCCAGCAATTGAGTGAATCTGTCCAGTCCCATTAGTAACAATTTAATTATTTTTAATAATGTATTGATTAGACAAATGTATGAAATAGATAGTAGCTGTCAATGCTGGCCTTCCTCCAGTCAAGCAATAGTTTTGTAATTATTTGTGTAACTGCAGAAGCAATCACACTATTAAGTTTGGGGAAGAAATCACACATTTCTTCTTGAGTAAAATTTTTATCACGATTATTATTATTATTTTTATAGATGGAATTTGGTGCCACTTCTCATCCTACAGTTTTTGAAATACTGGCATGGTTCTCTTTTGAAATACTGGCATTTTCTCATGTTCTTTCATATTAAGCACAAATACATGCTTATTGGCTTTAAGTATCTTCTTCCTAGTACTGTATACCTGCTTCTATTATATGTAGGTTTACGACAGCTAAACACAATAATAACAATAATAACAAACTCTGTGTGTGAACAGAATGTCCTTTCTGCTTACAGTTAACTGTCCTGCAACTCCAAAATCAGCAAGTTTGGCCTGTCCCTCTGAGTTCAGCAAAATGTTCCCAGCTTTGATGTCTCGATGGATCTTCCTCATGAAGTGCAGGTACTCCAGACCTTTCAGGGTAGACTGCACTATTGCAGCAATTTCATCCTCTGATAACTGTAAAACATACAAAAACATAAGAAAAGTGAATGAAATTGCATGTATTGTCATGAATTGAAAGATCATTCCCTCGTACAGATCTTTCCCCGCCCATGCACGGCCTTTCCTTGTGGCAGCTGGTGGCCTGATGGTTAGGTAGTTGCCACTGCAATCGGAAGGTTGTGGGTTCAAATCCTAAGACTGAAAATGGCACCACTGAGGTACCCTTGAGCACACTGCACCCCCACACACCGCTCCTCTGGCACCATTGTTGGCAGCCTAAAGATACAAGGAGCCTAGATTAAGGACTTTCAAAGACTCTCATCTCCAGTCCAGTTCCTGAACCTGAGCAGTTTCAGAGGAATGTTTCTGTTGGTTAAGACACACAGTGACCTACGTATGAATCATTCAAGCA
>JBBPCX010000114.1:27029185-27041473 GCA_037974365.1 Hydrocynus forskahlii | reverse complement strand
CTTTGGGATGAACTGGAACAGAGATTGTGATCCAGACCTTCTCGTCCAACATCAGTGTCTGACCTCATAAACGCTCTGCAGAATGAATGGACACAAATTCCCACAGAAACTCCAAAATCTTGTTGAAAACCTCCCAAGAACAGTGGGAGCTGTTATAGCTGCTAAGGGGGACCAACTCCAGATTAAAGTATATGAATATGAATGCAATATTCCTGGCTGCCCGCTGCTTCACTTGGTGAATGGGTTAAATGGGTTAAATGTAGAGGAAGAATTTTGTGGTGTTCATACAGTGAGCTGTGGCGTATTCACGTATGACAAATGGATCACTTCACTAATGGTCAAGCGTCCCAATACATTTCCTTATAGCATATACTGAAAGGCATTACAATCACAATAGCGGTAAAACCACAACACTGATATCCTCTGTTGAAAACACGTCTGGTAACATAACATATTACAAAAACAAAAGAAGTTTCACTGCTGGACAACCAAAATAAGTAATGATCGAAAGAATCGATTCAAAATCGTAACGAGTGAATCGGCTCATCCCTCCCGAACACTAACGGTGACACTGACTGTAAAATACTGTTTTGTTGTTGAACAGTCTGTTCATTCAAGTTTTATCGTTTTAAAAATATAAAGTATTCGATTTCTGCTCCGTTGCTACAGAAACGGGCCGTTAGCCGGCAGGCTAGCTCTTTTGGAACTGCGTGACGAAAAATAAACGCTTTTTAAAGGTGTATAGAAACTAAGAGTGATATAAGTTTTTGAAAAATAAATTTACTCATGTTTTGTTCTCTATAAAGGAGTTTATTCGAGTGTTTACAGCAGAGTTCAGTGTTTACAGACAGAGAGCCCGGTTAGCCAGCAGCACTCCCGAATAATCGGTTATTTTGCGATTATTTATCCGATTATTACCCAGTTTATCAGTTTGATCGGAGTCTCCTGACACACCCAAGAGAGGCTTTACCTGCGGGGGTGGCTCCTGAGCTGGACCTGCGGCTTCTTATCCATCATTGCTCGGTTCTGGAGCTCATCTGACCCAAACCAGCCTAAACTCTCCAAACCTGCAGGAGTCAGCCCAATACCCCGGACCCCAGGGCCTCCTCGGCTGGGTCTCAGACTGGAGAAGGTCAGAAATTCGACCTTAATCGGGATTATTTCTGAAATTTGTTCAATTTCTCCACCAGTCCGCCCGCCTTCAGTTCCTCAAAGAGAGATAGGGTTGCCAGATTGTGTGAACCGATTCCTCTATTCGGAACAGTTTAAGAGCCATAATTATAATCATCTATACGAGAGAAGGAGATTATATATATTTGTTACCTTTGAACAAATTATCGTCCCCACACATATGTGACTATAAGGGGCCACTACTTCTACATACATTATATGGACAAAACTATTGGGACGCCTGACAATGGACTTGTATGACAGTGCATTCAGATCCATAGACTTTAATCTGGAGTTGGTCCCCCTTTGCAGCTATAACAGCTTCCACTCTTCTTGGAAGGATTTCCACAAGATCATGGAGCCTCTGTATTGTAGCCAAATTATTATTTTCTCAAATCCCCAGTGAGTGGGATTTAAACCCAACCTGGCAACACTGACAGAGGGGAGAAAAAAAAGGCCCGAAAATAGCAGCCGACTTCCAGGAAGAGCCACCAGGCAGGCGTTCTCCACAATAAAAGTCCAGAGATAAATAGAATGGGGGATAAATTATTAAATAAAAATAATTTTAATTTATATATTTGTGTAAGTTAACATTGTGTTTGCTTTTTTACTTCAGCACTGATAAAATAAGCCATACAAAACCAGGTAAACAGCACGTAAAGGAGTATTGTTTATTTGTATATACAAAATTGTTTACAGCAAGATTTTTCCATATGAACTGTGACCCCACAGCAGAGGTTTGGATGTTTGAAAGTGTGTAACACCATTAAAATTCCACATGAACGCAAACTCAGGGTCAAGCTGACGAAAGAGAAACACTGTGAAAGAGCACCTTGATAAAAAAAAAAAAACACAAAAAAAAACACAAAGGATCCAAACTTTCAAGTCAACAAACGGATTTTGGCGGCCTGGGGACCATGCCCTCCCTCGGTGAGATTCTGAGGGGACGCTCTAATTTATTCACACACTAATTCTGAAGGCCAGAAAGATAAAATATGATTGATTTTAACCTGAATCCACACTGCACATCCGAACCTTAATGTCTCAGAGAAGTCTGTGCCAGCGTTTTACCCCTCACTGCAAAATAACACAATAATAAGTAATAAGCCAGGCCGTTTTGGAGGACGGGGAGAATAAAAAGCACTTAAACTGAGTGACACTCTCTCCTTAATCCCTTTCCTTCATTAGAGCGGACTGAGAGACGCTGGACGAGCCTCCAGGACGCTCTGCTCAGACAGAAAGGGCGAGAAGAGGGGCCTAAATGTGGGCACAGATGGTTTTGGGGGGTTTTAAGGCACTTGGCACTGCAACACCAGCCTCAATTACACTACATTTATCCTCATTCAGTTACGTCCACTACTCAAAAAGTGTCATTTCATCAAGAAAACATTCTCAAAACAAGAAAAAGAGAATGAGGTATATACTAGTATCAAATAATTAATTCTTAAAGGGACTAAATTCTACTTTAAGCAAGCCAAATCCAGTCTAATATCAAAGTAATTCTAGTCCACTGGAGCAGCCCGGAACATCTGCTTGTGTTTTACTGCCATGACGCTAAAAGTGTAAGGAAAAATGGATGTTTCCATTATTAACACTGTTGTCTGTGCTCCCGCGGGGCGTCTGCAGGGAATACTGGAGCTCCACGCTGTTAAATCTGCAAATTGAAACAACTGTAGCGCCAGTTTTCATCATCAGAGAACAAAAGCGGTTAAAGGAGGACCCACCTGAAACCCAGGTCGAAGTAAATGGAGGATCTGGAGGCGGATTAGTGCCAATGGGACTCCGCAGTTTGGGGCGAGGAAGCGAAACACAACACATCAGCCTTTATTTTGTACCTTCAGTGCACTTCCCCATCCCAAAGCGCTGGGTCACATGACTGCTAACCCACTGCCAGCTCATCCTCCAACTACTAGGGGCCAACTCCCCAAAATCACATTTTTTTGGAGCAAAATGGTCCTTAAAGCCTGAAAGAGTTGCTTTGGTCTGTTTAAAATTATGAACGCTGCAAAACGACCAGAGGAGGTGAAGTTCAGGACACCCTGCAGACACTCGGCGTTAACTTTATGCCGAAGAACGAGTCAAAAACACCTCCTGACTAACCTACAAACTCTTAAAATCCTAAATTTTCCACTAATACTACACCCTCCGTAAAACCTACTCAACAAATCTGCACCTCAAAAGCAAAAAACAAACCCAAGAGGGGCCGGAGGGGCGTAAATGTCAACGTCCTGTTATTGAAGAGCCATTTGCCCAGTTTACTATCATATTGTTGTGTTTTGTTTTTCCATTAAAGCGTATCCGGCTCCATGAGCCATAAACTTGACACAGGCGGTTATGGCAGCATGGATTAAACCTCTTTAAAGGCTTCAGCTGTCTCCAAGAAACAAAACCTTAATGCATTACATACTGAGATACTTTCCAGGTGAGGCTGAAAAATGAGCGAGTCCCTCAAATAAAAAAAGAAAAGGCAAAACTAAACCATCTATAATAATAAAATTTCTAAATTTTACACACAAACAGAGAGAGAACCGGCTGGGAGCTGCAGGCGAAAGGGGCGTCTGTGCTTTAGTGGTGAGGGTGGAGTTTCTCAATTGTTTGGTTGGTTTCACACGTTTATAGTACAGTTTGGGGCTGAATAATAATATTAAAAAAAAAAAACCTCAAGCCACTGAGCTCTGGGGCAGAAATCGAGGACCTTAAATCATAAATCAGCCCGAAGGCGTTTCACCCAAGAGGAGCCGGACAGGTCACAGTTCGTCTGGCAGCTCCATGTGGCTCAGAATAAAGATTAAAAAGGTATAAAAGGTTTTACCTACGAAATAAGAACAGAATAGAGTCTGAATGAAGAGGTGTTGCTTGGTTAAAGCGGCGGCGGCGGCTGTAATTCAGGTTTGGCAGTGCTGTGCTCTGAAAGCACCTCTAAACCGCGGAGATCTCAACCAGCCGGTAGTGTAATTAAGGCTACAGGACACTTTCTTTTTTAGGGATTTTTGATTTTTGTTTTTTTGGGGGACAGCTCACCACTCTCGTGTTTTTCTCGTTTCATACAAGACTCTTCCCGTCTGCTGTGAGGAGTTGGTGAGTTTTGGGAACCGTAGTCCCGCCGGTCTGCGCGTCAGGTGGACAGGTGATGACGTCTCCCTGATCTTGAGTCAGGGAGCTTGCGGCACGTCTCAAGAAGGAAACGGCACCTACATCACCGAACACTTCTTCTCCTCCGACGGGGCGTTCCCGTCCGCCTTCTCCATTTCCAGAATAATCCGCTTAAAAACTTCTACAGCCGTCTGTAACACGGGAAAAAGTTCAATTCAGTACGAGTGTCTATGTTTTTAGATAGATGGATAGATGGTTAGTTGGATGGGTGGATAGATAGATGGATGGATGGATGGATGGATAGATAGACAGAAACTTTATTGATCCCTTAGGGAGGACTCCTAAGTTAGTAATTTACAGCATTGTATGACATCTTATAACACAAACACACATCAACTAAAAATATTAACAAAAAATATTCCTAAGGGATAGAAAGAGAAACAAGGGGACAAAGTGATAGTGACATAGTAATAAAATGACATGGTGTGATAAGTGTGATAAGTGATAAAGTGACAAGTGACATCTGTGCATTGTGTGATAGGTACCAGTTAAAAGAGGGAGCGGCAGTTACATAGATGATGGAAGATAGACAGCAATAATTAATATTGGACTGACATAATAGTGAATAAATAGTGAATCCCGTTGACAAACACTGAGTCTATAGTTATTGGGTGCTATGTGTTATGTGATAGACCTGCGTTAGACCTTTCCTCGGTTGTGTCCTGAGTCCTCGCCCAGGTCCCCCACTACACACTGTGGAGTTATATAGTTTGATGGCACGGGGGAAAAGAATTATAGTTTTGTACTTATCCATAACCTTACGGCTTATAGCACAAATTATAAGCCACAAAACCACGACTTTACTGTTCATGACGCAAACTGAACTCTGTAAATCATGGTATATAAATACCGTCTGTCATTTAAGACTTTTCATCAACCAGCAAACCCGTAACTGCACTTTACATAAATATAACTTAAATTTTGCACACAGTTCTGATCTTGCTTCTGTTTGTAATGTTTGTAAAATTTGTGTAGTTAAAACATTCTTTTTTCTGTATACATTTATTATCGTGTTTGAGCCTTTCCAAATCTCTTTAGTTTAATGAAAGTTGTTTGTTAAGTTTATTGCAGATTTTACGAGTCAATTCAGGGGCTCATTTTTAGCTAAATAAGGAAATTACAAAAATTCTATGTAATTCAATGGTTGAAATGTAAACAACGTCATTCAGAGTGCTTTAATGCCAAACTGTTATTTGTAGAGAAACTCTTTTTCTAAAATTAGTATTACTTAGTATTAATTAGTATTTAATAATTTACAGTGGTGGTGAATGAAGCCAGGGGCCACAATGTCTACAACATAAACAGTCATTTTATTTACTACCTACAAGCCCCAATAGCCCTACAAGTGTCTTCTCAGTGTTTATATGTGAGGTTGATGATGGTAAAATTGTTCTAAAAAATTAACAAGTGAATCTTCAAGTACAATTCTGCCCTACTGGTTGCCTGCGAAAAAATGGGGGGAATTTTTTTTTTTAAATCAACCCAAAGACATGAAGACTTCTCTACATTCTCTGGATCTGTAAGCTGATGTACTTCCTGGACTGTGGCTACTAAAAATATACCACTATGTTTACCAACATATCAATTTTTTTAAAATAAAGAAATAAAAATGGGTGAATGCCAATAGTGCCCCCTTGTGGAGAATGGAAAAAACACATCTGTACAAAACAGAACTGCTGTTTTCTTGTAAACAGTTCTTTGAAACATTTCTCTCCTCATTTCCCTTTTTGGAAGAATTTTATGATTTTCTTATAATTTAATACAACACTTATTACCTTTATATTTTAATTCCTCTCCACTGTGAATTCTGACAAAGTATCTCTCACATCACCCTGAATGTCCTTGATAATTATACAGAAATCCTGAAAAGTCAGTGGAACTTCCCCTTTATACTGTATACTTTTTTCATTTGAATCCTCTGGATTTTACCAAGACTGACATTTTTTCCTTCATTAAAATAATAACAATTAAAAAACAAAAAACCCTCACAGTTGGTGTATTTTAAATAAAAACATTACCTGGTTCTCCTTAGCGGATGATTCCATGAAGGCGGCGCCCCAGGAGTCGGCTAACTTCTTGCCCTCCTCTGGTTTAATCACCCTGAGAGGGAGACGAAGGAGAAGAACAGAGAGAAAAAGTGGATGAGTCCTTCATCTCAGACTCAGACCTCAGCCTTATCAGCCATGCCGTGCTTACCTTTCCATGTGAAGGTCTTTTTTGTTTCCCACCAGAACAGTAGGTACCCTGGAAAAACAAACAATATTTCATAACCACATATCGTCCCTCTCAATCTCACACACACACACACACACACACACACACACACACACACTTAAAAACACACACACTTACTGTATCTTTCCGACCATGTCAAGCAGCTTGTCATGTAGAACCTGAACCACTTCGAAGCTGAAAGTGAAGTTGGATACAGAAAACAATCAGTAAAGTAATTCATGACGACTTCTAACGACAGTGTTAGATTTACTTCATAATGTGAGTAAAAGCACCAACCTTTTCATTGAGGTGACTGAGTACACCAGAACATAACCATGAATGTCCATCGAATGAGACTGTGGGAAAATGGAATACTCGTCCTGCAGACACAAACAAACCAGAATTAAAGATGCAAACATTACGGGGCGTGGATTAGAAAATTAATTTATTATCCTATAATAAATCTATTATAAATCTGAAGTAAGATGTGACACATCAGCTATGTTTCTTCCCATGGGGAAACAGTGTTTTGAGTACTCACAAGGTCATAATATGGTTTTCTGAGTGTTTTAATTATTAATACTGGCATAAGCAGACATCAGTATTGGCTCACAGTTCCAAAATCAGCGCATCTCCAATCCTCAGGCCTGATTTACTGGAATAAGTGCAGTGTTACTGTGCAAAAGTCTTGATTCCCCTTATACCCTCATATTCTGCTTCGTGAGTTAGGTGCGATTGGACAGAAAGTGTTTTAGTAGTTTAAAACAGACAACAGGGATTCACAGACATACTAAAAATGGTTATTTCGTGCTGTGTGCTGGGCTGTTGCTATTAACACATTTTTCATGCCTGTAATATTATGTATGTACCTCTAAGCGCCAATGTTGCAGAATTGCGACAAGACGTCATCATTAATAAAATAAAGACTGTAGTTACAAATATCATGTAATATAGCATTTGTATTCCCCATCACTAGTTAGCAGACATGTAGTACTTTGATTTAAGACCAAAATTACATCTTCCTGTTCAAAATTTCGAGTAAATAGCAGTGGAAACGAGCCTCATGTCATTGGTGTGGAGGCAGTCAAAGGACATTACGAGCGGCATAGCTCCGCACCAATCCCCGTCAAACTTCACAATTAGATAGGGCTCGGTGAGACCTTTCCAACGATATCTCGTTTGCCAAAATACCCCCCGGAGGTTTTAGCCAAAAAACGTTCACCTCGTCTGGGTGTCCCATTACTTCTGTCACCCACGGACTTTCTGAGCAGCAAAGCTCCATGGTGCAAGCACCCAGACACTTAAACTGCACTTCAAAATGCCCAACATTTTTCAAATTTACAGTAAATCTCTAACCTTAACCCCTTTTAAGTCACACACTTTTGAAATACTGATGTCAAAACATCAGCCTTTAAATTGGAGCTTTAATCTGTCGCTTAAAGGTTTAATATGTGAAATTAACGAAGTGCTGTTAAAAAGATTGAAATATTAATTCATATTAATACAACTAAATTCAAATGTGCTTTCTCTGGTAGATAGACAGACGAATCGTGTGGAGTAAAGTCGGGCAGGCAAGGCACTTTGGTTAAATCCGTAAAGATCTCCGGGGGGAGAAGATAGGGCTCAGTTTTTAAGTCAGCTATAGAAAGCTTTTCAAAGTATGGATGTTTGTGGACTCCATTCAGGTAGCCGACGTCCACTGATGACGGCACTGACATATTTAAACAGCTGTCAACAAATGCAAAAGTATATTAATTGTCACTAGTCCGTTTCTGTCTATCTATCTCTATATCAAACCCTCACTTCCGCCGTCCAGTATGGCGCGGTCACGTGATCACGTGACGTGTATGCAGGACATCAATACAGGGATAACATCGGTTTTTACATTCTAGCACTGCGGGAGACAGCAGTTCAGTGAAAACTGTACAGTACAGAGACGGGTTTACCTTTACATTTTATTTCAGGGTAACGCATTAAGCTGAGTTTAAAATGAAATTAAAGTGTTTTGGGAGAATATTTGGGTGGATATTAAAAAAATGGCTATAAAAATAGGCTTTTTTTTTTTTTTACCACATCACGACATCACCGTTTTTCACTAGGTTACACGCTCTTGGAACATAATCCTGCAATAATCGGGGATTTACTGTATATTGTGTTTAAACTGCATTGGCATATAAAAGTAACAAAAATACCAAAAGACTAAATCTCTATTTTTACCTGTCCAGCAGTGTCGACCAGTTGAAGATTGAAGTCCTGTCCGTTCAAAGACACCAGTTTATTAAAAGCTACAAGGTGAAAGAAAAGAGGAACCGGTTAGACGGGCAGATAAAAAAAATGCACACTTTCAAGGGGACTTCCACCAATATTTCAAAAACTCTGCATTTCAATTGTTGATATGTAAACAAAGTAATTTACAGTTTATGTGAAGTGGTTCACTGAAAAACTTACTGGCTGAATTATTTACAATAACGGTTTTGGGAACCAGGGGTCAAAAAGTCCACAGTTCAAATAAAAGAATCTTATTTTCTTACACATCTCCCCAGATATTATACTGTAAAATATATAATAGTTCCCAAAGCCAATTCATTTTACTCTACTGTGGTGGACTTGAGCTGAAGACTTTCAAATTGAGCATTAATGCTGTCTTAACCAAACCAGCACTACAATTTATAGCATAAATATTCTGTTATATTCTGCACACTGTACAGATTCTGCTTCGTGGCAATATGTGTTTTAGTTGGAATATTATTTTTTCTGTATGTTTTCTAACCTTAGTTTAGCCTTTCGCAAGTTCTCTTTAATTTAAATTATTGGAATCTTTATGGCCCAGACTTACGGGTGGACTCAGGGGCTCGTTTCACTACATAATGTACTTTTATAACTATGTATGTGACAAATAAAGAATCCTGAATCTATTTGAGTCCATAGTAATATTTCAGGAATGTGCAGTACATTTAACCCAATTAAAACACATCTTCAATTCTGAGTTCTGTGCAGTGGAGATCAGGTCTTTCCTGTTTTAAATCATTATGTACATCACTATGTGCATTATTTTGCTATGATGTGTGACAGTCTACCATGTGCAATACCGTGCAATGTTCTTATAGGGTGCTAAATCATTTCATTATGTGCAATTTCTTACTATGTGCAACAGTCTTACCATGTAAAACATCACTACTTCTATCAATATTACTGATCTACTACAGATCTCTATTACAGCAGTAACAGACTCCTAACCACAATTAGTGTTAGTAGTAATTTGCTTTACTGTAAGTTATTTGTCTATAGTATTAATACCCAGTATTTGTAAATATAGCAATGTATTCCGAATGTAGGTTTTTCTTCAGATTTCTGTTTTCGGATTTATTTAAACTATTCAATATTGTTCGTGTCTCTGTGTGACTGTGCAGTTGTAACAAGAGCAACTTCCTCTGAGATCAGTACAGTTTTCTGACAGAACTACAAATTAAAATTGAATATCATGAAATCTAAATTAAAACTGAATATCATGGCATTTTATGATCAACCAAGATCCGATGTCCACTACAAAGGACAGATAGATCTCGACAGATACAGATAGAAGGATAAAGTTTTTGTTTGTTTTTTTTGGGGGGGGGACCTCTTTCAAACATAACTCTTATATTATCTAAGCAAATTCTAAGTACCATTACGATTAATTATACATGTGTTAAAATTGCATGCAATTACATTTATCCTTTCTCATTCAATTACGTTTCAACCCTGTTGCGGAGGAGAATAATTTGCTGGACAACACTGGCCACAGCTACCAAGCCTGGAGGACCTCTGATAACTTCTGATGGATTTTTTTTTTTTTTTTTTACAGAAATCCAAATTGAATACCATTGCATTTTGTGATCAGTCAAGATCTGATGTCCATTAGAAGGGACATGTGATCAAAAAATAAGAAAATTAATAACATTTTAGTGTGGAAAATGCTGGAATGTGTTTCTTTCAACCACAATACTTAAATCTAAACAATTTTTGGATACCAAAATCTTTTCTTCTGGGTCTCTGGTGGATATCAGAGAGCTCAGAGAGGAGTGAGGACACTCACTGTTCTCGATGGTGGGGTCGTAGGAATCTACAAACTGTCCTTCCACAAACTGGATGGTGAGAGAGGACTTTCCTGCAGCAAAAAAAGAGAAAAGGTCAGTGCTACGTACAGTTGGAGCTTGAAATTCACGGTCATTTACCTTGCCAGACTGAAAAGTTCCTCATTATCACCTGTCAAAACACACAACCACGGGAACCACAGTTTAGGCATGTGTATTCTTTAGTTCCTAAAAATGAGCCTGAATTCGGAATTTCTCTGGTCCATCCTAAATGTCGCAACAAGGTCCATTCTGGAAAGCACACTAATACACTATATGGACAAAAGTATTGAGACACCTGTTTTCTAGGGTTTGGATTAGGCCCCTTATTCCAGTTAAGGGCAATCTTAATGCTTCAGCCTACCAAGACATTCTGGAGAGCGCCATGCTTCCAAGTCTGTGGACCCAGTTTGGGGAAGAACCTTTTCTATTCCAGCATGACTGTGTCCCAGTACACAAAGCGTACACAAAGCGAGCTCCATAAAGACATGGCGGGATGAGTTCAGTGTAGAAGAACTCGACTGGCCGCACAGAGCCCTGACCTCAACCCCATCCAGCACCTTTGGGATGAACTGGAACGGAGATTGTGATCCAGACCTTCTCGTCCAACATCAGTGTCTGACCTCATGCATGCTTTACAGAATGGACACAAATTCACACAGAGCTCCCAAATCTTGTGGAAAGCCTTCCAAGAAGAGTGGAAGCTGTTATAGCTGCAAACGGGGACCAACTCCATATTAAAGTCTATGGGTTTGAATGCATTACGGTCATTTAAATCTACAAACTTTGTGGTCAGGGTCCCAATACTTTTGTCCACTTTAACGTAGTTTTATGGTGGTCCTAGTGAGTTGCTGGAGAAGCGTTAGCGTGTTAGCTAACTACCAAAATGTGGATTTTAGTGTCCTAAAACGGTCATAAATAAGATGTTTATGGTTCCGATTTCTCCTAGTTCTTTATTTTATCAGAGAGGAGCTCAGAAGGTGACTTTAGAGGGCGTCCAAGAAGAGGACAGGACGCTAAGTCATCGTTAGCTAGCCTATTAGCTTAGCCTCAGGAGGAACGAGTTTTGAGCCCCTAAAAGTACGAAACTCACCCACGGAACGGTACCCCAGCACGGCTATCTTCCGATACTTCGCCTGAGGCATTCTCGGAGGCTGGATGAGTGGATTCTCGGGTCGAAAAAAGGGGGAAATATTCGGATTATAACACCACACTTCACCGCCGCGTGCGTGGCTCGTCACATGACAACAACAACAAAACAAAACAACAACAAAACAGCAGCAGAAACTCTCTCCCCCGGCGCCCCGACCCTCTCTCTCCGGTCGAGACCCTCTAGCCGGCCGAAAACAAGACCTTCGTGCCCGGAGAGGAGCTTAATTTGTCCTGAGTGTAGTTCTGAGCTGCTGAGCGTAGAGAGATCCTTCACCACAGCACTGCCGGGACACTGAGAGAATCAAAGAGTCGGGCAGAACCAGCCGACTCTTCCAACAGACTCTTCAGAGAGAACCGACTCTTGGCAGAGAGTTTTTTTTGTTTTGTTTTTTTTAATTAAACATGACGGATATCCAAAACATCAAAACAGTACAATTACAGACCAGGGTTGCCAGGGTAACAAACAAAGAGAAAGAAAGAAAGAAAA
>JBBPCX010000114.1:26997653-27007951 GCA_037974365.1 Hydrocynus forskahlii | reverse complement strand
ACTAAAATTGAGGGAAAACAAGAAAAAGCCGAGGCCTCCCAAACCCCCCCCCCCCCCCAGATTGTGTTGCTCTTCAGAAGGCAATCTGCAGACGTGCTGCACGGACGGGCGCCTCGTGATGTCTGGAGAGGCGTCTGAGAACAGGCCGCTCCATCCCGAAACCTCCCGACGTTCTTTAAGAAGCAGCGCTCTGCGATTAGGAGACCAGACCAGACGCACAAATGGGTTTTCATGGGAGGGGCCGCTTAGCCGAGCAGCAGGTCTGGCGAGAAAGTCGTTTGCTTAATTCCCGTCTCCTGAACCTTTCAGGGAGGAGAACGAATAATCTGGACCGAGCTGGAGATGAAAAGGTCTTTTACAACTTTAATGGCATCCCATTTGCTGTTCAAACAGCTTCATGTTTTGATGGTTTTATGAAGAAAAACAGCCTCGCTGGACTGTAGAGCTGCAAAGTCCGTGTGTGTGTGTGTGTGTGTGTGTGTGTGTTATTTCAATAGTAGGTGTGTTTTCTTAGGTCCATTTATGATATTTGTGTTGGTTTAATAGTCATTTTCCATTCTTACACAACCACTTTCCTACCCCTTTGAATTAGACAGGTTACTATGCCTTTAAGACTGATATGTAAATGTGCTCAGTTGTGATTGGCTGTCTGTTCAGTCTGAACTGAAACACTCCTTATAACTTCAGCGTGATGGGCAGGTGCAAATAAAGTGTTTTAAGGAAAACTGTGAAACTATGTAATGGATCTTCATGTGGGTTGCAAAAACATGGATTAAGCCTAAACTTGGAATATATTAAGATTTATCTATTATTCCAGTTTAAACTTGGACCTGAACTGGGTTAGATTTGAACCACTGTTTCTGTCTGTGTTTTAGTTTTACAGCGAAGAACCAAACTGTGATGTCTCGATGACCGAACATCTCCAACATGGCAGGTCTTGTGGGGGATTCCCTGTGTGCAGTGTTCAGGATCTACCAAAAGTGGTCCAAAGAAGGAGAACCAGAGAACCAGAGAACCAGAGAAACAGCGACAGGGTCCCAGGTGCCCAAATCTCAGTGAATAGCGTGGGGAAGAAAGACCTGGTCTGATCTCACAGAAGATCTGGTAGAGAACAAACTGCTGGAGAAGTTCATGCTGCTCTGACAGAAAGGGGTCAAAACACACAGTGCAGCGCCCCCTGCTGGGTACGGGGCTGCGTAACTGCAGACGGGTCAGAGAGCCCATGCTGACCCCAGAACTCGACCTGGTTCTTCTCGTTCACCTGGGGAAGTGATGGCACCAGGATGCACTATGTGAAGATGTTCTGGGTGATGTTCTGCTGGAGAACCTTGAGTCCTGCATTCATGTGGATGTTACTTTGACATCTAAACACTCCAGACCAAGTTCAGCCCTTCTGTTCCTAATGGCAGTTCCTCTTTCAGCAGGTAGACCCCCACACTGTTCAGGAACCACTTGAGGAACATCACAAAGAATGCAAGGTGTTGACTCCAGAATCTCCAGATCTCAATCCTACCGAGCATCTGTGGAGGACCACCTCACAGCTTACAGGACTTTCAGGATCTGTTAAATGTGTGTATATACAGACACACACACCTTTTGTGTGTTTTCTGCATTAGAGGCAGCACAGCAGGAGGATCTCATTAATTCACGTTTGAAGCTACAAATTGAGTGTTTATGAAGCAAAAACATACGAAGCACACGCACCAGGTTAGAACACAGTTCTGATAATAAGGTCTAGGGAGACCAGCTCTGTGGACGCGAACACGCTAACATTAGTCAACTTCAATGATATTCTCAATAATCCAGGCAATAATGGCTCAGCAATAATCGGGTCAGACTGAAGAAGTCGTTTGGAATTAGCTTCTCCCACTTAAAGTGTGGAGATCAGCTCTGAGGGTTTCATCTCTCCAGAATCTCCAGAAATATTCAGCGTTTTGGTGTCTGAGTATTCATGAAATATTACTGTAAAACATCCAGCACACAGATCGAGTTACTGGCAGACTGCAGACACTTCAGATGCCCTCGCTCAGCGCTGGATCTCTCTTAAGTGGGTTTTAGACCCAGTGTGGAAAGTGAGTGCTGTTAGCTTGGTGGTAACACTTCTGCTATGAAGTGATCTGTACGACTGTTGGGTATTTATGAACTGATGAATTAGTTTAATCATGCAGCCGTCTGCAGACAAACCCGTCCATGACCCCCCAGATATCCAGCCTCAGGGTCAATAACAGTAAACTGTTCAAACTCATTTTTTAACACAGGTCAAAATATCAATTGATCGATCAATCAATCAATCAGTCATTCAATCAATCAATTGATTGATCAATCAATCAAGCAAGCAATCAATCAGTCATAAAGGAAGGAAAAGTATTGATAATGAAAGAGCAACATCCGTGTTAAGGTTTTAATCATAGATTAAGGATTTTAACTTAATCCCTGTGGTGCAACACAGTTCTACAACCTAGATTAATATGATGATGATGATAATAATAATAATAATAATAATAATACTAATAATACTAATAATACTAATAATAATAGTAATATTAATAATAATAATAACAATAACAACAACAACAACAATAATAATAATAATAATAATAACAATAATAACAATAATAATAATAATAATAGCTCCGAACTTGGCTTAAGTAAATCCATGTTGTTGCAGCTCGCTTGTACATGAGGAGTGAATAAAATTTCACTTTTCCATGATCTGAGCCCTTTAAACCAATAATTATACGGTACAGCAGCGCGATTATTTTTTTTAAGAATATGTCTTTTTTAGGGCTTTTATTTAGGTTTGGTTCTAGACGCTCTGCGGCCATCAGTTTTACCAGCAGCTCCTGGTTTAATTTAACAGAGGACTGATTAGATAAACTCAAAACTGAACAACAACTGTACATACTGGCCTTCTTCCAAGAGAGCACAGGAAGTGGTTAAGCTTACACACACCCACCCACACACACACACACACACACTCTTACATTCTATGGATTATTTATTGGTATTTATTCTAATTAGTTTATTTATTTATTTTTGTTTACTGCCCAGAGATGTCACTCAAATCACTTTTAAGCAGCACTGTGTGTAAATGGGTTGTTTTTTGTGACATCACAAAAGCCATGATTTCAGTGGAGCAGACGGTGTTTTGAAAATTTGTCAGCAGTTTCAAACTCTGAGGTCATAAAATGAGAAAATGTCACTTTTTCATGATCTAAGACCTTAAATTTAACTGTTATGCTCCCAGTGTCACAGTGCTGACTGGGAAAAAGAAGCGTTACGGATCTGCGGACTGTAAAATTCCGAAATTCTGAAGAAAGCTGTCCGGCTGGACCTAACCTGACCACTGCCGGTGGGATTTTTCTGCAAAAGTTTAGACAGAAGGTTCACCAAGTTCATGTGTTTTTCAGTCTGAGAAGTCCAGAAAGTCTTCAAAATCCGCTCGAGCGTCTTAAAAGCAACTAATAAGCCGCCGCTCCCCCGGAACGCCATTATCTAAACGGCATTAGAATTATTTTGAGTTTTAAACCGGCAGCCACAGCAAAACCGTATCCATAACCGAGCCTTAGTCACTCGGTCGGCGAAATTCAGCACATACGGCTCCCATCAGACAAATTAGCTCCATTAAACTCTCCCCAGTCCGCCCGGCTCAGTGATGTCACCTGGAGCAGTGGAGCAGGGATGAAGGGGCTCTTTGTAGGTAAAATCGATGCTAAATGTCCCTCAGTGTACCCATCATCTCTCAGAGCACGCCGCTGATTGGTTCTGCTTCAGGGCCAGATTTAAATACGAAATTACAGAGGTCACTGATTTATGAAAAGTGCTGTAAGGTCAGCTAATATACGGCATATCGGCCACAGGACGGGTCTATTAAGTGGCCTTACCTTAATTATTTCGTAAAACATAAATCTCCCTTTAACCCTGGGAAGCACTGTGATTTAGCAGCGATTTGAGACGCCGCTCGCTTATTAAGAAAAGCAATTCTTTGCTCTTTTTAACAGATTCGTGCAGGATTTTGCAGTAATGGCCCATCCAGCCCTGCAATAAACCACCTGCCAATCAGTGACCAGAACTGATATCAAGGGTCGACCGATTAGGATGGTACCAATGTTGATACGGATACTGATAATCAATTCCAATACTTATCAACACTCTTATTGTCGATAAGTCTCTATGATTCAGTGCAGAAAATAAAGTCGTCACATTAAATGCTGTAGAAGTTCAGCAGTGATTTTATTGAGGTGTTTTGGAGTAATAAGGATCTAAACTGTGTCCTGAGTTTCTGGTTCTATAATGAGGGAGGGACGTTGCTACAAATGTTCTGATCAACAGAGCGGCGCTCCGTCCTCCACTGATCCAATCCAGCATCCGCCGTCTGGAAACGCAGCTGTGTGAGAAAGTATTAACACCCACAGCAGCCCCGTCTGAACAGGAGACTCTCCAGAGTTCAGCAGGAACCAGGCAGGAACTGGGACCAGTTTAGTGCTGGTTCTACATACACATTCCTATGACCAATGTTTTTTCAGGGCCAACAACAATACTGATTATTAGTAATCAATAAGACTGATAATCAATATTTAGAAACCAATATACATTTGCCAGAAATATACACATTTTGTTATCAAAATTTAGAATAACACAAACTACCATATAAAACTCTTTAATGTATGTTTTATTAAAAATTTTTTTTTTTTAGAATATCTTTACACAGAAAACGCAGGGCCAGCCAGAAGCGTTTCTTTTAAAACTGAACATTTTAAAACAAAATAGCCTCTAACCACACAGAATTTCTGAATGCTATAATCGTATGCGTAGATAACACATGGGTCCAGAGCTCATATATGTTTATAACATGTTTTTTTTTTTTACAATATCTCAGCACCTTGCAAATAGGTGTTTGAAACGTTCTGGCATTCTTACTGCTCTCGGATTATCGGTGCTGAGTTCGTGTTGAATATTAACGTGTGCCGCTCTGGGACCATTTATTTTTTAGGTGAAACACCAAAATCTCAAGGCATTTCAAACTACCTCAATACCGAGAGGCCTCAGACTCCAGAGGGTTAATAAAGTGTCTGTGTCTTTTCATTCCAGGCTTTTGTACCGTTTTTGTGTGCTGAATAAAACTCTGAATAAAATACATCACACCAACACAATTATCACCTTCGATTTACTCTGTGAATCAAGTAAACTCAAAGCGCTTATTTTGAACTGAGGATTTTTCGCTCATGAAAATTGCAAATATTGATCAATTGCTTCCAAATGTAAATAAAGACGAACAAATAAACAACAAAGTATAACACAGAGACATTCGCCAATCCTATTTCCTCTTAAACTAGGTTAACGCAGATGTTTGTTTTCGGGACCGGCGGCCGATGCTTTGGTGAGATTTTTTGATGAGAAGTCTGAAAAGCACTTCAAAGGCTTCTTCCAATGAAGAGCCACTCTAAACGCCGGGGTAATGCTCCGTACCTGGTTGCAGAAAATAAGCAATTCCCTTAAGAAGCTCTTCAGAGCCAGATTTACCTGCAGCCTAAATATACTGCATAAAACATCTTCAAACATCAGGCTCTGAGGAGATGCGGTGCAGCTGCTTTATCAGGAGAAAGGCCCCAAACAGTCCCTTAACACTTTTTAGATATCACAGTTTTTACAAACCAACAATCAGACGCTGCATGTGGATCTCTGAAGGTGTTTCCACTCAACAAAAGTACAGCAACCCATAGGACCAGAACACTGGAGCTGTGCTGTCTAGTCCTGAAGGGTCCAGTTTTACGGTCTGTGGTATCTGCTCAAGACTGGCACCAACAGGGCCCAGTGGTACTGGAAAGTGGTCTGAAGCTACTGACAGTCTACTGACAGTCTACTGACAGGCTACTGACAGATTGTGAAGTCTTTCTGTAACAAAGTGTTACAGGAGCGCGCTACTGATCAGGGTTTTAAGGACAGATCCAAGCACTGAGACTGGAAGGATGGCCGCGAGTCATGGAGGAAAAGATCTGCCACAAATGGGGTTCGAACTCGCGGAGAGGAGCAAGGTGGAAAAAGATTTGGTGCAAGCGATGCTTGAACCCACTCCGCTTTGGAACGAGTGCGTTACCGCTGAGCTAACGAGGTGGAAAACGGGACTCAGCGGAACGTCTCTTACGGCAGATTAGCCCAAAATACTTCACTGGTGTTACATGTTGCTTTATATATAAATATAGGCGGTATGGTGCACTCGATTATATCTTGCCAGCACGGCTGCACCACTTCACTCTGACTCTCCACGCAAGTGTCTGTAAATTGGTTTGTCTAAGTGCAGTAGGTTCTGTTAAATGGGAAGTAAGACTGCAAATTATCCGGGTTAGGCGTTTATGCGTCTCAGATGAGTGGAAAATGAACCGCAGTCCTTTATTTGCCTTTTAAAAACAGTGTTTCTGCTACTAACATTTCTCTGTGGCGGGCGGCCATGCCACCATTATTACTGTCATAACGAATAACCTAAAACAAGCCCTGCCATTGGCCACCTGATAACCAATCATATACCCGCCAAAACCCGTCTCCGCCCTCTGAGCACCATGAATCCACACTCATCATCTTCATTTTGACAACAAAATGAAAGCAATGTTGGTGAATGAATCAAACAGTTCTACTCAACGTAAATACTGGTCTAAAGTGGTCTTACAGCAATGATGCCCTGCACTTGCTTTCTGATCATCATAATAATGAAACATGAACATCTCACAGTACAGTTTTTTTGTCTCAGTCTTAACTGTCTCTATCGTTTGGACTCGAAACTCTTTAGACTAAGTCTTGATCTCGAACCTCTTTAGGCTCAGTCTTACTCTCAAATCTCTTTAGACTCAGTCTTGTTCTCAAAACCTCTTTATACTCAGTCTTGGACTCAAAACTCTTTAGACTCTGTCTAGAACTCGAACCTCTGTAGACACAGTCTTGGTCTCAAACCTCTTTAGACTCAGTATTGGACTCAAACCTCTTTAGACTTGGTCCTGGACTTGAAACGCTTCAGACTCAGCCTAGAACTTGAACCTCTTTAGACTCAATCTTGGTCTCGAACCTCTTTAGACTCGATCTAGAACTTGAACCCCTTAGAATTGATCTAGAGTTCGAACCTCTTTAGAGTCAGTCTTTGTTTCGAACCATTTTAGACTCGATCTAGAACCTGAACCTCTTTAGACTCAGTGTTGGTCTCGAACCTCTTTAGACTCAGTTTTGGTCTCGAACCTGTTTAGACTCAGTCTTGGACTCAAAACTCTTTAGACTCAGTATTGGACTCGAACCTCTTTGAACTCAGTCTTGCCTTGGACTTGAAACTTTTTAGACTCAGTCTAGAACTTGAACCTCTTTAGACCCGGTTCTTTTGTAGCTTTTCACTAAAACCTGCCACAGCAGCCACCTGTAGAAACACCCCTCATTCAAACATCACAATGAAGTCCTGTTGAGCATCTCCACGTCGGTGAAACGGGATGTGACTGATTCACTCTGCTGAGGTTTAATGAGTCACACAGCACCTAGTAATTGAAGTCATTATAATAGAAAAATAGCGAGGCTCTATTAATGGCGTTTAAACCTGAAGCCAAACACACAAGTCTCAGTACAACTGCCTGTTGAGAGGCGCATAAAGCCTCAGTCTTTTGTGTTCAGTGATGACTGACAGTGATTGTATCGCTGATCAGGGGAGTTCTCCGGCACAACGGCAAGGAGAACCTAAAACACAAGTGAGTCACTTATCACTAAACATTGCAGGTACTTGACTAAAATGAACATTGGCAGTCGTGTAATCATTGATATATCGCTCTAAATAATAATAAATAAATAGTGAATAAAAGTAGGAGTAGTGGATTTTAATACTGATTTGGACCTGTATACACGCTGAAGCCTGGTCCCATAGTCTCACCAAGCAGCGTCAGTACAGTGCAGAGTGTCCCACTCATTTTTAAAAACAAGATTTTGATGTAGTTTTTGAACAGGTCTGAAACAAAAATGGAAAAAATTGGCAAAAAAACCCACAGTGGAAACTGCTTCAATTAACTGCTTTTGTGATGTCACAAAAACAAATACTTTTGCATTTATCAGCCTTTACAGCATTTAGCAGACGCTTTTATCCAAAGCGACTTCCATTCCCTAACTACAGGGGGCAGTCTCCCTGGAGCAGCTTAGGGTAAAGGATCTTTCTCAGGAACCCAGTGGTGGTGTGCTGAAGGTAGGATTCGAACCCATGACCTCTTGGTCCACAGGTATCCTACCCATTAGGCCACACACACCCCAGCCTATTCAGCCTATAGCAGTTTAGCCCCGCCCACCCATGCAGAAGTTATACGGAGTGTTTCGGCCAGAACTGCTTTTTTCATGAGGTGCAATACATGGTAACCAATAAGAACGGAGCTCATTTACATATATATCAACCCCAAAGGCAGTGGTCACCAATTCCACTCCTGGAGATCTTCCCTCCAACTTCCAGCCACAATGCGTCTCACCTGCTCCAGCTGATGAGCATCTTCAGAAGTTCCAGATTAGCTGAATTAGCATTGGGAAAGAAAGCTGTTTCATTAAAGAGAGGCTGGAGATAATATTTGCCGGAGAGGAGGGTTGGTGACCACTGCTGTAAGGGATGAACAGAAATGTCCAAGAAGACGTATAGAACATTTCAGAAACCAAAATAAAATAAAACAACATGTAGGACTGGGGACTTTCACACATACGGCAGTCACAGGCGTGCATATCTCGGGCCCTTTAATATTTTAGGACAATCAGATCGTAGGACCTGAACCAGCCACTTAATAAATGATGTTTTCAATCAAAGCTCCATGCTCTTTGTCTTTTTTTCTTTTCTGTGCTCTTTTCTTTTTCATCCAGAAAACCGACACGTTTGAGCAAGTGTGGGACGAGCAGCCTCACGCAAGCCTGGCACTCGCAATCGCAAGCCTATTGGGTCCAATCTGGGCAATGACAGCCTGGCAACAAAGGCCTAGAGTGGCACTTTCATGTGTAGCAGAGGACAGGATGTTAGATAAAAGCCTCACAGAAGTCAGAAAATTGAGAGCCTGCGAGAACAAAGTGGACAAACGCATTCAACATCTAAGGTACTGAATTAATTTACTGCAGGCAAAAAAAAAAGAAAAAAACAAAAAAAAACAGGGGAAAGTATCTTTTTTGGGGGGATATTTTGGAGGGAGATAAAAAGGGTGTTGTTGATTTGTGGTTCCAAGAGAGGACACAAATGGTCATCTGGAGCCGGACGGGCTGAGGGCTCTCCGTCGTGACCGGAGGAGGAGTCTGTCGGCCCGAAAGCACAACTGCATCAAGGTGCATTACAAAACGGCGCCGTCCGTCTTCGCCCTCGCCCAAAAAAGAGCAAAGGGACTATTGTTCGAGCGGGGCGCTCTAAGAGCTGTCCTCAATAGAGCACCCGAGGGTAGGATGCAGCTGAGGCCTTTCAAAAAGAGCGAGGGAGAAAAGGAGGAAGAGAAAAAAAGAGCGGACGCTCTATTCTTTATTCCCTGCGTGGGATAATAAAAGCGTGCCGTATCAACAACTGGTTTCAAGGGACGAATTTTAACCCCCTCCCTACAAAAAAAAGGACAAAAACCAGAGAAAGACAGAAATTTCCATTAGTGATTTGCAACTGGAAGGCGTTTTGCAGTTTGAAGTGTTTCTAAGAGTGTGGTCTCCGAGGCCGGTTCTCCGAGTATTAAGAGGAGGCAATTATAACGAAGTAGAACCAGAGCAGCGATTAAGCGCTACCGGATGGGTGAGAGTGCTGAGGTGGGAAAAATAAACCATGTGGCATTAAAAGACTAATTAAAATATCTGCTCACTAATCACTGGTCAGTCAGATTTGAGAGTAATTGGAAAAGGAACAATATGGCTCTAACGGTCCCTTCTATTCCACCGTCTTCTCGAGATACCAGCTTGTTAAAAAGACACGACATGCAGGTTCCACTGTGTTAAAGATTGCAGCTGTGTTTCTTGTGCAAACGTTTTAATCAGTGTGAGCAGACCATAATATTAAACCGTGATTCATGTGTGACTTCGTGTGTGATCTTCATATTCATGTGTTTTTTAGTTTAACAGAAATTAAGTAAGCGTTAGGTGTGATACATGCAGCACACTGTTCAAGTTATTTATTTTGATTCTTTTATTTTGATGCTTAAACTAAACTTACAAGTCAGTTTGAATTCTGACCGTATTCCAGTTTTGGCACATTTCAAGAACAGCATCTGTCATGAAACTGTTTTCACTCACACAAGTGCTGCTCCTGATGGCGTGGCTGGATACTGTCTTGTCCTGGAATATCG
>JBBPCX010000114.1:26987653-26992653 GCA_037974365.1 Hydrocynus forskahlii | reverse complement strand
TCCGGTATGATATGGTATGATACAGTATTGATACGGTACTCCAGGTGAAGCCACTAAACGGATGCTTACTACGTGGTTACTGTGGAGTTTTAGGACGGAGAGTTATTTCCACAGTGTTGCTGAATGTTTAATACCGGATCTGTCATGGCGGCTAGGGGAGCGCTATGGTTTCCCCTGGGCTTTGTGAAGATCCACTACACAGTTTAATGCAGAATTAAAATGATCTATCAGTGCTGCTAAAATCAATATCAATCCAACACTGGCATAACAGTCTGTCACAAAATAGTCCCTCAGGACAAACAATGCACAGAACCAGACAGAACTCAAAGAGCGACCTGTGGTTCATTCCGTTTCTTAATGGACGTTAAATGAGAGGGTCTCTGACTTTGCACAGTGCTTCCATTGTTCCTTCAAAGGTGCAGCCATGTTCTTAAGGGTCAAGGTGTGTTCAAGGGACACTACAATACCTGGACAAAGTGCATTTGTACATTGCCATCACTTTTAAACAGAAGAGGAAATCTCAAATGGTTGCTAGGGTGTTGCGAAGCAGTTAGCATAATGTCTTAGGTGGTTGCTAGGTTGTTGCTATGCAGTTCATATGGCATTTCAGGGCATTGCTATGGTGCTGATATACAAATGGTACAGTGATGCCAGGTTGCTGAGGTGTTGCTAAGTGGTTGCTATGGTGTTTTTTGGTGTATGGCGTCTTCTAGGGTGTTGCGTTAAAGATACTAAAGTATCAACAAAAGTTGGGTGGTTACTAAAGTATCTATCGTGGAAGTTAGGAGGAAACTATAGTTTTCCAGGTGGTTCCATCGTTAGGTGTTTGTGTCTGTGTGCATGTGTGGATTTAGTGAAATGACATTAAGTTTGGTCTGTAAAGGTCATGTGTCAGTTGTAGAGGCGTCCATCGTGACACTGTCAGTGGAAGATTTTCAGAACATTCCACCAATGGTTCGTTCCAATGGTAAACAAAAGGCTTTTGTGTGGAGCGTGTAATCCAGTCTATCCAAAATGCAAAGCTCTCGAGCATAGGCTCTCTTGTGCAGAGCTTGGCGACTCTAGATCAAAAGCTTTAGGTAAAATAGTGTTAAATGAGAAATATCGGAAAAGAACAATACACTAAAAACTCAGAACAGTAAAAAAGGTCTTATAAACTCCAGGATCTGAAAGCGAACTCGAGAAGGCCACCCTGGAGACAAACCACCCTGAAAAATATTGTTCAGAACACTTTTATGTGAGGGTTCAGGCTTGGCCGCAGCCTGGCATACTAAACGCTCATGCTAACATAACCTGCTTAGCATTTACGTCACGCTTTTCCTCCGCGCTCTCCCACGCCTGCCACTCAACTCCTCACCCAAATTCTCCCGCATTAGCCACCAAATTAGAAAATATCCAGTCTCATAACATCAGCTGCCCTTTAAATCATTCTCTTGAACCCGCGCCGCTCCATCACGCGGCGGAGTTAATTAAGCTATAGCGCAAGTAATAAAGAAGATGGATGGCGTGCGGGCGGAGACGCGTGGCAACGACATCCTGAGCCAGCGTAAGGTCAGGAGTCCGGGCGATTGATGGATCTGTCGGACAATGGTCTCCTGCGGACTTCCCTCATGCCCACCTGGAAGGAGTGAGTAGTTCCTGTCCATGGGTTCCATCATCCTCAGACCAACAGGAGAACAGATGAATGGCCGGGGCAGCAGGGAGAGACATGGTGGCCTTGGTGTGGAAGCAGAGAATAAGAATTCAATCTGGGAGGGCTACCAGTCACTCTTCGCTGTCGATGCCGCTGTCAGTGAAGGCAGCTCAGACTAAAAGAGGGTGTCGCCCCCCCGCGGAAGCAGCTCCGAGGCCCATCGGTTTAGAGAGAAGCCGCCAAGGCCGAAGCACAACAATCATGTGGCTTCAATTTATCTGGCCTCTTACAAAAAATGAGCACAAACTCCAAAGCACTCCACTTCAGTGCTCTCATGGCACCAGAACACTTACCACCGAGTCGTCCGTGCATTACGATCACAAACCAGATGGCGGTCGCAACGGAGAAACAATGCTGACACTGTTTTTTTCCGCCGCTTTTTAATAGTTGAGGGGGCTGCTGTGATCTAACTGGCGCCAGTCAATGGTCCTGCAATGAATGTGCGCCGAAAGCAAGAAAGGAAAACTTGCGCAGTTTCTAATGGGAGGCCTCATGGCCATGTCCCTGACCATATATGGGAAAAAAAAAAACAGCCCGTTTTGAATTTGCTGGTTTTGTGAAGACGCAAAAACCAGCACATGTGCAAATCCACCTGTTCAGCCTACAGCAGTTTAAGCCCTGCCCTCAGTCCTGAGGTGCATTTCATCTCGGCCTACTTTCCGGATGAGGCGTAATACAGTAATTAGCTCCCTTTAAAAATCCATTATAAAAGGTCTAATTGAAATTCTAATTGAAAATATGTCAAGTTAAATAGTTCAACAAATCTTAAACAGAAAGCAAAATTAAATGTAATTGTTCTACAAACTGCAGAGCACAATATCTAGTTAACATATTAGAAAAACATATTATGTTCCATAACCTTTGTATATCTTTATTTATTCATTTATTGTCAATATGTTCAAGTCAGCAAAAACTAGTTTGAAATTCGTATGTGCAGAATTGTGTAGTTGTGAATGTTTATACACAGATATTAATATTTATCTTTACATTTATAAATATATACCTATATTGGGTATTAATGTTGTAGATTGTATATTACTGTTTATTATAAGGTTGCACAGATACCACCTTTTTACAAACCGATACGAGTACGAGTATTTTTATTTGTGTACTTGCCGATACCAAGTACCAATACCGATACTTCTTAGAATGGTATCCGTGCAAGTGCAAGTAATTTGGACCGGTTTTATTTTTCTTCTACAGTTTATGACAAGCCTACCCTTAGCAAAAGTAGTTACCTGAAGTTCATTTTATTAAGTATACTTTATTTATAAATAAAGTATACCGACCATGTACTTGTAGTGTACTTTAAAGTATATTAATTTAATACTTCTTCTGACTAAATTGGAACATTTTTAAGTTTACAAAACTATACTATATTTACTTTCTTTATACTCATCAGTATAAGTCAAGTATATGTCACTTTACTATTCTAAAGTATATAAAATATAGTACATAAAAGTAAACTTCAAGTATACTGCCTCAGTTTTAGTATAAAATAAGTATACTTGTAGTACACTTGAATAAACTACTTTTTGCTAAGGGTATAATAAGTTTAAATACAAAAAGAATTAGCAGAAGGCAAAAATAAACCGTTCATTCTGTGAACAAAGCTTTAAGTCCGCGGCACGATTCAGTTAAACTCGCGCATCATGAACACAAAGCGCTCCGGATTCGCTTCTACTAATTTATGCCCTGTAGGCTTGTCGTAGTTATATGACGTGGAACGGTACAGCTCCGGAGCAGAAACAGAACCGAGTCCCCTTCAAATGAACTAAGAACAGAGTCCCCTTCAAATGAACTCACAGTGTGAACATACAAAGAACCGAGTCCCCTTCAAATGACCCAAGAACCGAGTCCCCTTCATCAAATGAACTCACAGTATGAACATAAAAAGAACCGAGTCTACTTCAAATGAACTTACAGTGTCAGAGCGGCTCGGCACAGTGTGCAAAGAAAAAGAACCGAGTCCCCTTCAAATGAACTAAGAACCGAGTCCCCTTCAAATGAACTCAAAGTGTGAACATACAGAGTCCCCTTTCTGTCGGTCCACTTTCTGGACCACTTCTAGAGGACTGAGTTCGGTTCCTTTAAAGAGGACTATATGTGAAAACACCCTTAAAGAAAGTATCAAAACAGTCTCCTGCTTTCATGTACACAGAAACGTGTGTTAAGTTTGGTTGCCGCGGTCCTGCACTAGCATTAGCAAGTGTACTTAGCACTGTGCTGCGTCTTCAGATGTTTATTCAAATTGCTGGTGTTAAACGATGTACTTTCCTTTCCGCCACTCGACACCGTAGCAGTACAGATCTTACAGTCTGGCTTACTCCTGTCATCGTCTTGTATCTTAAAAAAGTTCCAAATTGCAGGCATTGCTTACTGGTCTACTGAAAAAAATCTAACAGCTCGTGAATAGAATATCTGGCGCCAAGTTTCCAGCTCGTTGTCTCCCCCTAGAGATTGAAGTCAGGCAGGACAACAAATCACATCTGCCCAGTGTGATCAGTTGATGTAGTGAAATAGGATATTGTTCAGTGGTATTGGTGCTTGGTATCGGCAGTTCACGTACGAATACGAGTATTTAAATGAAGTATCGGCCCGATACCCGATACTGGTATCGGTATCGGTGCAACCCTAGTATATAATATTGTTCAGTATATTGTTTCATTGTGTCTTTACATATTATTGTTGTTTTCTACTGTTGTGCTTAGGAGACACAATCAACCAGAATGAAATCCCTTGCCGCTCATGTATCTGGCCAGTAAACACGATTCCAGTTCTGATTCTGAGAACACAGACGTGCATTTATTCACGGTTCAAACTTCAAACAAGTAATCTGACCAAATCTCTGCACTCGGCACTGAGGCACGACGACGACAGCCTGTTTAACTCTAAAAGACAAAGTGAGGCTGGGAAATGGTCGTAAAAAATGAATTACGACTGTTTTTACATAAACCCAACCCAAAAGTCATAAACAGAAAAAAATGCAAAAGTTATGTCCTCAGTTCCGCCCCACCGTCTGGGTCTTATTTATTCTCTGCAAGTGCATCTCCTCAAACTGCTGCTCGCAGAACGTTGTAGAGCAGCTGAAGGCACTTGTAGGAGAGTGCTGACTGCTCACTTATGAGAATGTGAGCTGACAGGAGACCAGGAGTGTCCTGAAACACTTCAGAAAGACGGGAAAGAGGAACCAAGACATCCAACCCAAGGAGCAGCAGGTCCAGTAACAGGTCAGTAAACTCTGATTTCAGTAAATATAAACAGTGTAAAACAGTCTAGAACCGGTGTTTACCCTCAGAACTCAGAG
>JBBPCX010000114.1:26940242-26953014 GCA_037974365.1 Hydrocynus forskahlii | reverse complement strand
GTAACTAATGACTGTAAGTCGCCCTGGATAAGGGCGTCTGCCAAATGCCATAAATGTAACTTGACTTTACGTTGAGTCATTTCTGCTGTGTGTCATTTGTTTCTGAGTTTACAGCCAACGGTGAACATTGTGGCACAAAATCAAACTTTCTTTCTTCACACAAACTAATCACAAATCAGTGCATTTCTGTACACAGCTTGATTCCAGGCTTTAAACTCAGAAGAGACAACAGTTTCGCACACATGATGATTCAATTAATATAGTATAATCTTAGTATTAACTGATCTTAATTCGATTAATATAACCTGGGTTTATTTTTACGGCTCATTTTAAAGTAGGTCAGTGGAATCGTTACTGATGTGGACCGTCAGAATCCCTGATGTGGTAGATTTGACAGATGGGATCACAGCCTCCTCCCCACAACGCCACCAAACCTGTAAAACCAATCCCAGCCAAACAGCGCTTAAGACAACATCAGAGCCATGAGTGAGGAGCAAGAGTTACGGTCTGAGCGTGTTCACTCCTCCGGCCCCGCGCTGCATGTGCAGATGTCTCATCGCGGCCCTGAAGATGTGTGCTCATCATCATAAACAAACAAACTTTGCATTTTCACAATTTGGAAAGACCGCAAATCGCCCGGCGTACCTTTTCCAATTTCACGCGTGTCTCTTTAAACCGCCCGCCGAGCTCCTCTGACGAAGCCGCTGTTTGTTTTGAAGATTAGAAATTAAAGGTGCGTTGTTTGCCGTCCGACAGGTACGGGTTGAAGAGCCACACTCCACCTTCCGCACACACACACACACACTCACACACACCGAGTACACTTACCCGGTGGAGCCGCTTCCTCCAGCCGCTCCCAGGCTGTCGACATCAGTCTTGTATCAGTGCTGTCTCCGTCTCCTGTCCCGCAGTAGTGTCCCCGCAGCCGAGTGAAGGGACGGGGTCTTAGCGAGATGGCCCTAATGAGCCGAGATCATGTTCCTCCACTGCCACACCATTAAGTGCTAAATGTTCAGAATTGCATTACTGGTGGCCTCTGAGATGAAGAGCGATAAGGTAAAGCACTCCTTCCTCCTCTTCCCTCGCTCACCGTCTCCTCCCCGGCTGCGTCGCGCGCCTTTCCAGGGATGAATTATTCATCTGTCCAAATCATCAACTGCCAGAGATGAAGGAGCTCTAACCACCTCTCAAGTGTATTGATTTCTGGACCGTTCGCATGATGGGGGCCGAGTAATGGTGACCACACAGCAGAGGCTGAAAAGTGAGAGGGGCAGATAAGGCAAAAGTAGTTTTGGAAAGCATTTTTTTCCCCCATCTCTAACACCTATTCCTGGCTGTCAAGGGCAGAGATGGAGAAATAAAGCCGAGACTGGCAAAGACTTTAAGCCTCTAAAGTGAAAACAAAGAAAGCGATCGAATCAGACGGCTTCAAAAAAGCCTTCCTTTCTCGTGGAAATGCTTTCGAACATCACACTGCATAAACATCCTCACACCTACTAGATGCAATAAACCGATCCGAGCCCTTTAAATTGAACTCCTACGCCTGGCTCCTTGATCTACAAGAAGGATCACGTCTAAAAAAGCAGCGGCAGAATTTCAGGAGTCAGCAAATATGATAGCAGGCGTTTTAAAACATTTTCACGGTTATTAAAATATCACATGAAACAGTATCATTCCATTCCAGACCACAGGAAACTCTTAGAGCAAAGTAGCATACATCATGCTGTCATATTTCGTGTGCGACCTTTCAAGCGAAATTAATAATGAGCAAAGCACTGTTTAACTCACGGTGTGCCTTTGTCCTGTTGAGGGACGTTGGAGGTAAAGATGACCTTGATGGCTTGGATGAACAGTCATTAAAGGTCTGCATGGGTGTGAAATTGAAGCCTGAACCCGACCTATACCTGCAGCTTCGAGACCCAGCCCAAGCACTGCAGAAATATTATTCTCAAAACAAGATAAAGAAGACTTTTAGGCTGGAAATAAGGTTGCAAGTCTTGCTTAGATCAGGAGGTTTTGCAGTGAACCTACCTGACCCGACCTAACCCGGCCCAGGTGGTACCTGAGCTGTAGTCAAGACCACTTTGTTGAGACCAAGACAAGTCCATGTCCAAGACTAGTCAAGTCCAAGTCAAGTTCGAGTTCAAAGAGGTTCGAGTTTGAGCCAAAACTGAGTCCACAAAGGTTTGACCTGGAGTCAAGATCGAGTCCAAAGACGTTTGAGTCAAGATCAAGTTCACAATGGCTTCAAGTCTGACTCAAGATTGAGTCTGAAGAGTTTTTGGGTTCAAGTCTGAGTCAAGCTCAAGTCCAAAGAGGTGTGAGTCCAAGTCCAACAGTGTTTTAAGCATTCCTAGCCACTTCAGTAGAAACACCTACCTATACTTAGAGGCCCCAGCTCTTCACGGGCTGGACCGGGTGTGTTTGAAACACCCTGAAACTGGGCTCAGTCCTCAGGATTGTTCTGGCCTGCAGGTCCTGGAGTGGACCCCATGTCCTGCACATTTAAATGTTTTTCTGATCTCTTTCAACTTGTTGAGTATTGGAAGGCTGGATATCCAGCTCTTGGCTGGGTATCTTTTCGGTTCTGGACTTAGTCCTTGAAGTTCTCAGAGACAAAGGGCCTCATTGGAGGATCTTGCAAAACACAGAAGCCGTCAGTGACGTCTCAGTGCTGAGCCATTCCACGGCTTTATGTGAGATTATACAGTCGACCCCCAAAATTCGCGGGGGTTACGTTCCGAGAGCACTGACGAATTGTCAAAAACCGCGAAATGGCTATAAATGCCTATTTCTATAGTCTAAACCAACAAATATGCCCCCAGATATGCTCCCAAAACACTTACATTTCATTTTAAACTCAGCGTAATACGTTACCCTTAAAGAAAAAGTAAAGGTAAACTCGGAAACTCTTCTGATGCGGGAATTCTGGACTGCAGCTGCCGGAGATGCGTCACAGGCCAGCAGCCAATCAGCAGCAAGGAGAAATGAATAACACTCTCAGATTGGCTACTTTCAAACCTCCCGCCTCTGAGTACAGCAGTATCTCACTATCCCACAATGCTTTTTCAGATACGGTTGCTTTGTGTTCTCTTGACAGAACTAAAACATTTATACAAAACCACCACCAGACACCACCGTGACAATACCGGTATATTTTAGATGGAAATTCATCTGAATTTACATTAATATTTATGTTACAAAATTAATAAATTATATATTTTTTCTTGGTAATTTAGCACTAAAATGCATGAAAAAATGTACATTGCCACGAAAAAAGCAAAAAATAAATGTGGAGGATTTTTGCGGTTTCTGCGAATTTGCGAGGGGGGGGTTTCCTGAAACGCAGCTTCGCGGGGGTCGACCGTACGTGCACGTGATTCTGATTCCGAAAAGAATCCAATTCGGACCCAAAGCCAGGCCCTTTAATGTCAGTGAAGAACCAGGAGCAGATGGTTCCAGATGATCAGGCGGTGATCAGTATACTGGTGGTGCTGAATGCTGAGTGGTTGGAACTCCTCTATCTAGGCTCCTTGTATCTTTAGACACTTTGCAGAATGTCACAGTAAAACATTTGTTTCCATTTCTTTAATTTAATCTCCTCAATATGTCAAATCTAAGCAAAATATGAATAAATGAGAGACTGTGTCTGAATGCTGCCAAAATTCAAAGATGAGATTCCTAATGGAACATGTCCCACCTGAACCTATATAAATATGTGTCACACTTACTATTTAAACTAAATAAGAACTCTCAACAGCGACTTTGCAGTGGGTCGACTGTGTTGGATTCCGTAAAGAATCCGATTCGGATCCAAAGCCAGGCCCTTTATTGTCGTCGCCAGGCCGTTTACAGATCGCCTATCATTTGCTTTTGCACTTTTGTGTGTGACTTTGAGCTGAGCGCCCACTCTAGAAAGCGGCAGGGCAGCGCTCTGACTCACGATGCCTCAGTGATTTCAGGGGAAAAGGTGCTGGAGATCTGCGGGTTCTCAGCCAGACAGCCCGGCTGGGCTGTTTACCTAAAAGACAAGTCGTTTTCATACAGTCAAGCGATCTGACTTTGGCCGAGCCTCAAGGACGAGTGCAAATGACGGGATAATGACTCGGCCCGCATCTGAAAAGCATTGTTTTAAGTGGAAGTGCAGAATGGAATAAAATAAAAGGTGACAAGGACCTTACAGCGTCCCCAGTCACGCTCCTAATGACTGGTAATGACTGCTAATCGTGGTAAAGTGCATTAGGCACTCGGAGCACTCTGGTTACCCCTTTATCTTATGTGTTGTTCAGGATAAATGCAACTCTAGACACAAATTCCATCAGTGAGGACCTACAATGAGGCGGTACTTAGAGCTGTGTGGAAGATTAGAGCCGTGTGGAAGTGTTTTCACAGAACACTCCGGTCTATTGAGGACGGAGTAATTACTCTGCATTAATCCGAGTCAGTCTCATCACGGTCTAAAACTCTACTTAGTCCACTCTAAGTGTGGACTATTGATCTAAGATGTTTTAGTAATTAATTATGCATAATGCATTTTCTCCTTTTGAATTTTGATTTAGGAGCTATTTCCATTCAGACTGAAGAGCAATCAATTCCTACAAAGCGTCAAAACTGACATCAATACTCCTAATCATCTTCCTGATCTCTTGTCCTCGTTTCATGATTAGCGTGGGCTGAATGCCAAGGCAGCGTTTGATGGATGAATCAAGTTCATTCTGTTTTTAACTGGTGCTTTTCTAGTTTCATGTTTTAAGTGCTTTTAAGCGTCTCCCCTGTATGCAAATGTATGAACACCCTCAGTCACTTTACGTTCTTAAGTGTGTACCCTCTACTTTTGTAGGCCATGGCCGCCCTGGTGGCCTGTGAAGGTACTGCAGGTGAGCCGCCAGAGGTCATTTACAGTTAACAGATGAAAAGTATTTAATTATCAAATTTGCAATTAATATTAAATATTTATGATTAAATATTTACTCTTTAAAAAAGTTATCAGAACTAACAAAAACAAAGCTGGGAGATTTAAATATTCTACATTTATTTGAGCCATTTTAAGTCCTGAACGTGTTCAAGCAGAACAAAGAGCGTCTAACTGAAGTCCTGAACCAGTGAAGAACCAGGAGCAGATGATTCCAGATGATCAGGCGGTGATCAGTATACTGGTGGTGCTGAATGCTGAGTGGTTGGAACTCCTTTATCTAGGCCCCTTGCAGAATGTCACAGTAAAACATTTGTTTTCATTTCTTCAATTAAATCTACTCAATATGTCAAATATAATTAAAATATAAATAAAGAGAGACTGTTGAATGAGATTCCAAATGGAACATGCCTCAAAACATGTCCTACTTGAAGCTATATAAATTTGTCACACTCACTATGTACATGAAATAAGCATCTAATATTATTCTTAAATGATATTAAAGTCATTTGCTTATTAGCTGACATTGCTTTCCTCTCGTAGCTGAAATACACAGAGAAATTGTGAGAAAAGTGCAGATTCTAAATTCCCTCCTTTAACCCATGTTAGTGTTTGCTTTAATTTGATAAAACATTATGATTGTGTTTACAGTCCTGTTTTTAGGGAAGGAAATAAAATGCATCTGACCTGAGTGAAAATGTGATTCATGATGTTGTATAATTAACAGTGTAATTGTATTAGAAGATATCAGAGCAGTGATGATGATGATAAGGATAAGCCCGACAAGCTTGTAATTTGACTCCACCCCCCAGAAAAAAACAAAAAAAAACAAAAAAAAAAAGAAACAGTGTACAAAAACAAAAACAAAACAAAACAAAAAAAAAAACAATAAAAAAACAAATAAACAAGCAAAACAGTCGCTGGAGCAAAGAAAGGTAAGCAGGTTGTCTATTTTTCATGACAAAGTGGTCTGCGGGGAGTGGATTTCGGCGCGGCAGACGTCGGGCTGTGCCGGAGCTTAGTGAGGCTAAAGTGTTCGGTGCTCTGGGGAGCGGCAGTGATGCGGAGAGACTCCGGCCTCCAGATGAGCCACTCCACTGGACACCAGACACCCAGATCAGCCCACCTCCTGCCAGCGCTCTCAATAACAGATAAGAGCCTATCTCTACAAACCAGATACACAAGCAATTTAACATACGCGGCGGTGGGTCAGAAGAAGAGTTTCACTTTTTCTTTTTTTTCTGACCCCGCTCTATGCTCAGCAGTCAATGTTTGATAATATTAAGGTGTTGTGAGTGTGGCTGTTCACTCACATTCTGTGGGTAGACGTGGATAATTATTCAGAAATTCAAGTTTAAGATCATAATTTTAGATTAGGAACATGGACAGTTTTATGGCGTGTAGATTACGTCATTGTGAAAAAGGGAATTAGTGCAGAGCGTCAGCATAGACTTCCACAGGCTTCCGCTACAAATACTTCCATAACTAGTCTAGCTTTCCATAGACTTCCACTAGTACAAGCCTACAAAGGCTTCCACTGGCATAGTCTTCCATAGACTTCCACTAGCATACTTCCATAAGTTTGAACTAGCACAGACTTCCATAAGGTTCCACTAACATATTTCCATAAGGTTCCACTAACATAGACTTCCATGAGGTTCCACTAGTACAGACTTCCATAAGGTTCCACTAGCATATTTCCATAAGGTTCCACTAGCATACTTCCATAAGGTTCCACTAGCATAGACTTCCATAAGGTTCCACTAGCATCGACGTCCATAAGGTTCCACTAACATATACTTTCATAAGGTTGCACTGGCATAGACTTCCATAAACTTCCACTAGCATAGACTTTCATAGACTTCCACTAGCATACTTCCATTAGGTTCCACTAGCATAGCCTACCATATACTTCCACTATCATAGACCTCCTTAGTATGTCTACTTGCATACACTTCATTATTGCTCCTACTAGCACAGACTTCCATAAGCTTCCACTGGCATAGACTTCCAAGAGGTTCCACTAGTACAGACATCCATAAGGTTCCACTAGCATTGATGTCCAAAAGGTTCCCCTTTGCAAGAGTGTTTAGTCGCACCAGAAAAATATACCCCTATTACCCCTATTTAACAGAACTACACTGGTTACCAGTTTCTTTTAGAATTGTTTATAAAATTCTTTTTTTCATTTTTAAAGCTTTAAATGGACAAGCGTCATCACATATTTCAGAGTGTCTGACCGAATATGTTCTAAATAGATCCTTAAGATCATCAGGTTCCAGCCTACTAAACATTCCAGAAGCAAATTACAAGAAATAAGGAGAAGCAGCCTTTTGTTTTTATGGATCAAAGATCTGGAACATATTTCCATTAAATATTCGTCAGGCCTCCTCTCTCAATATTTTTAAAAAGCCGCTGAAAACACACTTTTATACCCTGGCTTTTAGTTAGTAGCCTCTGCTTTATATTTGTGTCTTTTACTTCTTTTACTTCTGGTATTGTCTGACTGATTGTGTTCCTGTTCTGAGTGATTTGCTTTTTTTAAAATTCTTTTTATTATTTAATTTTCATATTTGAATCCTAATACTTGAATCTGTTTTTATTGCTTATTTTACTGTTTTTTTATTGTTGACATCTTAATGTACTTTATGTAAAGCATGAAGTATAATGTACTTTATGTTGAGCTGCATCCACATGTATGAAAGGTGCTATATAAATAAAATGTATTATTATTATTATTATTATTGTTGTTGTTATTATTATTACTAGCATGGACTTCCATAGACTTTCACTAGCATGGACTTCCATAGACTTTCACTAGCATGGACTTCCATAGACTTTCACTAGCATAGACCTCCATAGACTTTCACTAGCGTGGACTTCCATAGACTTTCACCAGCATACTTCCATAAGGTTCCACTTGCATAGATTTCCACTGACTAACAAATATGTTAGTAAAGGGAAAGTGGAGAATCCAGTAGCCAGGTATGTTTGCAAATTGTTCCCAAGTACTAAACTGGTAATGAAAAGTAGGAGGAATACGCTACAATTTATTAATATGGAATAACAAACCTGTAGCGATAAAAATAACATAAAAAACGAAAAAAATGCAGCAGCCACTCGCACCACATCCACTCAACCAGACTTAACTAGTATAAGCCTTCAAAAGCTTCCACCGCTATATTTCAATTAGGTTCCACTAGCATGACTTCCGTTGACTTGTACAAGCGTATACATCCATAGACTTCAGCTAGACTTTTACACACTTCCAAAAGCACATATTTCCACAGGCTTCCACTAATATAGGCCTTATCGACCTCCAAAGGCTTCCATTAGCATAGATGTCCATAAAGTCTGTTATCAATATTTAATAGTTGAGATTATCAATGGTACATAGATTTAAACATAGATTTAAACAGATTTAAACATCAAGCTGCCCTGGGTTTGTCATGAGGTCATCATGTAAAACCATGAGTATATTTTTGCCACCCTTCATTTAGAGCATGCCTGCAGGTTGAGCTTGGAGGGAATTACCCTGGTATTTAATTGCATTAACGTGTCATAAGCTGGCTAACATTTCTGGTAAAAATATCTAAATAAAAATGAAAATAATAATAGTATAATAATAAAAAGGATGACACGCAGCCCCTCATCCCACCGGACCACCTTCATTTGGTTTATCATGAAGGAAAATAAAGTGGCCGAGTCTGCCGTCCACCTTTCTTTCGCCTTTCTTTCTGCTCACACTAACTGTCCTCACTTTGTGTTCTTGAGATATCAGCTGCCCAGATCTGCTGACCATCCAATTACTGCTTGTTCTCCAGCCCCGGTCTAGAGGTGGACAGTTCACTGCTCGAACTGAAGTGCCTTTGCACCATTTTTCCTGCTTTTCCACCTTCAAGAACTGACTGTTCACTTGCAGCATCAGAATTAGAATCAGAAAACTTTACTGATCCCAGAGGAAATTGCTTATGTGGTGACTGCCGCAACACACAAAGACACAGAGAGACAAGAACTATTTAAAATAAAATGATTTCGGGTGCATTCCGTTCGAACTGGGAGGTCAGAATTTCCATTTCTCGATGAGACATTTCAACTGGAATGCCCAGTGAAGACAGATTCGCAAATCAGAAAGTCAGAATAACTTCACCAACCACAACCTCAAAATCCAAGAAATAAGAGCTGAAGTCAAGCCTGTCTATTAGCACTTCTGTCTTAATGTCGTGGTGATGTCATTCCCAGCTCCAACATCCCACTTCCGAGGTAAATGGAATGCACCATCCACTCGAGCCTTTGACAAGTGCCATAGGAACTAGTAACCAAAGTTCTTCCCCTGTCAGCGAAGTGAATGTAGCGTTAGGAGTCTTGCCCCAGGACTCTTATTGGTTCATTGTGGTGTGTCACCCAGGATATTAATCAAAAACATATTGTTTTGCTTGGAGGGCAGTAATTTTATCCACTAGACTAATCAACTGCTAGACTGGTGAAGTGGTTGGGGAAAGATTTTAGGATTTTTTAAATAAACAGTTGCTACTGTTGCATTACTGATGAAGATTTAAAAAATAGGAACTAATTTACTGAAACTAATAAATCAGTATGAATGCTGGGAAGCTCTACCTTCAATCTAGTGTTCTAATACGACATCAGATCGGAAACAGTGACAGCCAATCTATTCAAAACTGCAAATCATCTCAGAAAGTAGAGCGTCTTGAACAAACTCACTATGCTTTAGTATATCTGCTGAATGTTTTTTTTTTTTTCACTTAAATCAGACAATGAATTTCAACACAGTGCTTTGCAGTGTTATTATTATATTTTGCAGGGAGACCTATAATTTCCAAGGGTTCATGACAACCACATTACCATATAATAGAGCATAGTGATGGATCTTACTGACAGATCTTATTTAATAGATTGGATGATTTGTTTGAATGAAGGAGGGCACAGAAGGATCTGCTTTGTTGGAAGGTAAAAGTTAAACAATGCCACAATATTTGCACCACTGTCAAATTCCGGTCAGAGAAAGAAAGAAGAGAGCGAGGTCAGACAGGTTCACACCGAATTTCTCTGACTGACTGAGCTTGCTTTAAATCAAATGATAAAAAAACAGACATTTATGGCGAGTTGGACCACAGGAAGTGCTCTGACATGAACATGCCCAATGAAACCATGAATGAAATGAACTCAGACTTCCTCCTGAAATGGTTTGTTTGATATTTGCTTTACGGTCCACCTTTTTATACCCAGCATTTCTGTAAACAGTACAGTGTAATTTCATATCAAGCTTTGTTTTGTTTCTACAGATTCTTCAATTTGGATTTATTTAGACTTTATATTTTATATTGTTCTTGTCTCAGTGTCTCTGTGTCTTTGCAGTCGTTACATGAACAATCTCCTCTGGGATCAATGTTTTCTGATTCTAATCTTCATGCACTGTGAAAACACCAGGTTGAAACAGAGGCACTGTCATTTTAAAGCATTAGGACATGAGAGTCCATGTGAGTGCTGGTTAAAAAATGATGCAACACAGTTAAGAGCCCTAGCCTGTGTTGAAATTAATTTAATTTATTAACCCTTATAATCACACGTGAACACACCATAGCACAATGTGAACAATGTGAAATTCATCTTTGTATTTAACCCATTCACCAAGTGCCGCCAGGGGAGCAGAGTGTGGGGATGGTACCTTACTCAAGGAAACCTCAGTGATGACACTAGCAGCTGGGATTCGAAGTCACAGCCTTCTGATTGCAGGGCCAACACCCTAACCACTAGGCCTCCAGCTGCCCAAAAATTATACTAGCGCACAGACTTGAGTGTTCAAATGCTTTTTTGAAATAGTGACAAATAAATAATATATAAATAATATTATAATATATATCATAATTCCATAAAACACAACAAGGAAAGTGTTGTGGGGCTTGGATGTTGACAAAAAGCTGCTACAGTATCCCAGGTGACTGTTACGCATTTGCTATGGTATCTCAGGTGGTTGCTGTGGTATTGGGAGCCAGTTGGCTGTGGTATCTTAGGTGGGGTTGCTAGGATGTTGCTAGTTGGTTGCTCTAGTGTAGCAGGCGAATGTTAGGGTGTTGCTTGCAACTGCTTGTGGTATGTCAGGTAGTTTCTGGGTTTCTAGGTGGTTGCTATTGGGTTACTTGGTGGTTGTGGAACGTTCAGGTCCAGAAAGTACAATCCACCCCAGAATTTTGTTCTAGCAACCTGGCTTTTCTGATTTGCCCAATCTAAGTTGACTCTGAACTTGTGGCCTCCAGTCTCATGGACCTGCATTCTGTGAGGTTTGCTAAACTTCATGACATCTGGCACATAAACAATACAAATAAGAGAATGGTTGATATCAACACCAAAATCAACACATTAACACAATAATTGTGTCAGTTTATTTTTCCCTTGGAAGAAATTTTTCATTGCTTGCATTGTTGCATCATCTGTATAACTCTATAAGTACATTCTGCTGAAGCCAGCGGCCCAAGCTAACTTTCTGGGCAAAGCCAGGTTGCTGGAACAACATTCTGGGGTGGATTTGTACTTTCTGGACCTGAACTTTCCACCTCTGGTTGTAGTGGTGTTTCAAGTTGTTGCTGGGATGTTATCAGGTGTTTGTTGTGGTATCGCATGTAATTGCTAAGGTTCTGCACACCTCTGCCGACTGTGTTTGGGAAGTTGTTTTGAAACCAGCACACACTTTCTGGGCAGTCAGTCATGCCTAGTTCACGCCTAAACGCCACAGTAACAAGTAACCAATGTTCTTCACCTGTCCGCGAAGTGAATGTAGTGTTAGGAGTCTTGCCCAAGGACTGTTATTGGTGCAGTGTGGTGCGTCACCCAGGGTATCAATCCAAAACAATGTTATCCACTACACTAACCCACTATTAGACTGGAGAAGTGGTTGGTGAAGGATTTTCGGATTTTTTTAAATAGTTGCTAGTCCTATTTCATGCTTATAGGAAGTCTTACAAATATCTGAGAACACCACCACAATATCTGTACTGTACATCTGCAGACCCCTGAGGTCCATCACTGGGCAAGTGCACTGAAAATGCATCCGTTTACGATCACTTGAACAACCTTTAAGGCGGTCCAGAAATTCTCCAGCTAAACACACTGCAGTCTGCAGCCATGCAGAACATCATCGCTGAAAAATGCACCAAATGATACACAGTAAGACATTAATGCATTCAGGTATATCTAAGCAGTAAACCTGGGCCCGAAGTTACACTAAATATTCCAAAGCCCAAACAAACAAGCCCGTAAAACCCAGCGGAGATCACGTTCACCACGACGTGCAGATCTGGAGCAACTGTTCAGAGTGGAGTTTAGGGACTGGAGTTAAGACCCATCTGTTCTTAAAGGCAAGGAAATGATGAATAACCACGTCAACGACAAGTTTAGCAATTAGGCTGCAGATGGCGGATTGAGCGGCCCCTACCTGCTCAGGGAGGGGAGCATATGCTGGCGGATAGCTTTTTCAATTAGATGCACTTTAATGTTTGATTAGCACCCTGTGATCAGACGGAAAGTGTTACAGGAGTTCTAAAACTCACCCTGCTCATGAGTGCACCTGTGATCTCTGACCAGGTCAAAACGGAAATTAATAAATAAATGAAAGAAAAAAAGTGAGTAGGATTAGCACAGAGCTGTTTTGTGATTATCCAGGGACTTTTTCTAACAATGAAAGTAACAGTGAATGGCGAGACTTCATAAACATCTCCAAAGAAGGCAGTCTGATCGGCGTATGCTGGAGCTACTAGATGAATTAGCATAGTTATGGGTAGTTACACAGATGTTTACATTGATATCACTTTGGTTGGGAACTTTAATAAAAATAAAACATGGAAT
>JBBPCX010000114.1:26925384-26936375 GCA_037974365.1 Hydrocynus forskahlii | reverse complement strand
TGATGAAAACACCACATTGTTATTTTTACTTAACTGAGGTTATTCCTTGTAGTTTTCTTCATTATATTCTTCTCTTAATTCGTCTCATGAAAAATTCCATCACTGGAGTAAAGTTGTGAAATACAAGGCATGTGAATTATAAGTGTGTTTAATTTATTTAACCACATAAACTTTGATATGTGGACCACAGATCAATAAATCAAATGCAAGAAAATGTTAATAGAGAGTAGGTGTAGAGGGGAATTGACCTCTTGACTCACGACCCGAATAGTGTGTGTGTAGATATTCATTCATTCATTTTCTGTAACTGCTTACTGGGTGCTCAGAGCCTATCTGGGGGTTTACAGGTGCCACTCACGCTGGGGGGGCCCATGGCAGGACACACACACACACACACACACACACACACACACACACAGGCCAGGAGCCAGATTCAAACTCCCAACCCTGGAGGTGTGAGGCACCGCCACCGTGGGGCCGTGTGTGGTTATAAATTTTCCCTGTTGCGCTCATCAGAGCCGTAGAGAGAGAGAGAGTTGCGACACTCTTTGATCTCGCCGCCGTGTCCGGTCACGTGGTCCATGTAAGCCTCTATAGTTCCAAACAGACGCTGTCCTGCATTGAGCTGACAGCAGGATTTTAAGTAGTGAGCAGTAAATATTAAACTAAACCAGTCACAAGTACACGTGTAACTATTATGTATTTACTGTATATTATCATTGTCAGTTTTGTACTGAAAGTTCAGTTACATAATGCTAGTATACACTGCATATACCAATCTGCTGTACCGTTTGGGAGTTCTGATGTTCAACATTATATAACTGATGCATCATAAAAAAATTACAGGATTTAAAAAAAATGATGGCCTCATAAACCTGCCCAAAATGGTCAAAGATGTCAGCATTGTTGATATTAGCGTGTTGGCATTCAGTGTACTTTACAGTCTACAATCTACCACACATCCTCTATATTAATATAGTACCAATAATAATATATATTGATATAAATGTGTATCAAACAGATATCACAGAAGAACGACAAAAGGCAACCTGCAGTTTCAGGCAACACTTAACTCACGGAAAATTCAGCGAGGATGGATATGAGAAATCAAATCATTTTTATTGTCACATGATTTATCATCGGTACACTGATACAATACATATGTGAAATTCTTATGTACAAGTCTCCCTTAGCAGCTGTGGCATTAAAAGAAATATAAAATAGAAGGAAATCATGGACACAGAATAGAAATATAAGACATTTTACTACAACTTGACTGAAGTCTGAGATCTAACAGCAATGGCTATAACCAACATTTGACAGAGAAGTGACACCACGGTCGGCTGTGCAGCATTTGGCTGTACCGGTCGGTCTGAAAAAGGATTCCACATGTACAGTGTCCCTAAGGACACGGGCTGAAGAAAAAAATGGATGGCAATGGTCAGCAGAAAAAATCTGGACATTACCGAACACTACAACAACAGAAAACTCTGGCAAGTATATTACATTTAGACAGGTGGAACAGACAATTATGTCTTCTTAACATTTCGAAGGGCATCGTGCTTTTAACTGTAGAGTACAATGATGGCAGTGATATATTTTAACTGGCCATTTGGTGTATGAGTGAAAACTGATCTTACAAGCCTCACTGCAGGTACACTCTGAAGATGACCAATTCATTTCCACAACTGAACCTCAGAGCAGATGCTGCCCCCCCCCCACACACACACAATCTTCATACACCGCCCTAAGCCTAAAAGAAAGAAGGCCCCATCAAGAAGATGATCAGAAATTATATTGAATCAAATAAATGGTGAACACAACTATTGTTCAACATCAAACTTTGGTATGATGTAAATGGATAGCCTACATTGTTTACATTTAATATAATCTAGAGAACAGCCTATTGAAATCACAATGAAATCACATCTATTCTATCAATATTACATTTAGAACAGAGTTCACTCATTCACGAGTCATGCACAAATCCTGATCACTAACCTAGTTCCACTTTTGACGGCACAGAATTAGCTCGCTAGGTTAAGGTGAGGTACACTTCGTTATCATCAGCAGCTGAGTACAAGTACATAGTGCGATGAAATATGAGATAAATAATCTAACATTAACAATGGCAGCAGAGTATTGCACATGACAGGATAATAAGAATAGTGTATATTGCACACAGATAATTAGTAACATACTGTGGAGTGACATACAGATAACCTTGTACAGTAAATATTATACAAAAGTATTCATGGGCTGGAAAGAGATTATTAACAGCACAGACAGCACATATGATGTACTAAAGTTCAAAAGAACAGCAGTTTTGAGGTGTTATTGTGGCTCTGCTTGTCGCTAGCTAGCACATATGTAAATTTAACATATTCAAAAATGTATGTAGTACATTTAATCAGGAACACATTATGTTAAACAAAACCCCACAGAAACCCGACCAAATATGTGTTGCTGTCCTGCTTAAATAAACAAATGTTTGTGTGAAATTCGTTACTGAAATGAAAACACCACTCTCGTTTTTAGGCTCCAAAGTTGGCACAGATATGAAGTTAGCAGTCTATGGCCTGAAGATCTGTCGAGATAAAAATGAGTATTTACGCTGAATACATTAAACAATCTCAGTATCGACTACATAAAGGACAGCTGAAACGGGACATATATATTGTATAACTTTAAAAAAATATGGTTATTTTATCAACTTACCGCTCAAATGGCATCACAAACAGCAACAGAAATCAACGTGATCCAGCGGCGTGTAACTGCTGTTTGGAACTCTAGAGGCGCCCCATAACCCAGAAGTAGGCCGGAAGTACCGCCCCCATTGCTTACAACGGGACGCTATGGAAGTGTCGCCACTCTGTTTTCTCTACCGCTCTGGTGCTCATTAACTACTTTTATGGCTGCAGTGTTGCTGTCTAGTTCATCCACAACATACATTTTCCCAGTTTGACGAGGCTGAAAACCTTCATCATGGTCCGCACATGCTACTTCATTAATAGACTTCATAGTGTGTTGTATGGGTGGGTGTGGCCTAGTGGGTAGGAAACTTGCCTTTGGAGCAAGAGGTCATGGGTTCGAATCCTACCTTGGGTACACCACCACTGGGTTCCTGAGCGAGACCCTTAACCCCGAGTGTCTCCAGTGAGACTGCCCCCTGTAGTTAGGGAACGGAAGTCGCTTTGGATAAAAGCGTCTGCTGAATGCCGTAAATGTAAATGTAGTTCATCGACTCCTGTGAACGATCTCTGACTCTACTTCCAGGCCACCGTGCACTTCTGACACGTGTTCCAGTGAATTTCACGGAGGCCGGATTCGCCGCGGGGCCGCGGGGCCGCGACGGCGCATGTTTGGCCTTGATGACAAAACTAGCTCTCGCTGACAATCCCTTAAAAAGCCTTGCGTGGGAACGGCTGCGATAGCGGTCCTCTCCGGGCCGCGTCCCTGTCCTCGCCGCCCCAAACCATTTCAAAAATATAAATTGGACTCCATCGCTACCTAGAGACATTTCTGGCATCTCAAATCCAATTCCAGCCTACCTTTCCTGCCGCTTATTTGTCAGAGGGCTGCGGATTGTATTTCCCTGAACAAAATAGCTGTGACTCGCTTGGATATATTTGCTCAGTGATGCTTCAACAGGCATTTACTGTCTCTTCAGTCGGCCGCGCTGTACTAGCCTGAAGGTTTCTAAACGGAGCCCAACAAGTTAGGGCTTGTTTTATTGGTGTCAAAAATATATTAGAAAGCAGAGGGAGAAGAGGGGTGGGGTAATAACTTATTTTTCTCTGTAGAGGGTTTGAATTCCATTGTGGTGAATATAAACACATCCAATGGCATGAAACCTACCAACAGGCAAATTTTACTGTAACTCTTGAAAGTATGGAGCTCTTTTCTGTTATAGCTGCTTTATTATACATGGAAATGTAATGACAATCTGATAAGTAATTATGCAGTTAAGTACATAAATATATACATATATTTATGTTACGCCCCTGAAAGGATGGGGAGAAAAGATCACAAGAGTGATAAAGTGGTGTTTCCTCACTGATAACTTTAATTCAAGTGATTCAAAGATGAAGACCAGACTTTACAATAAAACACATTTTCAACTACGTGTGAAAGCATGTTGCAGTCCTTCTTGTGCACAACCAGTGCTGGAGGACATTTAGAAACATGGCAAGATACAGAATAATAACACATTTACATTTCTCTCACAAAATGACAAACTTTAGAAGGCAAACAGAAATATATATTACTAATAAGATGTTTGTTCCACCGTAGGTGATTTAAACATATACCATAAATCAGTAACAGCTTGCTACTTTCACAATTTATGCATATTTGTCATGCTTGCAACTGCTCAGATTGCACAAAATCATGGAAATATGGAAACAATGGTTCTTAAGACTATGGTTGCAAACCCACATGCAAATTACTCTAAAACAAAACTTTGTTTAGCAATTTCCAATTACAAATGTACATTCACAAGCACATGAGCACATTCACGCTATTAGCTAGCAGAACCCGTTCACACATTTTCACACTTAAATAAGTTTCCTTCAACCATAAATGTACGAACTTCCTCTAACCTTTTACATGTACACACTAACTACCATTAGGATTAAATTACATATGTTTTCACATTTCCATTTCCAATATACCTGAAAGGATGGGGAGAAAAGATCACAAGAGTGATAAAGTGGTGTTTCCTCACTGATAACTTTTACTCAAGCGAGGAAAATGCCGCGATTCCACCAATTACATGGGTGGTGGCAAGAGCAATCGATTGCAGATCACCAGATCCAGCCCACTTTGCAGATCGCTGAAAATTGGATCATGAAACATTTTTTTTAAAATAAAGAATGAAATAAATATCAGCTTATTATAAAACTATTTTAACCACACTGAACAACAATGAACTGTTTATGAACTCTTTTTAATCTTAAAACAGGATATTTACACAACCATTATGACAGCCCTTTTCATTTTTTTCTAGAAATCAAAGTGCATTTTAATTTTAACTTGTCACATTTACATGTACATATTCATCAGGTTCAAAGCATAATCAATCCTCCTCTCTACTTATAAACTCAAATAGGGTCAGGAAAAGTGTAGATTCTGCACATATTTTAACAATTTTCCTAGTTTGACCCTTTGACCCATCTGTAGTGGTGCAGGTTGAAGTACAATCAACAGAATCCATGATTGTAGCCCCTTCCATTCAAATGCAGCTTTTAAAGCAAAACCTTCACCCGGACAAGTCGGTTGTCCTGAGGATAAATCAACAAGCAGCAAACTGACAAAAGCAATAGTAAAGTAAGGCTCCACTTTACGATGGTGGTGAATGGAACCAGGCATCTACCTCTAAAATCTCACAGAAAGTTATTCTATGAAATGGTTATGGTTGTGCTGCTCGACGCCTGAGACAGAGTTTTGAGAAGCTTTTGGTCCTAAAACTAAACCCATTCACGGTGGAGGGATACATACAGGGCGTTGTGAGGCAAAATAGTCCCAAGTTAAAAATTATTTAACCCAAATTCATTATTTTACCATCATCAACATCCATATAAACACTCAGAGACACGTGGAGCTTCACTGGGGATAGTAAATAAAATATTTGTGACTGGGATGTCTGGTTCCATTCACCACTACTGTAAAAAAATCACAGTCCCTACAATGTATTATTTGTATCATTTGTATAGTATACTCTTTTATTCCACACTGTTATAGCTTTATTCTATTGGGTTTTTTTTGCTGCTCCTACTTTTGTTCTGTCCACTTTCTGCCGTAACAACAGAAATTTCCCACTTGCGGGACTAATAAAGGCTTATCTTATCTTATCTTATTGTATCTTGTGAAGAATTTCCCACCAAACCCACTCTGAATGACTCACAATCACTGAATTATGGGGGAAGTTTGAAGAAACACTCTGGGAATTTCAATATATATTCTTAAATGGTGCCTAATAGGATGATAAAGAAACCATTTGCACCTCTTCCTTTTTGGCAAATTAGGGCTAATGCAAATTGCTTCATGAGCCACAGGATGAGCGGTAATGCACTTCCAAGGCTGTGATGTGGGGTGGGGGGATGGGGTTGGTGGGTTTGGGTGTGGGGGGGGGTGGATGTGGAACCATTCAATCAAATCACACGTTTGAGCCAGCGCCATTTGTCAGTGTCACTTTTCTCTGTGTTTGATCCATGAGGTAAGAGTGTTATGCAGCTATCATTTGTCTTCATCAAGAGTGAGAGGCAGCTTCACTCTTGTGCCCACTGAGCTGTCATTCTCCCAGGCCCTCCTCGCTCCGAGAGACGTCAGGACGCTGTGCAGTTCATCTCCGGAGAAATACATAATAACACAGTGTAATCTCAACTCAATAATTCATAACATGTCATGTACAGGCAAATATGGATATGGGCAAGAACGCAGTTAGTCAGTTGGTGCAGAAGTGAAAATTGTGTCGAGCGAAGACTTTACTGACAACTGTGCCATCTGTCTCTCTCTGTCTCTCACTCTCTCTCTCCCTCTCTCTCTCTCTGTCTCTCACTCATTCGCTCTCTCACTCTCTCTCTCTGTCTCTCGCTCTCTCTCTCTGTCTCTCCCTCTCTCTCTCCCTCTCTCTCTCTCTGTCTCTCACTCATTCTCTCTCTCTCTCTCTCTCTCTCTCTGTCTCTCACTCTCTCTCTCTGTCTCTCACTCTCTCTCTCTCTCTCTCTCTCTCTCTGTCTCTCACTCTCTCTCTCCATCACACACACTCAGAAGTGCACCTGTTCTGTCTCTTGTCACCATGTCTGAACACAGTGTGTCTGTAGGGTAGAAAGTCTCTCCATTTGATCGCCTGAAACTTGCTGAGAAGCCGCGAGGAAGTACGGGACGGACCAGGACAGAGCCGGGAACACGTCCAGTCAAATTAGCCCGAGGAGTTTGTGGCAGGAAACCAGCATGGCAAAAATAAACGTGGTGGAGGCTCATAAAGAACCGGCGCTGCGGGAATGTTCTATAGTCTACAGCCTGGCCTGCTGGGAGAACGAAGGAAAAGTCAGGTTTCATCCGAATGGACCCCCACCTTCAAGCATAATTTCCCCAAAAAGTATCAGAGCACAGCGTTCATGTCTGATATAGTTTCCATGTTATACTCAGATAGGACAGGGGAAAGAGTGGGCTGAGTGAGTCAGACCTGTTCACACTGGTGGTGAATGGAACCAGACGTCTAACGTCAAAAACTCCCTCACAGAAAGATCCATTAAGTGGTTCTACCAGAGCTTTGAGAAACTAAACCCGTTCATGGAGGAGGGAGACGTGGAGGGCATCCTGAGACAAAATAGTGTGATTTAGTTTAGATTCACCGTTTTACCGTCATCAGCAGCCAAATGAACGCTCAGAGACACGCGTTGGCAGTTTTCTGGCGATGCCACAGTCGTCTGGGGGTCCAGAACAGGGTACGTGGCCCTTTCTGGGTGGGCAGGATGCTCCACCATCTCCCTCCATCACTCAGCATGATGCTAACCGGAGCGGGCATCTGTTCACTGATGGAACAGCATTAGGAGTTTGTGCTAATTAGGGGCATCACAAATTATATCATCAGACAATTTATCAAACGGTTTGAGTGAAAAGTCGAATGTGTGAAATATTTCCACAAGTTTGCCACATGTCATCACACTGTTTCTCACCTTATGGTCAAATATTGCAAGACTTTGGATGGGACAGACCATGGTCCTGCTTGGGGGACTGTGGGAAAGGAAAATTCAGAATTAGACCCTTCTCAGTCCAGGCTGTTTCTCCTAAACAGAACTGAAGTCAGTTTAAAATCAATGTGAAATTCAGACAATTTTCTCCCACTGCTTAAATTCAGCTCCTGAGAAAGGGCCTCCTCTGATCTCAGCCCGATCCCAGTTCAAGTTTCTTTTCTCTCACTGCTCTGATCTTTATTCAGCTCAGATCATCAGATCTTCAGATCCAGAAGAAAAACTGGTTTCTAATAAATGAGTCTGAATTTTGTCTTAGTGATCAAATTCAAGTCTCGACTCCCAAAGTCGGACAGTTTTGATCCATAAGGTGTTAAAGAGAAGAAACTGAGGTTGAAGGTGGTGTGGTTTCCGTACCATGCCGTGATCCAACCTGCTAGGATGCTCTCAGTGATTTTAGAATGTTCTGAGGAACAGTTTTAGAATGTTTTATAAATGTTCCTCCTCAGTCGTCTAAGGAAGAATAAACATTGCTCGGGCAGCCGGGGGTTTAGGAGGGTCAGACTAGACCCTAGTGGTTAGGGAGTTGTCCCTGCAATCAGAAGGTTGTGGGTTCGAATCCCAGCACTGGTAGTGTCACCACCGAGGTTCCCTTGAGCAGGGTACCGTCCCCACACACTACTCTTTGGTGGCAGCCCCCTACTTCACTTGGTGAATGGGTTAAAGGCAGAGAAAGAAGTTCTCACTGTGGTGTGTTCACGTACAATATTCTCAGTTTGGGTGGTTCTTGGTAAAATGCACCTCTATGAACTGAAAGCAACCTTCTCTGTCTTGATTACAGTTTTTGAGCTGCTTTTCTCTATTGTAAAACCACGTGTCTTTGAATGACAATGTTCCAGACCTGCTACGTTCTGCAGCACAGACCTTTCTCCTCCAGTTGTGGTCAGACATGTCCAGCGTGGGCGCCAAATTACATGCTGCCCCGCGGTTACATTGTGGTACATCAGGTGAATTAAATATTCTCACAAAGGCACATTCCATAATAAGTACAAGGTGCAAACTTTGTGACATTTGACAACCTTTCGTCAATGAAACTTCGCCGCCATAAACCCTTCGCCGGCGTTAAAGAGCACCTGGAAAAGCGGCCGGACTGTAATTTTACCAAGAATATTTCTGGCAGTCGGATGAAGAAAGGGCCCCCGATGTCTGCCGCTAATAGAGCCAGCTGATCATTTTCCTTCAGAGAGGAAATCGCTGCCGCACACATCAGCCCACAGTGCTGCCGTTTCACAACCGTGAGCTAATTTGACCTTTTAGAGGCAATTTGCTGCAGCTGCACAGTTTTAATACGCTTTAGTAAGGACTGCGTGCACTTTTTCGTTATTTACCTGAAAATGTGAGTGGAAAATTCGATGAAGAGGACACACGTTGTTGCCCCTGTCATTTATCTTTGTACATAAATCGTTTTTTCATGTTTTGAATTTCTTGCAGTGTCTTTATCTCACCGCGAAAGGGAACCGGCCCGGCCCGGCAGGCGTCTGGATCCGGGATTCGAGGGAGCCAGTGAGTTATTAAGCATTAATGGAATGAGACATATTTGACCAAACAAGGTCATTGTCACAAGCCAATCAGAGCTCTTGTATTTACATCAATTTACATGACCGGATTACCCAAATATTGTACATGCTGTCAGGGTTCCACGTATTTGGATGTTTTGGCTGGCCATGAGCCATTTCATGCACATTTTAGACCCCAGCATGAGCAGCAGGGCTGTCCAGCTCAAATCCAAACGGGGATCCAATAAACAATAAACACACAACATCATCTCCAAATCACAGCAAACATCTGAACACCTTCTGTCAAATTACACGCTCTGTTGATTTTCTATGTGAGATTAAGTAAACAGAGAAAACTATAATATAACATTTTTATAGAGATTGTACCATTTTGGAAAAAATATGTATAAATCTAAATAAGAGATAAAAGAATACAAACTTATATAAAATAATTCAAATATATGTAGCACAGGGCATGTAAAAAAATGTGTTTTCCTCAGTATGCTAAGTTATGCAAATAAACAGTATTTGTGCATTAAAATATGCAGACGTCTGCTCTTATTTACACTTAGAAAATAAACCAACAGGCTAATAAGTGAATCAGGTTTATTTAATACAGATTAGATTAGATTGAATTTTATTTTCATTGTGCAGTGTACAAGTATAAAACCATCGAAATGCAGTTAGCATCTCACCAGAAGTGCAGAGTAATAGTAATATTTATAAAAATGCAGATATAAGAATGTATATATATAAATAAATGGAATGTTCATGTACGTACAATAAAAATATGGCAATATATACCATAATACCGATTGGATGATCAATGATAATATATACACTAATTATTTTACTGAAGAGAGTGTGAGTATTTGAAGTACACAGTGACAGAGAGGTAGTTGTGCATGAGAAGACATTTTATTGTTGAAACAGATTGTGTGCATATTGGCGGCACCGTACAGATTTAAAGTGAACAGTGCAGCAGAGCAAAAAATGCTTAGTGCAGTTATACAGAGTTCAGCAGAGTCACAGCTTCAGGAGAGAAGCTTTTCCTGAGTCGGCTGCAACGGGAGCGGGTGCTCCTGTGACGTCTGCCGGGTGGGAGGAGTGTAAACAGTCCCTGATTGGCTGTGAAGCATGTTTGAGGATGCTTTTTGCCCCGCCCAGGCAGCGTTTGATGTAAATGTCCTTAGTGGTGGGCCGCCGTGTTCACTACCCGCCGGAGAGCTCCGCGGTCGGGTACGGAGCAGTTGCCGTACCACACTGAGATGCAGTTGGTGATAATGCTCTCAGTGGTACGGCGGTAGACGTCCACCGGTTTCCCGCGGTTGAGGTGGGCCTCCTTGATGCTCTGCAGGAACTAAAGGTGCTGTTGTCCCTTTTTGATGAGGGCCGTGTCACACACATGAGTCAAGTGACGTGCAATGGAAGTGACTGGCATCACAGGGTATATAAACAGGAAGCTGGTAGCAACAAGTCGCTCAGTCATTGAGTCTCTACTCTCCTCGCCCTCTGGTCCAACTCTGGATTCCGTGAGCGCTCACGTCTGTTTACTGTGTGTGTTGTGAACGCGGATTCCGGTGGGAATGACGTGTACCTCCAGGAACCTCATCAGTGACGTGAACCTCCAGGAACCTCATCAGTGATGTGTACCCCCAGGAACCTCATCAGTGACGTGTACCTCCAGGAACCTCATCAGTGACGTGTACCTCCAGGAACCTCATCAGTGACGTGTACC
>JBBPCX010000114.1:26670407-26680620 GCA_037974365.1 Hydrocynus forskahlii | reverse complement strand
CAGAGACACGTGGAGCTTCACTGGGGGGGGGGGTACAGAGATTAAAATGTCTGGATTTGTGTCAGAGACGTCACTGGAGAGAAATCAAAGTTTCTCTGGTTTCTCTAGAAAGAATTATTTCACACCAAAGCCACCAAAGATGACTTTGTTTAAATCTCAACCACGGAACAGTGGCACAGGTGGAATTTCTCTTTATATGTAACAATGCACGCCACAAATAAAGGTCCAACACACTCTCCGTTTGGCTAGGCAGCAGGATCTCTTTACTCAGTGAACATGTTTGCTACCAAATAACTGAAGCCAAGCTTCAAAGTCTATAGACGAAAGGTCAGATTTTACGACAGAGTTCAACCCCGGAGCTGGAGAGTACGCTTTACATGGTTCCAGGTGAAAGCTGCTCTTGTCAGTCTGGTCTTTGGAGCTTGTCCTTAGCAAACTGTCTAATTTTAAAGTGTCAGGTGGTATTTTCTGACATTTCCCACCCGTTTTCACTCCTGAGACGAAGCGCTCCCCCACCCGCTCTGTGTTGTTCTCTCTCTGCTCCCAAGACGCTCTCTCATCTTCTCCAGTTAATGTCATTCTGCCTCAGAAGACTTTGTCTGCTTACATTAGGCTTTGCCTGGACTCGGAAAAAGACGTGCCGCATATTTCGGCGAGGGCGCAGGTGCTTCCAGACCGGCTTTGCATGACTGACTGAATGTGGAGACACACATAGAGATGAGAGGCACTGCTGTCGACCGTAGATTTGATCTCCGGCTACGAGGATTTGATGAAAAATGTTTGAAAAGCTCAACGAATAACATCAGGGAGCGAGTGGATGCACATTCTCAACGAAAGCAATTGTTTTCACAGTTCAGTGATGAGGAGGCAGCAGCAGAAGGGTTAGGATTAACATTATCACTTCGGATTAAGGGCCCGTAACCTGTTTCTCTGTGTTCTTTTTCAACTTTTTGTACATTTTTTAATATTTCATGTATTACTTGTTGTACCCGCCTCTGACTTCTGTGTTCCTTTGATTGTACAACACTGCTGTGAGGTGCCCAAATACTGTGATTCTTTTTAAAAGACGTTTTTCCGACCTTTCTCTATCAATTAAAAGTAAACAGGTTGTTTATCGGTACTGTGCTTTTATGACTGATTTGTGTAAATAAGCTCTGATCTGATTGGCTGCCTTCAATTAAAGACCTGGCGTCGCTTGCATAAAACGACAATTTGGCCTCAAATTGTTGCTTCATCTTCTCATGTAAAAAAACAAGTGGAAATGGAAAGAAATGAATACGATTAAAATGAATTTTCACCACTTTTGGTTTCAAAAGTTTCATTTACAGCTTTAAACGTATCCCTTAAAAATGAAATGAGATACGTCATGCCAGCAGCCTGTTTATTTCTGTGAATTAAGGTCTGGACCGTAAAGACCAGCATTTCCAAACGTATCTTCTGCCTGAAATGTGATGTTCCACACTGCAAGTCCGATGGTTGTGCTGTTGTGTTTGCAGCGTTTGTGTGTCTGGTTGCTTCTGATTGGTCAAACTCATTTGAGTGACAGCAAAACAGTACAGATTCTTACACCAACACCAGAAACGAAATGAAGCAAAAATAAAGGATTAGTAGCTGGATGTTAATGACATATGTACATGAGAAAACGTGATCACTTTGCTCAGAAATGCAGTTCAGTAGAAGTAAAATGGACCTTGTATCATTTGAAAACACTCAGGAAAGTACAGACCAAATTTGCACTCAACTGAACGTAACTAGTTGCTACTAACCTCTTAAAAACATTCCATTTATATTTACAACAAAATGCGGTTTTATGTGTTAAAGCCACTCTGCCACTCTTTTGCTATCAATATGATGGTATATTCAAGACCTCACGTAGAAATCTGAGTTTGCCTGCAAGTCAGCATTTCACTGAATTATGCTGAAATTTTGAAAAATATGTGGACTTTTTCTCCCTTTGCATTCCAAGTACTGCTTCTGAGAATGGTAAACAGTTCAGCCGAAACTCAGTTTCTTGGCTAAACCTTGTTAAGTGCAACTTTTTAACTTTAAGTTCATGTTCAAATTTATTTAGAACATAAAGCAGATATAAAATAGCCAAAGTGCTGACCAGTACAGACAGCAAATAACATACACATAAAGAAACACACTCACATCGTTGGCTGGTAGCTGGTTTCCCATATTATGGACACTTTTCAACCAATCAGGAAGCGGCTACACAGTCGGCTCCGCCGCGGCCCACTTTGGGCCCTGCCGTCGTGCAGCTCGGGTTCGGCTCGGGTTCGGGTCGCTTTATTTATAATGGAAAAACATTTGTTTGTGGTGCTGCGTGGTCCCATGTGCCAGTGGAAGAGCGCCAATATACACATAAAGACACTGACATTGTTAGCTGGTAGTTGGTTTCCCAATTTATGGGCACTTTTAGGTCACCCGTAATGGAGTGAAAGCACTCTGGCATGCTGTGTTTAGCATAAACTACAGTAACTCTCCCTGCTGAATGGGCTGACACTTGCCCACAGAGTGGCGGAACTGCAGTTTGTCCAATTACTGAGTTTCACTGGCTGAGGGATGCTGGGAAGAATTTGCCCTAATTTTCCCCACAGGCCACCAGTGGCCTGGATAGGCACAACTTGGCACAAAAACATCCAGTCGGGCCAAGAGGGAGTCCGGTTTAGGGCGACCATTAAGGTTGACTAAACGCTCTACTGGACCCCAACTATTGTGCCAGATTTTACGGAAATACTGTCATCTGCAAGAGCGAGGGATTAATAAGTGTAGAGCTAAAAATAAAACACAGGTTCCAGTCCCCCTGAGAGGAGAAAGACGTCTGTGGCAACTAGTGATTAACCCAGTTTTCATCTTCTTTTCTAGTGTGTTAAACATAGCAAGATCATTGAACACGACGTCCTTTTGGTATCTGCATGAGAAATAAGGAATTATTTTCAAGCTTTCACAGTCCTGTGATGATTCGGAATCAGAATCAGGAAACTTGATCGATTCCAGAAGAAATTGCCTATGCTATGACACACAGAGGCACAGAGACAAGAACAATATAAAATATAAAGTCTAAAAAATCCATAAAAAACTTATTAAACGTGTGAAATACACTATGCTGTTTACACAAATACTAGGTATAAATACTAAATAACTTACAGCTCAGTGGATTACGAGTAACATTAATAGTGATTAGGAGTCTGTCACTGCTGTAATAGAGATCAGTATCAGATCAGTAATATTGATATAGGTAGTGATATTTCACATGATAAGACTATTGCACATAATAAAACATTGCACATAATGAATGAATTGCTTTAGCACCCAATAAGAAAACTGCACATGACTATTGCACATAATAATAAGGCGCATAATCATAGTGCAGTAAATCCAATAGGAAACCGCACAACAAAGTAGCATCGGGTTTTTGCCCAGATAATTGTGTGGGTGTGTGACAGAGGGAGGGGTTATAGAGTCCGGGCTGTGTATTACATTAAGATTGCAAAGATGCAACACAAGAAAATTTGGCCTTTCCAGCAGATCAATGGACTCCATTTCTGACTCGAGGCTCTCTTCTCTGTTCCCTGAACCCCTGTGTAGAACCAATCATCCACCGCGTCATCCCGCCCGATTCAATTACGAGGTCCCAGAGCACTACAGTCTGCTGACTCTAATGCGACTTTAATTGTTGCCATTAAATTGGCGTAACTCATCTTGCCGCCGTGACACAATCTCTCCGAGCTAATTTAATTCCACATCAACCAAGCAGAGCCCCAGCGATCGAGTTTCTCCGCATTCGCCTATTGGAAATGGGTTCCAATGACTTAAACCGCAGTGTGAGGTATGAAAGACTTCCTCTGGCCGGTCCTCCACCAGAGAGAGAGAAAAAGAGGAAGGAACAAACCAACATGGTTTCTTCTCCATCAAAGGCCACTCAAGGACAAACTTCTCAAGGTGACTTCTGTGTTCTGCAGGAAACCACCTCCACTGGAGAGGCCTGAGATGTTCACAGTGCAGGAAGAACCCACGCCTGGGACCTCCGGATGAATCTGATACTGCTCTGACTGAATGGGTGTGAATGAGGAAGACTTGGTGCGAGAGTAAGATAACTGACACTCTAAGAGGGAGATTCAACCACTTTCTTAACTTCTGCATAATTAACCGGTTAAGACAAACAAAGTCATTCAGAGTGGGGTTCGGTGTGAAATGCTCGAGTCAGAACTGCTCACAGTGGAGCTGCATGGAACCAGACGTCCGCCTCTAAAAGCTCCTGACAGAAACTTATTCCATGCAGTGGTTCTGGTTGTGCCGCCTGACGCCCGAGACGTTGTTCCACCAGAGTTATGAGAAGATTCCGGGTCTAAAATGTATATTTTTACAATCTAGGGGTGGATGCAAGACGAGGCGAGGCAGCTTAGTCTGCAAAGACTTATTTTTCGGATTTGAACCTATTTTGCCATCGTCAACATTCATATAAACAATCGATAGAGAATGAAACAGCTGGATTTGTGTTGGAGACGTCTGGTTCCGTTCACCTCCACGGTAAAGAAATCAGAATCTCCACAATGAAGCATTTCGCACCAAACCCACTCTGGATTACATTGCCTGCACCACTGATTTATGCAGGAATTTTGAAAATTCGGTGGAATTCCCCTTTAATTGGATTCCCAGCGCTACCACAGGAGAGGACCGGCTGAAACTTGGTAATTGCAACGTGAAGAACCACCTCAGCTCATCAGATTACATCATGAATCGTTGGACCTAACAGACTGCAGGATCCACATTTGAGAGACAGACAGCGGGGTAGAAGGAAACCCAGGGAAAAGTCCCCAGAAGGGACAGTTAACACGTTCGGAATGAGCCCGCATCCTGACGCGGGTCCACACTGCGGAGACACTTTCAATCCCGTCTCTCCCGCTCCCGCGCACGGGAGCGCGGCCACGCGCACGCGAGACAGAACCGCGGCGGAACACCTCGCGACCAGCACCGGAAAAGTGTGTTTGGGTGGAGAAAAACGCACACAAACGCATTCAGGAAGGAGAAAAAACGCGCACGTACCGTCTGGAGACTGCAGGGGACCGTCACGCGCGCGTGGAGCCCAGTCGCGTCCTCGCGCGTGGAGAGAGAGACACGAGAGCGTCTCCAACAGTCAGACCACGGGTTTCTGTAGAAGAGAGAGAGAGAGAGAGAGAGAGAGAGAGAGAGAGAGAGAGAGAGAGAAAGGGCCCTCCTGTGAGCCGCGCTGAATGAGACGCGCCGCTTTTAGAAATCCATGGCAACCAGAAACCCCTGAGCCCGCGCGCCCCGAGCAGGTTACCCGCCCCCCCTCCGGGGAGGGGGGCGTGGCTGGGGGGGTCTTCACCAGAGAGAGAAATGTCATAAACTACTTATTTGTTACTATTATTATTATTATTATTATTATTATTATTATTATTATTATTAGCCAGCAGTGCGCTATTTGCCTGTAGTCACACACTAAAGAACATCGCTGAGTACAAAACCACACATTACACTAAACATCAACTGTTCCATACACTGTTCTGTTCTGTAGTATGATATTTTATATTATACTTTACTATATCACTCTGTCATTTACTGTATTATACTATACTGTACTGTACTATACTGCACTATCACTCCATATTGTTCAATACTATATTATAGATTACATTCATTTGGCTAAAGCTTTAACACTTTTGCAAACACTATACTGTGCTATGCTATAATATGCTACGCTATACTATACTACAATACTATACTATACTATGTTATGCTGTGCTATGTTATACTATACTATTCTATACTATGCTATACTATACTGTGCTATCATACTATACAATGCTACGCAATGCTATATTATACTATACTATACTATAATACCATATTATACTATACTATAATATTCTATACTATGCTATACTATGCTACAGTACTATACTGTACTGTACTATGCTATTGTATACTACACTATACTATGCTGTGCTGTTACACTATACTATACTATTCTAAACTATGCTATACAATACTATGTTACTATACCATAGCATGCTATGCTTTACTATATTATACTATACTATACTATACTATACAACACCATATTACACTATACAGTGCTCCACTACACTATGTTCTGACACGATACAATATACTACATTATACTGCTGTATACTATACTATGTTATACTATACTGTACTATTTTACACTTTACTACATTACACTATACTATATCGTTCTGTCCTGTGAAGGACTGCCGACCCGTCCAGGCTGTACCTTTCAGCCTTTGACCTCTGTGACAGAATCCAGCACATCCCAGGTTTGGTGTGAAATAACCCACCGACTCAGAAGTCTAGTGGTGGCGAATGGAACCAGGAGTTGCAGTGCAGTGAACCAGCTGATGATGTAAAATAGTAAATCTGAACTTTGGGGACTATTTGCCCTCACAGCACCCTGCATGTATCCCTCAACCCTGAACGGGTTCAGTTTTAGGACCAAAAGCCTCTCAAAACAACGTCTCGGGTGGCAGGTGGCACGACCACAAGCATTTCATGAGCAAAAACATGTGAAGTCTGCATACAGTCTGAAAAATCAGTCGAGTTCCCATGTAACATGAAATTCCTGCTCCATAACCCAGTTGTGAGCGATGAAGAACCCGAGACTTCCTTCGCAAGCTCCTATTTTGTCTCCTTTGCCAAGCTGGAGAAGACTTGAGATGGAGAATAGCCTGTGGTGTGATGAGGCGGCTGTGTTTGATTCTTGTCTCTTTTCAGCACCTCAGACAGCAGCGCTGCTCCACCGCGCCTGAGGGTGGAGGAAACGAAGAGAACGCTAACCTTTCAACCTTCACGTTTGGTTACGCTGAGCATTATCATGGTAATGGCCCAGAAGTAGGCGTGAAACGGTTCTCCTGCACGGCCTGCCGCTCAGAAAAGGCATTTGTGCATCAATTCCTCTGCTTTTGGTCTTTTATTAGTGCAGCGAACACAATTTGATTTAAACTTTATTCATTTACCTACAGCATTTACATCCACCTCTCTTACTGACCACAAAGTACTACAAGTTGTGTATGTAGTGTAGTGCATTTAGCGTTTTTTTTTTATATTTCTGGAGAGCTAGAAATAGAGCTCATACTACATTTGACTGAAATTCCTACTCTGTTGTCAGAGTATTTCTGCAGACTTTTATTTATTTTTTTTACTTTCTATTTTATATTGTTCTTGTCTGCGTGTCTCTGTGTGTCTGTGCAGTGATTGCATAAGCAATTTCCTCCAGGATCAATAAAGTTTTCTGATTCTGATTCTGATTGTGAATTGGCAGAAGCCAAGCAGTCACTCTAGAAAATACAAACGACTCTTCATGTCTGACATAGAAAGTCCAGCAGGGACACATCAGAAGCGCCGGGGCAAATGAGTCATCCCCTCTCAGAGTCCCTCTCATGTGTCCGAGACGGCAAACGAGCAGAGATAATCAAAACTAATCAAATTTGGACCAATTTAATCTTGTTGAGAGGGCTTCCGCGATGACATTTGCCAGCCGCAGAACGTAATTGGAGCTTTTTATGAGGCTACCTACTTCTCAAAGGGAGCTCTCAAATCTAAATTGATTTATTGGCAGCCTGAGGACACCTGTCACATGCGAGGCTCCACTCCAGAGCGGGGAGAATGATTTCAACCCCCAACCTGCTGTGAAACTAGCAATCAGATCAGACACACGATAAGAGAAAAGTGAGGGGGTGTCCAGCTATGCATGAGGCGTCCCAGCTGGGCGAGTGTAGATAACAGGATCTAGGTACGCCTGTTTGTATCCTATATACCAGACATTGACAGTCTCTCGGGTTGTTTTTGAGCTCTAGGACTAGCAGTGAGCTCGATGGAAAAATGTACAGATTCATATGCGTCACAAATCCTGAATGTTTCTTTCAAAGAAATCTTGTAAAGCAACGGTTTTTAAGGGTCAAAATTATCAAAAAATACAGTCTTTAGGAATTACAGACTGCCTTTAACCCTCAGAGTGTATCAGTAAACTCTGATTTCAGTAAATATAACCGGTGTAAAACAGTCTAGAACCGGTGTTTACCCTCAGAACTCAGAGTGTATCAGTAAACTCTGATTTCAGGAAATATAACCGGTGTAAAACAGTCTAGAACCGGTGTTTGTTCTCCTTTCTCTCGGCGCGCCGCTGCTTGGCCGCTCTCCGGAGCCCCTCCCTCAGCAGGGTTTCCCCTCCCACTTGTGGGCGAAGACTGTCCTGAAAGTTCTTCCAGATTAAAAAATCTTGTGTTTTTTTCCGTTTGTTTCTAAAACCTGAAATAAAATAAATGTGTTCATTTTTGTTCTTTATCTTCATGTTTAACCCCAGTAGTGGTTTTTATTATTACGTGTTTTTAAATTGCAGTAACTTTGTCTCTACATGACACAGGAACACCAAACAAAGTTCAGCATGACGTCTGACACCTCCATATAAGGAGCTGTTTTACCGGATGATGACAGTTTACCATTTGTTGCAGATCGATGCTGCTCAGGTTCTAAAGATTAAAGAGCCAGAATTTGGCTTTTCAGGTCACCATGAGGCTAATAATCAGAATAAATCAATCACTAAAGTCACTAAATGTGTGCATCTCCGCTATTAATGTGTTTCACAAAAGTATTTTAAGATCAGTCGTTTCTCCAAAAACGTCGTAAAACAATGTTGCAGACATCAGGCAACGTTTTGATAACCACGTTATGTTCTCTAACTTTCTTTGAAGGAGTTTTTAGAGGCAATAAATGATTCACACATCTGGTTCCATTCACCACCGCTGTGGAATTCTGACTTGGTTTCTCTAGAACAAAGCATTTCACATTAAACCACTTTGAATTTATTTGTTTATGTCTTAATGATTTGAATATGCAGATATTCTGAAACTGTGAAACTCTTCATCCTGGGATACAAAACCCAGGATAAACAACCAAGGTTCTTGTGCAGAAGCTCTTATTTGTTTACTTCACTAACATGAGTAATGGATGAGTAATAAGTAATGGATGAGTAATGAGTAATGGATGAGTAATGAGTAATGGATGAGTAATGGATGTATGAACTGTAGATTTCTTTATACTTTTTATCAATATGTTGCATTAATAATTGTTTTTTTTTAACTGGAAAAAGCCTCAATATGGATGCATCTGCGAATGTGTTTTGTTGGTTAAGACACACAGTGACCTATGTATGAATCATTCAAGCAGAATAAAGAGCATCTAACTGAAGTCCTGATCCAGTGAAGAACCAGGAGCAGGTGATTCCAGATGATCGGGCGGTGATCAGTATACTGGTGGTGCTGAATGCTGAGCGGCTGGAACTCCTTTATCTAGGAAACTTGTATCTTTAGCCAGACTTTTGCAGATTCAAGGTTTCTGTACACACAATAGTATCCTTTCAGCCATAAACTGATGTTTTGCTTCTAAATGTTTTTTTAATTTCGAGCACACTGCCTTCTTTACTGAAGAGACTGAACGCAGAAAGCCCTTCAGATAAGCAGTGGTGAAATGGCTCTAATACAGGATCAGCAGAGAAAGGCCCCGGCGAGGCTTGAGCGCCTGCTCCTTCGCCCTCAGACTGAAGTGCCTGCTTAGTTAAGATGTATAATAAAGGAGTTTCATTCCAATATACAGTAACCCCCCGTTATCATGGGGGTAACGTTCCAAGCGCACCCACATATAGTGAAAAACCCCGTTGTTGTGATGTGGTTAAAAAATGCCTGAAAATGCCTAATTTTACAGTGTAAACCCTAAATATGCCCCCAGATATGCTCCCCAAACAGTTTCATTTCATTTTAAACTACAGGGCTTTAAGAAGAACAAAACGAAAAACACTCGACACTCGAGACGAAATTCTGGACAGCAGCGTCACAGGGCAGCAGCCAATCAGCAGCAAGGAGAAATAAATAAAGATCTCGAATTGGTTACTTTCAAACCTCCCACCTCTGAGTACAGTAGACTGTGAGGTCTGGGCCTCGTCGGCCACGCCCCCTCGTCCTCTTGCTGGTTGTTTATGTTTGGGCAACGCCCCCTCATCCTCGTGCTGGTTGTTTATGTTTGGGCCACGCCCCCTCGTCCTCCTGCTTGGTTGTTTATGTTTGGGCCACGACCCTTGTCCTCGTGCTGGTTGTTTATGTTTGGGCAACGCCCCCTCATTCTTGTGATGGTTGTTTATGTTTGGGCCACACCTCTCATCCTCGTGCTGGTTGTT
>JBBPCX010000114.1:26642148-26652148 GCA_037974365.1 Hydrocynus forskahlii | reverse complement strand
CGTGCCTCCGATGCTCAAAGTGTGTGCACAGCCTTGGAGGAAGCGGGGACATGGTGAGCGCGAGCGCGAGGGCTCCGTCCCGCACGTGAAGTGGAATTACAAAGGCAGGAGTCCCCCCCCACGCGGGTGAAGAGGAGCGCGAGGCTGCGTGGAATCTGGGTACGTGCTTCTGAATTGGGGGTTATTATTATTATTATTATATATATATATATATATATATATATATATATATTATTTTATTTATTTATTTTTTCTCATTATGGACCTGCTCTGGCAGGAATTTTCTCCTCATGACCTGCTGCGCATGAACTTGGCTGGTGCTGGAGTGTGTGTGTGTGTGTGTGTGTGTGTTGGCCAGGGATGACCTGATGTGCTTTGGTGTGACATGCTCTGTGTGGCGTTATTCAGGGCATTTGGGAACGGGGTGCTGTGTTAAACTTTAAGTGCCCTCCTCCAGCGGGCACGTTTTGGGCACCTCTCATTCACCAGTGCCCGCCTGAAGCAGGGCTGAATCAGGGACGGATTTCTGTCGACCAGGGCTGAGCACGGGCTCGTTCCAGCCCCCCAGGGTTGAACGTCGGGGCAAATTTCGGTCACCCAGGGCTCCTCGTCTCATCCGTACCTGAACAAGCTCCGAGGTTAGGTCTCCAAGCCTTGTGAGGATGAAGTCCAGCCCTCAATTTGGACATCCAGGACTGAGTCTGGGTTCATTTCAGCCCTCCAGGGACGATCTCTGGGCTTAACACGGGGATGTAGGTCTGAGGTTAGGATCGTTTCAACCTTGCAGGGATGACATCGGGATATACGTTCATCATCAGTGGTTACGGTGAAGCTCGTTTCGTTCCATTCGTTAAAGATTTCCAAGCTTTTTTTTGGTCATCCGGGGCTGAGGTTAGGCTCGGTTCTGCCTTCGGTCGTGAGAGGCTGAGTTTAGTCTTATGTCAGCCCCTCGGTCATATGGGGCTACGGTCAAGCTCACTTCATCCATTTATTAATGATATTAATGATTTTCGAGCTTATTTTGGCCATGCGAGGCTGAGGTTAGGTTCATCTTAGCCTTCAGTCGTCCCAGGGCTGAAGACAGACTCATCTCAGCTTAATAGCTGTGATCTCCGGACTTACTTTTAGTCATCCAGGGCTGAGATTAGGTCAGTTTCTGCCTTCCAGGGTCATTCAAGCATGTTTCATCCACATATTAATGATATGAATGATTTCCAAGCTTATTTCAGTCATGCAGGGCAGGGGTTGGACTTGTTTCTGCCCTCCAGGAACGACAGTGGGACATTTCCGTCCTCCGTGGTTATAGTCAACCTCGTTTCATCTATACATTAATGATCTCTCCGCTTGTTTTGGTCATCCTGGACCGAGGTAGGATTGTTTCAGCCTACCAGGGATGACATTAGGGTATACTGTGGTCATCAGAGGCTATAGTCAGGCTCTTTTCATCCATGCGTTATTGATCTCTAAGCGCAGTTTGGTCTGACAGGGATGAGGTTAGATTCGTTTCAGCCCATCCAGGAATGACGTTTAGGCATATTTTGGTCTCCCATGGCTACAGCCAAGCTCGTTTCATTCATACGTTAATGAATTCCAAGTTTATTCCAGGGATCATCCAGGGGATCATCCTGGAATGAGGTTTGGTCATCCAGGGATGGGGTTCGAGTCGTTTCAGCCCTCCAGGGATGGTCTCTGGGCATGTTCGGGTCCCCTACAGCTATAGTCTAGCTCATCTCATCCATGCACTAGTGATCTCCAAGCTTATTTTATTTATCCAGAGCTGAGGTTAGGCTCATTTCATCTTTCTGAGGATGAAGCCTGGGCTTATTTTGGTCCTCCAGAGCTGAGGTTAGGCTCATTTCGTCTTTCTGAGGATGAAGCCTGGGCTTATTTTGGTCCTCCAGAGCTGAGGTTAGGCTCATTTCGTCTTTCTGAGGATGAAGCCTGGGCTTATTTTAGTCCTCCAGAGCTGAGGTTAGGCTCGACTCAGCCCCCCAGGGATCACGCTGGTGTATATTTTGGCCATGCATGGCTATAGTCAGGCTTGTTTCATCCATACATTAATGATTTCAAAGCTTATTTTGGTCATGCGGGGCTGAGGTTAGACTCATTTCATTCTTGCGAGGATAAAGCCTGGTCTTATTTCAGTCATCCAGAACTGAGGTTAGACTCGATTCAGCCCTCCAGGGAAGACGCCAGGGGCATATTTCGGTCATCTACAGCTGTAGTCAAGCCCGTTTCATCCAGGCAGTATTGATCTCCAAGCTTATTTTGGTCATCCATGGCTGAGGTTAGGTTCATTTCATCCTTCCAGCAGCGAATTAAAATGTGTAGCACTGAACCCTCAACGTCTAGGACTCTTGAGGGTCATGTCGTTCATCTGCCCCGCTCCACGATGCTGTAAACTCCATAGGGCTTCACAATATGTCGTCTGCTAATCTTTATATCGGTCTCTGCAATATTAATATTAGTGCAAGATGCAAATGAGCCCATAACCAATCACAGTTTCTTGTTTTGGTCCTCCAAGGCTGAGGCGAGGCTCGTCTCAGCCACACAGGGATGACATTAGGGAATATTTCAGTCATATAGGGGTTATAGTCAAGCTCATATGACCCATATATTCATGATATTTTGATCTCCAAGCTCATTTTGGTCATCCAAGGCTGAGGTCAGGCTCATTTCACCTTTCCGAGGATAAAGCCTGGGCTAATTTATGACTGAGGTTGAGTTCGATTCAGTCATCCAGGGATTTTGGTCTTCCAGGGCTTCAGTTAGGCTCATTTCAGCCACACCAGGACGATCTCCGGGTTTACGGGTCTTGCTTCAGTCATTAGTGACTCCTTTTGGTCATCCAAGGCCACCTTTAGGCTCATTCTGGTCGTTTAGTTTCTAGCTCTGGGCCCATTACACTCATCTGAGGGATGAGGCTGAAGTGATGACGTGCTCACGTTTCTCTCTCACGGCCTTCACGTTCCTCGCTCCTCATTCCTGGGTGTTTGTGTTTGTGTGAATAAGGGCCTTAAAAATAAGTCTGGACAGGTGCTGCCCGCAGTTCGTTAGACCTTCAGTTGCTCCGCTGGTCTCCATGGACGTCCACAACGTAACTGTGTTATATCCTGGTTTAGTGCCCCGAGGACAGGAGATGGACCAAACGAGAGCGAGAGAGAGAGGAAGGAGGAGGAGGAGGAGGAGGAGGAGGCGAGGAGAGAGGAAAGTGCTGTACGGAAGAAAGGCAGAAAGAAAAGAAGTGCAATGCGAGATAGCCATCTCAGTGTTGGCTGTGCTTTCTGAAACTTGCTGAGCTTCGTGGCACGACCTCTGTCGAAGACTCTGTCCGACCTGGGTTTGTTTAATCTGATTCAGACCTTCATACAAGCGAACAGGCCGGATCAATACGCTGTCAGTCTCCAGCTCATAGAGTGATGTGGAGAGAGAGAGAGATAGAAAGAGAGAGAGAGAGAGACAGAAAGAGAGAGAGAGAGAGAAAGAGAGCGAAAGCGAGAGGGAGAGAGGGAGAGAGAGAGAGAGAGAGAGAGGGAGAGAGAGAGAGAGAGAGAGAGAGAAAGAGAGAGAGCGAGAGAGTGAGAGAGCGAGAGAGAGCGAGAGAGAGAGGGTGAGAGAACGAGAGAGAGAGAGAGAGAGAGAGAGAGAGAGAGAGGCTCAGAAAACCGGCCACACTCCGAAGGCGAGAAGAAACAGAAAGTGAGTGAAATAGAAAAAGACAGAAACGAGGGAGGGACAGAGAGAGAATGAGAGATGAGGAAAGGGAGTGGGGCGTTTATGTGTGTGGGGGGGTTAAGATGCTGCTGGAATGTTTAGTTCTATACGCAGCACATCTCCCATCATGCGCTATTCAGCAGGGAACCGGTTCGTCTCCCATGTTCATGTTTATTTATAGGTGCATCTGAGATGCTTGGCTCATCTCATTTTGTAGCTAACAAGCGTAGCCGAATTAGAGGTGAGAACGCAGGGAAACGCACCCGTGTAGCGAAGAACCCTCGACGTCTAGGACCCTTTAGGGCTGCGTCGTTCATCTGCCCCGCTCCTCACGAGCAGCCGAAAGAATAGTGAGCGTTTTTACGTGATTAAGGCCATTAATCCTTCAGTAGTTATTTATGTTTGCTCTATTTCCGTCTGAGCCTGGACGATGATGTAAATCCAGTAGGGCTGCACCGTAGATCGCCTGCTAATTGTTTTCATGATGCCAATCTCTGCAAAACGTGCCATTTTAAATAATACTTACGGACTTTAAGCCTTTTTATTTCCAGAAAAATGATGGAATGGGTCCTTTAATATCCTGAAAGGCGTCAAGAATATGTAGGAGTCAAACCACAGTACTGATAAATTGCCCAATGTGCAGCTTTAAAATTCAGACTTTCAGAGAGAATGGCCTTCATCATGTTGTGAATTCAGTGAAGATGTACCACGAGCGAGCTTCATGGAGAGTATTTTTTCCCCTGAAAGTAATATAATTAACAAAAGTTTCTCTATAAATTATAATAAACTCTATTTGATCGCTCACAACATAAAATCCACCGCAGGTGAAGTAAACACTGTTGATCCAGTAAAAGTGTCTCCTGTCCAGGAGGGTGTGGGCTGTATTTATTTTATTAGTAGGAAACATGGGCGAGTGAAAGGATCTGAGACACTTTGATAAGAACCAAACTGTGCAGCGCCCCCTGGATGTGGTTTAGGATGCAGTGACAGTAAGAAATATAATTTTCAGACCAATAGTCAGACCAATCTGTGAAGTATAATATTAGAGTCCTGCACATTTGAGGCATTTTAAAAGTGTAAAATATGAATTACTCAGCTGTATTGATGGTACTGTCTGAATTACTTCAATACTACCAAATAAAGGAAAAGAAATGCAAATACCAAAAAAATGCACTCCCAAATTTCTGTGCCCGTGCAGTCCAGCTCCTCCCTGAACGAGCAAGCTTGCTTGTTTCACAGTCTGGACTGCTTGAATCGCATTTTGAATGCATGTTAACGTCAGCACTTTTTTAAGAGCTGTAACAAGAAACAATGTGGTTACTGATTTAGCAGGTTTTTTTGCAGTTTTAGGTCTAATTAAGCAGTTTAGTGAAGCTGCTAATGTGTGTAATGCTACGAGGATGATCTGCCGAATGTTCGGTGGTGCTTGTCTGCCTGAGAGGGTTCCAGTAATCAACGTTAGTGATGGAATATAGTGAGCTTTAGTGCTGTGTGTGATGGGAATGTTCGCTTATTCTGACAGTATTTACAGTGTGACCTGCAGGTCCTCAAGGGGGCGCTGTAGGTGGGTTTTATGTGAATTTTGGGTCCTCAGGGGGTGTGCTGTAGGTGGGTTTACAGTGTGACCAGTGGGCCCTCAAGGGGGCGCTATAGGTGGGTTTACTGTGGGTCCTTAAGGGGGCGCTCTAGGTGGGTTTACAGTGTGATCTGCGGGTCCTCAAGGGGGCGCTCTAGGTGGGTTTACAGTGTGATTGACTAAGTGCAATTAAAAAGATTGAAATATTAATTAATATTAAAACAACTAAATTCAAATGTGATGTCTCCGGTAGATAGACAGACGAATCGTGTGGAGTGAAGTCGGGCAGGCGAGGCGCTTTGGTTAAATCCGTAAAGATCTCCGAGGGGAGAAGATACGGCTCGGTTTTTAAGTCCGCTATAGAAAGCTTTTCAAAGTATGGATGTTTGTGGACTCCATTCAGGTAGCCGACGTCCACTGATGACGGCACTGACATGTTTAAACAGCTGCCAACACATGAAAAAGTATATTAATTGTCACTAGTCCGTTTCTGTCTATCTCTCTCTCTATATCAAACCCTCACTTCCGCCGTCCAGTATGGCGCCGTCGCGTGATCACGTGACGTGTATGCAGAACATCAATAGGCGATAAGGTTGATTGTTCGTTTTGCACCTCTCTCCCTTTCTATTTGTCCCTCTCTCTCTCTCTCTCTCTCTCTCTCTCTCTCTCTCTCTCCCTCCCGCTCTCTCTCCTCTTTGGTTCATGTTTGGAGAGGCGAGTCTCGTTCTGAAGGACTCCGGGGTGTGGGGGCGCGTGATGACGGGGGTTGTTGGACGGATCACTGGCCGCTGCCCCCCCTCACTGTTAAGTGCACTCGCTCCTCTGGCCCTGCCACTTATCTCCGGGGTTCACCCTAACGTCTGTGCGTGCTCTGAGAGATGGAGCGAGCCTCCGGGAATTTCTCCCGCCGCCTCGCCTCCTCCGAGCTTTTGCTGAGACCTGGGTAGAAGAAAGAGGGGAAAAGAACATAGCTAGCCTGAAAAGGGACCAAAGCATTTTGATCACAGCCGTCCTTCTCGTCCGGGTCTCTGGGGTTGAGCTTGGTGGGCTTCTGCTGTTTCGGAGCTTTTGTCGAGTCTGGCGTAGGAAAACGAGAGTCAAACGTGATAAAAGCGATACCGATCCCAGTGATCGCCCACGCCCTTTTGTCCGAGTCTTCCGGCAAAGACCGCGCAGCCTGTTTCTGTATGCTTTAGATTCGGCTCGTCTCTCAGTTAGGGACAGAAATAACTGGTTTGCCTGCAAGTTAGCCGCGTCCGACTGTCGTCCGACCATCCGAGGCCGTTTTGCATACTTTGCCGGGAGCTGAATGGGCGCATGCAATCTGTTCGCAGGTACGGAAGATGAAAAGCGGGAGGAGAACTTGTTCCGGAGGGGTTTACTCTTTAATAGCAGGAAAAAGAAAAGGGAACAGTGGCATTCAGCTCCCCTGGTTCTGGAGTTCAGCGAGTACGGAGCTTTGATTATTGATGTGGGATGGGGAATAAAAGGTGACATCGGAGATGCTGAGTCATCCCGGTTCTGAACTGAAAGCGCTGTTGGTTTCTTCTTTTTGTTAAGGAATATGTGCTCATTAACACGGCGGAGGGTGAAAGACATGCAAATTAGATTCGCTGTGATGCCGGGTGCCCTCGCACGCACACATTCCATATGGCTGTCGAGGAAAGGCAAATATTCTAATGCTTGCAAGTTGCAGTCCGAGGCAGCATGGCCTGTCAGAGGCAATGACAACTGCTGGTCGCCTTTCAGAGGCGCAACTATGCATAGAAAATACACAAACTGGCTTCAGGTGATACACTGTCTGTACTAGGGCTCATCCCACCACTGCCACGCCATCCTGCTTCAGTACAATGACAATAAAGGCATATCTATCTATCTATCTATCTATCTATCTATCCATCCATCCATCCATCCATCCATCGATCAATCCATCCATCACTCCATCCATCAATCTATCCATCACTCCACCCATCCATCTATCTATGCCAGGTCAACACCAGCACATATTTCCATCATTTTTTGCTCTCAGAACAAAGCTGTGCTTTCCAGGGTACATTTTCACTGGGTGTTGTAACCTGAAGGGAATGTAAACCTTCTAAACTATTATTATTCGTAGTGTTACTATTATTATTAATATTATTATTATTATTATTATTATTATTATACTTTGTATTTGTGATTTTTCATCTTAAAATGCACGATACTTGTTTTACAAGCTTTACATTAGAATGAATTACGTTTCAGTTTTGTTGTTGATGCTTGCTTGCATCTCTTGCTGTTCTGCTTGCAAACTGGATTTGATCCAATATTTCACTCCAGTTCATTTTCATCAGGGACTGAAAAAATACGCGAGGGACTGTGGGTCAGCGAGCGGCATAAAATAGACTCGAGGCAGAAAAGTCAAACTGGCTTCAACTTCATACAGTCACGCCGCGCAGATCTGACCAATCAGGTGAGAGCAAACAGGGACGAGGGAAGACCAGCATAGTTCCACTGGCTGGACTGAGAGCTTTCAGTGTTACAGTACAGAGTTTAAAATAGCTGAGCTTTAAAGTGTGTCACTGGATGCCAACACAGAGGAAAATCCGCTACACTGTAACTCTGTTTCAGCGAAAGTTGCATCCTGGAACAAAAACAGAAATTATTAGAAAGCCTTGATTTTGTGATTGACAGGCTCATTTGCATCCTTTGTTGCAGACAGACACGCCCCTTGAGCGGCGAAACACTGGCGAAGGGAGCAGAGGGGGCTCAGGACAAATAGCGTTCTGTTTCTTTTAGAAAGGACTGTTATTTGTAATAAATGTATTTTTTAAAAAGCTGTTGCTAGGTTACAGACGAGTAAGATGGAGTGGTACCAGACAAGATTCGGTCGGGTTGACTTCAGGCTTTTTAGAATTAGAATAAATACAAACATAACTACAGTGAAAGGTAATGTTGTTTTTTAATACGTTATTAATATGCTGGCTTGTTGCGCACCAGCCATCGTTTGTTCCATCAGCAGCTCCTGATTTCATTTAATGAAGGGTTGATTAGATAAACAAGGCCCTGGATGGTAGCTGTACATGCTGGCCTTCATCCAGGAGAGCTTTGGAGGTGCTTTTAACCAACTCTCACACGCCTAATCACAAGGGATTGTTTGTATATTTGTATTTATTCTGTTTTTTATATTAACATTTCACCATATTCCATCTTAGTCCAGATTAATAAAGTGGCCCCTCATAGTCACGCATGAACACGCCACACAGTGTGACATTCTTTCTCTGCATTTAACACATTAAACCCATTAAACCCATTAAACCCATTAAACCCATTTGACCCATTAAACCCATTTGACCCATTAACCCATGTAACCCATTAAACCCATTTAACCCATTAACCCATGTAACCCATGTAACCCATTAAACCCATTTAACCCATTAACCCATGTAACCCATTAAACCCATTAAACCCATTTAACCCATTAACCCATGTAACCCATTCACCGACTAAAGCAGTGGGCTGCCACCAATGAGGGGCGCCTCAGTGATGACACTAGCAGTTCTAGGATTCGAACCCACAACCCTCTGATCACAGGGGCAAAGCCGTGATCACTAGGCCACCCACGGTCCTGTACATTATAGCTTGATGCACTAATATGTGACATAACTATGATTAGCTGGGTACGTATTCTGTTTCGGAAAATGGGGCTTAATTGTTAAAACGGCATTTCTTTGCTTTTTTGAGGAGAATTGTCGAGTAAGGCTGTTGGGAGGCTCTATGAGAAGTTCCAGGCCGTATTTCCAGGGCTCGTTCACAGGTTCAGCATCGGATCATCACGCAGTCTGTTTGTGTTCATGTTCTGTTTAGCTCTCCAGACATCGCGATCAATCGCTCATCCACAGAGTGCGACGGACGACCCATTACTTAAACAATGATCGCAAGGCCGCCTCTCGAACCGACAATCCTTTGTGAGGGCCTGAAATCCATTGCAAACGATATAGTGAGCTTTTAGTGTCAACCGCTGACCATTACTACCAAGCAATTTATCTCCACCGCTTTCATTCCTATGAGTTCATGCGTTTGTCATTCGGGGTATTAGAGCGTAAAGTACCATTTTACACACAAACAAGAGGATCCGTCAGGCCCCGTCCAGAATAAAGCCATTTGTAAAGCAACTTTTGCGGTAACGTCTGAGTTATGGCCGCGGATGAGAGCGTTTGATGGGTTATTTTTATTCCCAGCCTGGCTTTTTTCAGGGAGTTTTGAAAGCGTAGGCTTTGTCAGTGTCTGGCCACTAATACTCAAGCATCTGGTCCATTAACTGTGACAGCAAGTGACAGCCATATAAACATGTTGGCGGTGTTTGGAACACATTTCGTGATTAAGTTGCGTAGCACATTATACATCAGCACATTTTATGGTGGAGATGATTCCAGCGACGTCGCGGGACTACGTCTAATCAGAATCGCGTGTCCTGCTGCGTCGGGGGAAGGTCCTTTCCTCCCTCAGGTTTACGGCACTCTCTTCCAGAGACACGTACTGTGAGCTTTGCAGTCCACAAGAAAACACGCCAAGATTCTACCAAAGATGAAGTTACTCCTCCGCCGAAACCCTCTCAGATCACACAGAGAGGAACCACCAGAACCCTCTCAGTTCGCACAGAGAGGAACCACCAGAACCCTCTCAGATCACACAGAGAGGAACCACCAGAACCCTCTCAGATCACACAGA
>JBBPCX010000114.1:26597961-26608496 GCA_037974365.1 Hydrocynus forskahlii | reverse complement strand
CCTCACTGTACCTCACCTGTCTCTCTACCTCACCTGTCTCTCTACCTCACTGTACCTCACCTGTCTCTCTACCTCACCTGTCTCTCTACCTCACTGTACCTCACCTGCCTCTCCACCTCACTGTACCTCACCTGCCTCTCTACCTGACTGTATCTCATCTTTATGTCCATACACATCAAGAGCAACCAGCACACTGCACTTTACAGTACAAACTCTATTCTTTTACATCTGTACACTTGTTGACAGTTGTGAATGTTTAACACTTTTACTGTTCATTTGAATATATTTTTCTACATTTTATGTTATTTAGTTCTAGTCATCTGTTTTCTCTTCATTTACTGTAACTATATGGAACAGTCTCAGTGACGTTTCAGGGACACATTTCACTTCATGTTGTACTTGTATAACTGTGTATGTGAATCTTGAACCATAAAGACTACTGTGCTCCACATATGAGAGTCAGTAATCAACTGCTCCGGCCGCGGCTTTTGATCGAGCCACTAAGTGGGATGTGAATGACATATCAGTGCATTAGTGTAAGAGTTTCCTGGCTCAAGCCTGTGTGATACTTAACCAACCCACCTCCTCCATCTCACTCATATAAACACACACACACACACACTGAGCTGAGGCCAGGCAAAGTGCAGCACCTCTCCTAGCCCTGTTGTCAAGCATGATTTTCATGATGGAGCTACAGAAATGTTGCCGTGGCCTCCAGCCCACTCCACATACGCTCAGCTGGAACGTCCACTTATACACTCGCTTCCTACTGGCCAGGCCTTGATTATCTGGAGTATAATTTCTTAAAGAAATGCAGTTTTGCAACCTAACCTCGCCGGCTGTTTTTTTCTCCCATTTTCTCTCTTCAGCTCCCGAGAAAGAGCTTCCTCTGATCTCAGCCCAATCCCAGTTTAAGATCTTCACATGAAATTTCTTTCCTCTCATTGCTCTGATCTTTATTCAGCTCAGAAGATCCAGAAGAAAACTTGTTTTTTTATTGTAAATGAGTCTGAACCACATCTGACATTTGTCTCAGTGATCAAATTCAAGTCTCGACGCCCAAAATCAGACAGTTTTGATCCATAATGTTGTTAAAGAGAAGAAACTGAGAACCGATGAGAACAGCAGGAGAACTTCTGTCTTAAGTCGAATTTTTCTTCTGCTCCTTATTTCTCCTAAAGGGGGGTTTAGGAGAGACAAGTCAGACTTCAGTGATCTACAGGACGAGAAGATGATTTATTTCTGATGGGATAAGAAAAGACTGTGGTGAGCAGTGAGATCTTCCTCTGGGACACTAACATGCAACTGGGATCCCATAGAGATGGTAGTAGGAAGTTTTTTGCACCACCAGGTCTTGTGAAGTCTTAGTGGTGCTTAAAAATACATGTAACGCTGACAGCTGCTAAGCAAGCTGCATCACTAAGCATAAACTGCTCCAGATGGATAAAGACAGAGGCCTGAAGAAGGAAAATTGGTGGACATGGGCTCCCGGCATGCTGTTCGTTCCTCTGCAGGCTGCTTCGAGTGTTACATTTTTAACTGTGCTTCTTATACGGCATGCAACAAAGAAAAGTTTTTCACAAATAAATGTATATAAATGACCTAAATAGCTAGAACAAAGGGCTGTATAATGAGGTGGGTAATCCAGGTCCAGAGAGTAAAAACCCTCCGCAGGATTTTATTGCAACCACCTGTATCCTGCTACTGCTGGTCTGAAGGGACTAGAGAACTATGGCAGTTGGAACAAAATCCTGGGGAGGACTTTTACTCTTTGGACCTGGATTACCCACCTCTGGCCATATATCTTGGTTTTAAACACACGAGCATGCCTGGAAGAATAACATCCAGAGGCGACGTCACCATACAAGTCAATGAGGAAAATTATCGACTTAAAATGATCAATCCTCTGCCATTTAATCCTCTGTTTACAACCATTGATTTCGGACAGAAGCTGAGTGCAGTAAAGCTCCCAGTCTTGATTCTGCTGGTCTTGTTTGGATCGGTTCCTAACGGTTCTTTCGATTTGTTTCTCCCTGTATGAACCTTAAGGTTGATAATACATTTCACAGTAAAGTGTTGTCATGAATTCGTTTTGGTTTTTGGCTGTATTTAAGCCTGGGTGAATGGTTTAAAAAGGTTTTTTTATCTTTTCAGTTCCCTCATCAATGTCTGAATCAGTACATCCATAAAATCTGCATCACCGTTCACTTTGTCTGATGTGTTGCGTATGTTTTTGGAGGGCAGAAACAATATTCTCCTCTCCAGTTTTTGGTCACAATAATATTAAAAGTGATCAAGTTATTTTCGCTTCGGCTCTCCATACCCAACGCCGAATTTGGGCTGGCGGCGTCTAAAGCACCGCAGTGTTGGGTCTGTGGAGTCTCGGGTGATGGAGCTCCATCCAGAAGCTTAGGGATCCAGAACTGCTCATCTAACATCAGTGCCTGACCTCACCAGTGCTCCTGTGGCTGCAATCAAATCCTCACAGCAGAGTAGAGTTGACCATTCTGGACCCCTCATGAATATCCTGAAGTTCTGAATAAGTTCAGAATAAGTTCAGAATAAGCTCGTGTCCACAAATGTTCACAGTTACAGAAGAAAATCCACAGTTACAGAACAGTAACAGCTCTGAACACACTGTCCATGTCCTATTCTAGGACATCGTCCTCCCATTCTCCTCTCCTGTCCTCCACTGTTCCAGGCTCCAGGCTGGTCTGCTGGGACCGAGATTCGGGCCGTTCTCACTGCGAGCCTCGGGCAGCCCTCACGTCTTCCTAAATTATCGCCTCAGCTGTGACAAGGGCTAGATTACACTGAACTTGCAGCTCCCTTCAAACGCCTGCCACACACTCGCAGCCGGAGCGTCGGTGCATCAACTTGTTTTTTGAATATGCTGTTCTCTCACCATCTCCTAAACGCTCGGTAACAGCTCCACACCACGCAAGTCAACGCGGACACTGGCTTCCCCGAGATAATACAGCGGCATGAGCGCACTAAAGTGGTTTTGCACTCTTAAGCACCTTCGTGCTCGGTCTATCTCTTAAAATCTACCCATGGAACACCGCTGAATGGACGAAATTAGGGCTGGGTGGAGATAAGCTATTCATTAGCGAGATCTGCCCTGTGCAATTATGCTGAGGGAGAGAGAAAGAGAGATAAAGGAGCACGAAGGAACCTGTCTTTGACGACAGCGCTCCAGCTAGAACATCGAAGTCTCCGCGGTTGTGCCAGCAGTTTTACAGGAGCAGATAAATATGAATTAACTCGGTCAACCCCGTCAGCGAGGGACTCTCGCTCTGTGATGTTTACAGCCGAGTAGAGAAGAAAGCGGTGGGGCCATAGGTCTCCTCGTTCAAACAAAGTTCGCTTGAATGTCAAAAAAACTCCCATTGCCGGCGTTTTTCGATCAGAGAGCGTCCGTGAATTTAGCTGACCATGTGTAGGTTCATGTGTGTGTAGGGTTATACATAATCATATCTTCAGACCTTTGCCCTCTGACTGAACGAGTGCTCTTCTGATTGTGGTCAGATTGTATTTTGTATCGCCCCCGCCGACGTTAAAGAATCACATGAGTGAGGCAAGGCTCAGCTTCAGCCTCGTAGTAGAGCTAGCGTTTCAGTTTGGGCTCCAGGAGACGTGTTGCCTTTGGGTGATCCTCGGTGTAGCACCAGCTATCCATGGAGATTTTGCCTGAGAAACATGTTCCAACATAATGTGTGTGTGGGGGTTGGCATAGTGGAACACAACGTCTGATGGGGGTTAGTAAATAATAAAAACTTCAAAGTAAAATGAAAATGCAGAGTGCCAAAAGTACAGTTTGGTGGAGGAGGTATAATGGTCCGGGGCATTGAAAGGGCAATGCTTTCAAAACCTCACCTCACACCACTTACACAAGCACATCCTTACTCGGAGGTTCTGTGTCTCTGGTGGGTGAAGGGGTGTGTGTGAGTGTGAGTGTGTGAGTGTGTGTGTGTGTGTGAGAGTGTGTGTGTGTGTGTGTGTGTGTGTGTGAGAGAGTGTGTGTGTGTGTGTTGACTGTTTTGAAGCACAGCGCAGGTAGAAAAGAACTGTGATCAAACAAATTCTACCTGGAACAGACTTACTTGTAATTGTAACTACTTGCACATAGTTCCATTTACTAAACATTTTTTCAACATCTCTTATTATAATTCTAGTGTGTGTGTGAGCTGAAGAACTCTACAGTGTTTAATATGCATGTTTGTGGATTTTCAAAGTAAAGAAAAGAAATTTCCAACAGATTTTCTGAATTCTTTTTAGGGTCAGTTGTGTCCGAATAGTGGTCAAAATATAAACATCTGCTTAAATCACATTGGTGAGGTTGTGCTGAAAAAAGGATATTAGACACTTAAACATTGTTTAATGCTTTAAATATTAGAAAAGAACAAGTAATGCATAAACTAGAATAACAAACCGGGTTCTAAGGGCAGATGCTGCAGCATGGAAAGATATTTTACATATCTTACAGGCTTCCATATGATAGCACAAAGCTGTGTAACACATATTATTCATTCAATTCAGATATAATTTAGACATCCTGTGTCTTTAGTTAAACAACAAAATGCAAGCATCATTTACTGCAAGCACACAGACAGCATCTCAGTGACTTTGGCTCGGCAGGGTGTGGCCGAGTTAAGGGGGTTCACACTGGAAATGTTTTCTACAGACTGAAGAACCTTCTTTAGTTTTCCTACACCACCAGCGTTATTTTTTCAAAAGGAAGGCATGCTATGACTCCATGGATCAAAAATAGCACGACTTAAATGAAAAGCATTTTGACTTTAGGTTGTTTTTGATAGCAGCACCACTCTCACTGGTTAACAGTAGATCACTTTTTGAAAGTGAGTGAGTGATGAAACTTTCTACCTGTGCATGTCAAAACAGCTCGAGGGCATAAGTGACTGACATTTACAAAGTTACTGTTGCTTAGCAAGAAGTAGACATGCAGCCATAAGTAGTGCCCCCCCCCAATTAAAAGGCAGTGCAGTGAACCCCCAAGACGGAGAACATTAAAGATACTACAAGACGTATGATACCCCAGTATCCAGTATAGACAACCTGCACTCCTTACAGTTATAAATTCCTACTGTGTTAAGCAGAATGAACTCTATTCTCTGATTTTCTGAGGGGAGCCGCTGCACATTTGTTGAACTGATGACCGTCGGGACCCCATTGGGACCACCGTCCCGGGTCTGCAATCACTGGCGTCCCCTGCCAAGATGTCCCCGACTGGTCCTGCTGCTTTGACTACCCACTTGCTCCTCCCCCAGTCAAGGGCAACTGCTGCTTAAAGCAGCTGAGGGTCTAGTGGTTAGGGCCCTCGCCCTGCAAGCAGGAAGTTGTGGGTTCGATTCCCAAAACTGCTAAGCACCGCTGTGGTTCCTTTGAGAAAGGTACCGTCCCCACACGCTGCTCCCTGTACGCAGTTTCTCCGGCTTCACCTGGTGAATGTGTTAAATGCAGAGGAAGAATTTCGTGCTGTGGTGTGTTCACGTATGACAGAATTTTCACTTTTCACTTCAAAGCTCCAGCGGCCACTGTTGTTCCTGTTCTGCTGTTATTGGACTAGAGACTCTCAGCTACTCTTATTGACTCTCAACTGTCCCCACTCTGTTAGCCACACATGGCCAATCTGTCAATATGTTCATTCATGAAGGCCTTCTCTTGTCAGTTCTCTCAACAGAGACTTTTTTCTTTCACTCAGGGTTGGCCTGAAGAGGACGGGTTCCCCTATATGAGTCTCGGTTCCTCCCGAGGTTTCTTCCTCCAGCTGAGGGAGTTTTTCCTCGCCTCTGACGCTTTTGGCTCACCAGGGTCTCGGACATGGACCCTGTAAAACTGCTTTGTGACAACTTGGTTGTAAAAAGCGCTATATAAATATAATTGATCTGAACTTAAGAATAAGTAAACCACCATTTTCAGCTGGGGGGGTAGGGCACCCAGACCCACCAATGGCAGTAGGGGGTGTTCATAATTCCTCAAACAACAAACCATTCTGATTTGTATCTAAAGTGGCATCCTATGACAATGCCATGTAACTGAGCTCTTCAGTACAGCCCATTCTATTGCCAGTGTTTGTCTAGAGAGTGTGCCTAATTTTGTACACCAAAACACCTGAACACAATAATTAGGAGACACGTCCATATACTTTTGGCCAGATAGTGTATCTCCTGCCTATTACTTGTTAATCTAGATCTTTCTAGACTCTCTGTGCATGGGGCTGAGGTAAACCTACCTTGTATTTGTACATATGATCAAAAACATGTATTTTCACAGACTGTAGTGCATCTGTTGGCGAATACTGATCACTGTGGCAACACTGATTATTTGGTGGTTGTACTCTATAGTGTATTATTCCTTTGCGTACCTGTGTGTGTGGAAAGACACAGCTGAGTTGTGCTTTGTCGTCTATTTGGCCTCAGTTTCAGACGTTTCAGCCTGTGATGTCAAGCAGCCAAGGAGTTCTGGGAGCCTGTCAGGCCGCATGCCATCAAAAGTTTCACCCCAGTGCCTCAGTAAAAAGAGGCGAATTAAAAGTTTTCGATTCATCACAATCTCAGACGAGATGAAGTCTGACCGGGGAGATTTATTCGGCGCCACACGGATCGTGATGGATGTTAACGACAGACAATTATTGTTCATCTGACGCGAGTGCCGCTCCTGAGGAATGCTGACAGGGTGCATCAATCCCCCTGATGTATGATAATACCTCTTTGTTTGGCCCAGCATCTGCCACTGCCACGTTCTTCTGAGCTATGAATTACACCTGCGCTCGCGAACGTATCTCGGAACACAGTTAATAGTTCTGCCATGCCCGGTTGTTTCAGCCCAACCCTATATATGCGGCGCGGACGTGTTTCCAATTAGACTCCAAATGCCACCGAAACAGCGGATCCCCTCGGCGTTTTATGAATAGGACCACTCCCAGGGCAATAGATATTATATCTCATTACCAGCGCCGTTAGCCACCTGGGGATTACGCCGAGGCAAGCCGAGCACTTAGGCAATTGGCTTCTCCCTCGCTCTCTCCCTTTTGTGGAGCTGATTGAGTTTGTTCTCCCACAACACCCATTTAATGTCAAACTCAAAAATGGTCTGACCTCAATTTCCATGAAAAATGCTCGTTTAATGCACGCATGTGGCAGCCTGCTCTCTAAGCCGGCCGAACTCTCAGGCTGCGGGTCTGAAATTAGTGTAAGAGGAGCGAGGATTAGTGCTGTAGTGGAAGAAATCCAACACTTCAGCAAAAGTAGCACAAAGTTAACAGAATGTTATTGGTATGTTGGGGATCTTGCTTCTCACTTGAACTGGAATCACCTGCACTAGATTCACTTAACCTGGAACAATACACTACGGAATCACTTACATTAGAATCAGTTGCATGGCAATCAGCTGCACTGGAATCAGCTGCACTGGAATCCCTGCACTGGAATCAGCTGCACTAGAATCGCCTGCACTAGAATCACCTGCACTAGAATCACTGCACTGGAATCCCTGCACTGGAATCACCTGCACTAGAATCACCTGCACTAGAATCACTGCACTGGAATCACTGCACTGGAATCGCCTGCACTAGAATCACCTGCACTGGAATCCCTGCACTGGAATCCCTGCACTGGAATCACCTGCGCTGGAATCACCTGCACTGGAATCACTGCACTGGAATCACCTGCACTGGAATCACTGCACTGGAATCACTGCACTGGAATCACCTGCACTGGAATCACTGCACTGGAATCACCTGCACTGGAATGACTTGCACAGAAATCACTGCACAGGAATAACCTGCACTGGAATCACTTGCACTACCATAACTCACACTTGAAATCACTCATGCTGAATCCCCTGCGCTGGAACACACACCGGTAAAACTGGGCCACCTGGATGTATGAGTCAGAGTCAAGCGGGCTGTGGTGTGACTGCAGACACAGCATCTCCTCACACCTGGATGTCCAGGCCTGTACTGCTATACTGTTTACACACCTATAGAGTTCATGCAGATTTAAAACTTTCAATTATCAGAGTGTCCCTTTGTTTTCCAGCTCTCACAGTCTCTCAGTCACATCCTCTCTTAACTGTGTTCTTTCAAAGAACTTCATTTACCTATATTTACATTATGGTTACTTTTATCGTTTACTTTTCTTTTGATGCTTTTATTCTTCTTTTATCTCAGAATGATAATTTACTATCACACACTGTTATTGCCTCTAACCAATAACCAGTCACAGTGTTTCTGACAGGGTGACCAATCACAGCTCCAGGTTACTGGGTGTTCTGATGAATCGAGGTCTTCATGTAATTCAACAAAGGTCTCGTTGTTAAACCATTAAAGGTGTTGGCGAATTGGTGCCTGAATGGGTGGAGCTAAACCTTAACCAGAATATGGAGATATAGGTAAATGTGTTGGTTTTGTGACATCACAAAAACTGTGATTTGTTTTTGTATCTTATTTTCAGTACCTGGGGATTGTATGGATGGGGTGATCATATCACTTGAAACAATATTTACAGACTTTAAGCCGTTTTCATTCCAGAAAAGTGATCATACGGGCTCTTTAATATTACGTAAGACATCACAATCACAACATATGGCGGTAAAATCTCAACACTGATACGTTGCCCGTTGCGTAAGACTATAGTAGTGTTTCACTAAAGCTACATGTCTGGATTTTTCATGTGATGGCTTTTTTTGCACCACACTATGAAGAATGAGAGGTTCCTGAAAGAGAGAGCTCAGGATCCGGAACTGGAGTTGCAAGGCAACCTGAATCCTGGTCCTGAAATCCATGCAAGAACATGGCTGTAGCTCGTCCAGATCAGAGCCCCTGTGTTCTGGGCTTTTTAAAGGAAGAGAATATTCCACCTCGTTCCGACGTGTTGCTCGGTTTTTCCTGGAACAAAGCCTTCTGGTTACCAGTCCCGTGTGTCCTCTCGATATCTGACCTCTGCCCATTACTCTGGACCTGATTTCTGCTTAACGATTTGGTTGTGATGTTTTATGCGCATCTTCTGTTTTTGACCTTGGCCTGTTTGTTTATGCCAAACAGGTTCAAACGAGACTTCGCTGCATTTGGGTTTCTGGTCTCCGTTACAGAGAATAGAATCAATACCGGTACTCAGGGTATCGTGAGAGTAAACAAACAGAACTCCTACTAATTGGCACCAGGGCTGTCCCTTCTCTCAGGTTTTAGTTCAAATATACATGGTGTTTTCATCATTTCCTAATTTCCTGTTCGAAATCTTGGTGTTCCATTTGACCCTTCACTGCCCTCCTGACTCACACCTCAGCACCCCGGTTATAAATGCAGTTATAAATTCATCACTTTCCATGAAAGATGCAGAAACACTTATTCATAACCTGCAATGGTCCGTCCTTCGATCTCCCGACAAAACTCATAGTCAGGTTTCAGTGTGTGCAATACTCAGCAGCTCGAGTTCTCTCTGACAAAAAGGTCTGTGCCATTCTCCATGAACTTAAATATCTTGTATATCACTTTAATTCTATATTTCTGAGGTTACTTTAATTGCTTACTTTTCTTTTTATGTTTTTTTATGCATGTTTTATCTCTCAAAAGAACACCGAATGCCCTCCCGGTGATAATGTGCTTTGAAATAAATTCGCTTGCAACGCCTCCAGAGACTCAGTATATTGTTTGTTATTCATTATCGTAGTATCAGTCTCTGGAGTACTAATATCACAGAAGGCTGCAATATGCAAATGAGCCTCTTACCAATCACATTGTTTCTGACAGGCCGACCAATCTCAGCTCCAGATGAGTTACTGGGTCTTCTGATGAATCAAGGTCTTCATGTGTTTCTACAAAAACCTAATTATTTACCATTAAAGGTGTTAACAATTTTTTTTCATCTTTATAGTATTTTGTGTATCAGTCCACCACTTTCCATGAAGGATGCAGAAACATTCATAACCTCCCATCCTGACGCCTGTAATGTCCTGTTCTTCAGTCTCCAGAAAGCTTCAGTGGGTAAGAACCTCACTGGATCTCACTGGTACTAAAAGTTCTTAACACATCTCTCCAGAAACTTCACTGGTTCATACTGTATCCAGTCTGAGCGGCTTCTCATTACTTTTAAAGCTCTGCATAGTTCTGCCCCTCTCATGTCACTGAACCACTGCTGTTGGAACATTGCTGTGAGGATTTGATTGCACAGCAGCCGTGGTGTTCTAAGCCTTGTGCGAAGTCAAAGTTTTCTGTGGAGGTTATTCAGGCTGTTGCTTGTGCTCTGAATGAACGCCTGTGTCAGCAATGTAGCTGAACTCACTCATTAGAAGGTCCATCACGATGCTGTTTATTGTAGACGCCGCTTTGAGAGTGTGAAACTAGTACATCTGTTACTACATGATGTATTGGTGTAGTGTGGTGTGTGTAAGGACTCTTATTGGTGTAGTGTGGTGTGTGTAAGGACTCTTATTGGTGTAGTGGTGTGTGTGTAAGGACTCTTATTGGTGTAGTGTGGTGTGTGTAAGGACTCTTATTGGTGTAGTGTGGTGTGTGT
>JBBPCX010000114.1:26195453-26210102 GCA_037974365.1 Hydrocynus forskahlii | reverse complement strand
GGCAGGAAAGTCAGGGCGGGAGGTGGATGACAGTCCGGACAGTCAGGACGAGAGGGGGAGGACAGTCCGGACAGTCAGGACGGGAGGGGGAGGACAGTCAGGAAGGACAGAGGAGGACAGATGAGCAGGACAGAGAGACGATTCCATTCTTTATGGAGAATTTATTTTTCAATTCATTGTTTTATTAGTCTTGTTTTATGCCATTTAAGTAACCTTTTTAAACAGCCAGAGGCTAAACATTTATAATGTTTATTTAATGTGTATTTATAATTTTACAGCAATGGTTTGTAAACACAGGACTGAGACAGGGACTTTTATCTGCAGTGTGTTCTATGTTCTGGTTCTCAGAGGGACTTTTATCTGCAGCGTGTTCTGTGTTCTGGGTCCCAGAGGGACTTTTATCTGCCGTGCTTTCTGGGTTCTCTCTGTGTTCTTTTTCTAAGAGGTTCTGTCCGGAAGGTGAGTGATTAAACCTGAATCGTGTGGAATGTGTGTCGTACTCGGTGCAAATATTGAGCGTCAGTACTGGATACTGAGTACTGAGAGTTCTGACTGAGTCCCGTGTGCTGGGCTGCTGTGTGTCCGGTCCGGTCCGGTTCGGTCCGGTCCGGTTGTTTCTAAGCCGGTCTGCCCGAACCCGCCCGGCCTGTAGGACTGAAGCGGCCCGGAGAGCCGGACCTCAGCCCCGGCAGGGAGGAGCGGGGGGCGGTTTGGGAGGAGCGGGTAGGCCCGGTGAGTTTGGGGGTAATGGGGGGTGAAATTGCTCCTTTTGTCTCTGAAATGATTTCCAGCTCCTCCGAACCGGGCCCGCGGGTTAACCAGTTTTTAACCCTTAAATCTACAGAACCGGGTCAAAATCTAAACCCGACTCTCGCAGACCCGGCGGGGTAGCCTCGGCGCTAGTTAGCTTCAGGGCTAGTTAGCTTCAGCGCTAGTTAGCTTCAGTGCTAGTTAGCTTTAGCTGTTGGAGCTGGTCTGAGCTCCGCGGCCTGAAACCTGATTATAAAATAAAATATAAAACCAATTCCGAGAGGAAAGGAGAGAATAAATAAATCCCGAGAGAAAAAGCGAGGATAAATACGGTGAAGTGGCAGGACTGAGTCCAGACTGTTTATTTGAGGTTCTCCTGAGGTTCTTTTGTCTGGAGTAGATAAACGCTCAGCTGGAACAACACTTACTGAAACCGTCTAGACCTTTAGAGAGAGAAAACCCTGATTTATCCAGTGTTTAGTTTAGGTACTGTACTGTGCGAAAGTCCTGACCCCCTCATTCCCGTGGGGCAGTAGGTGTTGGGGCCTTGGGGCTGCACGGTGTGGTCAGAAGATCAGTAACGGGATTATTCTGCTGCATGTTATGATACTGATGCTTTGCAAGATATTAAAAGGCCGAAATCTTCACTTTTCTGGAATTAAAGAGCCTAAAGTCTAAATATTTGCCGCCCCGTCCACACAGTACATAAATGGGTACTAAGCTGCAAAACAGCCTGTTGTCAAATCAGTTTTTGTGATGTCACAAAACCCACAAATTTCCATACATTTCCTTATTCAGCCCAGATCAGTTATTTAGCCCCACCCACTCATGCTGAAGTTGTAAAGAGTGTTTCAGCTCAGGGCAGCCAGTCAGAGAAGAAATCATTTGCATGAATCAGCCTTAGAGTTGCAGTAACAAAGACATTGCCTGTTTATTTCTGTAGTTGGAAAACGGTGTAAGAATGAGAATCTTTTTGGATCACAACCCCTTCAAACCTTGGCCAATCAGGTGCTTTTGAAAGAATCGTTCCATGGAGAATGAGCTACTAAAAGTTTCAAATGACTGACTGGTGGCTGCAGCAAACACTGGAAAGTGATCGGTTTTAGAAATGCTTCATCTTAGTTCGACCTTTGACACTGTCATAAGATCAGCAAGTCTCAGCGGCTCAGCCGGAGCCTGGTCTTCATCAAATGATCCGATCGGAGTCTCGGTTTGTGTGGGCGAGTTCACCGTGCCTCGCTATCTTGTGGGCTCCCCAGGGTACCGCTACTCTTTAATTAGCAGGTGATGGAACAGCAGGCCTGGCTGTTGTGGTTGTGGTGGCCAGAATAACAGTGCCTTAAACATTCGAATCATGCAGGAAGCACAGAGTTGCGATTTGAGACCCCTGGACCAGAACGACGGAGCATCTGTAACATTTGATGAGCGTAACTAGTGTTTTTGTAATTTAATTCTGTTATGCAGGTGAATATAGTTTTTTTTATTTTTTTTTTATTCTGAGCCAGTGGCTCTTACTGGTGTGACGTGTTCTGGTCTGTGCAGAGAATCGAGCCCGAATCTGTTAGGCGGTGGTTCTAAACCCTACCATTCGCCCTGGACCAATCAGTGCCCGCAGTCTCAGAGACTGTTAGATCCTGTACTGCGTAACAGACTTACACATCCAACAGACTTATGGAAAAGTAGTGAACTTGTTTGCAGGTGAGCATCGTTGGAGACTGGTGTAAGGTGAGTTCTTCAGAGAACTTGGACCATCATGTGGAATGGTTCCAGATCTGGTGCACGTGGAGGAATGCCTTTCCGGTAAGACTGATCATCGTTCAGAATTCTTTCTCACTAATTCCTTGCAAGGTTTTTATAATCTTTAATTAGTAACAAGAGGAGCGTTCACTGAGCTTCTCACTTACGCATATATGATACACACTTGCAGTGTTTGGTGTTAGGGGTGTTTCAAAGAGCATTTCTATTTCTACTTTCCCCTCATTATGTCTCTGTTATCTCCGGTTTGTAGCAACATTCGGCTTCTGATGGGGTGGTGGTGGCCTAGTTGGTAGGACACTTGCCTCTGGACCGGGAGGTCATGGGTTTGAATCAGAAAGGAAATCGCTCCACAAGGTCATGATGTCAGCAGAAAAAACAATTGGCTGCCCCTTCCCCACAAATTTACACCTCCCGATGCTGCAAAAAAGCAATAGCAGTGAAAACCAGAACAAACCACCTTAAAACAGCTTTTATCCAAAAGCAATCGTGACCCTGAACTCAAAATTGAACTGTTAGCCATAATGTGCAATATCTCCAGTGTCTCCATAATGTGCAAAACCTTCTCACTCTGTGCAATAGACGGTAAAAACCCAGTGCAATTTGTATTGTGTACTTTCATATTTATCCTACGAGTGCCATTTGTACATTACTATTACTGTTTGTTTATTTTAACTGTCATTTTATTCATGTCCTAACTATGATGGCAAGTCTGGTGAGGCTGCTTGATTGAAGCACTTACCTAGTTTGTGCATTTTTGATTATTTGTTGTCACTTTCAAAGAAACACTGAATTTGTGGTACACGGGTGATGTTATTACAGTGGGGATCATCGAGGGGAGATGTTTGAAGGAAGAGATGGACCAATGTCTGGCTTCAGAGGACGAGATGGAATGAATATGGGTGGAGGACCTCAGGATCGGCCCCCTATTGATATGCGGAGGTTTGACTGTCCGCCAGATATGATGGGACGGAGCATGGGCCTTCTCGACAGAGGAAGAGATCCTCCCCGAGACTTCTTCAGGCCTGGCAGTGACCTGGATATGAATTTCAGAAGACATTTTGAGGTGGAAGGCCGAAATAACCAGCACAGTGCTCCAGGTTTTATGGGACAGGGTCGGCCTCCTATGGATATGGGATGCAGAGACATGCAGGGGAGGAACATGAGGGGCCCTGACGATCAGTTCATGGACATGAGAGAAAGGGACAGATTCAGAATGGACATGCCAGGTTTCAACATGTCTCCCATGGATGTTAGAAGGAGGAGTTCTACAGAGCCTATGGACAGAAATGACAATTTAAGAGAGAGAGAGAGGGGCCAGATGGGCATGAACGATGTTGATCGTTTTAGTTTGGACATGCCCCCTCGGGAAAGGCCAGTGATGGATTTTGAGAGACGAGGTTTCGCCCCGCCATTGAATCCCAGAGGAAGGTTTGAATCTGATATGGATTTTAGGAATCGCCTGGGACCTTTGGGTGATTTTCGGGACCGACCAGCTCAGATGTTACGGGACAACGATGGTTCTCCAATGGATGTCAGGGGGAGACCTGACATGCCTCTAGATCGTCGAGGTCCAGAAAAAAACATGCTTAGAGTAGGTGAACCGACCCTGAGGGACAGGGAGTTCCCTGAGCCAGCCGAAAGCCCTGGAGGATTCAGAGAAGACAACAAATCGCTCTCAGAGGAGTGGCACAAGCAGGGCATGCGGGATCGAGACTCTTTTTCACCAGCAGTAAACAGAAATGCGCCCTTCTCTAGAGAAATGACCGAGCCGTTTATGCCTGGCCACGGCAAAGAAGGTGATTTAGGAGAACCGTCTCAGTTCAAAGAAAGGGAGAGACCGTCTGAGTTTGCAGTCAAAGACTGTGGGACCTCAGGTTTCTCTCGATCTGAAAGAGAGGCTCCTGTTGACCATGTGTGGGACAAGAATGTTCCTGCTGAGTTCCCAGGCAGAGATCCACTTCACCCTGTTCAGAAACCGCCACTCTTGCCATTAAATCCCCCATCAAATACCACGGGGACCCCGAGAGACGGTGACGGTAAACGCTGGTCAAGAGATCGAGATGAAAAGTTGGACAGCACTGTTCCATCGAGTGGCAGGCGGCCGTACTTTCCAGAAAAAAACCTGTCAAACCAAGAGAGTCGCTTCTCGGTTGATCAAGGAGCCTTCAAGGGACCTAAGGACCTGCCTCTCGATCAGGGACTGAAGAAAGGGAGTCTGATGCTGGGCCCCAAGGAGACTCCCAGAGGGGAGAGACAGGACCAGGACTATCGAGACATTGATTACAGGACCGGCTCAGGCCGCAAGTATGATTATATTCTTGGGGATCTTCAAGGTCCTGAAAAAAATTTGAAGGAATCTAAGTTGACCCCAATTGAAAGACCGAGTGAATCTGGTTCTCAGGTCAGAAAATTACTCAAATATCTCTAATGTATTATTGTTGTTATTGTCAGGGTGTACTTGTAATTTTTAGAAATGTAACTGTCCACATAAATACAACTTTTTAAGATATTTTGAAAACAAATTATTCTAAAATATGCAATTTATAAATTCATAAGTTATGTTTGGAAGCTCTTTATAAAGGTCTGATCTAATTTCTTCACCTGGCTGCAGTTTTTATTCTCCTGTGGGTCTTGTTGTAATGTGAGGTGTGACTTACTTAAATTTAATTTAAACAACACTGTGACTTCTACAACTAAGGACCAGGATTACAGGAGTTCTGGTGTCCAGGAGAAGGTGTCCAACACTATTGCCATCTCTGGAATCCCCAAAACTGCCACGATGCAGCAGGTAGGCTGGATTTGTTTGCCTGTGCTTGATTTGAACCATTCCATTTCTTTGTTTTGGGTCTGAGGAGTGTTTGGCAGATGCCTGAGTCTGACGAATGACTGTTCTGCAGATACTGGACGCCTTTGCGATTCGTGATGGAGTGCCAATGCAAGGCATGAAGATCCGGGATGTTGTTCCAGGTGAGATTGTTTTTTTTTCAAACTACAAACTTCTACAACATTCGCAACATTTCGCTTTTCGCTACTCGAGTCCTTCGCTTATTCTGGTTGTTTCTTTTGACTGTGTTTTGTGCACCTTAGACACTCACTGTTTAGAATCAGCTGATCGGATTTACGAACGCTCTGAAGGGTTTCTTGTAGGACCACATGGTCCCTGATCCCGTGTTCTTGTGCTGCAGCTGGTGCAGGTCACCCTGAGCATCGCGCTCCGTTAAACTGCCTTCTGGGTTAAGCAGATGTTCCAGTACTTTGCTGAGAATGTTGTAACACTGTTCCCTTCATAACTAGTTTCTTTTATTGTTGATGAAATGCCCATGCAATGCTCCTACTTTTTTTTTTATTGATCTCTGAACCGTATTCCCAATTCTTAGTGGTTAAAAACACAAGTTTATTTATTTATTTATTTATTTGTTTGCCCTTGTCCAAGTGGGACGCAGTGACAAAATAGATGAATTGTTCATTATTTTCAGATCTTTTCTAGGGTGAACAAGAATGTCGTTTCATGCTGATTTTGTTTTTAGGTTGAAAATAAAAATTATCCGTGAGATTTGTTTTTCTTTTTGATTTTTAGAGTTTATGGAGTCTAAACTGCTGTTTTTTAGGGACAGTTTTTGTCAGTTTAGTGGTTTTCAGTAGGGGTCATACAGCGTTTTGAGTCCCGTTTTGAACGCTGGTTAGATGTTTAATTAACTGAGGTGTGTGTTTTACAGGCTGTAATGTAGAAATCCTTCACGTTACACTGATTACAGCACTTTCCTCAGACACAAATCATATAGAACTTGAATTAAAAAAATATATTGTTGAAGGCTATTTGTCGAAACAATTGCTTTGCAATTACTGAAAGCCAAAAATACTCACAACACAAATGATGGACAAAACAGAATGAATCATAACAGAATGACTCGCTGTATCTTCGTGAATCGAGACAAGTTGTTTTTTCTTTTTGACAGTTCTACTGTTGACTGGCTTTCACTAACGCAAACCCATTTGTATTTCAAATGCTGTTCCCAGGTTACAGCTACGATACGGCCTATGTGGAGTTTTTAAACCTCGAGGATGCCGTCCACTTCATGGAGTCCAACCAGGTGGCCCATCCTTGTCCGTCTACAGTGGCTGTGTCTTCGAAGGAAGAAGGCTTGGGCGGGGTGGGGCTGGGCTGGGCGGGGCCAAGGGCGGGGCCAAGGGCGGGATGGGTGTTTGACCTCAGATGAGATGGGATGGGAAGGGAAAACCATATTTCGCAAAATAGTTAATGTTTTATTAAGATCTCCTTCATTCTCTCCAAAGACATTTAATATCATTTGCAGTCTCAAAACAAGATACAAGTTTTATTTGACTTAGCGACATTTTCGTGATATGGAAACAAAACATTTATATTCTAAAGTTTTGTTTTTAAGATGTGTAGGAAACAGTATTCAGTTTAAGTTAATTCTTTGTAAAAGGTTTTTCCATCATTTCATTCATTTTTCAGCTGTTGGTAGATTCTGTTTTCATCATCTTGTTTTGGATTTTTGGTGGGAATGTTGTAAGGCTGCATGTTGGAGATTCCAGCCAGTTTGTGTGTTGTAATCGTGGTGAAGAGAAGGTAGACAGTGACGGACCTGCCAGTGGATCCTCTTCTTTACATCAGCAGTGCCCTGGATTCCTTAGTGTTTTTTCGCTTAAGCGTTCGTTCTTGCGGTCCCAAGCTTGCCTTTTCTTCGCGGTGGTCTGGGACCGGTCATTCTTCACGTCCCCCAGCTGCTTGCTGGCTTTGAATGAGTCACAATCAGGCGATTCCTGACGCCTTCATTTCACAGACGCCGTGATTCCACAGAGTGCTCTGATTTCACAGCCTAGTGCTTTCTTCTTGACCCCCAGCTCCATCACAGTCTCTTCTCACACTTTTTCCTGTTTTCAGTTCTTCTCAGAGCTTCTCAGCCACTTTGGGTTCAGTCCTTCCTTTCTTCCCATGATTGACTTTGTGGTTGAATGTCAGAAAATCTTCAGAGGTTCAAACGGGGCTTCGGTGGGTCATGGTGTGAATGACGCGACCCGGTTTTGAAGCCCTGCGTGTTGTAAAGCTTGAGTGTGCTTTTAAAGCGCTGCTGGTTTGGACGCTGAAATGTCGGATGTTAGTTTGTGGTCCTGATTGGGAATCTGTGATGCTGAACGTTAAGTAGTTCTGAGGATCTTTTGTTTGTGCTGATGCGGATTTGGTGCTGATGCTTATAGTTTCATTTTTCTCTCTTGGTGTTGATGCTCTATAAGACAAAATTGCAATGGCTTGCTGAAAGTGTTTGAGTGAAAGATGATGAAAGATGGGAGGGTGTTTGATCACACCCGAACCCGAACCCTAACTGACACCCCGTTTCTTCTGTGTTAGGTTTCCATTCATGTGTCTCAGTGTGGGCTGTTTATCTTCAGGCCGTAAGCGAAAGGTGCTGTGGGGGCTTTCTGCCCTGGGGGCGGATGGCTGAGACACTTTGAGATGTCCTGGGTTCTGGCGCTTTTGTCCCCTGATTGATTGCCAGGATGTTTGTCTCTTCCTTGGCGTATCTAAGGTGAACTGGTGAGTTATCGCTGGGCTGTCATCATTTCTGCTCCAGAGCGGCGTGGCGTGAAAACGTGAAAAGCGTGTGTAAACGGAGTGGAGCTGGGATGCATGGGTTATAACTTTATGGGGAAGGGCTTCTGAGTAGAGTGGCCGTGTTTAGACACTTTGGAAAGAGCTGAGTAAGAGCATCTGAGGGTTTGAGAGTTAGAAGCCCATCCTGATGCTGAGGTTCACGTTATTCCTGTTTTTTGAGCTGAAGCTCTCCTGGTATCTTCATCCAGTTCATCCAGTCAGGAACTGCGCTGCCGTCGTCGGTACTGTTCCACAGGAGAAGCCGAGTAGTGGTGAGTTTGGGCAGCTCAGAACTGCCTCTTGACTTTAAGACCAGGACCCTCGTGAAGGCTCTCGGTTCTGGGTTTCAGTGTGTGGCTGTAAAACCAGGCAGCAGCATCAGGACCACGGAACCAGACTTCAAACTGTGAAAGCAAAAACTTTATTCGTTTGTTTTTAGATTGCATTAAAGCCCGGCGGCACGCTTTCTATCCCATCTGTTCCCTGGAAGACCTGTGGTGTGTGATTTTATTTATTTATTTCTTTATTTTAGGAAGGGAGTGTTAAATGTCAACAGGTGAAGAAATATGGTTGGGGGGGGTCGGAAGTCTTTTTCCTTTCTTTCTCCCCGGCTGCAGTAAAAAAATAGACCCTGAGCATCCAGAGTGTGAACTGAAGCACAGGCACGTTTCCTTTACTGTTTCCTCCCATGACAGCTGCGCAGCATGAACCCCAAATTTAGTCTTCACATGGAATAAAACACCCCTCTGATTGATTCTGTTTGAAATGTTTGAAAAAAACACTTGCAGTTAATTATTTAACAGTTAATTAAGAAGCTGGACACCAGACTGAGGGAGTTTTTAAAATCCTGGTCAGATTCTTAAAGCAAATTTAGTGATGTAGGTGTGGGCGTGAACTGTTTTCTGCAGAAGATTCTTTTTAAAGTGATTTTTTTTCTTCACTCTGTCAGTCAGCAGCCTGTTTGTTAGGCAGCAGACCTCGTTTCCCCTGACGCGTCCTGATATTCAGTCATATTTTACCGGTTAGCTGATCCCGTCCACACAGTAGGGATTTACACATCGTCTCTTCTTCCTGATCAGGTTCATACTCTATTTCTTCTCTTCAGATTTGAGAAACTATTTTCTTGTGGCACATAATGTTGGAGGCAAATTTTAAGACCCGATAAACTTCCCTTGCTCTCATAATGCGTCCCAATCTACGGCCTCAGAGCCAGCCTGATGCATTCTGGGACAGATTTTGTCCAGTCACATTAGTTAGGGAAGTTGCGTGGAGCTGCAGACCGGTGGCTGACTGTCTCTGTTTCTCTTGCAGGGGTCCGTTAAGGTGGGCAGTAAAACCGCGCTGCTGAAGTACATTCAGCCCGACAGAAGTGCGAAAGAACAGGTGAGCTGTCGTCTCTGTGTTGCTGTACAGACGTCTGTCTGGATTTGTTATAAAAATGCAGTTTCTTTCGAAAGTTGCAATAAAAATAAATCTCCTTTGCGTAGCAGCAACAGGAGCTGCCACCTAAAGCTGCGCTTCCCGGTCAGGACGGCCTGCTGCCCAGCCCGGCCCCCCTCAAACCCCTGGACGTGAAGGAGGACGTGTGTTCGAAGCCCCTGACTGACGCAGCCTCTCAGGCTGTGTGGCAGAGGAGCTCCAGCCTGACTCCCGAAGCTTGGCAGCAGCAGGTGGACAAGCAGCTCCAGGAGCAGGAGGCGGAGCGGCAGGCGGAGGAGTGGAGCAACCAGAGAGCGTCCCGGCACAGCGCCCAGCACTCGGACCCCGTCTTCAGGGAGAGCAGGAGTGAGTGGCGTCCCACCTCCACACCAGACCCAGACCAGGAGTCGGGGGTTTCCGCCTCCTCTCATTGCACTTTTCATCTGATCATGTCTGGAGAGCATGTAAAATTCAAATTTACATACTTTGTGCAATAAAGTTCTATTGTTTTTTAATTATTTTATTTTTTAAAAACACATTAGTAAAAGACGGCTGGTCTGCGCCTCCCTCCCTCTGAACATTCCAGTACTGTTCTTTACAGTTACATTAACAGAGCAGCGCTTGAACAGTAAAGAGCCTCGGTCCAGGTCTGACCTGGGCTGTGTCGTTGGGTTTGAGGAAACTGGGTCTGGAAAGTTCCTGAATTTGGTGTTATTTCTGATTTTTGTTCATGTGTCTTTAGGTAAGATTTTCTTTTCTTTGTCTCCTTAGCGATGATCATTAAGAATGTTCTTCCCACCACCACGGTGGAGACGATCCTGAAGGCGCTGGATACTTTTGCTTACCTTGATGAACGAAATGTCCGTCTGGTAAAGGGAAAGGCTCCTGGATCCAAGTGCTTCTGCTTCGTGGATATGGACTCTCATGAGGTGAGGTCTTTTAAGCTGGAGATGCCACAGATTTTTTTCTCTTTTTGGAAAAGTGAGTGTGTGGAAGAATGATTTGTAAATGTCATTATGGTTTAATGCGCTGCTCACGATGACCTTTATTAACCCCTCCATCAGCAAGTGACCCGACTGGTGGAGCTGTTGACTAAACCTCGTCCGATCATGATTGACGGGGTCCGAGTGTACGCAGAGGTCGCCAAGCCTCTAAAGAATCAAAAGTGAGTCCCAGCTTTCAACTTGAGCAGTTATGAACCAGCAGTGTGGTATAAACGGATGATCTGTGGTGAGTGTTTGTTCCGTCTCTAACGATCGTCTGAACATGTTTTTGCAGCTACAGGAGGGACCACGATAAATCAAACACTTCTCTTCTGGGTCATCCTCCAGAGGTGATGGAGATAATGTGAACTTTGTCATCCTTAATCACATTTATTTCTCTCTTTGATACTAAACTTTCTCGCTCATATTTTCTTTCTGCGGCAGCACCAACAGCACCAGTTCTACCCACAACCTTCTCACACAGCGGTGGGTGTTCCACCTGCCGTGCCAGGTAGGAGGAGACCAGCGCGTGATGCACAGAAATAAGTCTTTGTGATCATCTACTGAAAGTGCTTGATCTTTCAATTACAAATACTCCTGTTTGTATTTCTGGCTCTGCTTACACAGTGCTTGCAGTAGGAACTGAGTCCTCCTTGACTTCAGCTACGCTGCAGAGCTCCAGCTTAACACAAGTGAGTTAATATTATCGTTATTGTTATTACTAGTAAAGTTATTAGTGGTTGTGCTGGGTGCTGGTCTGTAGCCCTGGGAGTGGTTAAATGGTGTGTTGTGTTTCAGGCTGTGCAGGGTGTGATGTTCTCAGAGGCTCCTGCGCTGGAACACGCTCTCCAGGCTCCGCTCCAGGTCGCTCCTCTCGCTGACGCTGCCTCTGCTGATGGAACGGAGAACTACAGCTACAGTAAGGTTCTGGTGTTTAGATGATTGTGTTGGACTCCCAGTAACAGTCCCCAGACGGTTCCGGATGTACCTGAAAGTCTCTTTAGGAAATTATGAATCAGAATACTGATCTGGTGCTGGAACAGTTTTGTTCAACCTGTTCATGGCTCCTTCAGTAAAAGTGCTTTATCATAGCTGTGCAGACGACACTCAGGTCTGAATAGATCAGATTTCCCCAACCACCGAGTCATTTGATGCCCGGTCGCACAGAAAGAAAGAATAAAAAATATTTTATTGATTATCAGAATCAGAGAGAACTTTTATTTCGAAAAAAACGCTCGTCTCAGTCTCCGGCTCGTAGGAGGGAACGCAAAAAAGGTTGGGGACCACTGGTCTAGATCGTTCATCAAATTACTCCAGTCCAATAGGCTCACTGTGTTTATGCAGCAAAATTTCTTTCAGTTAAAGACAGAAACGGTTTTGGTTGGGAGCAGAGAAGATCCAGGTCAGAACTGCAACCCAGCCTAAAACCTGTGGTGTAATCATGGATTGGGATCTTCATTTCAGTGATCACATTAAAGCTGTAACTAAATCAGCATTCTTGCTTCTGAAGAACATCGCGAATGTCAGAGGTTTTGTGTCAAAGGAAGATTTGGTGAAACTCATCCATGCCTTTATATCCTGCAGGGTTGGGCAGTGCTGTTTTCACTGACCTCCCCAAAAAGATCATCAGACAAATACAGCTTGTTCAAAATGCTGCTGCTAGAGTTCTTAGAAAAACCAAGAAAAGACCACCACTCCTCAGGTCCCGACCTCCAGTCGGATATTGAAGGTCTGCTGGAGCTGGTCAGCAACTGGAGCCCAGATCTGAACCCAAACATGGTGAAATGGTGTTTAGTTGTTATGCTGCCCCCTGCTGGAACCAGATCGTCGTGGAGATCATATCTCCTCGACAGTCCAGTTTGAAAAAGAAGCTGAAAACTGACCCGCAAAATTCATGCTTCCTCTTCACTGTTCCTTACTATCACTTTATTCACCTTTGTTTAACTTAATCGCAAATCCTTTTGTTCTGTATTCCTTTTATTCCTAATTTTATGGTTAATTTATTGCTTACTTTCATTCTCATGCTTTTATGCTTATTTTATCTCAGTACAGAACACTGAATGACTTCTGTTTGGGAAAATATACTGTACAAATAAACTTGTGTTCTCTTGCCTGAGAGTCAGTCACTGAAGTGCAGCCATCTGGAACTGAGAGATGTTCATGAGTTCCTCCAGGCTCTGTATTTTCATTGTGCATGTACTCTTTAATAATGGGTTTGATGAGTGTTTGGTGGTTAACAGTATTCTGCCTAATCTGCTCTTGTGTTTCTCACAGGTTCAGACACTCCAGATTTGTCCGCCTTCCTCTACGATGCGACGTCCGGTTTCTACTACGACCCTCAGACCACACTGTACTACGACCCCAACTCTAGAGTATGTAGAATTGCTTTAGTTATGATAAAGAATGCTTTGGGTTCTCTGCCCGTATCTGAATGTCCATCATTAGAGGCTTTGGTGTTGCTGTTAAATCAGAGATCTGATGTGTTTTATTTATGTTAAACTGTACAGTGTGTATTAATGTGCTGCTTCTGTGTTGGTGTGTGTGCAGTATTTCTACAACGCTCAGACTCAGCAGTACCTGTACTGGGACAGCACCTCAAAGACCTACATACCAGTGGAAGGGACCGGTTCAGACGTCCAGGAGCCGAGCGCAGAGGGGGCTGCGGCCGTGGAGGCGGCCGCTGATCCTGGAGCGGGCGCGGCTGCGCCGGTGGCGGAGGAGATGAAGGCGACTCCGGAGGGGGCGGCGGAGCGGAGGGAGGACGAGGAACCTGCTCCCCGCACAGAAAAGAAGGAGAAAGAAGATAAACCCAGGAGCCTGGCAGCATTCAAGGTGTGCTTTTAAATCGCTGCGTAAAAGTTTATTGATGGCGCCGACGGACCTTTTCCATTTATTTAGTGCAGTTGTGCTTCCGAATGTACAAATACGTGTGTTGCTGTGATTTTGGGTGATGGCAGATCATGAAAGACATGGAGCGCTGGGCCAAAATCCAGAACCGGCAGAAGGAAACGGTTCGCTCTCCGTCTCCCGTCCTGAAGAGCGGATCGGACGAGAAGAAGACCTCCAAAGCGGCAGATGCTGCCTTCGCTGTCTTTGAAAGGAAGGTCAGAGGACCGTCGTCCTTCGGCTCCTGTTTCTCTTTTTTCCTTCTTTAAATCTCAGTTGGTTTGAACTGGAATTCTGATTATTTCACCCCCCCAGGCAACAGGAGCAGACGACTTATTCAAAAAGCCGCTCGCTCCTCCAAGGAAAGAAGACAAAGCGTCGAAGGTGAGTTTTGGACGCACACAAACGCACACATTACCTGTCAGAGATCCGCACCTCAGCCTTAGTGAACATTACTCTTACATGGTTTCCACAGGGCTTTTAAAGTTTGTGAATTTAGGGGAAAAAATAAAGCCCTGAATTTTTGAAAGTAGACACAAATGGACACGGGTCACAGAAAATGCTTGAATGTTTGTATTTTATTCAAAAACAGAACTAAAGTATCTTAATGTGAGAAAATAAAATTCCACTGTCTGAGTGTCTTGAATCTGAAGAAAGTTCTTGAATTTGATGTTTAAGGTGTTGCAGCTCTGCTTTGTAGCAGATATTTGTAATGTAAAGTTTAGACTCCTCACTTTTCCCTCGTTGGCAGCGGCCCATGGGCTCACTGGGTATGCTGGCAGCTGACTACGCAGCAGGCAGCGACGAAGAGGAAGAGGAGAAGCAGGAGAAGCAGGAAAAGCATGATGATCCCCTGCCTGCCAAGAGCCAGCCTCAGTCTGAGGAGAAGGAGGACAGACTGACGGACTGGAAGAAGATGGCCTGTCTGCTATGCAGAAGGCAGTTTCCCAACAAAGACGCCCTCATTCGCCACCAGCAGCTCTCGGACCTGCACAAGGTATAACCTACATAGAACCCTCTTCAATCCTCCATAACCCTCTCCAACCCTCTCCAACCATCCATAACCCTCTGCAACCCTCTCCAACCATCCATAACCCTCTCCAACCATCCATAACCCTCTCCAACCATCCATAACCCTCTCCAACCCTCTCCAACCATCCATAACCCTCTCCAACCATCCATAACCCTCTCCAACCATCCATAACCCTCTCCAACCATCCATAACCCTCTCCAACCATC
>JBBPCX010000114.1:26133840-26153840 GCA_037974365.1 Hydrocynus forskahlii | reverse complement strand
TTCTCACCATCTCCTCATCCTCAGCCAGCACCAGGTCGTAGGCGCTGAGGGCCACACAGAAGATGATGGCCGTCACACCCTCAAAACAGTGGATCCACTTCTTTCTCTCTGATCTCTGACCTCCAACGTCAAACATCCTTCAGAGAGAGAGAGAGAGAGAGAGAGAGAGAGAGAGAGAGAGAGAGAGAGAGAAAGAGAGGGTGAGGGAGAGAAGAGTGAGAGAGAGAAAGAGAGGAGAAGAGAGAGAAAGAGAGGGCGAGAGAGAGAAAGCGAGGGGAACGGAGAAAGAGAGAGAAAAAAAGATGGCGAGAGGGTGAGAGAGTGTGAGAGAGAGGGGAAGAGAGAAAGAAGGAGAGAGAGCATGAGGGAGAGAGGAAGAGAGAGAGGGAGAAAGAGAGAAAGAGGGGAAGAGAGAGAGAAAGAAAGAGAGGGTGAGAGAGGGGAAGAGAGAAAGAGGGAGAGAGAGCAAGAGGGAGAGAGAGAAAGAGAGAGAGAAGGGAAGAGAGAAAGAGCGATAGAGAAGAAGAAAGAAAGAGGTCAAGAGAGAAAGAGAGAGAGGGGAAGAGAGAAAGAGGGAGACAGAGCAAGAGAGAGAGGCAGAGAGAAAAAAGGAGAGGGAGAGAGTGAGAGGAAGAGAGAAAGATAGAGAGAGAGAGAATATGAGATAAAGTTATCAATATTTCATGATTCTCTTCAGAGAGGAGCAGAGTACCTACATCCGTCATCTACTACTGCATTCAGCTGACAACTGCATTAAATCAAATTAAAATGTAATTTATTCACCCTTCCCTCAAATGTAGTTGATCAATAAAGACATGTTTGTTATCTTTCGCGTCCTTCTATAGTTTTGCACTGGAACTAAGCTAAACGTAACGTACAAATAATGTCACCTAACCACATATCTAAAACATCACAGATCTGCCTCAAACCACGTCTTCTTGATAAGTAATGTCAAACAGATGTCAGTTTATTTCATTATAAGCTTCCATCACTTTGGTTAGCTGCATTAACCACATTAACCATATAAAAAACTTACTGCCTGAACATCAGTGCATTTGTAAACCCCAACAAGTATTCAAAACTGCAAAATAACCGTTTGTGTCTGCAAAAGAGTAGGGCTAGACAAAATGTGAATGCCCTGCAGTGGCAAATAGCTTTAGTTTTAAATTCGATTTGATTACATGAATGTTTAAGTTGAGATTTAGAAGAAATATTTGAAATGTAACTGTGTAACTGTGTTAAAGGGAACACTACTGTTAAAAAGCTCCTTTTAAGTTTAAAGTGTTTGCAAACCAAATGTTCTTGCACTTTCGTTCATATAACAGTGCTTTTCAAATAAAACTACACAATGCACTAATTTTGAATTAATTACTGAATTTTGCATATAACAAAGCGATTATTTGCAATTAATCACAATTTAAAAATGTAATCATTGCCTAACACTACAGGAGTACTCAATGCCATCCTTAAAAACAATAATATTTACACTTCACAATTAAACATTATTTAAAGTTTGTTCATTTCAGACCTTCAATTTTTAATAAAACTATTCTAGATTTGTAACCGATAGTTAAACATTTATGCATCCCTTTTTATGATGAATGTCCCAGAGATGCCAAGAGGCAGATATAATGGTGTGTAAGTCAAGGAGACGAATGAGTCTGTCTGTATTTTTGCCTGCCTAGACAGCAGCAATGATACAGAAGGTTAAGACGTAAATCTTTTTCAATCTCTGTTTGCAATGTGTTTTCATAGTCAGTTTAGCCAGTTTGCAAATCTCCCGAATAGTAAATAAGGACTCCAGTACCAGCAAGAACAAATATACCAATATTCAAATCATTAAAATGAATATCACAATGCAAGTGCACCATCAAATATGCATTCTTCACAGTCTAATGCTAATCAGATTCTTTCAAGCCAATCTGCGTACACTGGACCGGTCTGTTATGTCTGTGATTCATCTGTCCTCTTGTCCAGTCCAGCCTTTATTTCTGGTGGCATTTTTCCAGAGAAAACTTTCTATGGTTACAGGAAGTGGGACAACAGACGAGACTGCGTTTTTTCCCCTTCCTTCTATTGACTGTCATGTATTATTTATCACGGTGAGCAAGATGACAGGACGCGATGGAGTGTTTGGGGCGGAGGTCCACTGAGCACTTGGTTTAGATATGAGAAATTACAGCTTGGCTTTATGGCTGGCCTGGCCTTAAATCATACTCAATGGACTCATCATTGTAAAAGACAAACAAAATCTCGAAACAGCACTTAAATGGCCACAGGCTGGCCGACAGATGGACAAGGGGACACACAAATAGAGGCGGAACAGTCTCTCACTTGAAGTGCAGGTCCTTAAAAGTGAAGTGTGTCTCAACGATGCCCGTGGTTTTCACTCTGGTCCTCAACACGTCCTGCTGGGTGGGAATGTAGTCTGCTCGTGCTATCCTCTCAAGATCATTCAGATAACTAGAAACACACACACACACACACACACACACACACACATACACAATTAGGTCATGCCAATAACTATAAAGACAATTGACTGTAGATGTCAGAACAGTGAATGAATGTAAATCATTAACACAAAAAAGCAATAACCATGAAAAAAGGCCTGGACTATGGCTCTTCTTTACTTCACAACTTCCTTGTGTGCATGATCTTGCATCAAATATAACGCATACACACTATTGCAAGATGAGCTCATACGATATGCATGGAACCGTTCACAATTCATTGTGGCTGTGACATTTTTCATTATTCAACACCTGCCATGTTGGGTTTCTTTCCATCATCTAATCAGCATGGCGTTGGCTTTGATTTCCCAGGACTCGCCTCATTTCTTCAAAGTGCTGAGCTTTCAATCACACCAGATCATTTTCATCTTGGATGTACCTCAAGAACTTGCCCTAGCCACTCTAAATGCCCAAACAACGCAAACTATTCAATCCATCAACCAATCATTCAGCAACACATTGGAAAAGGATCCGGTGATGATTTGATTCGAACAGCATAAACATGTTCCCACCCCACCACAGCTGGCAGCAGTCTCTCTCTGATAGGCCAGAAATAACCCTGTTAGCCCTCCGAGCTACTCTACAGGACAGGTTACGTTCCTGAGCGCTTTGCTAACTGAGACCATTTCTATGGCAACGTTGGCTTGCCTCATCCCCTTTCGTGCCCCTCGTTTATCACACTGCCTGTTTATATGTGATGCTTCAGTTTGCAAGATGGGAGCTGGAAAAGACAGGGACATGTTTCATGAGAAGCAGAGCTCTATAAGAATGATCAAATTGCAAGTCATGACACAGCTAAAATCTGGAATAGCTGGGTGAGAATTATTCAGAATGTCGCACCGACATAATGCATGTGTTACTAAGAAACTGAAAAACAAGTCCTAGAGCAGCATGATATGGATAAACGTAGTGCTGTTGCGAACACCATTTAACAGGCTTGGACTACTAGTTGAGGACTTGAATACCCGTATATATATATATATATATATATATATGTATGTATGTATATATGTATGTATGTATTTATGGTCATTACCACAGCTATAATACTTCTAGTAGACAACACCAATAGCCTCTCCTTCAAATACAGCTTTTAAGAGCCACAGATGACAGACGGTAAGGGTTTAATGAATTAGAACTGCACTTTTATTTATTACCACAAGAGTTTTAGTCAGCAACAGCAGAAGCAACATCAGTAATTCAGTAATTGCAGCTCTTCTCCTCATCCACTGGCAAATCTCCCCCAGTAAACAGATTTGAAGCTCTGAGGGTTTAAACCTTTTTAAACCCTCAAAGATGCATGTGATTTTTTTCATGCACCTTTTCTCTTTTAGATTCAGTGAGTCCTTAAAAACACATATATCATTTATTTTAACCATATGGTAACAGTCACTGTCCCTCTTAAATGTCTTTGCTGATTAAACCTGTAGCTTAGGCTATTTTGGAGACGAAGCTTCCACATACTGAATATAGACTCAAAAAGTAACATAAATAATGAAAACTCGAATATTCAAATGATTTGTGATGGCCCTAGATAAAATATGATATAATAGGGTTTATGTATAATTATGTTTAAGTCTATTTGCATGCATTATGTTGATAAATACACTCATCAAAACACCCACAGAACAACTAATCAAGAGCTGTGATTGGTCAGAATTCCTAAAGAAGGAGGATGTAACACAGTGTTGTTGGTTAGAGGTTATCTTGCACATTACAGCCTACTGAGCTATCAGTGTGGCAAACATGTAATGATAAGCATATTTCAACCTCTTTGTTCTCTTTTCCATTTATTATTTATTTTGCAATCTGTTCAAGCACAGATGTATCATAGCAAAGCCCTAACCTTCTCACTCTCTGGAGTCATAATCCATTTGTAACCCCAGATCTTGAGACAGAGGGCATACTGAAATAGGTCTGTTTTCCCAGCAAGGCCAGCGCTCATTCTCAGCTGTGTCCCCTGTGGCAGTGGACAACGCGAACATGTCCAAGCCAAAAACAACTCCTCCTGCTCCCCAGTCCCATCCATTTGTGACACCACACTGCACCCATCTGTCTGGGTAGAGTTAGCAGTCCCATAGTAGATGAGTTCAGAGGAGCTCAGCTTTCTATCTTGTAATCGGAAACCGCTGGGTTTAAAGAGAATTGGCAGGTCAGCCTCTGATACATGTTTTGCACCAAACACGCAGGTGCCACTGAGTTTGCTCAGGAGTAGCTTATAAAACAATGACAAGGATGCTAACAATCAACGAACACTAGTGGACAATCAACACTGTAAGCATAATTAGCTCATGCGTCCATTTCGTACATAATATACAAGCAGAATGAGTCTGACTCGCACCTGAAACTGACATGAATACATGGTGTTCTGTGTGTTTCTGCAAAATACCTGCAGTTTATAATTATAAAAACATTTTTTATTGTTTTACAACCTATTTTCAGGTCAACATTGATATTGAACACCTATTACCTTTCCACTGCAAAGTGTAACACGCACCATTATAGCAGAGATGTTCAATGAGACAAAATTTATTTCTGCCTTAATTTCTTTAAGGTTAAGAGGTTACCGGAGCTACAACTGAGAAACTGGAAAACGTTTGTGCATCTTGTCGCCCTCTTTTAGCTGAATTTCTCCTTCGTATCTGACATCAATCTCAGTAAAGAAGACAAGAGCACAAGATGGATTACCATGACAACAGAGAAATCGATTCCATTAATTACAAAACACCGCGTGCCCTGAGCCGCACATCTATTGAGATAATATGGATGAAATGAAACACAAAATGAAAGAAGCCTATTATCTAATTCCCCATTGTGTCGTTTCTCAAGACATCTCATAATTCTTAAGTAAGAGAACCCTGGATGCAGCTCTGCCTTTCATGTGTCCAATCTGTCTAATTCCTGCATTCCCGATTACTCAGATCCAGATTTTGCACAGAAGCACTTTCTAGCGAGCAGCGGCTGACAGCTGTGTGGGGTAAAGATGGGTGTCACTGCCAGGCAACAACGGTGAGGAGCTTCAGCTCGGAGGCCTGGGGTCACAACTAGACTAACACAGTATCAAGTGTGACATCACACAGCCAAATCCCCCAGCGTCAAATCAACTCTTACTGTGTTGTCCATCTGGGCTTAAATGAACATTGTATGTGTCAGTGAGCCTTTGGGGATTTTATCTTGCATCGAGGCAAAGTGAAGGGCCCGCTTAACCCTTTAATACTAAGGCAAAAAGCAGTTGTTTCTCTACTCTTCTTCTCTAATAATGTTCTTCCTTAATGATGAGAATGGTCCAACAAAGCTGGAAACATTTTTGCTACACGTTTTCTGTTTTGGGCAATAAATCAAGGAATACGCCTTTTCTTGTAACACTCTTAGAACTAATCTTCTTTTATCTCAAGTACTTTAATACATTCACTGTCATTATTGGGTCCTTTTAACACATTTGTAATTTAACTCATTCTACACATTTATATGTTGAACCTGATAATACAAATTTATATTGAAAAGCAATCTAGTTGCATAAAATGTGGGCATTGAAGACACAAGTATAGATTACTTTCACTTTTCGAATGAAAAACTGTTTTTTCCAATCCAGTCTCTCCAGTTTGGACTTTTCAGAAAAGACACATTTACTGTGTCTGAACACAGACACAGTAAATGTGTACACACTTACGGAATAAATTATTGATAAGCATCTAGTGTACTGAAGGTTTGCAAGCATTCCCTCAGAAACCACAGTGGCGCATCCACCCATAAAGACAGCATGAAGCTCCTTTAGCACATTGATAGGAACACAACAGGACACAGAAAGCTCCAGTTCCACATGTTGATCCTTTTCAACTGAGCACGAATGTCCATACTGGTCACCAATTATTCTGGATCCAGCTTTTAATGAGTTAAAGACAAATATCAAAATATCAAAACTGCACGAATATATTACTGGCAATATTGTAGGTAAGACAGGCTTCATTTAAGGCTCTAAATTGCTCACATCATGACATTTCATAACACTAACATTATCGCATATACAGACTTACTGATATGAACAAGGATGATCTAAAGCACGACCTCACTGTATGCTCTGAGAGCCACTACCAGCAGTGTGTTCTGTGAACAGCAATCTGTTTATTCTTATTTTGTCTTCGATGAAGTCTCTCCCCCCTTTAATCATTAAAGTAAATAAGACAGGAGTGGATCTAGCTAAGCTCCAATCCATGGCAATAGATGACTCTTTCTGACACCCAAATGAAAAATAAATGCACAGGAAGGAAGGAATGGATTAGGGAGTGGGGAAAAAAGAGAGAGAGTAAGTTTCTCTCATGCACATTTACATTTATAGCGGTAGGAAGGGGGGGGGGGTGCAGGTGCAGCTTGCATGCTGAGTGTGTAAGGGATGGAGGAAGATGTTTTTTGCTGAATAACCACATTTTGAGCATCTGGCCTAGATTCTAAGAGCAGGTTATTAGCACAAAATTTTTCAAAATATTTCCCCAGCTATTAAGTGAGTTGCCTTTTAATGCAAGCTTGAAATATTTTCTAAACCTGCAGGTGCAGATATTCATGTAACGATCCACAAGGTCTTCAGTGACTGCCCAAAGAAAGACACAAAACAGCCTGCAGTGCTGCACAAATAGATTGTTTGGTAAGTATTATTGCGATACTTGTTGGTGAAAAACAACACATTTTTAACATGCAAAATCAAACCAACGCAAGATGAACTTTTTTAACTGCTGTGTGAATCACAGTTCCAGCTGAGTGCTTCTGTGGGTGTTCAAATGAATCACGAGATATTAATGTAATCCATAACGAACAATTTTGCTCAAAATAATCCGAGCTAATCTTCAAACATGTCGCAGCACTGATTTACCAGGGCAGTTCTAATACAAGACAAAAAACACTACATGTCAAACCAATAAAATAAAAATCTGTTTTAGAATGCAGATATTTTCTCATCTGCTCTGTGGTTAAAAACAAACTACACTCCTTCCATCATTTACATTTATGTTGATAAATGTATTTTTTTGCACTCAGGTTAGAAAGCTCCTCTGGTTTAAACAACATAAAACTGTAATGAATCAATGTTTCATCCTTTATCAGGTATTTTAGCGACTATTACAATGAGCCTCTAGGTCCGTTATAAGCCCACTTATGAATAAGTTTTAACACTTTCTTGTCACTTTCAAGTAAACAACAGGTGCTGGAAACTAAGTTTGGACTTTTCTGTGTAGCAGAGATGTGCAGGGTGCTTGCATAAAAATGAATAATTTTGCTAAACAGTCAAAGTTAATTGGGCGGTCACTAAAATGTTGAGGGTTTGTGTCCCTATTGCGTGTGTGTGAGGTGACCTCACCGCTGTCATCCCACCTCCCTGCTAGCAACAGCAGATGGAGAGCTAATACGGCAGAGAGCGCCCTGTTTGATATTGGCCCTTTCTAATTAGCAGTGTATGTGTGTGTGTGTGTGTGTGTGTGTGTGTGTGTGTGTGCACGCGCACAACAGTGTCCCAAAAAGTTCCCAAATCAGAGAGTTTTTCCTAGACTGAATACTTTAAGACTGTTTGAAGGTCAAATAAGCAGGTTATATTTAGAGTGTGTGCGGGTGTGTACTCACTAGGCTGCAGAGTCATTGAGCTGGTACTCTCGGGAGCGGCTGAAGCAGCCCTGAACCCCGGTGTCAGCCCACAGTCTGCGGATGACGTTGGCCAAGTCGTCTGGGAGGATTCCCTGCTCTTCCGCTGCGGCAGACAGTGCAAAGAGCTGCCGTGCGTCATCCTACACACACACATACACACACACACACACACACACACACACACACACACACACACACACACACACACAGCAATCGCCATTTCATTGCATGCCAGTTCGAAAATAAAACTCAGTTTATTTAGCTAACAAAGGAAAGTCTGAAATCATCATAAACTGGACTGTCTTGGACTATACTTGGTACTTTGTGGTCAGAATGGGATGTAATTCACCATCTAACACAAACCAACACATGACCAGATTCTAAACAGGCGTGTTTGGGGTAAACCAGTCTCACTTAAAACCTCATAAATGTTACATAATTCAGGAAATGTAAATAGAGCAGGCTGTTATTCGTGCCACATCCATACCAGTTCATACTGACCTGTACTGGGTAACCCTTAAACGCATAGAGCCTCAGGTCATTATATGTAATGCACTTATATCTAACGCATACGGCAAAACAAAGTAGTGTAAAATACAGCAGTGTAAAACTGGATGAAAGTTAAGTTACAATTAGAGTGATTTCACAATAGCTAGTACTGAAGAGACAATCTGATCAGTTGGGAAGCATTCTGTCTGTCCTGTTATTCATAATATTTGTGATTTTCCACTATTGTATCATTCCTCTGAGAACAGGCTGCTAATTAGTAAAGGTCTGGTTTTGTGCTGCAACAAAAATTTCTAAAATTCACAAATTTTCTATCATTTTCTATATCATGTATATTTTAATAATGTTTGTGCTCTAGCCCATCTGGTCAGATTTTGAAGAAGAGTGTGACTGCATGCCTTAATCAAATTCTGAATATGTCTTGGCCCCAAAGCGAGGATTTTGGTTGTTAGCCATGACAACAGAACAACCAAACAAACTGGGGTTCACCAGAAACAAACAGAATATGAAAAGAATTCAGCAAAGAAAATTAGCTTAAAAGACCACCAGGAACAAAACCACACTGGGGTAAATCTGGCAAGCACTGAAAAGGCTGAGCTGACCTTAATATTGCAACAGTTCTGTGCCTCAAAAGACATTTTGGGGAGGAAGGAAAATAGCAGAAATTAAAGCACATTTGACAAAAGGTTCAGACTTTTTCTGCTTCACTTTTTCTTTATTTTGCAGACCTGCTGTATCCACAAGTTCCTTAGAACGCCAGTGGCCTCCCCGTGGCACCCTACTGTTCTCATTGGTCGGTTTTCTGTTTTCCGGATGCACTTGAATAAACAGGCACTTTGGCAGCAGGAACTGCAGCAAACTGACTTTATTAGTACATGATTCAAACAAGCTCAAATCTAACTTGGAGTGTTATGGTTGTTATGCACCACAACAAATCAAAAAACCTCTTAAGTACCTCGCTGGCAAACAGTTAATAAATACTAGAAATTAGATGACTTTGGTCAAGATACTCACAGAAAATAATTACACACTCCGTAATGTGATTAGTTAGAGGCCCGGAATAATATAAACTGCTGCAGTATCAATATTGATCAGTATCTCACCAATGTTTCGTACACAAATATGTTGTACAGCTGCACTATAAAATTCGCCAAACATTTTATTGACAATAGCAATAATTTTGTTATATTTTGAGTGTGTGTGTGTGTGTGTGTGTGTGTGTGCTAGACTGATTTAATTAAAGTGGAGAAGACTCGTACCGCTCTTGATGGATCTGAGTAGTCGATCTTGAGGTTTCCCATGGCTTTAATGATGGCCATGATGGACTGGATGGTGTTACTGTAGACCACAGCTCTGTACTGCTTACACTCGTCTTCCGAGTAGCCGTCCTCATGGATGATCCTGGAACACAGCACCGCAAGTTCAAAAGAGGACACTGCATTCAGTGAGGTGTGCTTCTGCAAAGTAATCTTGGAAGATGTAAGAAACATGGTGTTTTGTACAATTCAGCACTCGTCAAGAGCAGCAGCAGCAGCAGCAAGATGTTTCTTTAATGTGAGCTGGGAAAGAACAAAAATTAATATAAGAGCTCGCCTGCTGGTGTATGCTACATTACAATTTAGCACCACTTGAGTTTCGAGTCCAAAAAAAAAAAGTTTTTACAGCTCTCAGAACAGCCTCGTCAGCAGTTTGGAGAGATAGATGTTCACAGAAAGCTATACCAGGCTTAAGCAAATCTCCTACTTCATCCAAACTGTTAAGGCCAAGCTAGAAGTAAATGGTGACTGAATCTAGGGAGTAAAGACTTTAAGAGTGAGGAGAAGTCAATGAGAGTGATAGGTGAAAGATCTGAATTTACACATTTCCCCTTATTCCAAATTCATACCGACAACCTGGCAAGCTGGTGCTGAGACAACAACCTGGCCCTCTACACTGTCAAAACAGTGGAGATGATTATGGACTGATTATGGTCTCCCAGAACATCAAGCGGGAGCAAAACATCATCTCCCTCAAAAAAGCACAGCAGAGGATGTACTGCCTGCAGCAGCTGAAGAAATTCAACTCTATTCAGCACTAAATGCTCTCTTGTCCTGTTGTCTTGTTGCACTTGTGTATTTCTTGCACTCTCTCTCTTGCTCTCTTTGCAGTCTGTGTATTCCGGTCCTGCCTGCACTTGTGTAGGCTTGTGGTGTTTCTGTTTTTGTTCTTGTGTTGCTCCATGGTCCTGGAGGAATGTTGTTTCATTTCACTGTGAACTGTGTATATGGCTGAAATGACAATAAATCCATTTGACTTGACCTGAGTTTCTTTCCCATTGGACTTCTCTACAAAGCATAGGAAATCACTGACAAACTTTCCACTTTGCATTCCAGCACACTCAACTTCGTACATATCATGGTCACTGTTTACATTTGAAGTTTGTTTATTTACAGTTTGTTTATTTATATCTGTATTACATTAATGTTTATGTTATCAACGTTGCACAATTACACAAAATCAGATTCCTAATTTGCCTTTTTGTAAATAAACTTGGCAATTAAACACAAAACACAAACAGCAAAGGAATGTTTGGTTTCTACAGTTTGGCACTGGAGCAACGGCTAACAAAGCTAAAAAGTAATGGAAACACAAACTCCATCAATTAGAAACACAAAGCCCATCAATTTTAATTACAGTAAACCCCCACAAATTCGCGGTTCAGAGTCTGCAGCTTCAGTCATTTGCTGATTTTTTCTTAGAACCGAACTATTAACTGTTCGTGGAAACCCCTGCAAATTTGCGTGGCAATATATGATCTTTTACACATTTTTTTGTGCTAAATTATTAAGAAAAATATAATTTACTAATTTTGTAACATAAATATTAACGTAAATTCAGCAAATTTCCATTTAAATATAACTACAATTTTTTAAGTATTGTCAAGAGAACACAAAGCAACCGTATGCTGGCTTCTGCCGTCATGTACTCGTGTTTTTCATTTTGTTCTTCTCAAAGCCCTATGATGCCGTCCAAACGCCCAGCACTTTCTAAGGCCTCTGGCAATAAACCTAAGTGCCAGCAAAAGTTTGAGTGCGTGTACGGTGTGAGTGTGGGCATGGCCGATGAGCGAGTGAGAGAGGTGAGCAGGTTTAGTGCTGGTTCAAGGTTTAGTGTTGTGAGTTATGGCCTTACAGCAACTGAGCTGTTACAGACAAAAACTTTAATAAAAAGAAGCTGATCAGTCGCTGTCCAATGTCTTCTCTAACCACGACTCCTCCTGAAGTGCCCAATTAACTGTAAACCCTTGTCTTCAATCATTATTGGTGATTACCCATACATTTTACAGTATTTTTATTACTGAAAATTATATTATTACTGTATTTACCTGCTTACACCAAACAAAACGACAGCGCATACCAAAGAAACGCCGTGCATGAATTACAGTACAGTCTATACAGGGGTAACTTTACATTCTAGCACTGCGGGAGTTCAGTGTAAACTGTACAGAACGGATATGGGTTTACCTTTACATTTTCTTTAAGGGTGATGTATTAAGCAGAGTTTAAAATGAAATTAAACTGTTTTGGGAGCATATTTGGGGACATTTTTAGGGTTTACACTATAAATATAGGCATTTATCAGGCATTTTACCACATCACAAATTTGCGGTATTTCACAATTCGCCGGTGCTCTTGGAACATAACCCCCACAAATTTCGGGGCTTTACTCTTGTTCAAACGCTATCTTGAGTATCCAAAATTTTTATAAGACTAAGAAAAGATCAAGGTATTTCACAATAATCCCTAAATGGAAAAAGACTGATTTTGTAATTGTAACTGCACTTTTTGTTGTTATTAGTATTACTATTTAACTTTGCATTATTCTATATAAATTCTATTTTCTCCACTTATTTATACATTTTAATTACGTTTAACTGAAATACTATGAGGCTCAAGGTTATACATCTCTGATAAACAGTTATTTCTTTTATAGTAAGCTGTATAAAAACAGATGATACGGTACCCTGTGCTGTTTGAGTGACTGAGTGATGGGTCGGGAGTGAACAAGGCTTTAAGCCACTAAAAACACCTTCTACCAGAAAACAAGCTAAACTCACATCAGCTAAATACGTTCCTCAGGGCAGCAGCTATCCTGCGCTCTCATTTATTCTCGGGAAAAAACCCACCTGAGAGCAAATAAAATAGCAAACAATCTGGAGGAGCAGGAAACTTATTTGGACATCTGGAGCTAAAACTGATGAGACAGTGAGGAATGGAGTCTCACAAACTGTCCAAAGCCTCTGGTTTGCAGAGCTGGCAGCGGTGTGTTCCTGAACAAAACAGCATTTAGCTTGTTTCTCCACAGAAGTGGGTGGTTTCATAAGGTGGTGCACATGTCATTTATTTGAATGGCTTTTCGGTTGTCCACTATTTTAATGAATAATATGCATTAATAATATATCATCTGTTGCAGCCCTACATGGCATAGCTAAAAATGACAAGAGAAACCACTGTGCCTTATAATACGTACGTCTATTTGAGATTATTTAACAATTTGTCATAGTTTGAGGTCTGTGATGATTTAAGCATGCAGCTTGCACAATGCTAATTGGTGTAAATACGTTTCCATTGCTTGTTAGCCACATTACCCTCTGCAAAACTGCAGAAGCAAACTAAAAAAAAAAAAAAAGGACGCTAAACATGCCATGGATGATGAACTACATTTGAGGTAGGTCCACAAATAAGATTTTCATCAGACTATATTTAATGCTGTCCCAGTGTTGACCAGTCTTTATGTGCACTATGTGCACTCCAGCACCAGGGCAAAACCAGCGCTGAGCACTTATTTTATCCCTGTAACATTTTTATGTGCCCTGCATTGAACAAAGGCAGAGATAATGTCTGTGTGAGCGGCTTTTTCTTTTCGCTGTGTAATAACTCGGCTTTGTAACTTGCCACTGTCCCCACTCATGAAAAATGGATCAGGAGCCCGGCCGCCCTAGAGAAATGTGAATTATTAAACCATTCAAGGCCATGCATGCACATAGCTGTGTGTTCGAGCGTGAATGTGTGTGCGCGTCCCTGTGTAATCACAACCTTTCAATTGTGTTCAGAGTAATATACAGGGCACTTGAACGCACATTAATCTGAGAGAGGGTAGACTTTTTATTAATGCGGCCTCCTGCGCCGACTTTCCAAAACATCTGCCCAGCTAACTCCACTCGTTGATTTATTCAGCATAAAACCCCAAACCCCGCCCCCCCAACTCCTCCCCAGAGAGTTCTGATCACTGCCAACTATGTGAGACCACATTTCTGACCATTTTTAAACATTTATATCACTTAATATCCTAGTAATTACTCGTCTCGGGATGATGTCAGCCACACTTGAAAATGAGTTTGATTATAGCATGACGTAATTCAGCTGCTCCCTTCACTTTGAACTAATCCGGATGGCATTGCATTAATAACATCCTGTGGAAAGAGCAGACGTACACACCCGGTTATGCTGTACTTGGCGTTTAGTGACGTCCAGGTATGAAAAAATACAAAAGAGCTTGTAACAAAAAAAAAATTCAGTGCTGTTTTATCACAGAATTATTATTTCTCCCATCCAGAGGTTGCACTGACTCAATATGCAGCTGACCAGCCAAACGCGCGTTTCCTGTAGATTACAATGACCCACAGACCTCCTCGGCAACCACGGCAGCAGAAAAGGTCAGCCTGCGGACGAGGAACATGGGAACTGAAGGAAGGGGTCTTCTGAGAGTGCACTCCACCTCTCTTTGGCGAGTTTATTTGAATCAAAGAAGATAAACGAAGGAAAGAGCAGTGAACACAAAAGACAAACTCTCATTCATCATGCTGACTGGACCTGAAAGGCATAAGGTTTCCTATAGATTAGACCCTATTTACTCTCAGCATGAATTTTCCTCCAACATGCTACATAATTCATGCCTTTACCTTGTATCCAAATACACTTTTATATATCACGAACACAAAATTTATGTAATTCTATCTATACATGTATTTATAACTGTTGTGTTGTTGCCTTAAACCAATGTAATTGCATAATTAAATGATTAACTGTTACACAATAAAGCACATTCACATTGAATGTGTATTCTGTATTAGGAGTCCTAACTTCCAGCTTTTTCTTTTTGTTTGCCAGACAATGAAACTGCATGGCAATAATGTAAAGGGTGTTTGTTTATTCCCATAAAACAATAACTTTTCACCTTGTTTATAACACAAAGGTGAAACTGATTGAAAGTTTTCTTTGCTAAATTCATTTGCTTGTTTCAGAGTTTTGACAAACTGCTAATTTTCAACCACTCCAAGTTTTAGTTTTTGCCAGCTATAACTGTGACCTCAGTATGAATGCCTGAGCAGTTTCCTGGTAAATGTTTCCAGCAGATCACACACTGCTTTAACATCTGCTACTGTACTGCAGTGTCACTGACCCACTGGCCTTCACATAATATGTACACTTTAATGTAAATATCACCAGGGGCCCTTAGGGCGAGCTAGACCTTCACAGAAGGTAGGAATGCACAATGTATCATCTGGTGATTGTTATCACAGTATTAGTCTCTGCAATATGGAAATAAGGCTAGAATATGCAAACGAGCCTCTAACCAGTTGAAGTGTCTCTGACAGGGTGACCAATCACCGCTCCAGGTGAGTTACTGGGTGTTCTGATGAGTTGAGGTCTTCATGTAATCCAACATAAGTCTAATTTTTAACTGTAAAGGTGTTCTGCAGCCAGAGTAAGGAGAACTAGTTAAATGTGTGTTGGTTTTTTGATGTCACAAAACTATGATTTGAAAACAGGCTGGTTTCCATATATGGGCTATATGGATGGAGTACGTAAATGTACCAGTTGAAACAAAATGTACAGACTTTAAGCCTCTTTAATTCCAGAAATGTGATGATATCGCAATACTGATGAGATATTGTGCAGTCCTTATAGAAGGCCTAATGTTTTCTGAGAATTTTGTTTTAATTCAGTTAATCCAATGGAACTATGTTTGTATTTAAACAGATCAAATTCTGCAGGACCACTTTAATTACATAATTATATATTGATTTAAAACAAGAGTTAAATTCTTTAAATGTAGTTTCTAGGTAGATATAGCTAAATAAGCTCTCTCTTTGGTTAGGCCTTTAAATGCCAAATTATACTGTGTCAGATTCACCTCCAACATAACTTTATTATAAGAAAACAATACTCTAAGCCTCCTAGAAGCTCAGGATACATCACTGACTTTTACTAGTGGCAGTGTAACCAGTGGGCTTGTCTTCTGATGGCAGGAATCTTTACTGAGGGAGTCACTATAGAAAAGCCACAGTCAAGATAAACTAGATGTTTATAGGTTTATTATAAGCGTCAGACAAAACATGGAATCTGAACTTGTTAGGTTCCGATGTCTTTAATCTAAAATGGCCAAAAATGCTCATGTGCAATGCATTATATTGGTATCAGTACACTACTAGAATCCCAAATGCATGGTGTTAGTATCTTAAGGGTGTGTTTTTTGACTGTTCTGACTGCTAGATGGAGCTGGTGAAGTAGCACTCTGGTGAACTGATTATGACATGGCTGCTCTCACATCAGGATGAAAGAGGAACTGGTGTCTGCAGCACTGCAACAAACAAGATTAGCACCTCCAGACACCAAGCACACCCGCAACGTCCAGAGCAGCAGCTTCAAAACTAGGACAGTTTTATAAGTCATTGGGGGTATAAATCATGAGTAGATTGAGTCGTGTTTGGCTACAAGCGTGGTGATAAAAGTCTGCTGGTTCCGCATCTGGCACCGCAGGTCTACAAAGGAAATGAAACGCTGCCTTGAGATAAGCCACAACAAGCAATAAAACACTGGGGCACAGTCTCTCTCTCCTCTGATGTCACTCGTGGAACTTTGTTATCAAAGGGACAGGAGACACATTCTTTAAGGAAACAGTGCTGTGAAAAATCAAACTCACATTTTTCTCCTCCACCAATCATGCAAGTATCTGAGGCGTGGAATTAATCAGGCTCCACCAATAAGCACTGTACAAGATGCAGGCCTAAATGATCACACACTCGCCTAAAACAAGGTCAAATTGTTAAGTAATCTCAAAAAGACGTGCTTCTGAGGTTCCTGAGAGTGTATGACACAGTTACTCCGCCAAATAGCCTTTCTTTTGATGTAGCACTTTATTTGAGTCATGTTAATAATGTTAATAATTGACTAATTGAAAATGCCAATTTGGACCATTAAGGAACAAATGATGATGTTGAACTTTGGCCAGCAGAAAGTGCTACAAGTGTTTATTTAGCTCACACTGTGTGAGCTTTAAAAAAATCAGTCAGTCAGGTTGGCTGCAAAGAAATTAGAAAAAAAAAAAGAAAATCAGCCACTGATTCATGATCATTGTATCTCTAGTAGCAACCATTTATTTCCATTACGTTTGTTCATTATTATTAGTTACCTTCACTATTTAATGCAAAGCTGAAAAAGCAGAGAGCAAATATGATTTTGACTATAAAATATACTTGCATTAAGTGAAGGGTATTTGTTAAGCTGTAACATTAAAGGCTACTTTGATCAGCACTGCCTTGTGTACTAAATCAGTCCCTTAAATGAGCTTTTATGAGCTCAGTCTAGAAGACTCCAGATTGTACTTCACTTTATTATGCACAAAAGTACCATGTTAATATGCTGAAAGCTTAAAAAGAATAGGCATGGCAAGGAAAGAGAGTTAAAACGAGATAACAGTCTTTGACTCACTTCATCTGCTTCACAATGGTGCTCTTCCCAGACTCACCCGCACCTGCAGAGACAAGAGGAGATACTGAATCAAAAGGAATCACGTTTAAAAAAGTAATAATATAGAACTCGAAGTTAAAACCAAAGCAGTCTGAATTAGCTGAAGACGAAAAGACATCGGGTCGCTAAGGCTACAGAAGTGACCGCATGATGAAGACGCTGCCCTCACAGCAGCTCCTGGGCAACACAGTCACTAACACCATGGGAATGAACTGAGTAATAAGACTCAGAGAGAGAGCTCATTAAAGCAGCCGCGCCTGCAGCTTTTCATGAATACAGTATCAAAGTGCGGCCGTGTAGGAGAAACTGGAGACGACTGTGTGCGTGAGAGAACCTTTTGGGTTTTCATTACTGCAGCGAGTGCATGTAAGAACATGTACAGTACCATGCAAAAGTCTTGACACCTGAGTAAACAATATTTAAAACCACTTTGGCTGAGCAGTATATGCTTTGAAAAGCTTATTAATACAGTAAATAGTGATTTTATGTATGTCTATGTGTTTGCTTAATCATTCCCAGACCTCCTCATGGAAGCCCAATATTACGCTGTAGTTCTCATCAAGAACCTCAAATACCTGGTTCAGCTCAAACGATTCTTCACTGTGTTCTTCTTCTTACCGGCTCAAAAAACATCAAGTACAGGGAGTCCTCGAGTTACAACACAGATCCGTTCCTTCAACAGTGATGTAAGCTGAATTTTGGTGTAAGTTGAAACACACCCTAGCCTAAGTCAACGGTATGTCGAGACTGTTGTAGTTTTTACGAACCTTGCATTTATTCTAATGTTAACTTGGGTATTTGGTGGCAGAAAGTCCCTCACTGCTCAGATAAATGGCTTTAAACAGCCTGCACAGGAGCCTAAGACTTTTGCACAGTGCTGTAGAATGGAGTCTGTGTGCATGAAAGTGACATACCCAATGCGAATGCATGTGCCAGTAATGTACACTAAAGGGCAAAAGTGGAAGCTACACTTTCTTTGTAAAAAAATAAACTTTTATATAACAGCCAGTAACATGCTTATTAATATTAAACAACAGGCGTTTGACTAAAGGTCTGCAGCGAATTTTTTTCAGCAGGGGTTTACTGCAGCCCTAATCAGATCCATGTGATTCTAATATTCAGACACTGCTGAAAACCTGAAGAGCTGAATACGGAAGTTTCTAAATAATCAAAAATTGGCCAATGTAACTGACTCAAACTGGTAAACAGCAGGAATGCTTTTCAAACAAGATGTGCCAGAGGGAGATTTCACCATTGCAAACCAATGAATTATTAGGGTATTTAGCTCTATTAGGTCATAACCGATAATGTCATTTCTGACAGTGATAGCAATTTAATGGACTGAAAATTCTGACAACCAAAAATAATGAAAATATATTGAAAATATATCGAATACAATTATATGTTGAATATATAAATATTACATTTAATTATATTATAATTTTCTTTTCACTAATATTGTCATTTTAGCTTCTTGTTTCAGTGCTTTAGTGTCAAGATTTGATCTCTGGTTCCTCAGCCTAAACAAAACAAAACAAAAAACAAAACAAAACCAGCAGAAACTCTTAAGTAACACACATATAGCACTGCGGGTGGAGCTAAAAAATACTGTGGTTTTGAGTTTGAAACTTTAACATGTGACTTGTCAGTTTTGGCTCAGACGTGCCGCCAATACAGCTGTACTCTAAATAAAGAAATAAAGAAATACGAATGATGTGCATTCAGCTATAAAAGTTAATCTTACCGAAGTGTTAGTAAGTAACATATCATTTTCCATTAAAACTAAAATTTCAGATGTTTAGCTACTGTGCTGGCTACCTAACATACTTTCTGTAAAAAACACAGACAAACAGTTTCACACTGTTTTCCCTTTTTTTCAGCGTGTAGCACTTCAGTTTGAGTTCAGAAGTTTGAAGATTGAAGGTTTTTGCACCTCTGAGACTCGAGATTTGACTCGGAGTGACCGTCTCTCACAGATACAGATAAAACTATGGGTCATCAGTTTCAGGTTCTATTATCGTCCAACCAATATACCAGTCAGGCTCTAAACTCTAAGTCAATAAACGTGCTAAAATATTTTTGCACAGCTTGCTTTCACACGTTTTGTCCTGTGGTGTACATCCACAAGACAAGGTCATTCACTGCTTAAATCAACCGTTTGTGAAGCTTTATATTCCCAATAGTTCACTGAACCGCAGCCAAGGCTGCGTCTGGTGTCAGCGCGCAGCTTCGTGTTGACGCAACCTGCCTTCCATGCCTTGTTGTTATTTCCACTGTGTGGAAGCCTGATGTGCTCAGATAGGGACAAATTATGCTACTCCCATGTTTAAAAGGCCAGTTTATTTGTTCCAAATTTCCAAAAGTTAGGGAAACAACCAAATGCTTTGACGAATGTGTTTACAATGAGAAGGAATCCAATAACAGAGTGCGGTTTTGGTTTGGAGGACGCTCAACGAACCAAGCCTGACGAATCAAACTTATTCAACATCTCAAAGTACAGAGGCGAGGTGGGGGTCAGAGGGTGGGGGGGGTGGGGGCTGGGGGAGATCGGAAGAGCACA
>JBBPCX010000114.1:26115728-26132849 GCA_037974365.1 Hydrocynus forskahlii | reverse complement strand
TGATGGTGATGATACTGATGGTGATGGTGGTGATGATGATGGTGATGATACTGATGGTGATGGTGGTGATGATGATGGTGATAATGATGGTGATTATGATGGTGATAATGATGGTTATGATAATAATGATGGTGTGGTGGTGGTGATGATGGTGATGATGATGGTGATGATACTGATGGTGATGGTGGTGATGATGATGGTGATGATACTGATGGTGATGGTGGTGATGATGATGATAATGACAGTGATGATGATGGTGATGTTGATGATGATCATGATGGAGATGGTGATTATGGTGATGTTGACGGTGATGGTGATCATGATGGTGAAGATAGTAATAATAGTGACAGTGATAATGGTGAAGATAATAATGATGATGATTATCTTAATGATGATGATGATGATGATAATGACAGTGGTGGTGATGATGATGTTGTTGATGATGATGATGATGTTGATGGTGATCATGATGGAGATGATGTTGATTGTGATGACAATGACAGTGGTGATGGTGTTGATGATGTTGATGGTGATCATGATGGAGATGGTGAAAGTGGTGATGGTGATAGAGGTGACCATGATGATGATGATGTTGATTGTGATGACAATGACAGTGGTGATGGTGTTGATGATGTTGATGGTGATCACGATGGAGATGGTGAAAGTGGTGATGATGATAGAGGTGAAGACGATGATGATGATGGTGTTGATGGTGATGACAATGACAGTGGTGATGGTGTTGATGATGATGATGTTGATGGTGATCATGATGGAGATGGTGATAGTGGTGATGGTGATAGTGGTGATGATGATGGTGTTGATGGTGATGATGACAGTGATGATGATGATGATGATGATGATGTTAATGGTGATAGTGGTGATGGTGATCGTGGTGATGATGATGGTGATGATAATGACAGTGATGATGATTATGATGCAGTTGCATGCGTGTCCGTGAACACTCACGCGTGGCTCGCTCGGCAACGAGCACGAGCGCCGAGGCGCCGAACAGCACCAGCTGCCAGCACGCGCTCCCGCGGCCCGGCATGTCTGGGTCACCGGTGCGCGGGGGTTCGAGGCGCGCGGACTCCGTCTGCCTCTCCGCTGCGACCGGACTCCTCCATCGCTCCTCTTCTCCTCTCCTTTCACCTCCTTTCCTCCTCCAGAGCACCACACGCGCGCCGGTGACGTCACAGGTTTGGGATTTAAAGGCCCAGTGACCGTGAGAAACGCAAACACACACTACACTAGAGCCACTCTATTTTTTCACCATTTTATTTCACTTATCACCCATAAGCGCTCAACAGAATTATACATTAATATTTGTATGTAGAAAACATGTTATTTTATTTATATATCAGACATTATTTATATATATTTATATATATATATACACATTGACATATATTTCATTTTATTTCACTTTATTTCACTTATTTCATAATTATTTGTATAATTGACATAAATCATTTTAATATAACTGGGTATAAGAAGCGCCACTCAATAATAATGAAAAAAAAAACAGTTCAGAATGAATAGGAATCTATAGATGCTTTTGTGCAAAACTGCAATTTGTAAAAGGTTAATGAATCCTTTTAATAGGGACAAATGCACTTGTTTTCTCAGCCCTGATATTTTATACGTATATATATAGGAAATTGCTTCCGTCCTCTGCATTTAACCCATTCACCTGAGTGAAGAAGTGGGCAGCCAGCAAAGGCATCAGGAGAGCAGTGTGTGGGGACAGTATCTTGTTAAAGGATACATCAGTGGCAGTCCTGGGATTCAAACCCACAAACTTGCAGGAGCAATTCCCTAACCACCAGGCCACCAGCTGTATATATATATATATATATATATACATTTCTTATCTCTTGTTGTAGGACTTTCCAGCACACCACTTCACCCCTTCTGGCTAGAGCCCTGCACAGGGCCATGAACTAGAACTGTAGAACAATGGAATATTATGATTACGTTGTTTTTTTCATGAAATTTCAACTTTCCCAAAATTAAAGTGAATTAGAGATTTGTATGAGAGAAAAAGAAAGGAAATTCTGCTAATTTCTTTAGGAAATTACATACATGTGGAAACAGTCATGGCTAATACTTGGGAACAAGATATTTAAGTTAGGGCTAGGACTTAGTAAGGTGTGGGAACCAGATATTTAAGTCAATCCACAACTTAATTCTCTCATTACTCATCTTGAAATCCAAAGTGATGCTAAGGGGGGAAAATTCTGGAATCAGATTGTACGGCCGGAAGATGGAAAAAGCAGAAAGTTGAAAATGAAATAGTTCTTTTTCAATATAATGCTAAAACTGTTAAGGCTGTTATATCTGTACAGTCTGACTCCAGAATTTTCCCACCACAGCCTCGCTTTGCATTTCAAGAAGGTGGTCCTGTGAAATGAAAGAATTATAATGACTTTATCACATTTCTATGCCTGAGTAAGCTACAGTATTTATGTAGTAGGAATGTTAGAAGCAGGCCTCTGTAGAAAAACAATATATTAAATTGTGCACTTAACATATACATGTATCTAAGAAACCAGATTCCCTTACTGAAGAACACAACACAACTGGTGCGTACTTGGGGGGAAGATATGAAGCCTCAGATGTGCCTTCAGGAGGAGTGGAGTGATTGGCTGCATTAGTAATGACCTTTTGGACCCCTTTGGACCTGAAATCTGCTATTTGTGATTCTACTGAACAAGAAATTCTGGCGTCTTTGGTATAATTGGCTAAAAATATACGATGCAACATCCTGCCAAGTCCCATTGGATGTTGAACCACTTCAGGATGAGAAATGCAAGAAATGTGCCAATAAACAGGCAGTTGTGTATAAGCAACGTAGGAAGGCCATAAGGTGCAAATTTAAAGGCTGAGGCCGAAAGAGAAGAGGTCGGTGCTTTAGGGGTGTGTGTCGCTCTGTATGGGTGTGTGAGGTAATTCCCTCGCCAACTAAACAACGTCTGACGGCTTGAAGAACAGTGACATGGGCCTCGTTGCTTCAGTGCAAAAGTAAAGTAACAAACATCAGACAAAAAAAACAGATAGAGTTCCTCTGGAGAAACTCAGGTGAGTGTGCTTGGTGAGGTGGGGGGGGAGAAGATATGTCGCCTCAGGTGGGCCTTGAGATTACTGTTGCTGCTGAAACGCTGAGAACATTCCTGAGAAAGTGTGTGGGAGAGAGAGAGAGAGAGAGAGAGAGGGAGGGGGAGAGAGAGAGAGGGAGAGAGAGAGAGAGAGAGAAAAAAGAGGGCTTTTGTGGTCTCTGCCCCGTCCCTGGTGTCCACCTGCCCCGGCTGTGTCACTGTGCATCAGTCTGGCTCATCAGTCACACTGCAAACAACAGAGGGCATCAGGCAGGCCTGTCACAACCTCTCCCAGCTTCACACACTCGCTCTCTTTTCAGCACCTCGCAAGAACAGAGGGGGAGGTGGGAAAAAAGGAAGAAAGGAAGAAGAGCAAGGGTTGAGGAAGGATGATAAGAATGGAGGGAAAGAAAAAAAAGTAGGGATGCATGACTGGAACCAAGCAGGATCAGAACTGGATGAGTTTTGCTTCTATCACATGACCAGCCCATTTATCTGTATTCTGACCGTCCTTACAAAAAAGATAAAGCGATACTGCAAGACACTATAAGGTTTCTATTGTATCTAAAACATTGTACTGCACTTGAATATTGCAGATTTGTACAAGTATAAAATCTACAAATCTATACTATAGAAAACTATTACAGATTCATACTCATATAAAACCCACAATATTCATATACAGTATAACATTCCACCGTATTCTTGTAGTGCTGTATTATAGTGACCTGTAATACTTGTGTAAGTGTATAGCAAACCTGCAGGAAAGCATAAAGGCCTAATGATTTTGGGATTGATTTTAATGCCACAGAATAATTTTGTTTGTTGTATATAAATTTTGCCAGTACTGTAGTAATGCACCGATTCCAAAGAAATAGTTCAACCATACATGCTAATGACGCTAACAATGAATAAAAGCAGGTGGTCACTAGAACAATACCACTTAAATAATGCAAATCGGTAACTACTGGTTTTTATTGTTTGTGAAAAAAATATGCGATGTCTCCATAACAAGCTTCAAATGTGCTTCTGTTTAGACTAAAATGACCAAAGAAAGTTCCTGTACCCCTGTGTTGGATTAGTGTTAACATATAATTTGTAATTCCTAGCACAAATGAACACTATCTGAACTGAAGCTGATTGTAACTGATCATCACTAAAGTAAACTATACTAAGTGAGTAAATTTAATACGACTCTTATAGTGATTTCCTATGGAAATTACCTCTTCATAAGGACAATCTCTGTTATTTTAAAGCAGTCAAGTCCAGTATATACATGCTGCATTTGAAGTGAATGTCTTCCAACCAACACATGTGTTTCATGTACGTTTTCATTTAGGCCCTTTACTATTGTTGTCTGATGTTCCTAAAAACAGATTTGGAAAAAGAATAAATATTGCAAACCTAGAAGTTGTAAAAGAGAGAGACAAACAAAGAGCAGCAGAAAAATAATTCAGAGATGTTGAAAAAAATGGTGGGAGAGGAGACAAGGTGGCTAAATGAGACATCTTAAAGATAAAGCATCTCCCATAAATTAGACTTCATCTCTAGAACCATGCATGATTCAGTACAGAGAGAGAGAGAGAGAGAGAGAGAGAGAGAGAGAGAGAGAGAGAGAAAGAGAGAAAGAAGAAAAAAGAGAGAGAGAGAAAGAGGGAGAGAGAGAGTGCGAGAGACAGAGAGAGAGAGAGACAGAGAGACAGAGAGAGAGATTGGAAAAAATCTCCCAAACTTGCTGCGTGCACAATAGTGCTGGCAACGCTCTCCTAGGACAGTGTGAGAAATGTACCCCCTCCTTCACGGCCATCTGGTGAATCGGAGCGGTTAGGACCAAGCAAACGCTAATTCACTCTACATAAGAATGAAAAACTCCTGTTTACTCAAAGGGAGGATGGATAAAGATACAGCGTCGATCTACAATTTGGGTATCAAGGATAAAATAAACAATTTTACAAAAATGCACTTTTAAAAAAGAACCAAGTGAACTGCTTAACTCAATGACATTAATTGCAATTACATTTAATGTTGAGGTGAAGAAGTCTGTACATGTTGAATATGTTGGGCACCTGTGTATGCCATTCTGGATTGGACTGTCATCCAGATGTAGTAAACAGAAATGGAAATGGAATAATATTTGTGATTTCTTGGAGTGCAAGGACTTAACAAGAAATGTCCAAATTTAACAGCAGAGGTTACCACAATTATATATAGATACACATGGCCACTGTCTAAGTGCACGTGAGTGAGTGTTTTTGGAGTTAATAGTTTATCTTTTATTGCCTCTTTACACGTCTTAACACACTGTACTACATTTTGATGTAGTTTACTCTTTTACATGACCTTTGTACAAGGCAGCAGGGAAGAGAAATATGATAACACAATAAGCCTGAGCTTGGGCACAGTAAAAAAGTTACAAATAATGCAATTACAAACTCCTCAATGTGAACATCACTGAAATTAGAGTCATATTTCCGAATCACAGTGACCTTTTTGTCCACTTGTCATGATTGTGTCATTGTTATTGCACCAGTTTTTTCCAGGAAAAATTATAAAGGCACAACATCACAGTACAGTCGCTTTGTCACGTAAATACTTATACTTCACTCGAAAGAAAATGAATCCGAATTTGGTAAAAGACAAATGGGTCATTGAATGCAGAATGCTGAATAAGAGCGTGCTATTGGAAATTGTAATTTGTTTCCATATACACAGTGGAGGAGGGGTGAGGGCAAAGTACGCATGCCCTCATGGGAAATGGGCTTGGTGAGGCCTTGTTTACCAAAAAAAACTGGCACAGACTAAATAAGGGCACGCTATGCAAGTCAAATGTTACGAAGATCCATTTGTAAGCATATATTTGATACTGTCAGTACTTCTACAACACTGGCAAGGTGCATGTTTCATTTAAAACAGAGGAGAATTAGAAATTATTCATTAAATTTACTGCAGTGCAGTGTGTGAGGTGTAGAATAAACATGGTTTGTGTTTATAGTTTTTGAAAATGTTTTTGACTCTGGCACCACTGACCTTTTCTCTGTTTCAACTTGTCAAATGCTTTAAAAAAAGCACAGGTGTGAAAACATCACAGCCACAACATGACAGTGAGTAACGACCACAATTAAAGACGCTACAAGATTCAAGCCACTTGACTACCAAAGGACCACGATGAGGAGCTACACGAGATGTTCCCTCCTTGAAACTGTGACCTCTATGTGAAATGCAGCATGAGAGAGGGAAAACCATTGTACGTTCCAGGTCTCAGCTAAACACATGGCAAATCTGGTGAAACTAGTCACTGACTATTCAAAAATTTGAGAAGAACACAGTACTGTGACAACCGAAGCAGAGCAACGGCACAAGAATAACCTTCATAACTGTGGAAACTGTGGAAAAATTACTTCTTTGTTAAGCAAACAAAAAGAGATGGTTAACAGGAACAGGAAACTGTTCCAGATTACACAAACTTGCAGAACTAGAGGCAGTGCTAGTGTAACAAATGTTCACTGTGTTTGTTTGGAGTAGTTACACCTGTGGTAGACTCATCCAACCTCACCATAACTTAAATGAAAAACAAACAAAAACAAAACAGAACAAAAAACACACAATGCCCACAGATGTGGTCCCTTAACACCAGCTAAAATATTTATATCCCACAGCAGTAACACGCAAGAGTAGAACCTTAGAGCCCAATATCTTCTCTCTAGAGAGCTAAGGTGCAATGATAATACTCCCTAATAGCAAAACCACAGGGCCTATAATTGATCCCTGAGGAACACCAAGGAATAACAATTACCTTATTTATGCACAATTCCCTTCCCTCTGGAAAAGGCAAAACAGAGTTTAATTGGATGTGACTGGTGTGTTATTGTCTTTGCAGAACCGATGAATTAAAACTAAACGGGTATTTTATTGTTTTATTACTTAACTGTGCCGTTCGAGAGGTGGATAATTGAGCTCAGGTGAGGGGATGATATAATCTACCCAGCTGCCTGATCCAATTAACACAGGCACCAATCTACGAAATCACAATTCAAATGCTTTGCTAGACTAAGGCCTGTTTGTAGAGGGAAGTTCAACCGCTGCCGTGGTGAATTTATCTATGGAATATTAATGCAGATTGGAGGTCTTCTGAAGAGAGGAGGAGAGAGGGGAAGACCGATAGCGCGAGAGGCAAGGAGAGAGGGCTGATTGTGCGCCTGGGCCCTGCCTCACAAAGGCCTCTCTGTGAACTTGGCTGGCAAAGGGGACAGGCCGCTTCTGTTTAGTGTCATTTGGTCCAACAACAATAAGCATCTAAATGAGATCCCGAATGGCCCCCATGGCAATTAGTGGACAGAGAGGAACATGGTGTCCAGCTCATTCACACAGCCAACAAAGACAGGGGGCTGCTTATGGGTGCTCCAAATGAGTATGAAGGTCACTAATGTGAAATAATTCATGTTTGGGCCCATGAACAATCCTGTTGCACTGTCAGGTACAAGCAGATAATGTGAAAATTGGCTTCATTTGATCAGAAAGCATCGGGATCGCCTGAATGTCCTCTTTAAAATAACCTGGCAGGGCTATTTTGTGCTAGGCTTCATTATGTAATACAGCAGACTACATTATTTGTCTCAAAAGGCCATCCCTTAATGCGTGATCTCCAACTGCATTGCTGTCAAGGCAGTGCCTATATTCATAGCCTCAGGTTGCTAAGACCATTTTAGCTAGCTGCTTGGCTATTCAAAGCCACGGCTCAATGGTCCCAAGAGACCCATCTCAAAGCAGACTCACACTACTTTGCTTAATCCAATTCATCAAGCAAAGAAAGGAGAGACATTTCTGTGTGTAGAGCTTTCTTGCGCTCATACAAGCTCCCACAAGCTTTGACTACTGGCTCCTGAAAATTAACAGAGCAGAAGCGCTCGGTCATGCTAGTGCTTTAGCCAGTTAGCGGGATGTCACTGGCACAAGTTGCACCATCTTGCTGCTGTCGTTGTGCTGCGATGGAACGGGTCTGGAGACCGAGATGGAGGGTGTTATGGAGACCATACTTTTCTCTCTCCCTCTAAGCTAAGTTTAATCGACTAGCAGTAATCATGACAGAGCCCTCCCCATCCCCCCTCATCCACATTCATCAGACCAGCCAAGACACAAGCCCAGACAAGCCCGCGGTGGATCTCGCTTGATGAAGCAGGGTCAAAGTGAATGACAACGACGATGGAAAGGGAGAAGTGGAGGTAGATAATGAAAGAAATGGTGGAGTAGCACAGGGCTGAGCTAACTGGGGGAAAGGTAAATGGTGGCAGAGATTAAATGCAAGTGGATGGAGGAAAGGAGAGGAGAGAAATTATTAATGGAAAAAGGAGTGGGAGGAATGAAAGAATGAGACAACGAAGGAGGGAGAGAGGGAGGGGAGAGACTGACAGCAAGAACGGACTGGGATATGTGTTAAAAGGGACAACAGAAGGGTGAAAATGCGGAGAAGACCAAAAATGAAAACAGCTGTCAGTGAATCTAATCCTTCTTTGCTTTGTATCCACTTAAATAGAACAGTTCAGTAACACATGCTAATGTTGCTACCAATGCATTGAAGCAAGGAGTCAAAAGCTAGCAAAATCATTTGAATATTTTCCATCATTATCATGGCTTTTGACATTATTTAGCTCCCTATTTTCTAAGACTCTACCCATCAGCAAGCAGTGATCTCACCACTGAGCTGCATCACAACACCATTACTGTCAGGATAAAAACTCATTCCCATTTCTTTTTACATAAATTTGAAAATGACAGACACTCTTTAAATTGTGTCAAAATTTTATGATAAATGGCACAAAAGAAATGGTCCAAAATCACTTCGAAGAGGACACCAATTTAACTATAGGGTCTTATCTACCTACACAAGCAGGCAGTAAAAGTAGAACAATTATGAAAGCTCAAAAAGAAGAAAGGTCTGGGAAGCCTTTCCTAAAACTAAGGATAGAGCAGATAACATACAAGCTATGGAAGAGTGAATTAACTTTCCACAGAAGCACATCATTCTGTTTGACCCACCAAACTGTCAATTCTGAAGTAGCTGAATGATCCGTAAATGGCAGTAAATGATACCTTTCCCTTAACGTCAGTGTTCTGACAAGTGGTTTATCCTTTAACACTACCTTTATGAAAGCACTAAAGTTTGCCATGCTAGATTACTCACACTAGTCAATGGAATATTCTAAGCCTGTATGGTTCTGTATATTAAAAGTATTTAATTATTTTGTAAATTGATCATTCAGTAGCTCATCCTTTGACTGTGTTAAATATATCAGTGGGAATCTGTGGAAAACTTAACAAGCATGAAATATCACTCTTGTTAAAATGTTACTCTCTCTTGTTAAAATGTTACACCAGCTAAATGATGCAGCAGACTAAAGTGCTACAACATTATTACATGCATATTTATTATTGTATCGTGATTGCTCCACTGCAGTAGCTCAAAATTATGGGTATGCTTAAGGCAGATACATGAAACAGAGTAATATGTTTCAATTACTTTTAGGGTGCCTCTGATAAAACACTGAGAGAAAACATTTAGAGAAATTCAGTACAGTGACAACATGTTATTCTACATTTGTTACTATATTATAAAAAGAGTAAAAAAAGGCAAACCTTGCTACAGCTCTTTACTTTTACAGCAGTCACACTTAGCCACATTTAGGCTAATTAGTCAACTGTTGATTAATTTACATGAATTATCAAAATATTCATTTTTAACAGCCCTACCAAGCACTACAAAGTATTATGATATTAAACGTTTGAGCGGTAATAAGCAGCTTGAGAGCCCCTCATTAAAACAGCTTTATCTTCAGAATCACTGAACTCGTTACTACCGAGGCAAACCAGTGGTATCAGCGCAAAAACACACTCCACACACAGTGGGAACTCTACGGGGTACTGCAATCACATCAGCCACCAGAACACTGAGATAACTGCAAATCACAGCACCTACAACAGACATGCAGACAAACACCACGGGTAAGCAAATACACACAAAGAGCAATGTGATTACAACTGAAAGGGCAAAATTACAGATGCCTGATGTTAACTCTGCCATTATTAATGCTGTATTCAGAGAAAAGTGAAGGCAGAAAACAGGTCAGCACTTCTTTAATAATTTAAAGTATAACTCCCTGCTAACTTCTCTAGGCCCATTTTTCTCTTTCTCTCATGGAAAAAGCGTTAAGGAGCTCATTTTACTTTATAAGATCCTCATTATAGACAGAGAAGACAGAGAACTGTAAATTGTCAGTAATGTATCAAGGAAGACTTTGCCATACATCATTCGAAAGCTACACTGATCGAATGCAAATTTTAGTTTAAAAATCTGTGATTTTAGTCTCTTGATACAATTTGGTAGATTTGCCCAGTTATTCAACAAGATGGTGAGTCGGATTATATGACAGATATTGGTCTGGAATACAAAGATTAGTACTGCTTTACAATAACAAACATGATTACAACTGAACACAAACTGAATATACACAGGACATAATTGCAAAAAACTATAGTAAGATGGTCTTCGCTATTAATGCTGCAGTTTTTCAGTGAATTCTTCAGTACCTTCAGTACGTTCTTCAGCTTAAAGCCTCTTAGACAGAATTTGCTCAGTATGGACTTTTGAGCTAAATACTAGATACCTTCTGGTTTACATTAGTCAATAACTATCTCATGTAATTGACTCCAATGGGATATCAGTATATTGCAAGGCATGTTCCAAAAAAACCTTTATCATCTCAATACAGGTACTTTGTGCAGCCCCTAACATCGAATAAGATAAAGAATTTGAAGTATGGCTCCTGAAAGGCACAACTGTGGCACTTTCATCAGTAGGTCCCAGCAATCCTACAGCCATCCAGATGTCCAGAAGAGCACATTTGTTTTTGCTACCTCTGGGAAGGTAGGAAGGTACATCCATAGCCTGATGCATGTTGCCTAGTCATGGATTAGCTGACATAACCAGACAACAGTTCTTCAATGCTACTATTGTTCTGAGGTTGTGAATACTTGGGTAGGTAAATGTACTGAAGAATTATTATCTTTTTATCCTGCTGTTTTAAATCCAGCACGTATATGGATGGACTTCTGGCATCAGGCTAATAGCTAACTACTACTAAAAGACAGAACAGGGTGGTGAGCTTGCTGGAGAGGAGATGTTTAGAAAAAACAGAGAGAAATAGATAAAAAATCTCTAACTTAAATTTGGAGTGAAGTCCAGAAATGCTTGTTTTAAGGATGGCTAACCATGAAGTAGTTCTGAAGGATGAGGTCATTTGTAACGTCGATAGCAAATCGGTCAAGTTATGGGAAAAACTCTTCATTTTGTATGGTCCACATCAAATATGTTTCAATTTTCTGACAATACCTGTTGCAGGATTCATCCAACCCTTTCATGCACACACTTTATTCCATTTCCAATGTACGCAGTATATAGATTCTTCACTTCTTGCCCTCCATCTCAATTTTACACATCAAAGTATGAAGTGTCATGATAGTGTAGATACAGATACCCGAATTCAGGTTTGCCCTCCATCTCAATTTTACACATCAAAGTATGAAGTGTCATGATAGTGTAGATACAGATACCCGAATTCAGGTTTTGTAACTGAATCTCAACCGAAAAAGTGGATTGTTGCATCTCTAGTGTGACTGTCACACTCCTCATCACTGGATCACTGGAGTTTTCCGGCGTGTGACACAGGTCAGACACACACCGGCCGGAGCTAATTAAGGCAGACTGAAGCTCCGTGCTAGACCGCTGAAGCCTGCACCCAGCACTTATGCCACACAGGCGGAGCACTGCGTGGTGAGGAGAGGAAAAACATCAGGGGCCAACGAGAGAGACAATTAGAAGACAGTCTAAATTTAGTGTGCAGAGGTGGTGACGAGCTGTGCTGTGGTCGTTGACATGACTGGCCTTTTAATGACTTCAGAAACGATACTCTTCCTGCTCCAACCTGCTTCTTTTTCACTCTTTCTCCTCTCTTTCTCACTGCCTAAGGGAGCAGAGCCACATCCCTCCAATGCCTCTTATCAAACATACCTGTCTCATCAGATCAAAGTTTAGAGAGTGAAAGTGCAACCACAAAGGCATTCGAAGAAAGAATAGTTCCAGCTAGGCTATGCGAGTACACAAATGGTCTTACATATTTGCCAATCCTGGGGGGTTTAGCTCACGATTCATACTTGGAACTGTGACTTTCGGAACTTCAGATGAGGCAATTTCCTGTCTCCTGGGTCTCTTCTGGTCTGTGAAAATTATTACAGGTAACAGACAACCAGTCTAACTTCTAAGCTACATGAACAAGCGAGATCTGTAGAAATGATATACAGGAACAGCCGTCAAAGTGATGGAGATGTCGGTCAGGCCTCGGTGATTGTCCAACTCATTTATATTATGTGACTGCTGGTTCTTTGTTCCAACAGAATGACACAATCATAGTGACACAAGAGAACTCTATCATATTTAACATAAGACAGGGATGGCATTTGACAAGACCAGTTGTATGACCTGCCAAATTGAGGGCAGGTGAGGCATATAAGCGCCTCAAGATTTATTTCAGCGAAAGTCACCTTCACATGCTCAATTCCCCATTTCCTCAATCCACTGGTGACAAAGAACTAGTAGAAACATTTCTGTTCGCGTGTATCTTTGGTCTAAGTTTAGAAAGCAGACATGCCTGGAAGGCTCGGTCCTGAAAGACGCCAACCTTCACACCCGGACTTTAGGATGTCTAATCAATTCATACACGGACATTAAGATGTCTAATTTCTAGTTTTGTAATAAGTCTGGTCTTAATGGGACATGCATCTTTTAAATCGATCTGGTTCAAGGGCAAAAGATAAAATCCTCCATCAAAGGGGGGGTGCAATACAACAAAAACGTAACTTGAACTTTGCTTGTGCAACATTTATTGTATAACTTTGCTTGTGGGTGATGTAATTGGATAATGGTGATGAAGAAAAAGTAATCGAATTATGATACTGGTGATCACTTTGTTGGCAAAAAGAAAAGAAAAAGAAATGAGGCCGAGAGTACTAATTTAATTTTACATAGCTTGATAAAAAATTCCTTTTTTTAAATCTCCATGCCACAGGTGGTGCTGGCGAGTATAAGTGCATTAGTATATTTAAGGGTAAGTAAGTAAGTAACTTACAAGGGTAGATGCATGTTTTTGGAGGTTTTTTTGCCCTGCAAGTGGGGGGGACGGATCCCCCATCCCTGGTCCCACCTGCGCCCAAGTGTTTCATGTATGTAGCACAGAGTATTTTCTGGAGAGTTTTATTTTTATTATGTATATTTTATATTGTTCTTGTCTCTGTGTCTCTGCATGTCTGTGCAGTCGTAGCTTAAGCAAATTTATCCGGGATGAAAGTTTTCTAATTCTGATTTCTATTCATGGCTCGTACACAGTGACTGAAAATGTCACTGTAAAATGTGGGACTTTTTATGACATGCATCCGTCTAGTAGTACTGATACCCATGATACATCCTGGAAACCATACTGTGATGTGAAAACATTAATATACACCTCCCACCCCGACATCCGGAATATTTTTTTCTTGAAAATATAACAAGACACGGGCCTAGGCTAGCTTGCAGCATCCACTGTTATGCACTGTTACGCGAATAAAGATCTAAAATAACATCTTCCATTATGTCAGAAGAAACTCTCAGAACTGGCCTCATTTAACTGGGCTAAGAATGTACATCCTGGATGACAAATGGCTTGCCATACTAAGACCATGAGTAACATTTGCCTGCTTACAGTTGTCTGCCTCTTAGCACAAGGCAAAGGAAGCCCAGAGGCCTCACTGCTCTGTTTTGATACGTGTTGGGATGTGTAATGAGAGCTAGATTAAGTCTGTCGCTGACTGTTTGAACTTTAATAGCCGGGAACCAGCACATTAAAGCAATGCTTAATTATGTGTCAACATGTGCCGAAGAACATTGCTGTGAACGTGTGACGGTTTTACTGGCCATATGTGGCCATAACGATTATTCTCCAAATGTAATTTGCTTCCTTGACTTGCAGAGAGGAATTCAAACGCACCTGTGCTGCATCTGGGTGCACAAAAAGCAGGACTGAGGCCACGAACAAAAGGGAGAAATACATCTGTGTCATTTAACACCATTCCCTGTAAGCACTATAGCAGCTATAGCACAGCCTGTATATATCCTAGCAGCACATGTGGCTCATATGCAGTACTGCTAAGATTTAATTCACCTGCAGTACTGATCAGATTAAAGTCATAAAGTTCAATAATCGCAATGTTTTCCAAACTAAGTGTTGAATGATAGTTAGCATTAGTATAAGTTAATCAGTTCATATTAGTAAAGTTAGCAAGTCATAATTAGTTAGAATTAGAGTAAATAAGCTAGTATTAATAAATAAATTTAACAATAGTAAATTGAGTAAGTTAATAAATAATAAAAATTTGTATTAACAAAGTGAACAGGGTAGCATTAATACTCTTAGTAACTTAGCTTTAATACAACCGATTACACAGCATTAGTAAAGTCAGTAAAGTTAATAAGCAATTATTGTAGTCAGTATGGTGATTGTGATTCACTGTGGCCCATAAAAGCAGCATAGCCTGAAGGACATCCAGCGTTTTGTGCCAGACTGCCCATTAGTTGGTGTTTAGTTGCTTTTGACTGGTCTAATTAATCTACAAGCAATTTACAATTTCTTTATTTATTATTATTTCTTGCTCTTTCCCAAGTTAAACAATTGTTAATAAGATAGGCTATAATAATTAACTAATTACAATGCTTGAAAATATAAAAAGAGTACTCTAATTCGTTTTTTTTTTTATTTAAAAATGATCAATCCCAACTGAGCACTGGCTTGAAATTTCATAAGGTAGACACAAAGATGTAAATTCTTATATTAATATGAAATAATTAGGAAGTATTTTAGGAACTCATTGAAGTAAACAATGTACTCATTATTTTTATAGCCAATTTTGCCAAGTTATCTGGTTCAAGATTTGACAGTCACTTTCCAATCATGCGATAGTTCAGACATTAACATTTTGATGTTATACACCATTCCAAGTCATCTGACTACACGAAAAACTGTTAAACAATTTGCTAATAATTATCTAAACACAATTTGTATTGGTTTTATAACCAATCTATTATGTTGTTAAAAATAGTGGTTCCAAATTTTTGAACAGTACAGTATGAGTCTCTCCCCCTCCCCTCTTCTCTCTCTCGAGTTGGGCGGAGAGGAGAGCAGGTGTCCCCACAGACTGTGACTGTAATGATGTCTGCAGGCTCTGTGAGGACGCTCCAGATCCAGAGCCTCCTTAATCAGCCAACTTAAACCAAGCCTACAGGGAACACTTGATTGCAACTTCTGTTTCTTCCATCTCTGTCCTGCCTCCCTCAGCCACCTCTCACGTTCTCATTTTCCAGTCAAATGTGAAGACAGTGGAGTCTGGCCACGTTCCTGCACACGAAAACGTCCTTCAACTGTTTTTTTTTTTACCTCGTCATGCTGATGTTAGGATTTCTCCTGTCCTTGTGACCTTTGCTCTTTTTTGTCTCTCACCATATAAGAATCCACGCACCACATTGTCTCATGTTTGTGAGCAAAACTGAAGAAGTCTTAATCCAAGGGGGTACAAAATACTATTTAATTGTTATTGTGACGATGGCCGTTGGTACAACGAAGTAGTGCATTATAGAAAACAATAAAAAAACTACTGCAATATTTATAGTGTGGTTAACTTAAATGAACTTGTTTGGGGAACAAACTGTACAGAAACACATCATCACACTGCTCTTGGACTAGGCAAAGTCTAGAAAAGAACTTTAGACCGATTGCTCCATGGAAAGTGGTCAAACCCTCTGTGGCAACTTTGATAAGATCATGAACCCACAAAGCTATTTTAGATGCACACCAGCAGAAGCCTGAGAATCTGCTCAAATAATAACCATCTGAAACCCATCAGTTACCCAGAAAGAATACTTTGTCAAGAAGAAAGTCAGTCTTCAAAGGTCCTGTTTAAAAGAAATGTAAGTTGGCTTTGTCTCTTTACACAGTTTTTTTGCCGATTTTCCTCCACCCATGAAAAAGATTTGCCCATCTCACCATGCCACCAACACTGTGAGGGTGAAGCCTTCCTCTGAAACATGTGCAGAACCTTTGCACCAACAACACTGGCCAGCTCAATACGCTTGCAGGAGAACACTAATCACAAATTCTTTTAACCACTAACAGATACTAGTGCTAGCTAGCACTGTGCAGAGTGAGAGCCATTTATTAAAGTAAGGTCAGTTACGTTCTACCTGCCAGGGATGACTGTGGCATCACCGGGGCTCAAGCTCGCAATCTCATGAAAATAGAATCAAGTAGCCACTAAGACTACTGGGCCACTCAAATGCCTCTTCATTCATTTATTATGGCACAAATATCCAAACACCTTTTGTGGCTAGTTTGAACCTGCAATTTGCAAATGAAACCACAAACCATTCACTGCAGGCCTGGTTGCGTCCTGCGAGGCCAGATGTTCCAGATGTATTTAAAAGGTTTAAAAGATCCAAATAAGCATGAATCATTCTGGTCTTCAACTCCATGAAGGATTTCATCACGTGAAGGATGAATTCATTTGTTAATTTCATTAATTTTCTGTAATCCTAACTAGGGTCGGAGGTACCTAATATTCTATATTAAATATTGATACTGAATTTTGAATTGTGCAGCCGTACTTTATAGGGTTAAAGGAAAATGTTGCTCGTGCTCCTCCGTTGAATAACAGATTACGCTCAGAGGGCTGTCATTAAATGAACTCACTTAGGTCATCAAATTACAGGTTCATACGCACTGCGACTACCACCAAGTGCTTAATTAAAAGTGAAAAGACACACGCGTACACACACACACACACACACACACACACACACACACACACACACACACACACACACACACACACCTCAATAAAAGTGTTACGTGCCCTTCCTATAGTGGGTTCACAATTTTTAAATTACAGTGGG
>JBBPCX010000114.1:26101489-26115628 GCA_037974365.1 Hydrocynus forskahlii | reverse complement strand
CACACACACGCACACACACACACACACACACACACACACACACACACACACACACACACACACACACACACACACCTCAATGAAAGTGTTACGTGCCCTTCCTATAGTGGGTTCACAATTTTTAAATTACAGTGGGCCGTACAAAGCAGTAAGCAGCCGCTCAGCACTAACCCATTACGGCCTCACATGCTCTGTCACTCCTGGGATAAATACAGTCTGCTTCCTCCGTGACATTTAAATGCTGCTGAGTAATTTAAATTACAGCCCTGTCAACGTGCAGAAGAGTAGCTATCGGGCAGTGATGACGCATCATTTTATTGGACAGTTGCTAACGCACTCCTGTGCCCTCCTCGAAAAGACTGACACTTCAGCACACACACACACACACACACACACACACACACACACACACACACATAAAACCACCTACATACCCAGCCCACATATTGTATAACTTCACCTCCTCTACACATTCTGAAAGTCAGTATTCAGCACTTAAGCTGTTGGGGGAAAACGGCTACGGGAGCAGCTGGGGCTGCACCAGCACAAAAAGCACAGAAGAACATCTATGTTCTGCTGGACGATATATATCATAATAACTGTTTTGAGATTAAGGTGTGTTTAAATAAATATCGATAACTTAGTCAATTAAAATGTACATCATTTGCTGACTGAAAGAATAGTTCATATATAAAACATACACTAAACAAATCCTACATTTCCTTCCTAGAAACCTAGTCATTGGTTGACATTCACGATACTGGGTGAGCTTCCCTTTGGCGTAATTTTAAGAGAAGAACAAGCAATAAAAATGAGTCGAGCGTGTTAAACATTCTTTCAGCCGCACTCAGAAAGCATCTGTTTAATAATAGTCAGATAAACATCATCAAACAGTGATATATTTGGAATATATAATGACTGAATTTAATCAATACTGTGCAGCATGGATCCCAGGTATTGTGGCATACTTCCCAGACATATATTTATATTTTTGAATGTAATTAATATAATGATGCTTAAATGCTAAAATTTGAAAAAAAGTGAGGAAACGTTCCTCTTTAAATGGTTCAAGAAGTCCTGGTCATTCTAAACTGATCATTCTAAGGCACTGCTCCAAAGAACTGGCATTGTTTTTTTAAAGTGTGTACAATATGACGAATCCCAGACAATAGCATGGTAAACAAAAACGTATCGAGATGCCTGTAATCTTCTGTGTAGTTTTCTGGCATAAAGTCCTGAAACTAATTCACCCCCACTGAGGGTAAACTCAAAGCTCTTGTTGCACAAAAACTGCAGCAACATCTGAAGTATGTACTGGGGCCCCTGTTCATGGCACAATGCTCTGGTGAAAAGAGAAAATACACACACACACACATACACACGCACACACACATACACACATACACACGCACGCACACACATACACACACACACCATCCTCAGGCTCTTTCTCAGAAAAACATAAGTGCTTTTGCTGGTTAATGGGGTGTGTGTGCATGTGCGTGTGTGTGTGTGTGTCTGTGTGTGCGTGTAGGCAAGTCTTTTGTTTTATTCAAAAATAAAACCGGAGATGCAAAAGGTCAGCTGCTCAACTCTCCCTCTCGCTTTTCCATTAAAAAAGACACTGGCCTGAAAGCTCATGACGAACTGTGTCTGCAGCCTGATTATTCATTCTGAAACACCAGGCGCTTCCCTTCTGCAGGCAGCAGGTCCTTCAGACAGGCCAAGGCCAACTGTCTCATGTTCTTTTCATAATGGCAAATATCAGCAGCCGGCACAAAGCGAGCCCCTCGCTTCAGCTGTGAGGCGGCCAGGAAAGAGCCTGGGCAGAGGTTTACTAACAGAGGCTGCACGGAACACAAGGTACTGTAGGATTTAGACAACAGGGGTCATGACACGTTATAATTGGAGGTTGGCTTTTTGGTTCCTTCATGTTTTGCATCTGTTGCAACTATGTTACGAGCTTCCCTAATCATTCTGGCATGACCTTATTTAAGGCTAATCAAAAGTAAGTGTTCCTGTCAGCAGCAGTGACCATTTTAAAACAGAAATGACCTTTTAAATAAACAGATTAGGAATATATAAACCAAAAAAGACATACTTGAATAACTTAAGCTGATAATTGTGCTAGTCTTCCTTTAATGTTAACACTTGGGTCAAACAATTTTGGTCAAACTAATTGGAATTCATTAAAATAGCTGCATAATAAGCATGTAACTAAATAGACAAGCATACATTCCAATTAAAATGCTTATGAGTAGAATCCCTGAAGAGTTTTGTACTGTATTCTACTGGTTAGGCAGGCCCAACTGAAAAAGATGCAAAGGTATATTTACAAAAAGGCTGTACAGAATCACAGAATCACCATGATGCAAAGTGCACCAATGCAAAATCTTTATGCAAAACTCATCTAAGTAAAAGAGTCATTGTATATCATTGTCATTACATACAATTTACTGTCATTATAAAAGCCCCTGTTTACTATACTTCCATTTTCTCTGCGAAATGGAGTTTCCACAGGGGCCGTGTACAGTCTATTCTCATCATTCAAAACCCTGTCTTGTGTTGTGCTACTGCATGCAGCGTGTGGGATGAATCCTGAAGTGGAACAAATGATAGGGAGGGGATGGGGGAAGTGGGTCAGAAGCCCAGGGCTCCTGATTCCTCCTCACTGCTGCACTACTGCACTGCAGTGATGGAGCAGCCCGACCCCTCTCCACTGTGCCAGCACAGCACAGTGGAGAGGGACAGATCGGCTTTAAATCCCTTTTTGCAAAAAAAAAAAAAAAAAAGAAAGAAAAAAGAAAAAAGCAGTGATGTGTGCACAACCTGTGTCCAATTTTTCCAACCCATGTTCTCGTAACCAAGCTCTACAAAGGTGGATCTCCAGCTGCACCGCCGAGGGATTTTCCAGAGGTTAAGTCTGTGCTTTGGAGGATGAGGTGCGGGAACATTAATCAGTGGAGGAACTCGAGGGCAGCGTAAATGTGTTTCTCGACTGACTTAAAGTGCTGGATTACTGCCTGTCGGAACAGATGATTCATCCAATCCAGAGAATCGGTGCAAGCTTTAAGTCGCAGCCCATCAATCAACATGCATGCGCATCATCTTACATATGAAAAGGATGAAAAAAGACATGCTTCACTGTAACACAAGGCATCGTGGCTGGGACTAATTTAAGCTAAAATTAAAAGTGTAAGCAAGAAGTCTCTAAAGATTTCCACACGTACACAGCTGTCAAACCTGCGTTGCTTTAGGCAAAGTCTTGTGTGTGTGTGTGTGTGTGTGTGTATGTGTATGTATATATAGAAGGAGCACTGCTCCTTTTGAGGGCTGAGGATTCAAACCTTTACTTCCAACTTCCACAGTCGATAAAATTCTGTTACAGCATTTCTCAGTGTTTTCAGGCAGGGAGCACAGTGATTGGGTGCAGCGGAATATTGATTACTTTTTCCGAGCTTGTTAAAAAAAGGATGTGAACGCCGCAGGCTGTGTTCAATCTCCAGTATACGCCTATTTAGCAGTCATGAGCTGCTGATTTAGAACCCTAAATGACCACAATTGTTGCCAAGAGACGCTCGCCCATTCAACAGCTATGTTTCAGCCAAACTATGACTAATGAAATTATTAAATTGAAAAAACTGTCAGCATGTAACATCTTATCATCTAAGTGATGATAATCCTTAACGATAAATGGCTAGGAATCCTCTGATGACGGTAAGGTAAAGCCAGACTAATACCAAAGGGAATTTCTGACACACCTAGATTTAGAGCAAAAAAGAAAAAAGGAAGAAAAAATGAAGCATGACTTATATGTGCCTGTATGAACAACTGACTTGAAAAACACATGTTATGGCTGCAACAGTTTGATGATAGTGAAAAACAGTTGACTTTACTGATCTCCCACTGGTCCCCACTCTATGTGTTGCAAGTTAAGTTGAATCAATACAAGCAAAAAAATACTTTCAAACTTTATGACATAACCTTGCTCACTGCTAGCTCTCGGTGTTTAAAATGTTGTGACTCTGTGTTGCGCTGCTAGTGAGCAATGAGGGATGAAACAGAAGGAGAACATTTCACACTTTTCCACAAAGGCAGCAGAAATAAAGACAACTGCAGATTTCGTAATATCAAAAAAATCATGTTCCACCATAAAAATGTGCTTTTAAGCATTTAAACACAGAAAAAAACACTTACAAGACTGACAACTTGCTTCTGGTTTTGTAAATCATAAATGTTTCCTCCATACACACATATTCCACCAGTGTTACTGAAGAAAATGAGGGATCTCCAAAAGAGATTAAAATATAATGTTATGGCCATTGTGAAAATGGGTTAAATTTGCAAAAATGGCTCTATGAAGGTCGTTAATGTTAGTCATTCTGACAGATGCCAACAGGAATTATATAGGCTTCTATGTTTTGCTGCAGCATAAAATATTAAATCACTTCCACGTTCAAAATGGGTTCGTTTGCACTTTGAATGTTTTCATTCTTTAAGGGCATTATTAATTCATTATTTATTCCTTCATTACACTATCCACAGTCACCACTGTTACTTCCAAGAAAAAAGTGTAAGGTACAGGTGCAGGTTCAAAGAGAGGTTTTGTGTCCATTATTTCTCTCTAAAACAGGAACATAATGTCTAGACAACTCAAAAACAAACAAAAAAAAAACATCAAAAGATGATCTGATTATTGTCCTTCAGCTCTACAACAAACCTCCTGCAAAGCAGCAAGTGCTTAAGGCTGTCTCTCTTGAAACCAGTGGAACTTGAGATTGATTATCTCACTTGAAAACTCTAGAGATAACAGAGCCTCTCTGATGGTGTCCTCTGTTACACCTTGAAGGCTGCAGTTAAAACATTTTCCCACTATTGCATCTCTCGAGGGGTTCAGCTTCAAAAACCCAACAAATCTCTAATCCACCACAGTTCCAAACGCAGTGGAGCAAAAGAGAGAGCCAATATACTGATCCTCTACCAGCCAAATATATAATAAACCGATGTCATAAGATAATGTATGGGAGGGAAGGAGAGACTGAGAGAGGCTCTTAGTAGCTAAATGTTCTTTCTGCTTGCTCTCCGGGTGGGTGGAGGACTGACTCATACACCAGTACCTGCGTGAGAAAACGCCAACAGCCGGACAAGAACACACACTCTGTCTGCTTTCATATCCTCCTGCTCAAACCAGCGGACACAGCCTGCAAAACACTACTGGTTTCCTCTTCGAGTCCTTACATTCATGCATTTGCCATGTATAAAAAACATCAGTCTCCTGCCAGACTGTCCGCTTTGCTAGCTTTGAGAGCGTAAGTTCGAGGAATGCTTGAACTCATCTTTTGCGAAACTTTCCCACTCAACAGAAGTTGTTTTTTAATGCATCCACATAAACAGCCACACTTGATTGACCTCATTAACTCCAGATCTTGAGGCTTGGAGCTGCAAAATACAGACAAAATAATAGAACTGTGATTATACTGCTACCTACTGTAATTGCAACACCTTTCAATTTACTGAAGGGCCCATATCACCACTTTTTTTGAATAAAAAAGGCTTTTATGTTCCCTCCCATCCATATAGTCCATATATGGAAGGTGAGCGGCAAAGAAAAAAAATCAATTTTCAAATCAGTTTTTGTGATGTCACAATACCCAGCACATTTACATATTTCTCCTCATTCAGTCTGCAGCACTTCAGCCCCGCCCATTCATGCTGACGATCAAAGGAGTGTTTCAGTGCAGCCTTTTGAAAGAGCTACAGTACAGGACAACCAATCAGACAAGAGGTAATTTACATATATCATTCCTAAAGGCACAGTAACAATAATAGCCTGTTTCATCCTAAGGTATAAACAGAGGTTAGAAAATATAACAATGAATTATAATAAATACTGGATTATATTTTTGGTACATAATCCCACACAAACCTCATGTGAAAAAAAAATAAATAGAAGAAAAATATAGAATATGGGCACTTTTCTCATCCAATGATCAAAGATTGTCCGAAATAATGTTACTTTGCTGGAGTACACGATTCATTAAAACACCCAGCTGTGACTGGTCACCCTGTCACAAACGTTGATTGATTAGAGGCTCATTTGCATATTGCAGCCTTCAGTATCGCAGAGATCAGGTGATATCAGCTGTAGCCCTGTTGAGGCTTTAATCCTGTAATCACTTATGATCAATTCAGAAAACATCTCAACGTTTCAGTCAGTTCAGAAAACACCTCAAAGCCTTTCCCAACCCATGGAATTGATTCTGCTCTCGACAGTGGCTGGTTTTGGAGGAGACTGTAATTACACAGCTAAATGAATAGATCTATTTGCCTTTAATCTCAAATGATCTCGAGCTTATCAATGTTTCCACTTATTGCACATTTAGAGTGCCGCCACTCTCCTGAGCTACTAGATTTCAAACAACATCCCATTTACATTCACATGGGCACAAGCACAACGGCCTTATTCACACAGGCAGCTCAAATCTGATTTTTCAGCATATTTGATTAGAGAAGGACAAAATTTCTGCACCCTGAATGACAAAAAGCCATGTTAAATCTGACTTTCACCAGTCTGATTCAAATCAAATTTGTAGGTGGCTTTGGATCTTTCGACACGTGGCTCAGTTTGACCAGTTAGATGGGACTGCATGTGTGTTTTTTTATTGTTCGGGGTGGTCATCATTCAAGTCAAAATGAGCAACAATTAAGTCAGTATCTGCTGTCCAGGTCACTCTAATGCTATTATTTGTCAATGTTCAAGTTGCTAAAAGTGTAATATTTTAAATAAAAAAAACTAGGACTGGGCAAGTTTTCGCATAAACGCATTATTTCCTCAACATCAACAATTATTTTATTGTTTGTTTTACTTTTATTTTGGAAGTTCATGGCTTTTTTGTGCTCTTTTTTGTGCTTTTGTTTATGTAGCACACAGTTAACCCCCGACATTTGCAGGGATTACATTCCAAGAGCACTGGCGAATTGTGAAAACACGTGAATTTGTGATGTGGTTAAAAAAATGCTTAAAAATGCCTATTTTTATAGTGTAAACCCTAAATATGCCCCCTAAATATGCTCCCAAAACACTAATTTCATTTCAAACTCAGCTTAATACATTACCCTTAAAGAAAATGTAAAGGTAAACCTGTATCCGTACTGTACAGTTTACACTGAACTACCGCAGTGCTAGAATGTAAATACTGATGTTACCCCAGTATAGACTGTACTGTAGTTCATGCACGCGCGTTTTCTTTGGTATAAGCAGGTAAATACAGTAATAAATTAATTTAATTTACAGTAATAAAAATACAGGACTTTAAGAGAACACATGAGAACACTGAGCGAAACACTCGAGACCCTCTATGGTGGAAACTGTTATGATGCAGGAATGCTGGACTGCATCTGCCAGAGACGCGTAACAGGGCAGCAGCCAATCAGCAGCAAAGAGAAATTAATGACGCTCTCTGATTGGCTACTTTCAAACCTCCTGCCTCTGAGTACAGGGGTATTTTAGCATCAAGGTCTTTGTCTTCTCTGGACAGTACCAAAAAATTTTATGTGGAAAAAATTTTTATATTTTATGTGGAAATGTAGCTGAATGTACGTTATTATTTATGTTACCAAATTAGTAAATTATATTTTAGCACTAAAATGCATAAAAAATTACACATTATCTGAGATTTGCGGGGGTTTCTGCGAACAATTATTAGTTCGGTTCTAAGCAAAAATCCACGAATGACTGAAGCCGCAAATTCTGAACTGTGAATTAGCAGGGGTTTGCTGTCTATGTATATATATATATATATATATATATATATAAAATATGGAAAAAAGTAATGGGACGCCTGACCATTACACACAACAAAGACTTTAATGACACTGCATTCAGATACATAGACTTGGAGTTGGCCCCCCTTTGCAGCTGCTATAATGATTCTGCCCCCATGCTCTGGACTCTGAGGGGAACTTGTTTTTCTGTAAGAAACTAGATAAAATGTGAATGCACAGGCTGGGGCAAATAGTTTTAGTTTTATATTTCATTTGATTACATTAATGTTTAATTTGAGATTTATAAGAAATTGAAACTCTGAATTCATTATGCAATTAATCGCCATTAAATTTTGATCATTGCCCATTATTTAAAAATGTAATTGTTCTGCTAGTCATTGAAATAGTACACATCCATAAATACACTTTCCTTATAGAGAATCGTCAACCTGCATAAAACAGTTTTGTGACGTCTTGTTGATACCCTCTTTTTCACCGAGGATGTACATTTTAATTGGTTATTTTTTTCATAAACCAAGTTATCAGTTTTCCAAAGTAGATAAAAACAAACAGCAGCGTGAAAAATGTTGAAGCAACACCAGTAAAGTTTCAGATATTGCTCTGACTTTACAGGTCATTGAAGCAGCTAGTCTTTCGGGCTGGTAGCATCATAATTCAAGGACATTTTTTTTCTGCGTGGCACTCACTGTCTTTCCACACTACTGAAGAGGAAACGGGGGTGTGTGGACCGAAGCACAGGTCACAGAGCGAACTTCAAGAGGTTCTTCGCCTTCTACTCCAGTCTTTCTTATTTCCATCTCCATCTAGAGTGCATCTAACTCACCTCAGGTTAAAAAAAGGGTCTCGGCAGCGGAAACAGATTCAAACTCTGAGCGCCCAAATAAATAAAGCTGTAGTATCAACTTCTCAGTCAATTTAAACTTTAACACCTCAACCTTTGTCCTATAGTGGAAAATGTGATAGAGTGTGGCCCCTCCCTGATGCTTTCGATGTTCTGATTTAAGTTGGCTTGCGGTTATACAAGTGTGTCGCAGACCACGGGGGAAGTCAAAACGTTTGAGCCTGGTAGTAAACATGTTCTGATGCATTCTGCAGATCTCCACTGAAACCGCGCTGATCTTCCTGTTTTTGCCAACAGGAAGCTGGTAAGTTCGAGCACACACACGTGCATACACACTTTACACACTCATTTACACACTCACGTCTCTCTGCATGCTAGAGAACATCTTAACAATTCACTGAAACTCAAACTAAAAAAGCAGCTTGGCGAAAAGGTGCATTTACTCAAGTACAGAACCCTGCTGGTGACATGCCCTATCAATAATAAAATAATAACGCATGGCCATTACTTACAAATGGGATCCTAATGCATGACCTTGGTATAGAAAGACATGGGAATAAGATAAGATAACCTTTACAAACTATAGAATATAATATAAAAACTATACAAAATATAATATAAATATACATATATAATACACAGAAATATTGCACCAGAAAATTGCACTTGTTGCACACAGTAATGCTGCACTAGAAATATTGCACATCACTGACTAGTTAAGTAAGACTTAATTACTAAGTTGTGATTATTAAGCCATGGCCACAACTTAATAATGACTTAATTATCTCATTCTCATGCCTTACTATCTTGTGGCCGAATGGGATAGGCCGAAATATTTAAGACATGACCCGACTATGACAACCATAACAATAAACCCACCTGACTTGAGGAAATGTGGTGTTAAAGACAGGCTAAAACTGCCGAGTGGTAATGCAGCACCAGCTCCTTTAAAAAAAAGTCATTCAAGAAGTCTGACTTATGTCAAGTGTGTAGTAATTTCAGCACCAATTTTTGATACACTGTAGAGTTCTTCAAAATGACCCGAAGTAAAGTAATGCAACTACAGCATCCTCTTAGGATCTAAGAGATAAGATATAGAGCTTTCACTGCAGGCGAGGTCTATTGTTGTACTCCTGTATGTCTGAAAATGAATTCTCTCTCTCCCTTTCTCTCTTTCTTTCTCATTATGAGTAAATCCCAAGATGAAATTACTCCCCTATAAGTGCTTAAGCAAGCGATTCTAAACAATGCACTTGCTTCCAATCTGAATGTGAGCCCCTGCACACACACATTTGAATTCTTTTTTTGGACCCACCAATCACATTTCTCTAGACAGGATTCAAATATTTTCAGAGGTAAATTACCGCTTTGACAATCATCGGTTCAAAAAACATTGTCTGCGCCACACAGCAAGACTGCCTATTACCACTGATACACACACAGACAGACACAGACAGACAGACAGACAGACAGACACACACACACACACACAGATTCACACATACTCATACAAATAAACACACATCCACACATACACCAAGATTACTATTGCTACCACTGCTATTACTACAGTAACTAAGAGGCAATAATAAACTAAATAACTGCATCTACAGGATCACACTCGGCATTAAATTGGGCCAAATCTCACCGGGGAAGCACCTACACTTCCAGCATGTCATATGAACTTCTGTTTTCACTACTGATCATTCTGCAGACAGGATGATGTTTGCACAGAGGTGTGCATGGTATGACAAACGAGCAAAACATTTTGTCAAAATTATGCATTATTAATGTAAAAGAAATCACTGCTGAATGCAATGTCAGTCACAGCATGTTGTGATATAACTTTAATATATTTCCATATTTCCATTTCCGTGCAGTGCGGCACTGCTTATTTTGAACATAAATAAATAAATAATCAGCAGCCTATTCAACATTTTTCTAATAACGCTGAAAGCAGACATCGTGAGTCTAGAGCTATTCCCATAAAACAAACCGCATACAACCGCTGCAGTCTGAATGAAACGACTTCTGTGACTGGCTCTGTTTTCCAGCAGTTACTGGAAAACTGCATTAGATAAAGCACTCAAAGCATCGCAGGCAGCCGCTGGACTAACAGATTCAGCTTTTCATTGGGATAATTGCTGTAATGACATCGATAAAGGCTCCATTAAATTAGAGAAAAAGGGATTGATAATCTCTCTGCAGACGAGGGTGCAGGTCTCCCTCAGAAAGAATCTCTACTTCCTGCTGCTTTGAGCAAACTTTGGGTGGAGCAAGACTGCTGCACAAAAGGTGAGGGGAGAGAGAGAGAGAGAGAGAGAAAGAGAGAGAGAGAGAGAGAATGAGAGAGAGATGGAGAGAGAGAGAGAATGAGGGAGAGAGAGAGAGAGAATGAGAGAGACAGAGAGAGAGAGAGAGAGAGAGAGAGAGAGAGAGAACGAGAGAGAGAGAGAAAGAGAGAGCGAGAGAGAGACAGACTGAGAGAGACAGAGGGAGAGAAAGAGAGGGAGAGAGAAGACAGAGAGAGAGAGCAAGATAGAGAGAAAAAGAGAGAGAGAGGGAAGGAGACAGAAAGTGTGAAAGAGAGAAAGAGAAAGAGAGTGAGCCAGAGAGAGGGAGAGATTGAGAGAGCATCTTTAGTGTCTGTTGAAGATGTGTGCAGACTTCAGCCTCTCTGATTCTAGATCTTTAGTAAACATACTTTGTATTTACTTTACCACAGGAACACTTTTACTATTTTACTGCTAGATTTTATTCTACTTGTGCTGTTTTCAAACTTGATGGTACAGTAAAAAAATACAAGAATTTCACAACAGGTAATGATGTTCCATTGTTATCTTTATGACAATAAACTTGAAACTGCAACTTAATAAGTCCTTTGATCATCAAATTAAATTCCTCATTTTGATGGAGTAAAAAAACATCTTAAGTCGCTAAGGTGGTTAAAAAGGAGAGGCACTCAAACCACCATAGCAACTGAGATCAAATGAAAGAATTCCGACACTAATAGAGGAAAAGAAGACACTTTCAAGCAGAAGGAACCAGGGGAGAACCAAGGGGAGCCAAACATGCCACGCTGGCCGGACTGAGGAAGGTTCTACAGCAGGCCTCGCTGCACTGGGAACTCATCCAATCAAGGCTACTCCCGAGCGTGGCGGTTTGTTGATTGCTCCCTCCCTCCCTTCCTCCTTCCCTCTTGCATTACAAAGCCTCTCCTCTCTCTATTTCTCTCTCTCTCCATCTTTTTTTATGAGGTAGCTACTAGCCACATCTGCTGAACAGCTGCCTCCATAAACACAGGGTACAGCTGCTTCTCATTCGTTTATATATAAACCACCTTACATCATCCCCGTTGAGAAATGGGAAATAACAGGTTTGCTGCAGTGTCTACTGAGTTACTCGCTACCTGAAATTAGCCCAGCTTTCATTATTATTGCTAAAATAAAATAAAAAAACGACTCTGAGAATTTTGTCATGCAGTCGGGTACATGAAAACACTGGGCGGCACTAATGCATCCTGACAGCTCTCATATCACTCTGCAGGTTTTATAGGTAGCTGACACAAAGAATGTGCATCTACTGATACTGATATCAGTACCAGTACTGAATTATATTAGTATGAGTACATTTGGTCAATTTTTCTAAATGATATTTAATGGTGTAGTTATTTTAGTTCATGATATCACATCACACATTAAAGTGATGATATCACATTACTATGATAAACATCTGCATTTTATTCAGTTTGCTGCATTTGTGAGTCATTCATTCATTTTCTGTAACCGCTTAATTCTTACTAGGGTCTTGCGTACCTGGAGCCTGTCCCAAGGGTCTACGGGCGCGAGGCACCTGAAACGCATGTCTTTAGACTGTGGGAGAAACCCAGAGACCCCGGAAGAAACCCACACCACCACGAGGAGAACATGCAAACTCCACACACACACACACACACAAGACCAGGACCTGGATTCACCGTGGGGGCCATAATTTGAAAAACAATACAAATAAAATCAAAATGTGTATACAGACAGATTTTAAAAAAGGTCTGTGTCGCGCTCAGCAGAACAGCACATGAATGATTTCTGCATCATCCTCCAACTGCCAAAATGGTACATCCCAACCTATAGAGGGAAAGTGAGAAAAAGTAGGTAAAGAAATAAAGAGAGCGATGTATCAACACCAATACAAAAGATTCACTAGTTAATTTAAGCCCTTAAACTGCAGGATTATTGTTCAGTTACTTGCTCTTAAAGATGGATGCACCGATATAGGAATTCTGGACCAATATCAGATATTTTTCAAGTACAAACTGCTGATTCAGATACACAAAAGTGTAAGAAAGGAAATTGGGAATAACAGGATTAGCACTGAAGAAATATAACACATTTTTTTCAAGATTAAATGAAAACCCAGAAGTAAAGAATAAATCCGGAAATTTTAGCTGCAGTACAATAAACGTGCCTTAACAAATAGGTTTGAAATGTGGTTCAAACATCTATCCAGTTCAGATTTTAAAGCAATTATCTGTCGATATTGATGTAATTCCAATTCCATCCTTCATCCCAGTTATACAGTGATTATTATAAATGACATGAAGGAAAATCTTCAAAATGAATATTCAAGCTACAGTTACAAAAGTGAGGAACTAAAGCATGACCAGAGTTTCTATTAGCTGGCATCTGCCATCTTTCAGTCTGTATCATGACTAGTTCTGAGGCAGATAAAAAAAATCAATGGCCAAATTGCTGGAAATATGCCAAATAATTTTGGGGAACATGGCAAATAAATGAACGCATATAATAATGAGTAGCCTTATACTGTGTGACCTATAAAATATGCTGCCAAAAACAATAAAAAAATATTGAATATATTTTATGTAATATAAGTTTCAATATTACTGAAACTTATATTACATAAAATCTTTGGCTTTGCTTCCACTGTCATGACAATGAGAGATTTACTGTTTGGTAATGTGACTGTTGCACCAGATCAAAAGCCTATAGAACACGGCACACACTCCTTAGCAACAGCTCTGTGCTTTGGCTCGACTCCACAATCCAATGAATCCGAAACGTGTCATCCCTCAGCCAGTTAAACAAAAAAAACAGCGAAGTACTGCAGTCTCCTAAAGAAATGGAAGATGCAACAGCCAAAAAAACAACAATGCTTTAAACTCACATTTGTCCGCTGTGCCTGCAGAGCACGGATTCTTGCTCCACAGCAGGATGAAAACAGCCCTGAGAGTAGGTGGTAGTAGCCTGGGGGGTTAAACAATTCCATATGAACCTGATGACCACAAAGTCGCAGGTTCAAACCCCCACCACTTTCTACCATTGTGTCCTTGAGACACTTAACCCTCAGTCTCCAGAGGGACTGTCTCTGTAACTAATGACTGTAAGACTGTCCCTGTAACTAATGACTGTAAAACTAATAACTGTAAGACTGTCCCTGTAACTAATGACTGTAAAACTAATAACTGTAAGACTGTCCCTGTAACTAATGACTGTAAA
>JBBPCX010000114.1:26083909-26095191 GCA_037974365.1 Hydrocynus forskahlii | reverse complement strand
AATGTATAATTACTGAAACGTCAGGACAAGTTGACACACCATTTTTGTCCAAATGCCCTTTTTCACTGGTGAATAAAAATTAGTTTAATTTAAGCTAACATCACTACAGCAGGAATTTACATTTAGTCTCCTAGACAGTACAAATTCACTGTGCAGGAAACACAGTGTAACTGAGCGTTCCAGTTTTGTGTATTTGTTAAACTAATAAAAATCCAGACATGAGTTCACCTGAAGAAAGGAAAACAATAAAGAAAGAAATAAAATAACAAAGAATTAAGCCATAAAGAGATAAAACTCGAGCAAGACTCAGTACACATCAACAGGAAGCTGGCTTAACTTCAACCCAACCAAGAACGTCCTTCTTTATAAAGTTGAAGGGCAGCAATGGACGCATGTGGGTTCAAACGTGACTATAAAGGGCTACTTCACTTCACTTTACTTTAAGCAGTGACTGGTGATGGAAGAAAATACGGTGGGGCTTGGAAATATTTTGCAGAACCTGCTTGCACGTTCAGAAATGACATGATTGGCTCCAATATAATGGCAACATTCAATAAAATCTAATTTCATTTTCTTAAAAACTACAGCTCACTCTTTTAAAAACTTTGTTTACTTTTTATCTTTTTACTTTTTACAGCATGTTGGGTCTCCTGTTGTTTTAAAATTGGGTATAACGGCGATAAATCTGGTGCGACACATCTGGGAGGTGGGTCTGTTATTAGGCGAGTTTCTGCGAGTGCTTCTCAGTAAACCTATATAAAGTCCTTTATGAAGTCTCTGACAAAAGGTGTGACTTTTACCGATTAGGTATGTTTTATGCGGCACATGCTAAAGGCTCTTTGGCACACAGGGTCCCGGGGGGCTTCGCTCAGTCAACCCTGATGGTAAATCCAGCCACGATATGCATTTTCCCTGCTGTATTGCTGTCTCTGAAGTGTGAGCGTGTTTGTGTTTGTGTGTGTGTGTGTGTGTGTGTGTGTGTAAGCTGAGGTGCGAGAAATGGAGTTATCACCTGCTCTGAGAACTGTCACCTTGGTGAGTCTCTCCTACCATCACACCATCAGAAGGAAGAAGAACAGCTGCTGTTTTTAATCAGTCTGCTTCACTGGTGCCAATTTTTCACTCTGCAACTCTTATGGTGGGAAAAACAAACCTCTTTCCTATGTCAAAAGTTGACCTTCAGATTCTGTGCGTGATGCAACCAAGATGTGTCTGCGCACACACTGCTGAGCAGTCTGGACCGCTTGGTTTTACACACGAAAAGTCCAATTGAAATAAAAGCAAAATCAAAAAGAGCACTCCCAATGATAATGTACTGTCTGACATGACCAATAACAGTTATGAGACTTAAACCCAACTATGAACACATTTGTGCGTTTAACATCTCAATGACCACTGTGTAAAATGTAAAAAACATTCAGGATCCTTTATATATACTTCATAAAGTTGTGCACTCTTGTCAAAACAGGTACATTTTCTGTTCTTTGTACTCAAAACACATTTTTATTCCATAACTTGATCATTTTAATTATCAGGATATGACTGGATCCTGAAAAATGAGCAAAGGAAAATGCAAAAAAAAAAAAAAAAAAAAAAAATTTAATTGGATGTACTTCCTGAAACACAATTCCATAATTGCTGAAAGTTCGCTTTGAATGTGTATTTTTCACTTTTTTTAAGAGGAAAGCTGATCTGCCACGAGTGGAACTGAAAGCTTAAGAGTTTCTGGTTCCAGCCCTGGTTAAGGCCTAACATAACAGAATCACACTGTTATCTAATTACAAGCCCTATAGGGAGCTGAATCGGATGTGTCAGAAACAGGAAAATATGAAAAATGATGCTGGCGTAGAGCACACCTAAAGCCCTATTCATTCCCTGATGCTGACGCGGGGCTTCAGGACATCTGCGCATATTCTAGAATTTCACTCTCTTCCCTGACTCCCAGCAGCCAGTCAGAAAGATGGCGAATATGCATGAACACATGTGCACTGCCCTGTCAGGAACACTGCAAAATGCAAAATGGAAGCATGGGAATAAACGAAAGGCATTTTTACTGAATAAAATGTGTTTAATGGGCCACCAGAGTTGATTTAAAGTAAACAAAATACTAGAAATAACCCCATAATAACCACAACACCACCACCATATTACAGAATTAGGAGATAGGGGAGACACCACAGCATAGATCTTGTCATACTATATATACAGCTCTGGCAAAAAAAAAAAAGAGACCACTGCAAAAATGTTCAGATTCTCAGGTCTTATCTTTCAAGGCAGCAAGTATTGAACTGAACAGCTTTGCCTTGGTTTTTAAGAACTGCTGACAATATTTCTCATAATTTCCAAATAAAAATATTGTTCTTTAAAGCATAATTTTAAAAGGAAATGACAAAACATGAAAATAAGAGAAATGATGCAGCGTTTACAGAGCTTGAATAATTCAAAGAAAACAAATCTATTGTTCACCCAAAATGGCAGTAATTACCTTTGACAAACTTCTAGTAGTGTTTTACCTTCCAACTGGTCTCACTGAAAGAGGAGAGTGTCGATTACAGCAGTGCTTTTATACTTTTCCTCATTAAATAAGATGTGATCCAGGTGAACACATCCCTAATAATCAGTCCCTAATAAAGCAGAATGAGGTGCTTGTGTAGGAACTTAACAGACACTGGCATGTAATAGCTGTCATATTCATAGAGATGCTTATTTTAAAAGTAAATTGCAGTGGTGTATATATATATAAACATGGGAAGTGTCCCACCCCATGTCTCCTGATAATTTCAGAAACACTGTGCACCACTAACTCCCCCAACCCACCCAACACCACAATCTACACTCTTTCAAAAACCAGTACGCCAGCACCCACCCCACACAGACACATACACATCTTCAGATAATTTCAAAAACATCACACGCCAAAAGGGTGCAGTATTGCAAACCACATGATATAACTCCTCTCATACCGCAGCCCTATAATGAAGTCTAACAGTTCTATGCACTGGCAAAGTTGTTCTATTTATAATTTAACAGTTTGCGGGTTGAGAGAACCCTAGAAACTCTCTCCATGCTCCGTACGCCAGGGTGTCGTAAAAGGGTTTTACACTATTTCACTGTTCTCCATATTCGGTGGTTCCTCCATCATTTATGGTCCCTCTTGAGCCCTAGAAGTACATTTTGTTGCAAGCGCTGGTGAACATAAATGAGAAGAAAAAAGTTGTAGTTGAAGCCGTTAATGCCATCTGATCCTCCTGTTTTATGACAAAGCAGCCGTTCTGCTCACATCAGATGGCAAAGAATCTCTCCATCTGTCAATAAAAATCTCAAAATCCTCTCAGTCCTCCAAAGGAAGCAAATGAAGAAGAAAATGAGGGAATTCCTTAGGGACAAATACAAACTATGTTTCTATGACAGGAACACAAAAAAACACAATATGTCCTGAATGGCTTTAAGAAACACCAAATATAATCTGTTCCAAATAAAGTCCCTCTCTCCCATGAGGGAATGAATGTGGATGCTGCAGTGGAAAACAAATACTTTGCTTAATTCAAGGTATGTGATACCAAACGTGTCTAGCCGTGCTTTGTAAACTGGACAAGACAGCTCGTTTGAAGTCACATGGTGTTACTGCTACAAATGAAGCGCATCCTCAACACACTTAAACTCATTGCAAGGATATTTAGAGGAGTGTTTTCCAATGACGGGTGGCTTTAGTTACAGAAAAATCCTGAATGTCACTCTGCCTTAAGCTTCTTTAACTTCAGCTACAGCACTGACTAATAAGTCTTTAAGGGCCAAGATGCTGCTATTAGTTCTGGTGTGTGTGCTTGTGTGTGTGTGTGTGTGTGTGTGTGTGTAAGAGCAGCAACAGCTTATTAGCAACTTTATTTAAGCGACCATATCAGAATCAGAAACAGAAAACGTTCTTTATCCTGCAGTAAATTACGATTGCAAAGTCACACAAAGACACACAGACAACAATACTATGCAATATAAAGTCTAAAATAAAAGTGAAATAAAAACTCTGCAGAAATACTATACTATACTGACAAGAGTATTGGGACACACCTGTTTTTCGGCCCCTTACTTCCAGTGAAGGACGATCTTAATACTTCAGCAGACCAAGACATTTTGGACAACGCCATGCTTCCAACTCTGTGGACACAGTTTTAGGGAAGAACCTTTTCTATTCCAGCATGACTGTCTCCCAGTGCTCAAAGCGAGCTGCATAGACACATGGCTGGATGAACTTGTGAGGAAGAACTTGACTGGCCACACAGAGTCCTGACCTAAACCCCAGCACCTTTAGGATGAACTGAAACGGAGATTGTGATCCAGACCTTCTCGTCCAACATCAATGCCTGACCTTATAAGTGCTCTACAGAATGAATGGACACAAATTCCCACAGAAACTCCAAAGTCTTATGGAAAGCCTTCCAAGAAGGGTGGAAGCTGTTATAGCTGCAATGGGGGACCAACTCCATATTAAAGTCTATGGAGTTGAATGCAATGTTATTAAAGCCTCTGTTCGAGTAAGGGTCAGGCGTTCTAATACTTTTGTCCATATACTCACAGAAACTCAAGTTGCAAATATTCAGAAGAGATTTCTGCAGGAGTGATGTGCAGCCCTTGGCCAGCAATAATACATCCCAAACCTTCAGAACTCTTTCTCTCGTCAAAGGTTTAACCCAAATACCAACGTTCTAGTATAATTTGGTATATTTGTATCTTTTTTAGTAATTTGTAAAATATGTGTCCAAAATTTGACATGATGTTGTTCCTGCAAGCAAAAAAGCATAAACTTGTTCATCTCTGAATGTCAACAAAACTATCCAGTCAAAAGTGGCTTTAAGGCCAAGTGTTACAACTCAGCCCATTTTTGATGGGGTTAACTGCAACAGACGGGGTCACTAAAAATCAGGTAAATCGATGTAATTCTCTGATGCTGTTTTATGATTAGTGAGTTGTCAAATGCAGAAGAGGAAATATCAGCATCATAAAACTGAACACAAAAATGATTTACATGATATCTTTAATAGAATCTGTGCATAAAACATGTTTTGAATTCATATGAAGAGATAAGGACCTCTCTGTATTTTACTTGTATTCAACAGTGCTGGATTACAGCCACCATGTAGTCTTCTATACCAATACAGCACAGACTGAACTATCTACCTCACTGTACCTCACTTGCCTCTATTTATTTTTAAGTTTGTAATATTTATTTTGATGGAATATCCTTTTTTGTATAAGCTTAAGTTTAACTTCAGCGATTTGAAAACTTTACTGTGTAGTCTAACATGTCAATTCAGGGGCTCATTTTACTACATGTTGTACTTGTATAACTCTATGTTGGACAATCAAGAATCTTGAATCTCGGCTAATCAAATAACAGGTGTGATTTGTGACTCACAGTCTGAATGGAAGAAGTTAAATCACTCTTTAGGGTGAACCCTGATAATTATCTCTCCGTTTGCTGTCATAATCACTGATGATGTTGATGTGGGAACACAAAAGCGTGACTAAAAGCAACTAAAAGCACATTTTACTGGAACCTGTTTAACTACATACAATATTTGCTCCACGTCAGTTTGTGCCCCGTGTCTCCCATAACCTGTAGCTGTGCAAGACGTCTGACAGACTTTGTTTTAAACAACAGCACTCCAGCTCTTTCCGTTCTGGGTCACAACCTTGACACATCGACTGTTTTGAGAAGCAACACTCGCAGGCCGTGTTGTGGACACATTTCTGGAGACGGCTAAAAACAAAGCTTAAGCCCCTTCTTCTCAGGGACAGCTTGAATAAGCACTTTTCAAAAACAACTAACGCTTCCAGGATCGCTGTGAGGATAAAAATCTTCTGCGGTTCATTTTTTCCCCTCTGTTTTGAGAGGCCACATTAACAGTGGCTGGTGGGCTGACTGGAAAACAGCACTTCATGGACATGAGGAGGTAGTAAGGGCATGACTCAGTTCCCTCATAATGAGAAGTCATGTTGTTCTTCTAACAACCCACAATCGAAAACAGTAGGGCGAGAAGGATGCTATAATAAACATGTGACACATCCATTTAGGTCCATTTGACCCACTTTAAATTAATAGTCTATTTGGTTGGTAGCCATTTGCACTGAAATAGATGCCAATAAATGGATTATTAAAAAAGGCTTTTACTTTCCATTCCTGCGAGTGTGCCAATATAAGGAGGGCCATATCTATTCTATTGGCCTGGTTTTTGGAAAAGGTCGAATTGAAAGAGCTTTATTATTTCCTCTCTTTCAAACGGTGATGATATCTGCGACGTCTTGGATGACTCAGGAGTCTCCCAGAAGAGCATGTGTTGCCATTTCACATGCATTCAGACTCCTGATGTGCCCATTTTCACCTCTGACCTATTAAAAGCGTGGAGCTTGGCCATTTTCGAAATGGACATATTAGGAAACCTCTAAGGCATTTGTGTGAGGAAATGCCAGCTCTAGTCTCCAAAGGACACTCAGGGTTGCACTGAGTTACTCAACAAATACCCTGCAATGAAAAGATGATTGACAGAAGGGCGGCAACATAAATGATCTAATTCAACAGCAGAATATGCACAGAGGACATTTTAATGAGGATCTTACTTGTTTCAGACTCAGCAAGACAAATGTGTGAAGCTAAAACATTATTACAGCAAATTAAGGACACTTTCGAAATACTTCATGAAACACTTTGGCAGCTGCCAAACACTGCCAGCTGCACTACTATGCTGAGTGAAGTATTGCTTTAACCATTAAGTTGCAGAATTACTACTTTCACCACAATAAGCAGGAAGACAGTGACGTTCTCTGATTGCAGGGTGTTTGCTACAAATGTGAATAACGCGCGGCATGCAATTTCTTACATAAACTACGGCAGGCTGGGACTTTACATTCTGCTGACAGCAGGGACTCGGCCCTCAATTAAAATCTTGTGTTTTATATTTCCTGAATTTCTCCAACCTTCTGGAATGAGAGATCCAGACTCCAGTCACATGACTGAAGGCTCATGAGAAAAAAAAAATCTGATTATATGAGTACCACCCACATCCTACATTTCTCTTGCATTATATTTATTTCCTGCTCGTCCACTGAGGACATTTATGCGGCTTCATGTAATGTAATTCATGTAATTCACTTACGCATGACCATTTTTAACCTCTCTTTACTCTCCCCTTAGAAAGGCTGTTTTTGGGTCTGTACCTTTTTGAGACTGATATATGAACAGGATCTCTGTTCTGACTGACTGCTCTACACTGAGCCTCATTTAAAAAGCAGTTCAGGCTGAAGCACTCCATATAACTTCATCACAAATGGGCGGGGCTAAATGGCTTTCAGGAGAACAGATGGATACATATATGTAAATGTGCTGGTTTTTGTGACATCACAAATTCAAAGCAGGCTTTTGTGGAGTTGTGGATGTTTACAGAATTAAGCAGCAAATCATAAAAGCCTACAGAATCACATGCCTTTTGAGACGTATGACTTTGAGGTTGGTAGACTCAGTGACATGTAAAGTACATATTAAGATGCAGCTTTGTTTACTAGGTCTCCTTTAAAAGGAAGGGGCAAATCAAATGGTTCCCTTGTATGTAGTCTGGATAGTGAGTACGCTTAATGGCACAACAGTGAATTTGGTTGAGGTGGTCAGTTAAAATAGCTTTTAGTAGTTTGCGAAATACACTCACTACAAAAACTTTCAGACTGAAGGTTTTCTATAATGAAAGCCTTGTTATTTGAAACCTTGCAGAACTTTGGGTTTACTTTCCAATGCAATGGAAATACAACTGATACAATGGAGCAACTAATCAGCTCCAAAGACTTAAAACTAGACTCACATGACACCTCTGGTGCCCTCTCTAGCTGATGAAATGCCTGTCCCAAACTCGGAACTGTCACACCTGGGAAAGCTGTTAGTCCAGAATTGGGCCTAATTATTATTACCAATTTCTGCAAGAAAAAGGATATAATTTCTGCTTCCCCGCTGCAGGGGTCCACAGTTCACTCAGCATCATTCTTAGCAGGACACAGTGCATTTTCCATTCCTAGCTTTCTGAAGCCAACACCCTTATGATATGGTCCTGACCCTACACTAGCAATTACACACCGCCACAGACAAAGAAACCACCCAAAGTGCCATTTCACATTGTGCAGTACACCCATGATCCGTATGAATCAGGGAGGGCAAAAGGTCAGCCTTGTTGTTGCCGATATCAACGGCCTGGTGTTTTCACAGCGATCCTGCCCACTTTTACAGAGCCATAAAGTACATCTGGTAGCTGGAGATGACGCCCACCTGAGGTTCAATAAATAACCACAAGTTTTCACCCTTTAACTCAAGGTTATGAACTAATTCACGCCGCCTCTTCATGAGCACAAAGAAAGCGCGCTAACGAAATAAGTGTGGATTTACTGGAGCGGTAGGAGCACTTAGCTTTAATGAAGTGTGAGAACGAGAAACTTGAACTCTCGTGTTTGGCTAAACGCTCATTTAGACTAATACTCTGCTTGGGCGTAGCAAAGAACTGTGGTATTCTGCAGGCAGTTATTTCTGACCTGGCTTCCTCACATTCACCACCGTCTGTCTCCCAGCCTACACGTCGTACTGGAGCCCTTCATGGTAATGGCATAATGACAAGGTATGAAAAAATACCACAGAAATGGCGGGCAGGGTTAGTGCCTCATGGCTTCGGTGCCTCGCCTGGCCATGGAACGGCTCCTGCAAACAATAACAGGCTATTTTCTAGACCAAAATTCACGTAGGGGACGTCTCACACCACAAACAGGAGAGCGTACAGAGAGCACGATCACATTTGAGGAATTTGCGGGCGAAATTGCCACAAACGTTCCATCCACACAGCAGAGAATGGCACAGATGAGGTACTGCTGTGCAAACATTAATACTGCGGTTTTCCTGTCACATGCATCCTGCATATGCATGTCTTTGAGAGGAGGAGGGGAAGGGAGGGGTGGCTAACTGCTCTTTCATGCTGCACTTAAGCTGCCTCGATAATGAGAGCGACTTTTAACGGTCAGCGTTGGGAAGGGTTAATTAGATGGACTGCTGAGTTTGTGCAGGAGGTCCACACACACACGCGCACACATATTTCATGTAGCTTTCTCCTGGCTGGGCTCACTTTTGTCTTCCAGGTAGCTTCTAGCTAGTTTCTGCAGCAGGCGAAGTTTAAAAGACAAGCACTCTCACAGAACAGCCACCGAAGGGCCCATATAATGGAAAATAGCATTTTTGCAGCTTTTTAAAATGAGTTTTATGTAGCAAACACTGAAATGACCCAGTTTGTACACTCGAGCTCATGTATGGAAACTGCTCATTTTCAAATTAAGTTAAAAAAAAAAGCCTATTCAGCTTTTAGCAGTACAGCAACTCACTGATGTTGAAGTTATAAGGACTGTTTCAGCCAGGACTGCTTTTTGAATGAGGCACAATGCCTGAGCCGCCAATCAGGAAAGAGATTGTGTACACACACACACACACACACACACACACATATGTGTGTGTGTGTATATATATATATATATATATATATATATATATATATTGCAGTCTGAAGTGTACGTAACACAACAATGAAGAATTAAGAGGACATGCTGGAATGTTTCTGGTACATAAACACTAAACCCGCACAGATGTCACGAGTTGGCGACCTCAGAGTGCAAAAGAAGAACCAAAGAAAACTGAAGGGCATTGGTCCTTCAATGTATCCTCAGACTGCTGGTCCAGCTGTTGTTTACATTTACGGCATTTGTTCACAAAAAAAACACTTGTAGTGAAGGTGAGACCAAATTTGTATGTGGTCTCGTCAATCTGGAGGGTACGTGTGTATAAATCAGCTTTGTGTGTGTGTGTGTGTGTATGTATCAATTTTCAGGGTACATATATGTGTCTGTATGTGTATGTGTTAAAGGATCTGGCTATTGATCATTACAGTGTGTGCGTGCGTGTGTGTGTGTGTGTGTGTGTGTGTGAATGCGAATGTGTATACCTGCTGTCACTTACCCAGCAGGAGCAGTTTCACCTCCCTGGCCGCCTTCTCGCCATCTTCTCGGAGGTTCTTGTCGATCATCTTCGACCTCTCCGCGGCAGCCTTGTCCTCGGCACTCACCGTGCAGCCCATGCTGGCCGAGGAGCCTCTTTATTCTCAACAAAAAACACCAAAAACACCTACAAATACCAGTACAAGCGGCAGAGAGATCTGCTGTGAGGAGGGTCTGCTGGAGCTTCTTCTGTCCGAGCGGTGGAGGAGCGGAGGAGCTGAAACAGCACCTTTTTCACTGAATCTCAGGAAAGTTTCACTCTGGAGAAAGCCAGCGAGGCCTGCGGGGTTCCATCAGCCGCCTGGGTTTTTAAAAAGCCCCCCAACAGAGACCCCTTCCCCACAGAGCGAGCTGAAAGTTGGCGCACGATTGATCGATTGATGATCAGGAGCCCCTGACAGCTGCGGCCAGATGTTGGAGGGCGTGTTTAACGTCTCTGTCTCCTCTCACACACGCACACACGCACCGAGGCTCAGACGCACCTGGGAATCGACTGGAGGCGCGGAAAAGCGAACGGAGCGCAAAGGTCGGTGGAACCGCTGGAGCGGACTGGAGCCTCCCGGCCGCCCCACACTGCTCGCCCGCTGTCTCGGTCTCTCTCTTCTTGTCTCGTTAAACGCACGGCATCGTGCTCCATACGTGCTCCGACACCCTGAGTCCTCCGAGCCGCAGCTCCGCACCGCCACGCCCGCAGTGCTGCACAACTTCTGCAGAATAAACAGACACTCCGGAGCGCCTGGACCCTCCTACCGCCCACCCACAACCCTGCTGGCGGACCCGGGGAACTGCAGGCAAACACCTTCATGTTTCAGTTACTGTCTAAGCAGTGGAGTCTCAGTCCTGCACGTCTCAGAGCTCCAAATGATGCAGCTTAAAAACAAAGGAATACACTATATGGACAAAAGTAATGGAGTCTGTTTTTAAGGTTTGGGGACTAGGCCCCTTACTTCCAGTGAAGTTCAATCTTAATGCTTAGGCAGACCAAGACATTCTAGACAACGCCATGCTTCCATACTGTTGACACAGCTTGGGGAAGAACCTTTTCCATACTGACATGGCTGGATGAGTTCAGTGTGGAAGAATTTGACTGGCCACACAGAGCCCTGACCTCAACCCCTTTCAACACCTTTGGGATGAACTGGACTGGAGATTGTGAGCCAGGCCTTCTAAACCCCCCCCCCCCACCCCCCCACCCCCTTCCTCTAAAAAATGAATGAGTA
>JBBPCX010000114.1:26049809-26078397 GCA_037974365.1 Hydrocynus forskahlii | reverse complement strand
AGATAGATAGATAGATAGATAGATAGATAGATAGATAGATAGATAGATTGATTGATTGATTGATTGATTGATGGATTGATTTGTAGGCCAGTCAACCACTGACTATGATTAAATTAATCTCAGACATGATTGTGTTGGCTCTCTGACAAAGACAGGACATCAGGGTTTGTTGACTGTTCGGGTTTAGACACAGGATTTATGGCCTATTAAAAGATTAGCCATAGAAGATATTGATTTAGAAATGGAAATACATTTGTTGCAGTCAAATCTAATTGATGAACTAAGCGGTAAAGTTCTTTTTTAAGCCCTGTCGGTTGCTAAGAAGAGAGAAAATGAGCTGTGCAGTATTAGAAAAGACCAGAGGTGCACATAAGCAGTTTCCTTGCAGAACCAGGTATGTTGGATGCTGCTGTTTTCATAGAGTTTAGGCTGCTGTAGGGCTGCAGACTCAAGCATGATATTGCATGTCCTTTATAACTGCACAAATCTAGATGTTTGTACAATAATTTATTTATTGCTGACCACCTCAATATTTGCATTTTTGACTCTAAAAATGACTCTAAACACAGTATCTGTCATAATGCTGCATTCATTCAAACTGATATCGTAAATATTTTCTCTTTCTCTCCTGCTCGCTTTGCACTCTGTGTATTCTGGTCCTGTCTTGTGTTGTTTCTGTTTTTGTTTTTTTGTGTTGCTCTACAGTCCTGGGGCCAGTTTCACTAAAGTAGTTTAGACTGGTCTATGGGGTAAGATAGGTCCTAAGTTTGTTTATAGACCAGTCTAATGCATGTAAGACAGTTTCACAAAAGTTAAGACCAACTCATTTTAGATGTAAAAAGTTACCCCACCCTCAGGCTAACATAGGTCTAAAGTGCTATGCCACCATGCTAACAGCAGAGGAACAGATGCTCATGATTTGCGGTTTGCTGATGAATTTATGGAGAGAGCTGTAAGACGGGAGGGTTTTCAGGGATCGTGCTAACCCACAAGGAACAAAATACTTTATACTGTAGTGACCCGCCAGTTAAACAGACACTGGACTGACTGAGTTTAGACAATTTCTTTTATTAATGTTCCTTGTAACAATCGAGTTGCTGTTTTGGCCACAACTCACGCCGCTAAAAACCTGAATCGCAACTTCTCTGTCTCCTGCTCTCTCACTCACTCTCCAACCACACGCACACACACACACACACACTCTCACACATGCCCCTCCCACACTCCATCTAACCCCAATCTCAGCACAAATAACACAAGTGCAAAAGAACAGAACAACAAACAATTAAAATTTTTAACAAAGAACTTAAATAAAGCCCAATAACTAAGGTCACCACAATACTTTAAATCTTTTTTGAACCGCGACAACATCCCTGATGACGTACTTTCAGCCTAATGAGATAACACTATTTCACATCCAGGCTTGCTGATGTACAGTACTGTTCAAAAGTCCTGAGCCACACCTCTTCTCTTCACATTTTGCTTTGAATCACCTTTTTGGTGCAAAAATACTATTTGCCTGTCAAACTACTCAATATCTCTGGGCATTTTGAGTAAATTAAATGAAAAAAAAATGGGAACAAATTCTCGTGGGTAAGATACTTACCTCTGGACCAAGAGGTCATGGGTTCAAATCCTACCTTCAGCAGACCACCACTGGGCTCCTGAGCAAGACCCTTAACCCCAAGATACTCCAGGGTGACTGCCCCCTGTAGTTAGAGAATGAAAGTCGCTTTGGATAAAAGCGTCTGCTAAATGCCGTAAATGTAAATGTTGGATTAGTTCTGGATCACAAATGCCACTCTAGCTCATCCCAGAGGTACTGGAAGGAGCCCTATCACTCCAGAGAATGCAGTTCCACTATGCTACAGATTAATGTTTGGGGCTTTATACACCCTAGCTGCCCTTGGCTTTGGGTTTGGCAACTTTAGGCTCATGTGTAGCTCTTGCAGAGCATCCCTTTCTGCTTTTCTGTGGAGATTATATTCTTTGTGTGTGCACAACTGAACACCTGTGTCAGCAATGGGTGCACATTAAAGTAGCTGAACACATTCGTTTGCACATATAAAGCACACAAGCACACAATTACATTCCAGTATTCTGTTTGCTTTCCATTTGACTGCTGATGCAACATTTGCACAAGTTTTGGACGCCAAAAATGACTCTAAATTGCACATTTTTATTCTAGTTCAGAGTTTATATTTATAGTTTATTTATCAATGTGTATTCTGTGTCTTTCTGTACTCTGTTAAATCTGGAGCCATGCCATCTTTGACTTTGATTAGGAGGGTTGTCTGGACACATTTGGCTATATTGTGTATATATAGGTCTGGGACAAGTGTGTGCTAGGGTGCAAGCCACGTGCATGTGTGTGACGGGGGGTTATCCCATTATATGTCTTCTTCCCTGCAGCTGTCCTCATTCTATTTGTGCCAAGGAATGCTGCCTGACTTTACCAGCCAGGCAGCTATTGGTTATCCACACGTAAACTAACTTGCATATAAGTACATACAGCTATTATGTCTCAGATGCATTGAGCTCTGACAGTTTGTTAGTTATGCAAGTCTTTAGCCTTTAAATGCTCAAGTACCTACTATTTCCTACACACATGTTGGTATTACTATATTTGTGAGGATATTCTATTGACTTGCGTAATACTGTATCTCAGTAATACTACACTGACACCTGAATACAACCCTAACTGTAACTTCGGTAAACAAACGGCAGTCTTTCTGCTACATTAGTTTTTCCTGAAAAAGTAGATTTTTGGTGAAAACAGTATGTTTCCTTGTGAGGACCAGCAGTCGTCTACAGATTTCCTAGTATTTCCTATTATTATGAGGACATTTAGTTCTCACAGAAAGATAAATACACACAAACTCCACTGCTGTAATTGGTTGCCATGCCAGCTCATTAGATTCCAGTTAGCTTGCGAGCTGAGCTCCAGCTCCTCGCTCTCGTCCCTCCAGCACTCCTGAGAGCTTGAGCAATTACTTTTCCACTGCGGAGAATAACAACAACTGGACAGAACACTGCTAGTATGCGAGTGTAACAGTCACAGTAAGTGGTACATTCTCCTCCAGCTCAGTGCTCTGCTCGCTGCAATAATTGTTTTAATTGAACAGTTCTGAGTTCGCACTGGTCCAACAAACGACCCGTCACTGCCTACATGACCCCAGCCATGTTTACTCAGGAAGTTCTCTAACTCTAAGGGCAATAATGGAGCATTACAAGTAATTTAAAATGTCACGATACTTTAGGCTGCCACCAAAAGGTAATCATTAGTGATTCTATATAAGGTCTTTCTATATTTTTTACCTATTACATGTGTTCCATTGAAACATTTCCAAAATGTATCCATAGTTCAGCGCTTGAGATGTAAACAAAGTCTTTCAGAATGTTTTGATATTAAATGGTTGTAGAGAAACTGACTGCCTGATGTCTCTAAAGTAGTGGCGAATAGGGGTCCTGATGTCTAAAGGTGTAGCATTTTTAATTACTATCCAAAACCTTTAGAACCTTTCATGTGTATGTTAATGATGGTAAAATAATAAATCTGAGAAATAGTTCTTTGGGGACTCAAATTTGCAACTATTGCAAATCAGTGTCTTAGGAACCGTGCATTAATCAGCTCATAATGTTAAAACTTTCGGTGAGGGAGCTTTTAGACATTGTTTATTTATTAACATTTTTGAAAACTGTTGAGTGAAAGGTAGTGCTTAATGAACTCCACAGTGGTTAATTAAACTCTTGGCTGTTTCAACTGTGCATTCCTGCTTGTACTGATAACCAATAATATAACACCATACTCAGAGTTGAGAATGAGTCTGTTATATGTTGTCGTACAAATGTTCTTACAAAAGTAGCAGATGAGCAAGTAGACCAGGTTTGAAGTCATAATTAATTGAGTATTGGGGACAAAATGGAAAATTATTTTTAAAAATGCAGTTTGTTTTTGAAATCGATTACAGAGTTAAACTTCAGAACCACTGAATAGGTTTAAACTTTGCCAGCATTTATAATAATTCTGCACAGTACAGGAAGCAGTTTTCAGGTGAACACTGAGCAACAGGCGGATATTCACTCAAAGCTCAGCCCGTTTCGTGACGTGTTTTGTGAAAATAAGAGAACACGCTTTTTTTCTGTTAATTTTGGAGCACAATTTCTATTCATTTGCTGAGTTTCAAATTTCACATTTTGATTTCCAGTGGGTGGAACCCATTTCATGAGTGAAAACGTCACTCTAGGCCTTCTAAGAGCTCTTGATAATTTACTGACTGTGAATACAAGCGGCGGCCTAATCAGAGGGTTTTTTCCAGATGTTGACAAAAAATGTTAATGCAAAATGACTCAGGCTCAGGGCTAAAATGGCACTCAAATTCAACAGGGGTGCTGGCAGAAGTTAGAATTATAGCAATGGTGTTTTGACATTTATGTTCTAAACTGAAGCTCCAATTGCCACGGTTCACCAGTTGTTGACAGTATGCTATTTTGAGCACAGTCAATATCTACAGAGTGATGATAAGCAGGATGGCCATTACTGAAATACTTTTTATGTGTTTCATGTTTCCAGTGAACAGAACCAGCCAGCTCTGTTTAAAGTGCCTCAGTCAAATAACCTCAGACATGTGAATATTTCAAGAAAACATGAAATGAGACTAGATGAAAGCCTTCCACAACTTGACTCAAGGACAGAAAAGCTGGATATAAGATACCACTGCTGCTCCTTTTCCTTCTGATGCTGAAGGACTTTTCAAACATTGCCATAAATGTTCTATAGGTCAGATCCAACCAAAGGACTTGACCAACAGCTAATCCCATCATTCAGACCCCCACTGTGCATTATATATCTGAACTTTCATGCATTCGAAATGAAAAGTCAGGTGGCTGTGTAGGCCATACTCTTACCTGAGGTGATGAAATCTGAAGGGAAATAATGAGTAATGTCCATTTAAGATGGTTAAAACATAAACTGATTGGCTATAACCAATAAAAAGCAAAACCTGAGTCAATTCTGACAGCACAGGTCATTCTTCCTCATTGTTAGGTACCATCTCAGATCAAAAGGAGATTGAAAGCATATGGCAGCAATTCCGCCAAAGAGCACATCCATGGACATCCACAAGATTACAGGTGGAGCAGAGAGAAAGATCATAATATTTGAAAAAATAGGGCTATAGAGCCCTATTTATGAATCAGGATTTTGATTCTTACAGGGTCAAACATTAACAAGATCCCCGTCAAAGTCATGTTACTAGAGTCCTCAGCTATCACTTTATAATTGTAGCATTCTTCCTGTCTTTTCACCCATTTCTTTCTTTCTTGTTATGTTTGCCCTGTCTTTTCCTTAGCCTTTGTATGTTCTCCTGTCTTTCCCGTTTTTCTGTCTGTTATTATTTACATTTACGTCTATGTGTCTTCACTGTAAAAACTCCTGATCTAACCAAGACTTGCAATCTTATTTCTAGACTAAAAGTCTTCTTGATCTTGTTTTGAGAATAATATACTACATAAGAGCAGATTTCTTGCTCTTATATAGTGTTTTAAGATTGTTTTAAGATATTGTTTCCTATTTCTAAAAACAAGTGACTAGAAGCAAGTGAAATTATCTGCCAGTGCAGTGAGACATTTAAACTAGAAACAAGTGAAATTAAGATATTTACACTTGGTAAGATTCCTTGAAATAGGAAAAAATATCTTAAAATAATCTTAATATACTATGTGAGAGCAAAAAAAATCTGCTCTTATATAGTATATTATTCTCAAAACAAGATCAAGAAGACTTTTAGGCTAGAAATAAGATTGCAAGTCTTGGTTAGATCAGGAGTTTTTGCAGTGTTGTTCCTGTCTCCTCCCCAGTAGAGGTGTTTCTCATTTGTTTAGATAGAATATAAAACTAGTTGTCTATATAGTTAGTAAATATAGTTAGTCAGTGGTTTCGGTCTAGTTCTGTTGGTTATGTTCTTTACTCTGCCTTTCTATGTTGTTGCGCCCTTGTGTCCATGTTTATGTGTTTTATGCTCCAGTCTCTTTTGCTTTGCTTTGTTTTGTTTAGTCAGTTCAGTGTTCTATTAGCTGCTCCTTCAGTCTTCTGATTCTCGCTCTTTTGTTAATGCGTTACTGTTTGCGATTATATCCTACTCTATGCTCTACGTCTCCCTGTTACAATTATGCAATAATGCCTTTAAAGGGACATTTTGGCCGAAATCTAATTTACATTATTTGTTGCTGTTGTTTACAGCATGCCAGTTTTTGGCTATTTAGCTCATTTAAGTCTGGGAAAGCACAGAACACATTGTGAAAAAGTATCAGCAAATGACTTCATCACTGCTCGACATCGACCTAGTGCACTAGAATGACTGTCTGATGTCCCTCGACCAATGTTCAGGCACATTGTGCAAGCAGCGAGGATCTAGTAGTGCAAATCCTGCTGTCCACCTGGATTGTGAAAAGAATTTTGCAACAGCATTTCATTCGTTTATCCAAAACTTTTCCAATGATTGTCTGTAGAGCTAAAAGGGCAGAGTGGAATATTCACCGAGAAGCTGTGAATACATCGTGTCTAATGTGCTTTTTATTCTAGTACTTTCCATTTCCAGCTGAGTTTGACTCAAAGATTTGGCACCAAATGCAGAGATCAATATACTGACAAGAATCAATTTTCCCTGTACTGCTTGACTTGTGAATCAGATGTGAATCAGAAAAAGGGAATACTGGAAACATCATCATCATCATCACTGTCGTAATTTGACAAGGACCTTTGAGTGCAGGCCAAACTTCTGCCGAACTGCTGCATTCGTGCTGCCCGTCCAGCTATTTCCAACTGTGTCCCCATGGAATCTTCTAATTGCTGCCTGACAAATCACAATGTTCAGCTTTTATTGAAGCAACATAGGGGCAAAGGTTGCATATTCACAGTTTTTTTTAAATCATGCTGAATCTCATTGCTGCTGGCCCATACCATCTAGGACTATGAACATGTTTCATTGATATTATTTGGACCTACAATGTATCTTTTGGCTGTGGTCAGTTAATCTTTACCATGCTGCCATCAAAACAATTCATCCAAATCTTTCCTACGAACACTGACAAGCAATGTTACACAACAGTATAAAAGGAATCCATCTCAGATCCTTGTGAGATTCAAAAAAGTCCCGTAATTAAGGTCAGTGTCTTGGACACTTGATCAAAGAGACATCTATTAAGGTCAAAGACAACTGAAGTTCAGATCCTGCGGTAAGCTAAGAAGCTTGGAAAGAGAAGCACATCTACATGACTCTCCTTCTCTGCTGGTCCTTGAAAGTTGGGTACTAAAATGTTGGCATAGATGCAACTGCTAGCCTGAATTGTTGATTGTGTGAATTTAAGTGTTGATACGACCTCATATGCCGAACTTGGAGTTGAGAACACTTTACAGACTCTCAGAGAAGGAATTCACAACTGGTTTTCCAAGTGGCGTGTGGTCCTCGTGCAAGGTGGCACGTTAGTAACCTCATCAAGATGTGGACATAGAACATTGACAAACATAACGTAATCATGTGTCAAATGTAACATCACAGAAACTCCTGTGTGGAACAGTACTACGGTGACCTCCAGATGATCCACATCAACCCAACTTACACCACACAGGGATGAGAACCACTGTACTAGTAAAGTCACATGCACAACACTAATAGTGAAAAACTGGGATTCCCATCAGCCATAGACTAAGAAACCCTCAATATTTCCCCAGTTCTTTAGCGAGGGCTTCTTAATAACTGTATGCCCCGTATGAACCTGGGAAGTCAAAGGTTTAATGCACTAAGCTCAAATCAATATGTTTGCCACGCACACATAGGAAAAAGGCAATGGCTTAGATTTACAGTCTACTCCACTGCCTTTGGCTGGAGTTATAGTAATGACCTTAAGCCACCTCGTGTCATTCCAATTAAAGGCATGTATGCCGGCAGTTCTCAGACTTTTTTAGTCTAAGGCCCCCCCAGACAGATCCTTGTCCTCTTTGCTTGCTTTCTGGCCAGCAGTCCCTGAGCTTCTCATGCCAGAAACCTTGTGCTCTTTTATGGCATTATGAATTGCACCCTTTACAATTATAATCTGCACCCTGTAAACTTAAACAGAACTAACTCTGCTTTCTGTTTGTCTCCCATAACTTTCGTTGAACTATCTTCTCTGAGGGGAACCACCGCCCATTTGTCTAGTCTGGCAGATCACCATCAGGGCTCCAGGTCAGCACCTCACCTGCATGGGCCCCTCGCCCAATGTCCTGGACTGGTTCGGCTGCTTTAGACTCCCACGTCCTCCCCCAGTCAAGGGAAACTGCTGTTCAAAGGCTCTGGCAGCGATTGTCTTTTGTTGTGGACAAGACACTCTCAAACTACTTCTCTCAAAGACTTCAGCAAAAACTACTTCCACTGACTCTAACTGTTCATACTCTGTTAGCCACAAACTGTGAACTGTTCAGCACTGATTCAGTCTGTACACAAATAATTCTTATTGTTATTTGTCTCCATAAAGACTCCAGCTCCCCTTTTTGAGACTTGGTTCCTTCTGAGGTGTCTTTAGGCAGTTTTTTCTCGCCTCTGTCGCCCTTGGCTTGCTGACTAGAGGCATAGACCTGGATTATGTAACGCTGCTTTGCGACAACATCAGTTGTAAAAAGTGCTATTTAAATAAAATTGAACGAAACTGAATTAAATCGATTGTGATTGGTAGGTGAGTACATCATATTATAAAAAACAGGTACCACTTTTTTTAGATATACGTTTTTCAACAACACTCCTAGCGTTCGAAATGGTGCCCAGTTTGGGAACAACTGATGTGTGCTATAGTTTTGAATGTTTGTAGACACCTGCTCACCAAGCTTTTCTTCTGAAACCAGGGGTATTAGGAAGGGAGTTTTTCCACTCTCTAGTTTTGCAATAGATATTGAAACATTGCTGTGAGGATTTGAATGCAGCCCAAACAGAATTTGTGATTAGTTCTGCATCACAAACGCCACTCCAGAGGTCTTGGAAGGAGCTCCATCTCTCCAGAGATTGCAGTTCTACTGCTCCCCAGCCCAGAGTTGAGGGGCTTCATATCCCTCTAGCCCCTCTGTTTTACATACTTTTGAACATAGAGTGTTTCTTGATGGATCATCTACTGACAGGAATACTGATACAAAATGACATCATGCTTTTCATCGCTTTTGACACAATGGCAGATGATTATTGATCCTACCAGAAGCATCGGTCAACCACTGAGGATTCAACTTTGCATTCTTTCACTTTTCAGATGGCCATATTGACGCAAAGCATTATGTTTTTTCAAAATGTGTCCTTCTGAAACTTGCAGCACAGATATTCTATTTGCTTCTGTTTGTAATGTTTATAATGGTTGTTTAGGTGGAATATCCTTTTTTCTGTATTTTTTATTACCTAAGTTTAGCCTTTTCAAATATCATTTCACTACATGTTGTACTTGTTTAACTATGTATGTGACAAGTAAAGAATCTTAACTCGTAGACTTTTGAATCTTGAAATCTGGTTTAGTGACAGAGTGGCTGAATTAATCAGTATTACTGAACTTTCTTATGCAATCTTGTATTGCTTTTCAATTCAAACAAAGATGAGCCATTCACCAAGAGCATCCACAATCCTGACCAGGAATAATTTCAAGAGAAAATGAATAAGGTCAGTGATCAGTGGACAATACACGTGTACTGATATTGTCACCCCCTGGCTGCCCAAAAAGACGAATAGTGGATACGTTATCGATTCTGAAGTTAATTTCATATTTCGGCCATTTGTCAGTGGGTGTTTTAAAAATGTTTCTAGTATGTAAGAGTACAAAAACAACATTTTATTTGATTTATTACATTCATACCTTTATGCAGAAGGCCTCAGAGGCTTGAATCATGCCTTCAATCATCTACTATTCCTTCCAAAGTTCACTGCATGTTCTTGTTTTTCTTAAAATAATAAATAAAAAATAAACGTAAATAAAACCTTGATTTCAGTATTCAAACACAATAAATACAGAAGTTTTCCTACTAAATCTGATTCTCAAAGGGTTGAAGGGCGGACGGTAGATAAAACCAGGTCAGTGAGGAGAGAACTCACTTTCTGGAGAACAAGGTGGTCTTACTCAGAAGAAAAGGTGGGTCAAGGTGAACAGGACCCACTATCAGGAGAACACGGTGTGCATGTTATCGACAAAAACATAATAAAAACATAAACTGGGCCATATTGTGAGGGGCACTGGACATTATTCAGAATAAGAAGTGTGGTTTATGAGGGTAATACAAGCCGTCCACTGTTTTGATTTTCCCCCTTTAAGAGGGGCTTTGAAGGGTCTTGCTGATTTAGTGCTGATTGTCAGTTACAACAGAGTGTGAATCTCAACTGAGCACAGGACAAGCCATAGCAGGCTGTGTGCTGCAAGACCCAGGTGGAAGAATCAGAAAAAGAGAGTTCTTTTCAGCACCAGAGACTTCGAAGATTGGGATTTGTCTCTGATGACTTCATTAGGTCAACCTGCTTCTACATTTAAAGCAAAATGTGTTCATGTTCTCTCCTGGGTACAAAACATCACTGTCTGAACAAAATGTTTTATCTTAATTTTTTTGGACATTACTTGACAACACCTGCTCTGCTTCACTTTAAGTGCAAATTTCATGACAAACAGAACAAAATGAATGACCTAAAATAATAGTAAGTTTAATGTATACAGTTTATTCATTAATTCATTCATTTTCTGTAACCTGTTAATCCTAATGTGGGTACCGGGAGCCTCTACCAGGGTTTACGGGCGCTGGGCGGGCACCAGCCCACCGCAGATACAGTTTATTATACAGTTTCATTTATATCTTAAATCCAAGGACACTTTACACAGTGGCAACAACACAAGCATACAAATAATGAACTCACAACATTTAATACAGAACAACAAGGCTAGACAGACAGAGCCACAACACAAAGAGAAAAAGTGTGATTGAAGAAGAACTCTTGAAAAAGTATCTCTAAGTTTTTTGGGGCAATAAAAATGACTTGAAATAAAAATACATTTACATTAAGAATGTTTATTTCCTTTTTCTGTAAAGCTACTGTTTGCAGATGAGAGGTTCTGACAGTAATGATATACTACTCAGCTACATTAAATAAAAACTTGTTCGTCATTTTATCACACAGAATAACCTTCAAGGCTTACAGTCGTATACAAAAGTTTGAGCATTTTTTGATTTTCTAAGTATAAATAAGCCCACATCATCCAAGGAGACACACTTCTGCACATTTTAATACACAGTTACTGTTTGCTGAATGTAACATATTGGGAGGAAAGCATTACATTTATATTGCATACTTATATTGTAGCCTATATTTTTTGAATGAGTGTTTTGTTTTATTTTATACTTCAAAATATAAGCAAAGTTCATGGAAGTTAATTTTAGACTTTTTGTTTGTCTGTTCATCAAAAAAATTCTCACAATGTCTGTTTTAAGCAAACAAGATTTTCAGTTAATGTCTTTAGCTAAAGGTTAAGAACCAGTGAGAAAATGTTTGGTGATGCCCCATCTTTTCAGATATAAAACCCAGCGTCCTGAACTGCCCAGTGCAAGGAAAACAAAAGGAAAATACTGAAAATCACCATTTAAAATCACTTCATCACTACTAAACGTTAACCTGCTTGAGATCAGCTCAGCCTGGTGATTAATTCATTTGTTTACGGTTCTATATGTATATTACATTTAATACCAATAATAATAAAGGAAACAGTCATTTTAAATCCTTTTAAAGTGTTTGTAAGCATATATTACATAATATACAATAAGATTAATGTAATTCAAATGCGATGCAGGATTTGAACCAAAACCTGCACTCCATGTTATCTTATTACTGAATGTCTGAATTATTCTAATAGTTTGACATTTTTTAGACTCAATCAATGTTTAGTCCAATATTAGTTAACGGTTAAACACAACAAACAAACACTCACTCACACACACACACACATGCAAGTACACACACAAAAAAACATTGCAGGGTTAACATGAAGTACTGAACACAAATGAGTCACAGTCTGATTATTCCCAACCTTTAAATACGCAAAGCGAATTCAATCACAAAGATCATTCGCTTGACCTAAGGTCAGACCAAACTGGTAAAGGAACCCAAAGCCAAAAACAACAGCAGTGACTCAGGGGAAAAAGTGCTCTTCCAATGAGTGCTATCAGTTTCGGTCACCGTACGACTTCAAAAGGGCAAACCCCAGAAAGCTGGCCAGTTTCTCAGGCAGAGCCAACAGAGTAAAGAGCATCGGGCAGGCATTCATAAACGCTTTTAGCTGCATGTTTACTCCTGCGTTTCAGACATCACGGCACCAAAACAGAACTTGTGTCCATTTAACACGAAATGCAGGCGCTAGAGGTGTAAATCTGACCTCACAGGTCAATTTTGATTGGTCAATTCATAAGAATCGAACATCATAAAAAATGTCCTTTATTTTTGGCCAGTCTTCGCCCCAATTTAGCCACTGTCAGTTCCACCTGTGAGCTGGGTTGCCCCATTAAGTCAAGTCAAGTAAGTTTATTGTCATTTCAGTCATATGCACACAGTACACAATGAAATGAAACAATGTTCCTCCAGGACCATGAAGCCACCAAAACAGACCCATGAAGAACAAAAACAGAAACACCACAAGACTACAAAAGTACAGGACAGGATAAAATACACAGAGAGCAAGAAAACACAAGAATAACAAACCAAAAGCACTCAACCATTGAATTAATACAATATTATGACACTGTATTCTAGCAGTGTGTGAACTGTATCGCAATGCTACCAACACCGAGATGGTGAAGGCTAGCAAGTGCTTCCTCCAAGACATGGGAAGTGCTGCAGCATCTTTTTGAACAGATGTTAGCACATCACTGGACAGCTCAACACGCTTGGAGGAGAAAACTAACGGCTAATTGTGTCATATCAGCTAACAGCCACCCATACTGACTAGCATCAGCTGGGTGATGAGGGAGGAAGGGAGAGGGAGAGAGAGGGAGAGAGAGGGAGAGAGGGAGGTAGATAGAGAAAGAGAGAGAGGTCCATTTTATAATCTCAGAATCTCAGAGACAGCAAGGTTAATTACGCTGTCCTGGACTCTTGCTTATGGATGGCTGTGGCACCCAGGATCCAGGTTGAGATCTCCCGATGATAAGGGCCAACAGTGAAGTCTCAAATTTTCCCTTGATTTTTACATTTGAAAATTGGCAGAGAATTTCATTTTTTGCTAACATCATTCACTCATACTTCAGTGAATATTATATAATATTATATAATTGATTATGAGATTATTGATTATGAGAAAACAAAACTCTTCCGTGCCCAAATTAGAGTCATACTTGATATATTATGGCACTAGACATAAATGAAGAATGACACTTTTTTGTATGAAATTCTATTTAGATTTTGTGGTAATTCATGATAAACTGTGTGTTTTCCATTCATTTCCTTTTAAGGTGCTTGAGTAGAGATGTTGTGTTTTAACCCTTCACTTAAGTATGGTAAGTTTGAATGAAATGCTCACAATAGAGTTATGTGACACCAGTTGTTCTCAAACCGGTCTTCAGGGGCCCCAGATGGTCTTGTTTCAGCCCAGCTCCCAACACATAAGACTGTCTGGTGGTCCCTGAGGACTGGTTTGAAAACCACTGTCTGAAGCAACACCTGTGTGAGTCATTTTTTATGGCATTAAGAAAGGCATGAGTGGAAACAAATAACCTTAGTTAAAAGCAACTATAACCTTATTTGTTGACAGTATGCACTCAAAATTCAGCATACTAACTGCAACAGTCTCACTAGTGAGTTTGTCGCTCATTTCCCAGCATTAATGGGGTGATTTACACAGATGTAAAAGTATCTGCCAGTTTACTTCCAGATTAGTAGAACAGGGTACCATGCGCAGTTCTGATCATTCAGTGGATCAGAATAAACATGCTAAATATTAAACTGGAAGTGAACTCCCCTCACTGAAAACTGTCTCTTTCAGGATACTACTGACCTCTAGTGGTCAAGTTGTAGTCTACCCACAGCTGCAGGTTTACTTCTACAACAGGGATCCAAACTACAGTCTAGCAGTTTCACAGTTCACCTTTACTCACTTCCAAACACTTAATAGATCAGTTGGGCCAGGTGTGCATGAGCACGGAAATCACCAAACTGTGTTGGACACAGGCCCACCAAGTCTGGAGCAGTTTGTACAGTCATCAGAATAACCTGATTTTTAAATTAAAGTGGCCCCTTATAGTCAAATGTGAATGCACCACAGCATTAAATTCTTCCCCTGTATTTAACCCACTCAGAGCAAAGCAGTGGGCAGCCAAGAACACAGTGCCCATGGAGCAGTGTGTGGGGACGGTACCTTGCTCAAGGGAATCTCAGCGGTGCCGCTAGCAGTCCTGGGATTTGCCCCCACAACCCTCTGATTGCTGGGGCAACTCCCTAAGCACTAGGCCACCAGCTAGTGGTTGCTTTGTTTGCTTACTCACTAGATCCTGTTTGTTTGTAACAAATCAATGGACTAAAGGCCTATGTGTCTTTTCTAATCAGAATGTAGAATGGGAATCTGAAGCTTTTGTGCTACAGCCCACAGAGAACTAAGCAACATGACAAAATAATGCATTTATGTTTGATCCCTCCATGACCAAGAATGGCTCAGTGTTCCAAGGAGTTGTAAATGGCTGGAGGTTCCCCAGTGGGTCTGAAAAGTCATAACTACGCAATCTCCTCTACTGCTTCCTTACAGTAGATCACGAACACAGATGATGCAGGGTCAAGCGAAAACACCAGTTCAGAGATGGGACATCCCCCGACTCTCACCCACCACCAGAACCACTTATTTAGGGCCATGCTCCTCCTCCCCCTACCTTCTACCACCATCCTGTCCCTGAGAAGATGAAGGTTCCAGAGCAAAAAGTGGAAGAAAGGCAAGGCCAGCAGACAAACAGCCAACGTGACTGCTGTGGCCACTAGAGGGCGCCCACCAAAGTCCAGTATCCTGTAGATGTAGGGCTGTCCACTGAGGTTGGTGCTGCCCGACAGCCAGTGGATGAGAACGAAAGCCACGTAGAGGACTGCTGCCAGCAGAGCATAGAGGTAGTGGTAGAGATGAACAGGTGTGGAGGACAGCAGGAGATCCAGGACAGTCTGGATACTGTTGACCAAGTGGAGGTTGATGTTGAAGGCCGTGAGATTGTACTGAGACGTGGGGTAGCTAAGAATCCAGTAAAGGAAAGAGACACAGAGGGAGAAGGATCCCACCACAGCATGCAGGAACCACTGCAGGCCAAGGGCAAAGGCCAGAGAAGCAGGGAGAGGGAAGGTCCTCAAAGACTCGTCACTGCCACCTAGGGGAAAGCAGGACTGGGTTATTAACTCGCCTGAGACTGCTTCATATTTCAGTGCTTTTTAGATCAAACATGTGACTTAAACCTATTCATATGGACCCTCTTGCCCCAGGCCATCTGTTCATCAGCTGACTATTAAGCCCTTCACGAGCTGGAGCAGGACTGCTGGGGTAAAGAATAGTTCAGTGAAAAATCAAATTTACACAATTTTCCACTTAGCCCAGATGTTGTCAATCAGCCAAGACATGTTAGGAGTCCAGTTCTTCGGTTTAGAACTCGAGCTGCAAGCCGAAACATTTCACAAACCACACCCAGCTCTTCATTAGGAGAGAGCAGACTTGTGGATGTGATTTAGGGCACAATATGACATACTGTGAGCTATAAAAATGAACAAAACATCAATATATGGGCGAACACTGTGGGCAGACCGTCAATGTCAGTGTAAACTTTACTGTCATCTCAGCTTTATACATGTAAACAGTGAGACGACATGGAAGAAAATGTGCATTTTAGTACAATGTGTACATTTTCACATCCAAAATTTGCATCATCAGTCAAAAGGAGAACAAACAGAATACTGGAATGTAATCGTGTGATTTATATGTGCAAATGATCAACAGCAGGTAAAAATAGAAATACAGTCAATCTATGAAAACACAGTAACTCAATTTAAAAAATAAATAAATACATTTTCTTTTGTGCTGTTAGCCTCATATCTAAACATGTCTCCAAACATGGCTGATTCAGTACATTTGGGGTTAGATGGAAACTGTTGTATTAAACTTTTTGCAGATCTGTTCCTTTAGATTATTAGACACATCCGTGTGTTTTGAACTGATTGGATTTTGATTTCTGGATCTGGTTTGGATAACTAAATCCAAAACACAATGCCATGTCGGTTTTCCACAAGCAGTTGTTCTCCAGGCGGTTCTCAGGGGCCCCATTTTACTGCATTAAATCACATTACAACTGTCCTGGGCAATGGGTTACCAGAACTGGAGTCAAAAACCTTTGCTCTGCTCATCAAAATGATTCTGTAGTTTTCTATGCAGCTTTTGGTGTTCTTTGAGGAACCATATACAATGGGTTGCACAATGCAAAACCATTTACCCATGCAAAGAAGCATTTATACTCACTTCCTTTACTAATGAACCCCTAAAAACGGCTATAGTATAGGTTATACTTACTCCAAGAAGCCTTCATTACTTACCTGCAGTTCCATTCCTTGCCATTTGATGACAGAAGAGCCTGACGTGTATGAAAGCCCAGGCCAGGTTCAGTAGGGCCACAAGATGGTACAGCCCCAAGAGTACATATGAAACATGGCTGAGGAAGATGAGGAACTTGGGTGTGTTAAAAACGAGGGCTGCATACACACACCAGCTGACTATGTTGGCCAGCATACAGAACCGGAAGACCAGCCAAACAGATGGTGGAATATTCCACTGAAAAAAGAGAGAACTTTTTTCAGTAAATCTCATAAATGACAACGGTTATCATATCACTCGAAAGAAGACTCACCCGTGGCTGGAGCAGGACCTCTGGATTAGAAGGGAAAAGGTACAGTTTCTTAACCTTCCACTCTTCCTTCCAGCTCTGTGTCCAACACACCCCCATTTTTCTCAACACCCTGGCAAAGAAAACTTGCGCATCATTTACCCAAAACTCCTACAATTCAGGCCTGAGCAGAATCGGAATCAGAAAACAGCACTGATACCGCAGGAAACTGCAGATGTTACGACTGTACAGACACAGTCACAGAGACAAGAACAATGTAAAATATAAAGTCTAAATAAATCCAATAAAAACAGAAAAAATTCCTTACAGTTAAGTGAATTGCTAGTAACAAAAATGGTCGTTAGGAGTATGTTATTGTACACAACAGAGATCAGTAGTATATAAGTAATATATAAGTAGTGATATTTCACATGGTAAGACTATTGCACATAATAAGATAATATTAGATATAATGAAATGATTTGAACACAAATAAGAAAATAAGAAGGAAGGACTTTAAGCACGCACAAAAGGAAAGACTGGGAACTGGGGATTCTGGCCTTCTTAGTGAGACACTGCTGGATCCATTTGTTTACTCAGGAACTGCAGGATCTTACGGCTCTAAACATTAACTTCCCACTTAGAGCCAGTTCACAAGCAAATATCCCTGACCTCTGCACTCACCAGAGAAAGCACACACTCACAAAAATACAACATGAGCATACTTTACCCAAGAATTTGTAAAAACCCTCCAATTAAGGCCTAAACCTGCACCAGTGGAAAGCTTGGGAACTGGGGATGCTAGCCTTCTTTGTGAGACACTGCTGGTTCTATTTGTTTAGTCAGGAACTGCAGGATCTTACAGCTCTAAACACTACCTTCCCACCTGGAAACAGCTCATCCTGCTACAACACACTTACCATAAGAAAAATAACCAGAAATGCCTGACCTCTGCGCTCAATAGAGAAAGCACGCACTCACTAAAATAAAACACGAGCATCATTTACCCAGGAATTTGTAAAACTCCTCCGATACAGACCGAAGCATTCACCAGTGGAAGGGCTGAGAACTGGGGATACCGCCCTTTTAGTGAGACATTGCTGGATCTATTTGTTTAACTGTGCAGGATCTCACAGCCCTAAACCTTAACTTCCCACTTAGAACCAGCTCATCCTGCTACAAGGTTCTTACCATAAGAAACATAAGCATGTTTCACTGACCTCTGCATTCACCAAGAAAGAGAAAGCCACACTCACGAAAAGCGGGGTTGTAAAGACAGCTGAGGGTCCAGAGATTTTTTCTAGCAGCACAGTCGTGACTCGGGTTGGCATGTGGGGACACTGAGCTGCTTGTCTCAGCTTGGACAAATCAAATGACTTTCAACTGGACTGCAGCCTGTAACTGTAGACATGTGATGCCCACATCTGTACCATCACCACAGAGAGGAGTGCATGAAATGTCCAATACAAAATACTCAGGATTTTTTGTATTTTTTCTTTTACACTGCAGGTGGCCTAGGTTAGTGATCTACCCCTGCGATCAGAAGGTTGTGGGTTCAAAGCCCAGGACTCCTTGTGGCACCTCTGAGGTTCCCTTGAGCAAGGAAACGTCCCCACACTGCTCCCAAGGCGCTCTGTTCCTGACTGCCCGCTGTTCCACTTGGTTAATGGGTTTAAATGCAGAGGAAGAATTTCATGCTGTGGTGTGTTCATGTCTGACAAATAGTCACGTCACAAATATTTGGCACAATTGTGAATAAAGAAATCTACCTTTACACATCACATCACACCCACATCTGGACCATCACCACAGTGTTCAGGGTCCTTGTAACATCTGATATATTTTCAAATTTTTTTTCCATGGATAACTTTAGTTTTGCACATTTGTAAATAAAGACCCCTCAAGTCACTGGTTGGCGGTTGTCTACGCTCATGGCCTGAAGATCAGAGTCCTGGAGGCTGATTTACCTTGAGGAAGGGATGCAACTCCAAAACCTCCCTTTCTCTGTTCAACATCCACAAATAAGCAGGAGCAAGAATGTTACAAAAATCAGTCTCTTCCTGACTTTTGCATGATGTTATCCGACCTACAGCAAACATTTAATTACTTTTATAACCAGTGTTGATTCACTTGTGGGTGTTTTCTCTCTACTGGATTCCATACCAGTGGCAACATCAACAGAAAAACATTGTTAGGATGTAAATAACTGCTATTTGACAATGCAGCACAGGCTGGGTACCTAGGTTAACAAGATAGAACAGGGAAATACATATGAAACTTACTAACAGCATGAAATGGCAGCTGTAAATGTGGATCTTTGCTCAGAGTTGGTGACGGACTCCCACTTCTGCCAGTTCTCCGAGTTTGACTGAGAAACAGCACTCTTCCACTTACAGCTGAATACCACACCTAGATCACATGCACCTAACATCACAACTTTACTATTAAAGGGCCACTCTGGCCTAAATGCCATTATGATGTATCTATAGCAAATATATTAACATCCTCAGGAAGTACCACAGTAGGTTCAAGGGTTCCGTTGATTTTCTGGAGTAAAGACAAATAAAATCCCCCGTTTTTTTTTTACTATTGAATGCAAAAATATGTTTAAACATTAAGACAATGAGAGAGTGTATCTTGCTGAAACTGTATGACTAGGAAACGTCTACAGTGAATTGTAGAAAGGAATGAAGGTCATTTGAGTCTCAGTTGAAAAGACAAAAGGCTGCACTGCAACCAGGAAAGTAGCAACAAAACAGAAGAGAATAATTTAAGTCATTGATCCCCCACCCCCCAACAACTAAAGTAAAAATGTAATATTGTGAGGGTCATATTAAGATGGATGGCATTTTATGAGACAATTACATTAGGCATGCCAAGTATTACAATGACAGTCCATTAACAAACTGGCAAACAATGAGGCTGACTGATTTAATTCACAATTTAAGTAGTTTTAAAAGGTTTGTGCTTTTTCGTATTGGGGCAAATATCTTAGGAATAAATCTTTGTGGAGGTTTAACTGAGCATTCAGAATTTTTTTAAATACCAGGAACACATAGAAGTGAAACAGGAAAGTAGGTCTAATGGCTTGCTTTGAACACATTTTTACACAGCCTATGCACTACTTGGAATGTGCCAAAAAGCAGACAATCGTTTTACATACCATTTATTCTCTTATGTACAAAACTGAGGTCATATTCTACAAATTTTACAGTTTGACCATGCTTGGTGTACAAAAAAAAAAAAAAAAAAAAAAGAAAAGAAAAGAAAAAAAAGGACTCACATTTCTCAAGGACACACTGTACATATATATACACAAACTCAACTGCCATCACAGATAATCCCTTCTATACAGTTGTTTCTGCCTCTGACAAACAATCCATTCTTCAGTGACTGAAAAGGCAGTGAGAGCAATGAGGTTTTGCCCACTTGATACGGCGAGAAATCATGACAGCTTATTCAATTTCAGTGAAACGGGCAAACATGGCTTTGCGGACGGCGTCCTTATACGTGTCAGAGGCTGTGAGGGTGTAATTACTTCCTTTGGTACCTAAACCTGCCCCTTTCATTCGCAACTGGGCCTGGAGACAAAAACAAACGATTTAAGTTTTTTTTTTAAAATCACTTCTCCACATCCAAAACCTGACTGAATAAGTACATGAACTGAAACAGCCTCCTTAATAGAGGATAAGGTTAAGAAGAGAGGCTCACCTCGATTGGTGCTGTAATGCCCTGCTGATTTCTGCCAAGTCCTTTGCCTTCCTTCCAGCCCATAGCTTGGAGCATTTTGTTGCCAATGTTGTCACTGTTCAGTCCATCTTTAGTGGGCTGCTCATAATTTCTGTCAAAGCGAGAGCATTGTTGGTCTACGCATCTTGCTTGTCAATGTTACAATGATAGAAGAAGAAAAAAATAATTCATGGTCTCCACAACACTGTGAAGTCAGATGCAGACATTACTTACAATACAGGTGCAGGCTGTGCAAACTTTCTCTTCTTGGGTGTAGGAGGTTCAGGAATGCCATATTTCTCCCTCCTTTCAGCTGCTCTGTCCCGGTACTTCATCTGCTCATTGGAAGAGACAGAAAGTTTATATTTACTATACAAATATGCTTTTTCAGTGCAAGTTATACGAATGTACACATTAAAAGGTACAAACCTCTGTCTCCTTCCTCTCCAGCTCCTCTAGTTCTGCCTCAGTCAATTTGGATCTTCTGTGAACTTCCAGGTTTTGCTGAGAAGAAAAAAGTCATCATTTTTTCCAACCTCAATGAGCAACTACGCAGTAATGCTTACATTTTTAACACTTAAAATTTCCCAGTGAAAAAGGCTTGGTCCTCTTCGATTTACTGAAATGTTACTATGAAATACCAACTGTTGCAAATAAAATATAAATCAATCTGTCCTGATTTATCACAAAACCCTAAAATGAGTGAGAGTACCTTGTGCAGGTCTGACAACTGCTGGTGGCGGATCAGAGCTTCTTTGTTGGGGAACTGCCTCCTACACAGCAGGCAGGCCATTTTCTTCCAGTCTGTCAGTTTATCTTCCTTCTCGTCACCTTCAGGAACCTCTTCCGGCTCACTGTCACCGCTGTAGGCTGCCACTAGACCCACCTAAAGGACAAGACAGAACTTATCAACATGGACTGGCGTGTAATAGAGGTAAATAAATGCATAAATACAGCGTATTTGCGTAAATGTTAAATGGATAAGCTGCTGCTAACCTTTGAGGATGAGCTTTCCTCTTCTGAAGTCCTTGCTGCCTCTGACACAAGCCTCTCCAAACCAGTTGTCTGCTAAAAACACATGAAAAACAAGGCTGAATTTATACATCTTAAAAGTCACACATACCAACCTATATAACTGCATAACTCTTCTGACATTACATTACTAAGAACGTCTCAAATCCATCAACGTTCTGCAAGTTTCTAGCTGAAAGATACCTTCTTCTCAAACAGCGTGAAACCAGCATCTGCTGCTGCTGCCTCTTTCCTCTCCTCCTGGCTGATGGGCTGAAAGCTGCTCTTGAAATTTTCCTTCTGCTTGTTCAGACTCTTTGCCCAGCGCTCCATATCCTTTGCAATCTATTACAGAAACACGTCATATTCATTATCTGGGTTAAATGTGCATACACAGCCTACCGTACAATTTCGTACTGGAAACATAGTTAATCAGAAAACACTTCCACTCGAACAAAAAGGAAAAAAGTTACCTGCTGAGCGGTTTTACTCTTGGGCTTCTCCTTCTTCTCCTTGCCCTCTTTGGCGGGGGTGGAGGTTCCAGATGTCTGTCCAGCATTGCCTGAGTCAGCTGCAGGCAAATATGCCTGCTTTTCACTGTCCCAATACAGGTACTGTTGCGTATACGAGTTGTAATAATACTGCAACAAACCCCCCCCACACACACACACACAGTGAGTTTAACTCCAACACTCAATTTTTTTCGCATTATCAATAAAGCGTTTTTAAAGATATTTTAACAAAGTATTTGTGAGGTGACTTACATGTGTGTTGGGGTCGTAATAAAGACCAGTCTGAGGATCATAGTAGTAGCCAGAGGCCTCATCATACTGGTAAGTGGAGGTATCTGGGGCAGCTAGTGAGAAAAGAAACCCGACAGTGAAAAACAAGCATGTTCTACAACCCGGTACTGACTAATCTTGAGCGCCTTCAAATTTCATGCCCTTACTAGCTTTAGCATCCTGAGAAGTTGCTGTAGCAGTAGCAGTAGCAGCAGCAGCAGATGTAGTTGGGGCAGCTGCGATGACTGCAGAGGTTGCTGGAGCGGAGATAGTGGCAGCTGGTGTGAGGGCTGGAGCTTGAATTGTCTGCAAAATCTGAAAAAAAAGACACATTTCTCATTGTTAAAAAACACATCACAAAAGCCTGAAATGGAAATAAGAGCTAGGAGGTGAGGGCAAGTCTCACCTGTGTGGCAGGCTGGCCGACGATTTGTGGTTGATAAACCTGAGCACCCTGAGAAATGACAACTCCTGCAGCCGTAGGGAGCACCTTCATTCCAGGGGCAGCTAAACAAACACACTGTATTAGACCTAATAGTGGCAGTCAACTGTCATCTAAAACAAACTGCTACATAGCTGAACTGTGAATTTTTTATTTCTTTAAAAAAATTTATAAATAAAATTAAAAAACCTTCTGTTTAAGCAAAAAAAAAAGTCAATAATCCTGCTTTGTCATTACTTAATTTATGATCAGAACTCCTATGTGGAAGTTTGCTCTTAAATCCCATAGAACATGAATGTATTACCTCCAAGTATGCCGTTGGCCTGGGATGGATCTGTTGCTCCAGTCTGTAGCTGCGGATACTGGGCCTGATATTCCTACACCAAAGCAAAAATAATCAGTTACATCTGACTTTTCATTTCTATCATCCCCATCAAGGAAAATGTAGGTGTGATCTACTAACCTGTGAATAAGGCATATAGCCTTCCTGCAGGCAGTAATCTGATGCCTGATCCACGCATTGCTGTGGCTATGAAGACAAAGAGTTAACATAAATACTAACACACATTTAAAAATATAAAGTAATCACCATACTTAAGCTGAACAGTCACCTGGCTAGAGGACCACTGGGCAGCAGCAATAGCAGTGCTAGCTACTGAGAAAGCACTGATGCGATTCCCATCTGGCAACAGCAGGTCCCTGAGGAGAACAGTGAGTTTTATTTATCTGAACCCTTGTCAGTTGTCCAACACAGCATAATCCATCATGCAATGACTAAGAACAAAAGCACATACTTTCGTGCACTTTTGGCGTAGTCAACCCCAATAGTCTTGCCATCCAGCTTAAGTGGAGGCTGAAGTCCCTGGAGGATGGTGAGGAGCTGAGACGCCTCCTACAAAACCAACATAAAGCATCACTGTGTGCCCACAGACATAGATCAATGAAAATTCATCATATATATTGTAGTGGAGGAAAGTAAAATCTTACTTCAGACTCTAACACAATATTCAGTCTAGATTAGCTTTCTGGTTTGTCAGGCACAGGGGTAAATACGTTTTCAAAACTAGACTGAACGTCAATCTATGTGTCTTTCCTTGTTAGTTTAGGGCAGGCCCGAACAATTCAAATCCTTAAAAGTTCGTTACACTGGTATTCAAGCTAATACTTGGCGTTCACTTTGGCTTTTTTATGAGCCACAATTATTGGCCTGAAGTATCACACATTAGCACAGCTAAGGCCTTTTAAAACAGACACTTTTGCTACACTGCAAATAGCTGGTTTAGTGTTGGTATCAGCATCATCTTGCCTTAGAGAACCACACAGTATTTAAGTACTCATTCAGAAAAAACAGATACTGGAATCCTGTAAGATCCTATTCAGCCTAGGTCTACACTAGTTCAAAAAAAAAAACAAAAACAAAACAAACAAACAAACAAACAAAAAAAACCAAAACAAAAAAAAAACAAAAAAACACATAGATCACCAAATACATAACTGGAAAAACAATCACAAATTGTTTTAACATCTGTTATTTTTTAAAAAAATTCTAAGTAATAAGGAGCTGAGGAAAAATTGGCACAAGAGCAAAAAATTGCATTTCAGTTGCTAAATGGACTAAAGTGCTGCAAATAGAGACAGAATGCCAAGGATTTCTTCATGCAGGGGTGACATGCGGCATGAAAGAATTGTGACATGATCACGTACTAGAGGAGAGGAGAGCTGGACAAACGCAAAACCTCTGTTCTGCCCAGTCTGCTTGTCTTTAATGAGACGTATGTTGCCTGCTGATAGGTTAGCATAGGGTGCCAAGGCTGCCATGATGCCCTCAACAGTGGAGAGTGGGGCAATGTTTCTCAGGATGATGGCTGTGACAAAACACACACACTTAATTTACACAGTGCAACTGTACCCATGACAGACATGTTTAAGTGTAAATGTACACACGGTATACACATCCTGTTTACAAAAAGGGAAATTAATCCTTACTGTCTCCATAATAATCTCCGCTGGGCTGGGTGTCTGTACCTCCTGTTGTGCTGCTGGTTTCTGAGTCTGTAGAGAAACACAACGGCAGTCCATTAGCCTCCTGAAGCGCAACAAAGCAAGAAAGTATACGCGCTCTGGGACTGAACAAAACATCATACCCTCCCATGAAATTCTCAATAACGAAACCTTTCAGGATCTGTTGCTAAATAAAAATTTTGCCTGTAAATATAAAGCTAGCTAGACAGTTGGATCCATGCTCCTGATGCGTGGAGGAGCCTGACTGGGTGCAGGCAGCAGCTTTGTGGTTGAGGAGCTACTTACCTGCTTTGGCTGCGCCACATCTGAAGCACTTCAGTCTCCTCCGGAAATTATACAGGCCGCACTGCAAGCAACCGGTCACAGTGTTTATATTTAAACTTCTATTAGATCATCAGGTGATAAGCACGCTTCAGGGGCTTGATCAACATAGTGCTTACCATATTTGACATCCATCAGATTTACAAAACCACAACTAAAATATAAATAACCTATAGCCTGATTTCCACTTCCTTCAGCCTAAATGTTCCACAGCTTCCAGTAAGGTCTATAAAGGTTTTGAGTTACAAACAAAAGATTACAAAATTGTCATATTTTGTCAGTACATTTAAGCTGCTTTTAAAAGGCCTATGGAGCATCAGAGCCTAGGATGTTGACAAAAATCAATAAAACCAGAGATGACCTTTGACCAACTTACTGAGTTGCAAAGCCAGTCTTCAAACTTGTGCCGGGTGTTGCTGTAGTGCATGGCAACACTCTTTCCCTGGATGGTAAGCAGCTTCTGCAAGAGGAACAAAAACCTGGGGTTATTTCAGCTTCCCCAGATAATTTCTGATCTCAGCCCATGAACAACCACTATAGCCACGATGGTTTGGGGGAGGATCGCCCAGGAGGACTCAAAGTGTACAAGTGTGTCACTGAGTGTGTGTGTGTGTGTTCGTGCTGTTTGGGACCCAGGCATCCGGATGGGGCCGGAGCAGTGTGTAAAAAGTAGAGAGCTTCAGGGCCTTGGGACGAGGTACAGACTCCACACAACGGACTGTAAAAGTCTCTCAGCATAAGGAAACTTAAAATTCCTCCTCAGTCAAAGATTTCCTTCAGTCCATTAAATGACTTACTTTATTTCTTTCCCTACAACTACTGGCTTAAGGTCTGCTTTTTAAAGTAAAATATAAAGAGCTATTGTTATATTAGTTTCAAATGATCCAAAAACTCATTTGAGTAGAATTCCATTTGAACCATTTGTTTAAAATTCATACAAAGCTGTCATTCTTCTTGAGCATTTTAATATACATGATAAATTCATACAAGAATTGTCCAATGCATTTCTGTAATTCTTTAAATATATGTCAAAAAAAAATTCTGCTTTCATGTACAGATATAAACCATGTCAATGTCAGTAATCCTACTTCCCAAACTTATCTTGATTAAAATGTCCATAAATGCCCCTCTTTATTTAAAGTCACACCATGCCTTCGAAAATGGAGGGGAATGGTCCAATAATGTCCATTTTGTTTTCTGGGGTCGCAATTTTTGTTCTTTTTCATTTCAAATTGCATCATTCCCCAGGGTAAACACTAGACTTGGTGATTAGGAAGCAACCTGATTGGTCTCCATCCATCGGGTAGCATCTTGCAAGTGATAAAACTCCACGAAGGCGAAACCTCGGCTTATACCTAGAGAGGCATTCAGATATACAGACGGGAGGCGTGTTAGTCTTAATGGTTCAGTGGTATAACATTCAAACTCTGTCACAAACTGCTTCGTGACCCCCCAGCGACCGAGAGAGGTCAAATGGTTGGGAGGGTGCCAGAAAAATCTTTTGCCATAGCAATAGAAACCTAAAATCACATTTACAACTTCAAAACAGAATTTGGAACTGACTGCACCAATACTTTCAGTGAGGGCTAGCACAAACATTGACATCAACTTAACCATTCTGTACCTCCTACGCACCATAAAAGAAAATGGAATATACATGTTAACTTACTGTGTTTTGCAAAGAGATCCCTTCTAACACACTTGTTTTTAGTAACATGTTGACGTCAAACATCTTCACTTGTCTAAACGTGGACCATGTAAATCGAGGCACCATGAACACAAACTTACCTTAGTTCTGCCTTATGAAGTGCAAAAATATCTGCACTGAACTAGAATTGACACACAGATCTGAGAATGTCTGGATAAATATCGTTGCTATGGCAAAAGTCACTTGAGCAGAAGCAGGTTGGCCCAGTGGTCACAGGTTTGGAAGAGGAAGGGTCCATGGTACACAGATCTCACCTGTTCTTTTTTTCATAAGACGCACATCCATCGGCTGCGGACCCTCTAACTGGTCTATCGCTGATCGAATCTGAAAAAAAAACAAGAAGTAAAAGGTTAAAACAGTAAAGGTAACATTATCCAAGATCACTTTTCATAAATTAAGAAGTTACAGTACTTACATCTGCCTCTGTGGTGTTGACAGGAAGACCCCGAAGCATGATGGTCTTGCTTTCTTTCTCGTCAGCCGGGTCGCCTCGGTAGTCATGCTCAGAATAATCGCCATCAGAGTGGTGCCCGTCATCAGATCCATCACTGCTGCGACGTTTCCTTCCTCTCTGTTGATTTTACGTCAAGATTGAATAAATGAATGACAACAAAATGCCACACAGGTAACAAATGAGAATAAAACTATTTCATGACAGAAAGAAACATTTTATACTATACATTTTACACTGAAGATAACCAAAAAAAGTAGACTTATAAATTTAAGGTAACGCACTAATAGACACGCACCTCAGGACTGTCTCGACCCCAGTAGCGATCACTCCGATCTCCTCTGTCTCCATCATAGCGGTCACTACGGCGGTCATCACTCCAGCGGTGAGAGTCATACCCGCGATCATCTCGATCTCGTCGGTCTCTACGGTCATCATCGCGAGACTGCTCCGACCCGTACCTGCCACTGCGCTCTGTACGGCTCACCCTGATCCGAACACAAATCCATTAATCAGCAAGTGTCTTACCAATTTCATTAAATGTGCTGTGCAGATAGTTTATGAGCAAGATGCAAAGGACCCATTTACCGTTTATCAGCACCCATGTCTCTCTCTCAATAAGAGACCTAGTGGAGGGGAAAAAAAAAAACAAGCACACATTAGTCATCTCCTCAACATTGTTAACCACCTACACATCTCCTTGTATAGCCTTAGAATTAAGCTGTTGTGTAATAAACAGTCTGAGGCATTAACATTAGTATGTTCATACCTAAGTTTGCTAAAAACACTGGTATTTCACTGCATTTTACAAATATGTTAATTGTAAATGAGTCAAGCAGTACAGGGGGGACATGGTTTTAAATTATTAATTAAACATTTGGCATTACACATCATTGAGACAGAATTAAGAAATTGAGACCGAGTTAATACACTTCTACCAACATCAACAAGTTTGTCAATGTCAATAAGAGGGTGACAGTTTTCATGAAGGACTCAGGACCACTGTTAATAAATAATGAAAATGTTTGAAACAATGTGTTAAATCTGTAAATGAGCAGAAACAACCCAGTACATCTTTCACCTCACAGATTGCTGATGTCAATTCTGTTACTGCTCAGCAAACAGTATGTAATCTGATAAGTCTCAGGTGTAACATACTGTAAGGGGAATATCAGGTATCACATTATCCTGCTGATATTAGAGTCATCTAGAAGAAAGGCTAAAGCTTCACTGGCAGGTTTGTACTGTG
>JBBPCX010000114.1:25994906-26020919 GCA_037974365.1 Hydrocynus forskahlii | reverse complement strand
TATATATATTTAGATAGATATATATATAAAGAGAGAGACCTCTGACTTGGCTTTCTCCCAAGGAATGTCACTCTACATGATTATGTAACCAGATAATGGCAAGATCACAGCAAGGACTACTCACATAAACTCGCGGATATTTTCGTCTGGTGGGACTGACAGTCCTTGGATTCAAACTCCAACCTTCCAATTGCAGAGACAACTCCCTAACCACCGGGTCAGCAGCAGAGTACAAATAGCATAGTTCAACCGCAGGAGCCGCTACAGACACTGAACATTTCACTACAAATTTCATCAAGCCTTACATCAGTAATTGTCACGAAGCAATATTTTTTAGCTTTTAATAAAAAAAGGTGTAGGGTTTAATTGCTCTTTAAAGAAGGCTGCCTAAATGCAAACAAAGCATAAGTGGTCCTGATTAGTTGGACTCAACAGTGTGTGAATAAAAATCAGTATTTTCAAGTCATTATACTTTCCAGCTACTAAATTTTATTTGTAAGGAGAGTTGTCTACTTTTAACATTTTATTCGTTATTCCTTTTGTTAGGTCAATTTCACTTTGTTGTGTCCACACCTGAAGTGCTTTGATGATGATCACTTCTCTTATGTTTGAGGTTTATCATTTTCTTTTAGACCCAAATGAAACAAAAGACTCAGAATAAGAAGAATAGAGTCAGTTCCTATGTTGATACTTGCTGGAGAATGTGTTTAGGCTACTCTACAACCCTGATACTCAAGAATCTACTTTTACTGTAGAAGTAGATGGAATTTAGAGACTTAAATAGGAATCAATGGGCTTAACTTGGCAGTATTGTATTGTGAAGCTCTGTTAACAACTGTAATAGAGGTAATTTCAGGTCATGTTGGTCCTGCCAAGCCACTTCAGAATGCCCAGTGTCAAGTCTTGCAGTGTTTCTGTGACGCCACTGGCCCACAACACATTTAAACTTAGAGCTGGATTTACAATACGGTAGAAACTCACATTTGATAATTAAACTCAAGAGGAGCTTAAGTCCCTAAATCTGCTAAATTCACAGGTTTATTAAATCATAAAGTTTCTTCTTCAGGAGTTACATGGTAAACAATCCAAACTAGCAAAGCTGTTCATAAGTGAATATGCACCATGTTGTAATTTTGGGCTCCTGACAGTATTTTCTATATACATAACTTATACATACTTATACTATATACATACATTTACTATAAAATGCCTGGATTGGTGTTACAGATAAACAGAGCATTATTTCTGTAATGTTACAACTGCAGTAAAATGCATTGACTAAACCCAGGTTGGGTCAAACTTTTTGCCTTGTGGGGCCAAAATGCTGTTTTTGTAGTTGTCCAGCAGCCAAGACAAAACAATATACAAATAAATAATCACATTTTGCATGTAGACAAACTTAATAATACTGCTCTATATTTTGCTAATAAAATATTCAAATATTCTAAGTATCTGGGTGACAGAGTGGGGAGTCAAATCAAACATCCTCACAGGCCAGTCGATTGATTGAAGGCAGCAGAAAACAAGACAGTTTTAGCTTCTTTTCAAAACTGGCAATAGTAGACCTGGTTCCAACAGCATAATGACTAAACGCTCGAATTTAAGGCTTAGATTTTTGAAGGACTCTTAAAAAACACTGTTCTGTACCTGATTGGAAACCGCAAAATTTTAATATAATGCAACAGAAAAGCCATAAAGTGAGAAAACTGAACTGAGCAACAGAATGCCACTGGGACAGCAGCACTCTTGGAATTGTGTACATTTCATTTTATGCTAAAAAATGTCTTTAAAGGGTTAACTGTGTCTCTATCTTATTTGATTTTAGTCTTTTTTGATCTAACCTGTTAGTGTGCTCCACAGAACTGTTTAACCAGAGAGAGAGAGAAAGAGAGAAGTGAGAGAGAGACAGTGAGAGACAGAGAGAGAGATAAGAGAAAGGGAAAAAAGTGTATGTGAGAGAAACAGACACAAAGGCTAGGTGCATGCAGCTCTGTGTTGTCTTGCGAAACGCTTCTTCCCTTTGTGGGCTTGTTTCTGCGTATTGCTGTTCCTGGGTACATATCTCACTGCTCTGGCACTTTCTCTCTCTCTCTCTCTTTCACCCCATCACGCACTCACATACCCACATCCTGCCACAGCACCCACTGTTGCCCAGCTGTCTCGGGGAGGGGGACAAGATGAAATTAACGGCACAGAGAGCCCACAGTCTCACACACACAGCACTGAACAACACATTTCCACACGCATGTCCATCCCCTTTAAGGTGCACCTTATACCTTAGGTCCACTAAGTAGGTCAGTCATCATCAATTTTGGTCTTGAAGGGGCCTAAACTCATCAGTTAATTACAGGGGTAGCGGTGGTGGCCTAGTGGGTAGGATACTTGCTTCTGGACCAAGACATCATGGGTTCAAATCCTACCTTCAGTATACCACCACTGGGTCCCTGAGCAATACCCTTAACCCCAAGTTGACTTCCATGGAAGTCAGTTTAGATAAAAGCATCTGCTAAGTGCTATAAATGTAAATTGTGAGGTGTGTTAAAGCAGAGAAACCAGAACTACCCTAATACAGGACTGCTGTAGCATTGTAGCCAACCCTGCCCCAGTCAGCCACTCTCTACAGCATTCAGCTGAGGACCTCAAGACTGTTGTCCACTGTTGGACAATTCTCAGTGCAGCTGCACACTTTCATAGTAGTGTGTGTGAGACACTGGTACAAATGTATTAGGTGCAGCGGTGCTGATTTTTAACACACATCATTGTCAGGCTGAGAGTGGTCCAGTCCCCAGAAATACCCAGGGGTGGACCTCGGGTCAGAAACTGACCACTGGTGATGGTTTAATCCAGTGGTGAACTTCCCTCAAAGATCTCCCTTTCTGCAGAGTTTATTCCAAGTCTGATCAGCTGTCTACTCTAACTAATAGTGGAAAAGACCCCTATAAGCTCCCCTAAATCATTTTTTTAAATAATCAGTTTTAATCATAGATCTTCTAATAGTCTGGCACAAATCATTTACAAAAGAGTGAAATAAGTAATCCTAATCATTAATCTGGCCTGAATTCAGAGGGCTGTCATCATGATCAGTGCCAAGCATTGGTTAGAAGGGTGTAAAGCCCCCTGGCATTGAACTGTTGGGAGATAAACAGGGCGGCCTGAAACAGAAAAGGAAAACACAGTACAAGATGAGATTAACTGAAGAGACAGGAGGATATTACAAAAAAGAACGGAAAAAACAACAAGAACGTTACAGAACCCCTCGTCTAGGAGCTAGGAGTCAGCCAAGAGAGGATGCCTGTAGCAGGAGACTGAGGCAAGACATGAGACGGGGATAGGGCAGAAAATGGAGATAGGATGGGAAGTTGAAACAGGACAGGAGACAGAGACAGGAACTGGACATAGGTCTGGACAGGGGACTGGATAACAGACTAGGCACAAGACTGGACAGCAGTCAGGTCATGGGGCTGGACAAAGAATAGATATGACATGGGACTGAACAGGAGACTGAACACCAGACAGAACAGGAGACTAGACACTGGACTGAATAGGGGGCTGGACAGGCAAAAGAACAGGGACTGGAACAATGACCACAACCGGCACAACAACGAGGACACTGACTGGGAAAGGGAACAGCAAAACAGGGGATACAGGGACAGAAACCGACACTGTGACAGAAACTGTGACAGGAACTGGCGCATGAAACAATGTGGGAGCAGGGGACTGAGACAATGGACAAACAGGAAACTGAAACAGTGGCAAAACAGGAAATGGGAACACTGTCTGAACAGGAAGCTTAGACATTGGTTGGGCAGCACCCACATCCAGGAAATGGGGCTGCTGGTGGTATGAAACCAGGAAATGCATCTGCCTGCGATAGGGTATCAGAAAGCAGGGATTTGGGCAACGGGAAACCAGGTGATGGGGATTCGGGCAGCAAGGAACAGGATAAAGTAATGCAGGCAACGAGGAATCAGGAGATGGGGATTCAGGCAACGAGGAACCAGGAGACTGGGGTGTGGGCAACGAGGAACCAGGAGACTGGGGTGTGGGCAACAAGGAACCAGGAGACTGGGGTGTGGGCAACGAGGAACCAGGAGACTGGGGTGTGGGCAACGAGGAACCAGGAGACTGGGGTGTGGGCAACAAGGAACCAGGAGACTGGGGTGTGGGCAACGAGGAACCAGGAGACAGCAACATGGGCAAGGAGAACCAGGAGATGGGGACCTGGGCAACAAGGCATCAGGAGATGGGGATGTGCAACGAGGAACCAGGAGATGGAAATGCTGACGAATAGCCAGTAGGCAGAGCTGTCAGTGACGGGGAACCAGGAAACAGAGATGCTGGTGAAGGCAAATCCTCTAGGACAACAGGGGCTGCTGTTAACAAAGAGGAACCTTCCAGGACAGTAGAGGCACCAAAATGGTCCTTTGCGAGAGAAGCTTGTTCCATGTTCTGCAGGATGGCTCCCTATGGGCAAGCTGAAGTTGGCACAATAACTCTTGGCCATCCTGCAGGCTAGCCTCACTCCCTTGTCTAAGACATTGATGTACTGCGTCCCAACACAGCATCCATCAAAGTCTTGTTTGTTACATCCATATTTAGGATGGTTCATCTGTAAAGAATTGACATAGTCAAGTCAAGTCAAATCAACTAGAGCTTAATTGTCTTCCCAGCCATATACATATAATACACAGTGAGATGAAATATTGTGCTCCTGGACCATAGGTGCAACATACAACACAACACACTCACAGGACAGACCAACATGAGGGTAAAAAAGGGTAAAAAAACATGAGGTGGAAGAAATCAAAATTAAACCTATATATGTATAAATATAGGGCACTGAGCAGGATAATTTATTTACAGAAAACTGGAAACAAAACAAAACAAAGAATCAGAATGAAAACAGAATAGAGATTGACTAGAACGAACCAAAGCAGAGATAAACAGTTCAGACTGAAACAGAACAGGGAGGAAAAGTTCAAGACAGGGCTAACTGGAGCAAAACCAACAGGACAGTGTTAAACAGGGCTAAAAAGATTAACTGGAACAGGGTATGGTTAACAAAAACAAAATGGAACAGACCAGGAAACAGAACAGGGAACAGAATATTTATCCAGGAGACACAACAAGACCAAACAGGGACAAAACACAAAATCCAGGACAAAGCACAGTGCATAAACACTGTCACACCGACACTGAGTCAAGAAAGACTGAGGCAAAACACAGGGACAATACACAGAGAACCAACAAACACATGGGCATATATATATATACCAACTAGGGTAACAGGAACACCTGGGCAGGGGAGGAGACAGGGACAACTGACAGGTGTAAACGCTAAAAAGCAAGGAGAAAGTTACAACCTCACTAATGCTCACATGACTGCTGTAAAAGTGTAACGTTCCAACATCCAGTATTAAGAAGATTAGAGACTGACACTGCAGCAAAGGGAAGACAAACTCTTCTGTTAATACCTTTGCTTATAGAAGATATTGTCTACCAATCTTTGGACATACAGAATATATGAAAAATGGTGTGGAAAGTAGTGGGGGTTGTCAATAAGAAGCGATACAGTTTCTTGCACAGAAGTGAATTTGCATGAGTTTTTTACTTTATGCTGATATAAATTTGTTTGGATGATTAAAAATGATTTTTTTTTAAATGTAAGAGGAACTTGACAGATTGGTGAAGCAAACATTTTAAAAAGTGAAAAATCTCCTGTGGTCAACCACATAAAACATCTAAAGCATTCTGAATTTTGGCCTTACGTTTCCCTTTAACATATGTAGGCTGCGTAAAAGTCTTCAGAGAAACAAAATTCTAGATTTACATTTCAGCGTTTTTTGACAGTTGACATTGTAAATTTACTCTTTAAACTCATTTCCATACGCATAAATACTCCAGACATTTTATGTAATGAGTGATCTAAAGGTCAAAATGACAAAGAAGTTAAAAGTATGTAGCTCTTGGAAATATAGTAAAATTCCAAATGCTCCATTTCAATAAACTTCTTCATTAACGCTTAATTAACAAAGTACAGCCACTTCACTATTTTCCTCCCCTGCAAACAGTGATGGGACATCTATGTGGCAGTGTGGTCTTTATTGCTGGTGACCTGTTACCACACATCAGATTCCAGTGAAAGCAGTAACGTTTTCATGCTTTTAACCAAGATTCATGTTTTTGCTGTGAACAGGCTGCTCAGTGCAGTGCTGAAAATAAGAGCTGGCTGCTCTGAATTCAACAGAAGATGTGAATGAAAAGCAGGAGACAGCTTGTGGTTAGACAGACTCTGACTTTCATTCACTCCAAACCCAGGCTGCTGTCTTCAGCATCTTCACTTCTCTATTTTAAGCATCAAACCTCTTTCCTGCCCCAGCATCCAACCCCCGCGCTCACACACACACACACACACACATACACACACATCCTAACGGCTGTGATGTGGAAGGAAGCTTAGGTCCTGTTTGCACTATCGCACCAAGCATCCCTGTCCACAGGATTTCTGTAGTCATGTACACGCATTCACACACACACACACACCACAGACTGGATATGTCTATAAGGTGTGGATATGTTGACTGAGATTTTTCATTCTCACTTTTTAGACTTTTATGCTTTTATAACTTAAATCTACATGGATTGTTATATTGTGGGTTTACTGGTTCTTAGTTACTTTCAAACGTGAGCTTCAAGCTTCACAATTTTGATGAGAAATATTTTACAGTCTACACTCTTACTCCCAGTGTCCCAAAGTACACTGGGAGAGTGGGTAATTTCGTGCAAGAAAACGTTGGATAATTTGGGCCTGATTTTGAGCAATGCCCACTTTTTTTTATATGTTTCAATTTAAAAACTCAACAAAAAATATATATCTGTTGGCTCAATGTCAATATTAGTATAAATGTGAAATTTTGGCACCTCTAATCAATTTGCCAAATATTTTGCGACTATTACAATTAGCTTATCGGTCATTAGCACATCTGCCACTTTTGGTTAAATTGTTTATAAGCAGGAGGTGCTGAAAAGTTTGCAGTTCCATTTGTAGTGGATGTGTCAGTTGCTTGGAATGATAATTTTCACTATCTAGCACTGTAAGGTAGAAATGTCTCAAATCAAATGTTTTACACTTGACAGAAGTGTTGAATTTTTGGTCTGGCCTAAGTTAGCCATTAGCTAACGTCAAATCCAGGCATGTGCAGAGATGGTTTTGGTTTATCTCTTCCTTCCTTGGTCATCAAATGTTTTCTACAACCTCCACCCAATCCCTGGGCCAACAAAGTGACAAATTTACATTTACAACATTTGGTAGACGCACATCCTTCCAAATTTATTGCACCCTGCCTTAGTTTGAGTACCTGGGTCTCTAAATGTCTCTGCACGGCCCTGCTCGTCTGCATAGTGTTTATGGCCTAAAGCAAATAACACCCTATAGAAGTATTTGAACTCATTGACAGAAAAATTTAAGAATTTGTGTAGTGTTGGGTTGAACCCATGACCTCAGTGCAAACATTGTGGGACATTCATCACATTTTGGAATTAAAAGCAGCAATTACACGTGGAAGTCTTTGACTTAAGACACGGAATAGAGCTCTAGGAGAAAGGCTTGTGACCACAAACATAAACTGATGATCTTTTGCAGGATTTCATGAAGGACGTCTTCTTCTACTTGCAGTCTCTGACAAAGAGTGACCCAAAGAGGGCCAACATACAGCTAGACAACCCCTTCCACCATCAAAAGCAACATTAATCCAGTCCAAAGCCATGTCTTTGACAACCCTCAAACCTGATTTCTTCAGTCCAGCCACGGTCCCGGCTTCAGTTCCATTACCCAGCTTCCTGCCCAGTTTACCAGCCACCACCTCTACCCCTCTTGTAATCAGCACTGTGGAGAACAGGACAGAGCAGGACAACGTCACGTCCAGAAGCACCTTCCACCCATCCACACTGACAGCCAATGAGACCGGCTTCAACTCTACACAGCTCCCCATGGCATCAGTGGAGAGTGCTGGGATGAGCATGGTTCTACTTCCATTTGGCATCATTACCGTCATTGGGTTGGCTGTTGTGGTGGTGAGCATGCTCTTTTTACAGATTTCTGAAGTATTTTAAATTTGGCTGCTGTTATTCCTTCTTTGCATCCATGTCTTCACCTGACATTTGATATTGGGTTCCTTAATGCTCCAGTCAGGAATCTCAAATAACTTTGCACATCAATCAAACAATTAATTTACAATTTCCTCAAGCTGCACTAGCTTAAGAAGTTTTTAGCCTTGTCCACTTTAATGACTCCTCATTGACTATGAAATAGTAAGTCATTCTGTAGTTGGCTCCATTTCTATGTCATAAACCTAACCAATGGGCCTAAGCTGGTTTTCCTATGCATCGCTGCAGATTTTAAATGCACTGTGGTAAAAATTAATGTCCTGATGTATTTTGCCCCATGTACATTTTTCCATCAAATGTCACTAGATCTTCTGCCAATCGAGGTACTTAAAGAGCCAAAATATAAATATTGCTACATGCAAGCTAACAGTGCTGTTTAATTAACTGACATCATACAATTGGCAACATTTTCAAAAAGATTTGTCAAATCTGGTAGTTAAGTTGTTCTGGCAATAGTAGAGAACAGTTTGAGTACAATAGAGTGTTAGCTTCCTTGCATGTATGTAGCATTATGTGTATTTCCACTGATTAACAGTCTCATAATTCAGAGGATCCAGAGACACGTATCGGGGAAAATCTAGGCAGGACTAAACACATCAGTTTTGGAATATTTTGGTTCATCACGGAGTGCAATAGCAACGACTTTCATTCATTATCTGGTAGAGAAAACAGCCTAAGCCGTAAGATCCTGATGCTGACTGCAAGATGACTTTTCTATTGCATTAGTCAAGAACGTTTTAAATTAAAACCTACCCATACACACAACATGCAATATGTCCTTACCATTATTTCTGTTCCCAGCTGCTGTACATCAGGAAAAAGAAAAGGTGAGAAAACTCTCTGTCACCTGCCTACACCACTGTTTCCAGTTCTTTACATGAACATAATGATGAAGCTGAGCTTTGTCTGTTCAGGCTGGAGAAGCTGAGGCACCAGCTCATGCCCATGTACAACTTTGACCCAGCTGAGGAGCAGGACGACCTGGAGCAGGAGCTTCTAGATCACGGCCGTGATGGAAGCCCAGCAGGACCAAACTCCAAAGTGCGTGCAGTTTAATCATAGCACTTTCTTAAATCTCTACCATGATTTATAGCCTATGGATTATAATTTGCCATGAAGGTGAATAACTGCAGTTTTACATAAAGCAAAACCTCATATCACTTTCATGGCAGCTTTTCAGGAGCAGAAACAAACTTTCTTAGCTGTTAATGTTAGACTTTATTCCAAACAATGTAGGACTTCTTTTGACCCGAATTAAGATTTAATCTTAGATATTATCATTATACAGGATCTAGACCATTTACTTGCTGAAAAATTAATGAGCTGTTTGACATGATATGTTTTCTGCTAAAGCTGCAAGTGGGAAAAAGCCCCCCCTCATTGCAGAGTTATAGATTAATCTGAAACGGCACAATTTTTGAGTCAAATGACAAAAACTATTTTTGCAGTTTGTTTTTGAAAAGTTAATGCATCTTTTAGTTTAGGCTTTATACATCTCCCCCCATTAATTTACATTTATGGCATTTAGCAGAAACTTTTATCCAAAGCGACTTCCATTCCCTAACTACAGGGGACAGTCTCCCTGGAGCAACTTGGGGTTAAGGGTCTTGCTCAGGAACCCAGTGGTGGTATAATGAAGGTAGGATTCAAACCCATGACCTCTTAGTCCAGAGGCAGCTATTCCACCCACTAGGCCACCACCACCATTCAGAGGTGGAGGCCTGGGTGCGCTGCTAAGATGACCACAAAGTGGACAGTTGTTCCTGTAAGGACTTTGGTTAGGTCTCCTCCTCCTATCAGATGATATGAGCAAGCCACTTCACTGCTTTTAAATGACATTTGCATTAGACTGGTCTACATACAAACCCTGCATCTGGTTAAATCTATAACACTGGCCTGAAATATCATGGATGTTATCACTCATGTCACTCTGATTGGCTAAGCTGTTGCTTACAACACTCACTCTCCTGGAGACATCCTGGCTTTACCCCCACTTTGTAAGATGCAAATGCAATTCCACTCTACCTTTTCTCAGTGAGAGCAGAGCCTTTTAGTGTGGCATTACAAGGGACTAACATAGTGTGTGATGCTAGTCAACGCGGGAGCATTTTAGCTGCACTGCATTGGCGGCAGTTCAAAAAAAATGTGGTGGCGCAGATGGAAGCAGATGCTAGCTCTCACTCTCTTACTTACTTGGACCATATGACAGGAGGAGAAGACCTAACCAAAGCCCTTCCAGGAATGACTGTCCACTCTCTGGCCATCTCAGCAGTGCACCCAGTCATACAAGACCTGGACTCTACCCTCTCAGAACAAGGGGGAAAAAACCTAAAAGCTGCATTAACATTTAAAAAACATATTTTAAGTCTCTGAAGAAGCACATGCGAGTGCTCATTCTCCCAGCACTGATGGTGGTGTGTGATTGGGGAGTCCCAGCTAGCAGGTGGTATTGGGTATGACTAAGTATAGAATAGTGTATTTAGCAATTAGTACCGAGTATTTAGTACAGAGTACTTTCTGGAGAGGTTTATGTTGTCGTTGTGTCTCTGTGTGACTGTGTGACAATTTGATCAGGGATCATGATCAAGTTTTCTGATTCTGATTTTCTGATTTAAAAAAACTAATAATAAAATTATTTATCTGATGTAGATTTATCTTGTTCTTTATAATGTATTTGTATTTGAACATATTTTGTTCACTTTGTTTTCTAAAAAATGTGAAAAATGTATTATTTTGTTTCTTTTAAGTTTTGACACAAGGCCGTATGGTTTGTTGCTTGTGGTAAAGTATCCGTTTTTGTTTTTGTGTGTTCACTATCCTTATTCCTTCAATATAGCTGATATTTCTGTAATTATTTCTAACACACCCAGAAGAAATGTAACACAATATAGAACCAGCTGACCATCATATCAAACCAGTTTCCACTTTTCTCCTTTAATACTGCTCTTTACTTAATGGTCATCTCATCTCCATCTCATTCCAAAACTGTGAAACCCCAACACAGACCCGACTACACCTCATTTTCAGCCTCAGGTCTCCTGTCTAACACAGTAAACCCTTGAGATGTTTCACACTCCTCTCTCTCTTTCTCAGACTCTGACGACGAGTCAGGGCACCACGCAGAGGCCCAGTCGGCTGGTCTTCACAGACGTTGCTGATGCCATCAATGCATGAGGAAAAGGAAGATTGAGGAAAAATATCCAGGAGCATCTTAGAGACTGGAGACATTGGAAGTTCCCTAGCGCCGAAAATGAGCTACATCTGGGAAAAGACTCAGACAAAACATTACCAAGCTAGTAATCTGGAGATTTCGATAGGTCTGTAGACTAAAAGAATAAGGGTGAACATTTCTTGTCAAAATATGTCTTGGAGGCTGCACTGATTGGGCTTCTTTCTTTTAAAAAGGGGAACTTGACTTCTGTGAGTTCACAGAAAACTTATTTAATACGGATTTCATTTAATATGGCTTTCAACATGTTCATGCTGATTTAGTCCATATACATGTAACACACATGTACAGAGACAAAAAAAATCCATCTGTTCTTATATTTTGTCATGAACTTCACTGTTTGGCACCATTTCCATTCACAGGCTCATAGCTGCACTGCATGCTTAGATGCATTTTTTGTGCAAAGTGCTGGTACGTGATGGAAGACTCACTACATTGCACCAGAGTCTCCATTTAGAGCCATTTGTGTCTGTCTCTTATTCTTTTGATGTTCTATAGACCCCTTGTAGACCATAGATGTGTCTGTGGACATTCACTGAAGACTGCTTCTACTTGGCATTGAAAACCTTTCTAGTCTTTAAACCCAAAAGTGGGAACAGGTTGCATTTTTATCACAGTGAGGTATTTTTTTTCTTGCACGAACACAGTAAATGTGCTCTGGTTGAGGGGCCTGTGGACCTACCACCACCACAGCTCAAGTCATGGCTTCTAGAGTTCTTTAAACATTACTGCTAGCCGTTCTAGTGTTGTCTTTAAGGTTCTTCAGGCAAGTGTTATTTTCTAACACCTGGATTTGGAACTAATTCCATCAAGAACCCTTTAAAGACGTCTTGCTTTCCTTTTGCCATATTTCATGACATTTTTTATCAATTTAAGGTGCATCAGAGAAGAATAATCTTAAAAGCACAGGACTTAAAGCCCAGGCAAACAACAATGACATGGGGAGTCCAAGCAGCCAAGCAGTCCCCAATCAAAGAAAAGCTCACTTGTCAAGATCTGAAGAGTTCTGTGGAACTCAGCTTCCTCGTTCTTAAGGCAAAACTGCGTCAGGACTCCTGGGACCAGAACCGTTGAGTAGACTAGCAAGAATTTCGAAGTAAAAGCAGATTAGTGTCCGCACTGGTGAACGGATGCTGTGGTGAACTCAAAGAGCCGGCAACGTGTGGGAAGACTGGACTTCTATCATAGTTTATAAAACAATGCCAGGGCAACAGACTACCATTACAACCCTTCTGGAGCAGATTCTCAGTTCAAAGGAAACGATCGGGACGCTCTGGCCGAGAGGTCAGGGAGTCTGGTGTCCAAAGACCTTGAAGGACTGAGACTCTTAAAAGGGAAACATGAGGCATTCTCTCAAACTCAGTTTCTAATATATCCTTCTCCATAGTGTGCTTCCGGTTCCCACTACTCCAAAGTGTGTGTGTGTGCGCGCTGTGTTTTTAGCTTCCCTGCACAGTCAATGGTGTGTGTGTGTATGTGTGTGTGTGTGTGTGTGTGTGTGTGTGTGTGTGTGTGTGTGTGTGTTGGGCCAGTGTTCACAGGCACACTAGGACTGTTTCAGAGAAACAGAGAAATCTGGATCAAAATTGATCTTCCACTTGGTATTTGTAATGAGGGAAGAGAGGAAAGTGTTAGTATGAATGTGTGACAGAGAACTTTTTACCCCTTCCACACTTTCCAAACCAGCAACAGAAATTAGACAATGTTTTCCAAGTGTGTAAACCCAATAAATACCACATGGACCGTTTCATGGACAATTGTTTCCGAATTTACATCAAAAGTGATTTCAAAGTGATCTTTTCAGATTTATGTGTTATTTTAATTTCAAAAATTACCAGCCTGATACATACACTCGTTTATTAGTGCCTTTATTCACTGCCTTGGTGAAATTATAGAAGATGAAGCACAAAATTAGGTAAAGTTATAAACACTTGACCTCAATGCCTGGGATAAGTACATCTTTACCTGCGCTGTGTTCACAACGTGTAACATTATAACATCTTTCATGTCTATTTAACAGTGTATAAATGTGTCATGGTTTCTGCCGTTGATGCAACACTCAGCGTGATGTAGTAAAGTTAGTAAAGGATTAAAGGCACAGGCATTTGATGAGCACATTAAGAATATCTACTACAAATCAGATCGACTTTCAGCTTTTTGTGAGAACAATCCACAGAAAATACAGAAACAGGCAATGGTAAAGAAAAGTAAAAAATAAAGTTTATAACAGACATTAAAGAGATATTCCAGGAGAACATAAATTCATCAGATTAAACTATTTTGCTCAATGAAAAACAATGAGAACAGTACTTCGATGATTAACATAAAGCTAGCCCTTTTACTTGTTTGAAACCTTTGCTGGTTTTGATAGTCCTGAAACAGGATAAAGAATATAAGTATAGTCAAGTAAATTCATACAGGAAGGCAGCAGGAAAGGCCCTAATCAACTTCACCATATTGCAAAAAAACATTTTTCCTTCCATTTTCTTCAAATACCGCAGTTTAAATACAGTGAGTTTAAACACTCAATTACTCGCAATTACTCAGTGCTATACAGTGATATAAAAACAATACACTCGTACATGTCAAGGACCAGCTATAAGACATATCAACCCTGTAGAGACTGTAAACTGCTTTCATTTTCAAGTTTTGGTTCAAATGTGAACAGTGAAAATGCATCCTGAGCTTGGTAACAAAAAAAAGTAATAATATCTAATTATTATCATGAATCTTATTATAATATCTTATTATAAGGACTGAACAGAGAAATTCGCCAGCTAACAAGATCAGTACACTGCCATGGCACTCGAAAATGGGTACAGTAGTGTGTGAAACACCTCTCAAAAATTGAAACACATATGAATGGTGAACTTGGTGGATCATTCAGATTAAGATAGTTTGTACTGTATTGTTCAAGAACGACTCATGAAGGGCCCAACCTATTTATCGGTTAACTGAATATATTTCCCATATTGAAGACCAGTGGTTTTAACAGCAGTAACAAAGGTTTCGCTGTTGATAAGCCCTTTTTTTGGATGCTGCATGACTGAGATTTGAACTTGCAATCTCTCAAAAATAGGGCTAAACCATTGATGGTCACTGCCAGTATGATTTTGTTTACCCATGTAACAGCAATACAGGTCTGACTGAGATCTGAACACCAAAAACCATCATGGTTAAAATAAACGCTAAAAGTAGGAAAAACAAAAGGTAACTAACAGGAACCGCAAACAGTTATGGTTAGCGTCCCCTTCAATACTTTACTACAGTATTTTATATTTAAGATTATTTAAAATTCTGCTATTTGTTTAAGTTTAAAAAGTGTGACAACTGAGAACATACAAACATACTGTGTTAGCTAAAATTATTTAGGTAAAAATGTTAAACCATATTGGCCAATAATATCAGTTATGGAAGAGCTGACCACCTAAAACTAGTACTGGCCTCAATATTTCATTCTGGTCTTTATATGTGGGTCTCATGCTTTCATTCAGCATGAGACCCACATCTCATGCTGCAGTACTAACACCATGTGACTAGTACAGTGATTAGTTGACATTAATGTATGCATTTTTCAACTGAGAAACTGAAGACTTGGTTAGTTTTTTTTTTTTAACTGTTATGCCTTCAAAGGACAGATAAGACATGATGTGTCCTTTGAATGATGTGTCTGTCTAGAGCTTTAAAATTTCCCTGAACCTGATTTATCACTCTTCTTCAATTGACTGGAGTTCTACGTTTTGTCACGTTGCTGCTGAAACAACATTTCTAAAATGGGAACTTTGCAAAGGCAAAAACATTTTTCTCTTTCAATGTGAGCTCATAGACATTGGGACATTCCTATTGTTCCTTCAGTCATTAAATTTCAGACAATGTAAAGACCAGCTGGTATTTTCAAAAAGTGTAAAAAAAAAGAAAAAAGAAAAAAAGATTTGGTCCAGACACTTGATACAGAATGACCATGGATATAGAATTGCATCTATATATGAATATGGCTTAAATTGCACAAAAAAAAATGAACAGATACACACTGGCCTCTGTTGTACTCCTAGTCTAAGACTGCATGCTAGTTTCAGTATTTTTTTACTCCGATTTACTGGAATAATGGTTCACTAAAATGACGTTGGATATCAGCAGGACTCTTTCTACCGTTTTCCTTAAACAACAGATGCAAATAAGAAGAAGACAAAAAGAACAAAAGATCACAGATGGTGGGAAACAATCTGTAGCACAAACTCAACATTCCAGACCAACCAGTGAGGTAGTTTTAGACCTGGTCCTCCCGCCGTGATAGTGGGGCGGGGTTTGTGTCGGCTGCTCCGCGTCTCGCTCTGCCTCGCTTTCCTCAAGCTAGGTGCGGAAAAAAGGAGAGGTCCGGAGGTGAGTGTGCTTGTGCCTGCACTACAGTGAACCTTGTGTGACTGTTGCACTGAAAACTGCGACAGTTGGAGACAGGAAACCGAGAAAGGAGGATAACGGCCATGTTTGGTTTCCCTTACAGCTACTGACTCATTCAGCTCCTGTCCCACTCTACTATCTGTACCGTCTATGAGTAAAAGGGGAGTTTTTAAACGGCTTTAACTCATAGCTGGCTTTCACTGCAGCATGTGAGACACAAAAGTTAACTGAAGAGTCCTCATCAAAGTGGATAAAAAAGGGGTTAAAATCAGCCTTTAAGAGGCAACCAGTCTGCTAGCATTTGTTGTCATTAACATTAACCCAGGAAGTGCTTCATCCTTCAAAGCTGTATCTCGTCAATCAAGCCGAACCCTGAAATGTGTGGCCACCATATTGAATATACACGAATAAGAAATATATACTGCCTAAAACTGTGTAGGTCTCCTTTATGCTGCCCAAACAGTTCTGACCTGTCAAGGCGTGGACTCCATAAGACCTGTGAAGTTGTACTGTGGTATCTGTACCAGCAGCATATGGTCTAAGTCCTGTAAGGTATAAGGTGGATCCTCCATGGATTGGACTAGTTTGTCCAGCACATCCCACAAATGATTCATCAGACTGGGATCTGGGGAATTTGATGGCCAAGTCAACATCTTGTCATTGTCCTCAAACCATTCCTGAACAATTTTTGCAGTGTAGCAGTGTCTGCAACAATGTTCAGGTAGGTGGTTGTGTCAAAGTAACATCTACATGAATGCCAGAGCCTAAGATTTCCCCAGGGCATCACACTGCCTCCTCTACCAGCTTGTCTTCTTCCCATACTGCATCCTGGTGCCATCACTTCTCCAGGTGAGTGATGCATACACATTTGGCTTTCCAAATGATGTAAAAGAAAACCTGATTCATAAAACCAGGCCACATTCTCCCATTGCTCCATGGCCTAGATCTGATGCTCACGTATCCATTATAAGTGCTTTTGGTGGTGGACAGGGGTCAGCATGGCTACTCTGAGCAGGCTGTAGCAACTCAGCTCCATACGCAGCAAGCTGTTGTGAACCGTTTGTTCTGACACCTTTCAATCATATGCAGCTTGATCTTTTTCAGCAGTTACTGCTACAGCAGCTCTTCTGTGAGGTCAGGCCAGATGGATTAGCCTTCAGTCAACATGTACATCAGTGACCATCCTTGGACCACTTTTGGTAAGTTCAGAATCATAGCAGGAATTCCCCATAAGATCTGTTGTTTTGGAGATGCTTTGCTGTCCAGCCATCACAATCTGGCCCTTGTCAGAGTTGCTTGGACCTTTACACTCATCCATGTTTCCTGCCTCCCACTCAACAACTTCAAGAACTGACTGATCACATGCTGCCTAAAACATCCCACCCCTTGACAGGTCCCACTGTGACAAGATAATCACTTTAACAGATATAACACACACACAACAAAGTGAGCATGTACACCAATCTGTCACAACTGACAGTGAAGAGAAAAACATTATTTATCTCATTATAATGGCGCCCATCAAGGGATGGGATATATCAGACCCACCTAAACACTGCTGCAGACCAGGTTCACCCTTGTTCGGGAATGGTTTGAGGAACATGACAATGTGTTGACTCAGCTTCTGAATTCCCCATATCTTAATACCATTGCGTGTGGGATGTGCTGGGCAATCCACGGAGGCCCAACAACTTGGTGTCAGATACCACAGCACCCCTCCAGAGGTCCTGGAGTCCGTGTGTCAATGTGTCAGAGCACTTTTGGCAGCCTACACAATATTAAACAGGAGGTTTTAATGTTATGGTTGATCTTTAGTTCTATGGTAAAGATGCCTGATTGTATAAAGCTGCATCAGTGCAAAAGACTACCTTGAAAAATAAAACATAGAAGAAGATTTTGGTCTCTGCATGACCGGATATGTAGTTTCATTGTTTTCCTATGTTCATAGTTTTGATGTCTCTACTATTATATGATTATAAAAAAAGGAATGTCATTTGAATGGATTAAGGATAAATAAATAACAAGAGCAACTAACTACACACTTCACACCTACACACTGTTATGCACACCTTTTAAACACACTATGTATCCTCCTTAAAATACCTCCTGCTGTCTATTACACCTGAAGTTGTACTTAAATTATGTTGCATTGCCAAATAAGCAACTCGTAACAGAAAGGACATATTAATATTTCTCTCACCTGCTGTTCTTCTTGCTGAACTGATTTCTGAGGCTGAGAGAAAGAGAGGCAGACAGAGAGAGAGAGGCAAACAGAGAGAGAGAGAGATTTTTTAAAGTGAAAAGGTGTGTGTGTGTGTGTGTGTGTGTGTGTATTTGTGTGTATACGTGTGAGACACACTGACCCATTTTCTTGGTCTGCCTCGAGGCCTCCTTTCCCTTTGTGGCTCTACCTTTTTGTGCACAAAGACAGGGTGAAGAAGAGGTAAATGATGAGAGGAAGATTTTTGAAAACGCTGGAACCAGCTGAGGGTTTAATGTGGCCTTACTTGGGCCGTAGGACGATGGACCTTGTTCTTACTCCCTTTAGGCCTCCCCCTTGGTCTTCTAGGGGCGGTAGGATCAGCAGGCTCCTAAAAGACCAGATTCACAGAAGCTCAGTTTTAAACTCAGCTCCAGGTCAGAATCAAAGCTGTGCAGTGATAAGGTGTGGGAACACCTGATTTTTATACAAATGAGAAGGTTTTTATTTGGTTGATTATATAGAAAGCCATTTAGATCTTGACATTTTTTGTTGCAAAAAGCTGACAGAAGTACCACCTTATATTCCCATGTTGTGAGTATTGTGAGCACTGGTCAGGATGCAGACCTTTTAGGGGGTTTTAGGGAGAATTCCACCAAATTTCAATATATTTTTGTATCATTATTGGTTAGGACGATTAGCACTGTTGGTTAGCACTGTTTGGTAATTCCCTCTCTCAAGTACGCTCACCACGCCTGGCAAATAACAGGTGAGCTGAATCAGGTGTTTTTGAGCTAATCGGCAAACTGTGCTGGACACCGGCCCTGCAGGATGAGATCTGGGTCCCCCTGCTGTGGAACTGTTCACACTGGCGGTGAGAGGAACCAGACTTCTGTGTAACACCACTAAAAGATCCCTGAGCAAATGCTATTAGTACATTGTCTGATTGAATTGAATTTTGACAATTTTGAGCTTACATTCATGGTGAAGAGATACATGTTGAGCACTGTGATGTGAAAATGTAATCAGAAAACTAATTTTTCAGATTTTCCCCCTTCAGTAATATATACAAACATCCAAAAGATGTGCAGGCTCACTGGCAGGTTTGGATGGTAAATAAAATGACATCATTTGGACTGTAGAAGTCATGACCTCTGGTTCCCATCACCAACACTGTAGATGAATGCGTCAGTGTATTTATTTAGAATGGAGAATCAAACTACTGAATAGCATTGTATAGATCTCAGTGATGACTTTGAGAAATCAGTGGAATTCCCCTTTAAATAAATGTGACCAAAACCTGCTCTCACAACCGTGATAAACATGAAGAGTGCTTAAAGACTAGCATATTTAAAAATTTAATTTTCAAATGGAAAGAAAGGTGTTCCCAAACTTCTGACTGGTAATGTATAAACAATGGATGTTAAAAAAACCTTTGGTTGTTTGCGGGGTCTGCCCCTTCCTCGCTTCGGTGCTGCTGGACCTTCTGCTGGTGTAGTGGCCACTTCCTCTCCTCCTGCTCCACTCATCTCCTCATCCATCCTGCACACGAGTCCCCTCAAACAGGCATGGACTCAACACACGCCCCTGATTGGGTTTTGTGGAAGTGGAGGTGCTGGTAGATTGGATAAATAGGTACAAAAGATTGGATGGAGAAAGGAATGGGGAAAAAAATATATAAGGACCAAGGTGCAGCAATCTCTGAAACACAAAGCCATCTGTGAAATACTTTTGAAGCAACAGTAGCCATGGAATTGGATCTGAAACCATGTCTGAATTGGTTTGAGGTGATCCTCACTAAGTCTAACTCACTCCGCCACAGGCATCATCCCTGACCTGTGAAAAAGATATTAACGATGTCTTTTCAAGCACTCCAATACAACTTTCAGTGTGTGTCCATCTGCTCCTGTGTTTGAGGGCTAACCAGGAACATACAGCTTACAGTGCCAGTATCAGTGCTACTATAGTATGTTACTTGAATTATGATGCTTTGGGTTATTATGGAATTTGACTGCTCTGTAAAAACTTTACTGCAAACAATCAGGGAATGTTAGAAAACCTCACGAAAAAGTCAGAGGCACTGAGCAATGGCATCATTGTATGATAGATAGATAGATAGATAGATAGATAGATAGATAGATAGATAGACAGACAGATAGACAGATAAATAGATCTGTGCAAAAGTCTTATGCACCAGTGCAGAATATTTAAAGTCAGTGAGGGACTTTCTGCCAGCAAATACCCAAGCTGACATCAGAATAAATGTAAATGCAAATGGACAAGAAACCATTAAATGAAAATAATAAAGTACTTAACGACGTACTTCAAACTTGAAGCTGGTTTGAAGAACACTTCTGACTGAAGTTTGTACTTGTTTTAATCACATTAAACAGACTAGAAACGTCCCTCTGCTGACTGGAAAAAAGGAAATAAAAACACAGTAAACGCCACAAGGAGTCAACCGGCTGAAAGAGAAGATGGACAGAAGCAGGAGAAAGAAATTAGAGCTTAAATTCTGCGTCTCATTTCAACTCGCCAGTCCACCTTAACTGGTCCAGCAGCCCGTGTGGATTTTTCTGCTGCACCATTTAAGGTGGAAGAGAGAATTCCAACTTTTAATATCCAGGTTTGGAATAATTACTGAATCACTTTGGGCTAGACTAACGCCAGATCCTCCACAGCAGTGAAGTTCTGAAGCGTAAACCAAACCCAAAACAGCAAGTCTGCCACGTTCCCTTTACCTGTACCTGTATCAGCATTTAAAAGTACCTGTATGTTCTATTTACTACAGAACCACTCCAGCCCCCTCCTCTGCTGTATATGAGTATATGAGTCTTGATTTACCAATAGACGTTTGTCCACTGTGAAGACTATCTCTCGTCCTTATTCTCCACGAGGTTTCTATAATTGCTTGTCGCATTTTTGTGAGCTGCTTTATATCTTTATGACCTGCTGTGAGAATGAAACGCCCTGTACAGCACAAGCCCCGCCCACTAGGTTTCCCGAGCCCCGCCCACTCAGCTCCCAACGCACCAGCATAGGACCTGTCCCAAATTGCACCCATCTGTACTACATAGTCAAGTCAAGCTCCTTTATATAGCACATTATCATACACCAAGGGTCAGTCAATGTGAATAAAACAGAATGCAACAGTGGAAGAAATAAAAGAATACAAGGAAAATCGATAAAAGAAAATTGAAGGTGTAAAGATGGTTCAAAAATGTTAAAAGAAGTCGGAGAAGAATAGTGCAGTTTTTTGCAGCTTTTTAATGCTCCACCTGGTGCAGACTTGATATTGATGGGCAGTCGGTGGGACAGGATAGTGACTGAACACCATTTCACCAGGTTTCGTTTCAGCTCTTTTCACCACCAGCTGAGGAGTTCCTGCAGATCTAAGAGAGCCACCAGGATTATAAACTTCAAACATATCAGAGATGGATTTAGGGCCCAAACCATTAAGTGACTTGTACACAATGAGTAATGCTTTGAAATCAATTCTGTATTGAACTGGGATCAGTGCAAGGACCCTGAGATTGGAGCGATGTGATCTCTTTTCTTGGTTTTGGTTAGAACTCTAGCAGCAGCATTTTGAATGAACTGAAGCTCTAATGGACTTTCGGGAAATCCCAGTGAAGAAAGCATTGCAGTCTTGTTTGGACACAAAGTCTTTAACTTCAGCTGTTTTTAAGGTGGCAAAAGACTTGCAGCTTTGATGCGATAACCAAAACTAAGGTCTCCATTCACTATCGCACCAAGATTTTTTACATGGGTGGATGTCTTAATTACTCTAGATTCTAGGTGGGCACTGAGAACTGATCCTCCCCCTTTATTTCCAAAAAAGATACCTCTGTTTTGTCTTTATTTAATTGGAGAGAGTTTTGATGCATCCAGTTTTGCACTTTATCAAGGCACCAACACAATGAATCTATTGGACCAAAGAAAGATAGTGTGCATTAAAAATGGATGAAAGTACCTAGATGTTAGACTCTAGCAGCCCTTCAATAGGAAATATGCTAACAGCCTCCTGAAAGCTGTTCAGTCTAATAACTTCAGCCAACAGGTCAGTTTTGACTGAGGCGTATTTGTCACATCCTTTGTTTATGTTGATCAAAAAGTATTACATTTAGGCTGCATTGGTTTTCCCATGATTCACCCAAAGAAAGTCTTCCTTTAATTTTAACTTTATTAAACTTCTTCCTATATAAAGCTGTTTACCAAACTTAGTGATGGTTATCATCACAAGCACTGTAATATTTCCATATTTACTAAATGCAATAGTAACTTTCAACCAGCCTGTCACATCACTGTATGTTATATGCTAAAGCATTCTGATTTCCCAGAGGAAAGGAAAATTCAAAAATAAAATCTGCTCTTTTTCTAACCAAGACATGACTGAGCTTAGTTTAACAGCAATATAACATTTTATCCGTTTTTCTGTAAATTTCTTAAATTCGGCTCCTCAGAAAGAGCTTCTTCTAATCTCAGCCTGATCCCAATTCATGATATGAAACTGCTTTCTTTTCTCTCACTACTCTAATCTTCATTTGTCTCGGATAATCAGATCTTGAGATTAGCCAGAAGATCCAAAAAATCTTGGTTGTTTTATAAATGAGCCTTTACAACATCTGACATTTGTCTTGGTGAATTTGTCTTAGTCTCAGATACAGTTTTGAGTTCCATAAGGGTTCTTAAAGAGAAGAAAACTGGGAAGCTGATGAGAAAAGCAAATTATTTCATAGAATAAAGCTGTTATAGATATCCAGTAAAGATCCAGTAAATTACTTTTCTTTGCATATTTATTTTTTCTACATCAAATGGACAATAATTGAGGATAATACTGGAAAAAATACAAAAAGAGCCACCTAGGAATCAGTACACATTTTATGTTTATTTCAGCACTGCAGCCACCAAATGGTGACAAATTGTGCAATTTAGAACCATACCCCCCAATACATTTTTTATGTTAATCACCTTTTGTTGATTTAATTTAAAGAGGTACATGCAAATACATGTTACTCATGTTAATAAGAAAACTGCTGCAATCTTGGTTTTTGATGTTCCTCTGTGACTTTATTAGCTAGTTAGATGTCTGGTATTTAGAAAGAAATCTGATAACTGAGTGACTCATGTAGTTTTCACATGATCAGATTACTGATTTCATACACACATCAGATTATATGCATGCACAGGTCCTCAATTTCACACGCAATGTCTGCTTCAGTTCACACTGCTGTTCATACACGTCCCAAAGTCCACACCTGTGGCTTGTAGTTTTATTTACATTAACGTGACACATTTCCAAATGTATCAAAAGCAGAAAGGCACATATATGATGTAACTTTGAGGGGGCGGTTCTCTAAATGCTAACATTCTTCCTTTATTTTAGAATATTATAAGCATTGACCTGTGGAATACATACTTAAGGGAAGAGGGCTCTACAGAGAGCCCTACAGAGCTCCAGATCTTTCCAGTTTTCCCAAAAACATTAAAAACTTTTTGCCATGTGGACCTTTTATCCTCCAAAAGTCTCTGGTTTGTCTGAATTATGATTTTTAGTCCCAAGGCTTTTTGTGCTGTTTTGGCTCTGGCAGCCCTGGGGATCAAACTCCATAGTCTCCATAACTCATGTTCCTCATTTACCTTCAACTTTTCCAAGCATTGACTTTCCCAGTGAATTGGTTCTTCTCATAATGTGTCCAAAATAAAAGTTTTTGTTAGTTTATAAACTTTGATAAAGAGGTTGGACATTATTTTTTTAATCAAGAATCCATGTTTTTGTTCTTTGCCTTCAGTTCCTTTTCTATCCTGCTTTTTACAGTCCAGCTTTCGAATCCATGAAGAACCAAAGAAAAAGACCTGGACGATCCTGTGCTTTGTTCATAGTGACATGCCACTACATTTCAAGATCTTTTCAAACTCCTTTATCTTTGTTTTGCTGAGTGCATCATATTTTTAACCACTGGATCATTTATGGTCGAATTTCTTAACTGCTGGATGTTTTAAAGATGATTTATTTCTGATGAGACAAAGAAAAGACTTCCTCTGCTGCTCATCACTTCATCTACGTCCTCACCATCAATATTGAACTGAGCAGTCTCTCCTGATGGAATAACCTGAGAAGTCCCATCTTCACTCTGTTCTCCAGCATTCCTCATTAAGGCCTTGATATCTTCCGGATGAAGTGCCATCTGCATTATGATGGTTATTAATATCATTGTATGATCAGCATAAAGGCTAAATAGGCATGGTAATGGGATGCAACCTTGTCTGTTTCCAAAGAATTTACTCTGGTCAGTGAAACGTGTGTTTATTTCCATTTAATTCCGTGTGTTTTTTCAATTATGCTCTGATGTTTCTTTTGCTCTTCCTGAAACCCATCTTACTTTCTCTTCTAGCACTGAAAGCTCTTCTGTGTAGCTGACATCAACAAAAGTGACTTTTGCCGGGTCACTGTTGTTCATGTAAATCTCCTTGTATTTCCCATTGCATGACTGGGATGGTGCTGCTTGTCTTTCCATTACGTTCTGAGTATGTGAACAGTATTAAGGTTGTTTTCATGTCTGCCATATCTGTAAAGTGACCTTGGAGTTTATTATTATTCCTACCAATGCTTTCAAACCTACTTAGTGCAGCACACTGAGATTCAGGGGACCTTTAACATTTGAAACTGACCTGAATTCTAACTTTCAAATGAATTAGACCAGGTTATATTACTTTAGACAAGGGCAAGTTTTCAAGATGGGTTTGGTAAACTGCAGCATCAGGCCATGACTAAATAGGTACTTCACTGCAGTTCTTGACCGTTTCATGCTTTGACAAAGCTCAACCGTAACTAATGAGTCATTTGCATTAAACAGAGTTGCAGCTTACAGTACTCTGTCTGTTAACGCCCCCACATCTTCTTCTACACATGCATTATGAGTTTCATAAGTTAAAGTGAGAGTCAACAGGTCAAAGCTCTAGATGGAAAAAAACAAGATCAAATGCATTGATTGAAACCAAGGTAGAAAATTGTTGTACAAGAGAATGAACAACATGTGTCTGTGTGTCTGGCTGCAGAACCCCAGGTACTGCGGCGTGTCTGAGATTCCAGTGGGTGCTCGAGATTTGTTTAAGCCAAATTCCACACGGCTCATCTGCCGGGCCTTACAGAAAATCCTCCTATAGACTCAGCAGGAATGTGCCGAGCTCACACTTCTGCCTCCTGCACAAAAATGCAGGGAGCCATCAAAGGCTGGGCAGCGGATGACAAGCCTGGCCAGAGGGGAGGACTCTGGAGATGAATGCTAAGAGGATTGGCAATATTATACACCACCTTTAGAAGTCAGAGTAAAAAAAAAAAATACATTTTAAATGAAAAGGAAAATGTATTCATTTAAAGGCTCGCCTTGTGGAAAACTAAAAGTCACTTCCATTGCAGTTATAATCTTCATTTATTAATTTTCTATGTATTCTTTTATTCTTTTAGTATATATTTTTCTGATTTTATGCTTAATATTTTTATTCTATCGCTATAAAGCACATTGAATAACCTTTGATTATGACAATGGGCTACTTAACTTCAGTTTAATACCATTTAATGCAGTACGTAAACACTGTTAAATGCGGTATGTAAACGCTGGTAAAAGTTTCAGAACGTATCATTCTCTCACTTTTGCATACAGTCCACATGTGGGTAGTGGGCCGTTTTAATTCAATGTTTTTGTGACGTCACGAAGGCTGGTGCATTTACGTACATGTGTCTGTTTAGCCTATAGCAGTTCAGCACCACCCAAATGCATCAAAAGGAGTGCACTGTTCATTGAATGAAGCATGATACCGGGCAAGACCATCACAACAGAGGTCCTGTATATATACAGCTCTGGAAAAAAAATAAGAGAGCACTGCAATTTATTTTTAAATCAGCATCTCTATGAGTATTATGACCATTCCATGCCAGTGTGTGTTAAATTCCTACACAAGCACATCATTCTGCTTTATGAGGGACTGATTAGTGATCACCTGAATCACATCTTATTTA